>CP140209.1:107500-674740 GCA_037349495.1 Lotmaria passim
TTGCTGGGCTGCAGGGGCAGCAACGGCAGGTGCAAGAGGGCATCCCATGCAGCCCAGATAGGATTAAAGGCCGCTGCGGCCAGCGCGGCCGGCTCCACCACAAGCGAGGCGCCGCTCAGCCACTCGAGCTCCACCCCGACCTCCGCACAGACGGAGGTGAGGTGCTTCTGCGTGACACGGGACGAGGACAATAGACACAGCAGCAACCGTGCCTGCTCCACACAGAGCAGCAAGCTGAGATCCTTCCACTGCGGGTGGGCCACCAGCTGCATGTAGAAGCAGTGCTGCGTGGTGGGTGTCATTGGGGAGGGGGAGAGAGAAGTCGAAGAGGAGCGGACAAGGGAGGCACGCAGCTGCATCATCTGGTCGAATCCATCTTGCATGGCCTCGACGTACGCCGCATACGTCAGCGCGCTCGACGTGGCGAGCGGTGTTGACGAAGATGCAGAAGAGAAGTATGGGCTGGCGGCAGTCCCGAGGTAGTAAACCGCGCCATGCGTCTGCGCGCATGCGTTGAGAAGGTGCTGCATGTGAGCAAGACGAGAGATCGTCGACGGTGGGTTGTAGCGCGGCGCCACGCCTCCTGCTGCAGCAGTCGTTTCACCATTGTCATCATCACAACCATCATTGTCGTTATCGGTCAATGCTACGTCAAGGTGCACCTCACAGCATGAGAGAAGTCCGTAATACGGAGTGGGAGGAAAGAGGCGTCGTTGAGGTGCGGCTGTCGCTACTCCAGCCGATTGTTGGCGGTGCTGCGGACGTCGCTGGTCTTGCGCGGTAGCGAGGAGAGTAGCCAGATCCGTCCCCTTCGATGGAGGCGGATGTGACAGCTGAGACGGCGACGCTGTTTGCTGTGCGTCGTCGCTGTCACCCTCACCGCCCCCAAGCACTGCCGACGCCGTGACGGCAGGGTCTTCCAGCACATTGCCGCGTCGAAACTGCGCGGTGCTGCTTTTAAATAGATTCACGCCCCTTTTCTCGTACATACTCCTCTCTCTCTCTCACTCTATATATATATATATATATATGTATAACTATATCTATATCTGTATGTGTATACCCAGTAGCAGAAGTACGCGTCTAGATAAGCCCGATGTGTGAAAAGGCAGAAAGAGGGCACTTGCCCATGTAAAAAAAAAAAAAAAAAACAGTAGCCTGGTTCGTCAGTTCAAGCATGCAGCGACAGTAAAAAAAAAAAAAAAGCAGTAGCCTGGTTCGTCAGTTCAAGCATGCAGCGACAGTAAAAAAAAAAAAGGAAAATAAATAAGTACATAATGATAATAAGATGCAGTCAAGAGAGACATACCAAGAAAGAGGAGTAAAAGAGCAGTGTAAGAAAAAAAAAAAAAAGAAACTGGCTGCTGCTGTTGTGGCGAACATATCCACCTCATCCGTCGACGTCGTTGCAATGGAAGATAACAACGCAGGTTTGTGAGAAATGCCATTTACTCATCGATTCATAGCTATTTGAAGAAAAAAAAAAAGCTCATATATGCACTTATATATATATATATATATGTATATATACATATATGTGTAGAGTTTCTCAAGTAGATAAAGTCCAACCTTCATTCTTTGGTGATTTTTCTGCATGGCAGAGCCATTGATGAAGGACCTCCAGCACGCACAAAATCATGAAAAGAAATTAAAAAAAGCTCTGAGTGTTGAAAAGCTCAGCAACAGCAGTAGCAGAATCAGAGCTTTAAAATGTAAAAAAAAAAGAAAAAGAACCAACTTTTAGCAGAGAGTAGGAACTGAAAGTTAAACAACAACAAAGAAAAGCAGGCAGCTTCAGGTGTTTTTATAAACTGACGTTGCTGGACATCGTCGTCGCCATTGGTCCCTGCACCGCGGCCAGTTGTTGCCGCAGCTCCTGCATACGGGCATCCATGCGCACGATCACGTCATCCGTCTCCCGCACCGCACCGCAGCTTCCGTCGACGAGGGTGATGCGGTCCGCCTCGAGCCGGCGCAGCTCCCGCGTCAACTGCGCCACAACCTCACGTGTCGCCGCATCCAGCACGGCCGGGGGCGAAGCAGGTAGTGGTACTGTCGTCCTTGCTCTCTCCTCCATCTTCAGAACCGACTTTGGCGGCGGCGCAGCCGCGGGCGTGGCCTGTCCAGCCCCTGATGCCCTCATCAGCCGCAGCTGTTCTCGTCGTCGCGCGAGCGCCGCTGTCAGTCGTCGATTCTGCTCCTCTAGATCACGGCAGTGCTCCTGCATAGTGTTCAGCTCAGCCCTGTGTCGCTGCTCCAATCGTTCCACCTGTAGTTGATGCTCCGCGTCCCACTGGGCCCGCAGCTGCTCCAGTTGAAGGGCCGGTGACAGTGCAGAGGACGAGGCACCGGTGCTGTTTACGGCGAGAAGGTTATGACCTCCGCCGGCGCCGTCCGCCGTCAGCTGCTGCATCCGGTAGCGACTGAAGGCCTCATAGAGGCCCAGGTACTCCTGCTGCGCCTGCCTTTGACGCTCATCCGCACGCTGCGCCTGTGCCTCCGCCGCCTTCACGCGCTCCTCCAGCAGTCGCGCGCGATGGGCTATGGTGTCGTTTGCAAGTCGCACCTGCGCCCGCACTTCCTCTTCTACGCGCTGTTGCGCCTCCAATAGCTGTTGCCGCATGCGTCGAAGATCCTTCTCCGCCTCCGTCGCCTTGGTCTGCCGGGTGGCGAGCTGTGCCTCGGCCGCTTTGACGGCCTCCTCACGTTGCGCCACGGCGCGTGTTCGCCGTGCCAGCTCCGCCTTCGCCTCCCTCTCTTGCCGCTTCACCGCCTCCTCGAGATCTGCCATGGCGAGACTCTTCTGCCTCTCCAGTTGCTTGCGAAACCGATCCGCCTGTACCGCCTTCCACAGCTCCAAGTCCCATGCAGCGCGGTACTCGACTGTGTTACGCACGTCGTACGAGGCTGCCTCTGCTATCGGGGGCGGGGATCGTCGACTGGCAGCACTTTGGCCCGTGCCGGTGTCACGATGTTGCTGAGGCAACGAGTGAGTAAAACTCTGCGTTGCGTGGGTGGAGTGATGACGCCTCTCACCCCCACCTCCCTCCGGCGCCTCCGGCGGAGAGAGGGAGCTGCGTCCGGTGGCCGTCAGCGACCGCTCGTGTGGCCGCGGCAGCGTGTGCGACGACGAAGGCGTGCTGGCACTCGTCACTTGAGCAGAGCGGTTGGGCTCGCTGCTGCTGCTGCTGCTGCTGCTGGTGTGGCTACTCTTGCGAATGTCGTCGCCGCCGACGGCTTCCCTTACGCCTTTCTCGGAAGAGGCGGCTACGCTGTCAGCCTTTGCGCTGTTCATTTTGCTGCCTTGTCGAACGCTGGTTTTCTAAACTCTATGGAAGTGGGTCCAGCAATCCGAAGCCGCTTTTCTGCACACCACAAGCAGCAGAGAAAATGAAGAAAAAAAAAGAGGGGACAGGTCTTTGGTTGAGGAAGTTAAAGCCACCAAAAAAAAAAAAGAGACTAGTCTATTCGGTAGCTTTTGTTATTGCCGTTTTCTACAACAACAGCAAACAACTCTATCAAGTAATAAACATATAGAACCACAGAAAAGAAAAATGGTACAATATAACTCTATCGTGACACACAGGGGAAAAAAAAAGAAGGCAAGCTGCGTGGATCACGACTTAAAATAAAAATAAAAATAAAGAAGCTGCTCGTTTTTTTTCCCCCTCTTTTGCTTTTTTTTTTTTTTTGTGTTGTTGTTGTGCGTGTATGTATGTGTGCCCTTTTTTTTTTTTCGAATCAGCACGTCCACCCCTCTTCGCCTCTTTCTTTTACTATAGCAACGTGTGTACTCATTGAAAGTACATATTAAAAAAAAAAAAAAGAAGGAGAGGGAGAGACAGATAAGAATGAACCCTCATTTTATTTGTCGGTTGTGTTCATTTTTGGTTTTCTTTTTTTTCCCCTTTTTTTTTTGTTACTTCGTCATACGCCAAAGCAACAAAAAAAAAAAAGAAGCGTAGTTGCATCGTGAGGCAATGTCAGATGTGTGTCTCTTTTTCCGCGCATATACAAGACCTAGGAATAAAAAAAAAAAAAACAGCAGCAGCAGCAAGGTTGCTGCATGTACCCACCCTTTTATTACACGCATCATGCCTGCAAGACACAAGCTTGAAAGGCCCACATAGATTGGGGGGGGGGAGGTGGGGAAGTGCATCGCACGGTTGGGCAGCACTGAAACAGCCTGCTAAAATGCTCTGGTGATGGTGTTGTCTTTTCCTTTTATGTTGTTGTTGTTATACAATAAAGCACAGGTCTTTATATAGTGCTGCGGAGAGGAGAAAAGGGGGGGGGGGGAACAGATGCTGGAGAAAGAGAGTGTGTTCACCGGAGTGCACAAGCACGCCCATACCTTCCAAGCTGCTGAACGAAGATAGAGGGAGCAGAAAAAAAAAAAAAAAGGAGGATTCAAAATAAAATAATAATAATAAAACCTCAGCTCAATAAAAAAAAAAGTGTTTCGCTCTCGCTCTTGCTTGTTCTGCTCCAGCACGCACGCACTCTCAGTTAGATCATTCCCTCCCCCTCCCCTCAACCTTTCCTTGATTAATTAGCTTGAACAGCACAAACAGCTTGAAACACGAAAAAGAAAGAAGAGAAAAAAAGAACAAAACACCAATTTGAACAGTCTCCAGCGGCTGTTGAAAACGAACAAAAAAGAAAGCACACCAGTATATTTCATCACCACCACCACCAAGAAGAAAAAAATGAAATAAGCAGAAGGGGAAGAGGAGCAAAATAAAGGTGTGTTGGGAGAGGGGGGTTCAACACTCTAGCAAGCCTATTACGTAGACACAACAGCCGTCATATCAAATCACCGAACTACTGATGTGCTTTCCCCTTTATGTCTTACACCGTTCTCCTCTCCTCCTTTCCCCTCACTCTTTTCCCCCTTTCTCTCGTGCTCTCTCCCTCTCTCCCTCCCTTTTTCGCGCGCCCCCCCGCACCTCTCCAGCTCCCCCCCCCCCCTCCCTTTTTTCTGGCTTTAAGCCTCACGCTGCAAGTACGCGTCCAGCGCAGACAGCATCGGGCTGCCAGCGTACATGCGATGCAGCAGTTCCGTCGCAAACGTGTGGAGATCTTGCGTCCGCGCCAGCTCCTTCTCCTCCTCCAGCTTCTTCACCCCAGCGTGGTGCTGTCGCAGCATCTCATTCGTTGCCTGCCACAGGCCATAGGCGCAGCGGGCGTTGTTCTGCTCCGAGTTGAAGAGCAGCGACTGCGCGTACTCGGTCACGCAGCGCGGCAGGTCCCGCTTCATGTAGTACAACTCCGCCAACCGGGCGTGGGCGAAGTAAGAGTCCGCATCGAAGAGCAACGCCTCCTCGGTGTAGTAAATGGCGCGGTCAATGTTGCCGAGCAGGTAGTGCAAGTTGCTCAGCTCCCGCAGTGCGTGAATGGAGTCGCCGCGGTGCACCTCAAAAAAGGTGTGCTTCTTCTCATCCTCGTCCGTGTAGACGAGGTCCTCCTCGAGCACCCGAATCGCCTCCTCGTAGTGGCCTTCCGCCTTGTACATCGCGGAGAGCCGCTTAACGCAAAAATCATTCGTCGGCATCTCCTTCAGCACCTGTTCGTACAGCTTCTTCGCTTCCGCCACCTTGCCCTGCGCCTCCAGGCAGAGACCGCGTAGGTGGCTCACTCGGACCGACTTCTTACCAAAGCGGTTCTCCAGTAGGTTGAGGTACATGGTGGCGTTTTCGATCCGGCCACACTCGAGAGAGGCAATCAGCACCTGCTCGTAAACATCGTACAACTCGCTGGAGCTGAGCCCGCTGGACCCACCCGCCAGCAGGTCCGTTGATAGAAAGAGAATCTTGTTCGCGTTGCGGGCACCGCTGGCGCGGTAGTCCTGGAATAGCCTGATCTTTTGCTGCCGCGAGAGCTGCTTCAGATCCAGCGGCGTCAGCGACTGAAGAGAGAGATGGGCGTCGCTCTCAGACATCGCGGTGAGTGCGAAGTAAGTAAACAAATAAAAGGACCTATACTGTCACCTTTATTGAACGAAAAGCAAAAGATGGCTGAAAGCAGCGCGTCAATGGTGTTTCACTGGCTGCAATGACCTACAGAACAGAAAATCAATAAATAAATAATAATAATAAAGAGAAAAGAAAAGGGTGAGTGACGCCTAAGCAGAAGCCAATAAGCAAAGTGGCTCTGTTCTTCAAAGAAATATCCTTTCTTTTTTTTTTTTTTGTGCGTGTTCTCTATCTCGTTTTAGACGGCATATGCGTTAAAGCACGTAATTCGTGCATCAAGTGAAGAAGGAGTGACGCGAGGAGGAGAAAAAACGTGGAGGAGAAGCAGAAAATCATGGGAAGTACTCAAAGAGCTGACTCCAAAAAAAAAAAAGTGCTGAACATGTGGACGTTTCACGCAAGACCTGTCGTTACACGCAGTTACACCTGGGAGGAGGACAGAGAAACAAGGCAAAAAAAAAAAATAATAATAATAATGACATACGTAAATAGAGAAGACAGATCCACTGCGAAGCCCAAGCTGAGCAAACAGCGGTGGGATGGCAACCTCGTCAGAGGCCCCTCCCCTCCTCCCTCTCCAAAGCAAAAAAAAAAAAAACGCACATACATATTTATATATATATGTGGGGTGCATCAGAGAAGCACCAATCCACATATAAAGAAAAAAAAAAAACAGTGAGAAGTTGTTAGTTTTTTTTTTTCCTGTTCTACAGGCACAAGACGAGGTTTCACTTCTTGGTTTTTTTTTTTTTGTAAAATGCGCACCGGTGTTCAACACAAAAAAGCCCAAATCGTGATTAGTCAAATTATACGTATATATATTGACAGAGCTGAGGAAAAAAAAAAGAAGGCATGTCAGGAAAAGCAAAGGCAAGCATCATGCTAGTCCCACTTGAAGCGCAACGACAGTGCCCGTTCACCACTCCATCGAACAGAGTTATCCACCATGCGCGTACGATCCGCCTGCCACTCCTTGTATTCCTTGTACCGACGACGGCGACGCACGCGCTGTGCCGCGTCTTCGGCATCCTCGCGCTCCGTCGTCACATCCACGCTGCCATCAGCAGACATCTCTGGTGCGGCCAGCTTCTCGAGCGCGGCCTCCGATGACGGACGCCGCACCAGCAGTCCGCCCTCCACCTGCGTGGCACCGCCTCCACCGCCTCTCAGCCCAGCCTCAGACCCCGCAGCAGCAGCCTTCTCCTCCTCGCGAAAGGCCGCCTCGATACTCTTCTGGAAGACTACCTTTTCCTTCTCTCGTGTTGCGGCGTCTTCGGCGGCTTTGCGCTGAATGCGCGCCTCCCGCTCACGCCGCCGCTTTGTCAACTCGGCCTCCCACGAGGCTTTTTTCTTCGCAGCCGCTGCTGCCGCCTTCGTGTCCTTCGCACTCGCCGGGGCGTCCGACTTGCGCCGCGTCGCCCCCTCTGCCGCCCTCCGCTCCGCCTCCGTCAGGACCGGCAGCGGTGAGGAGCCGTTCAGGATTTGGCGCACGTAGGCGGGTCCCTCCATCAACTCCTCCGCCAGCCGCAGAGGGTAGTAGCGGTGGTCGAGCTGCGCGTAGCGCCGGTTCGGCAGCGACGACGCAGACGACGGCGACGCCGCCCTCCCGCGCGTGCGAGCTGCGTCCGCCGACAGCGAGGTCCGCAGTTGACTCAGCCGCACTGGGCGGATGGTGGACTGCAAGGCACCGAGGAAGCTGTCACTGGCGAGGAAGCGGATCAGCGCGTCGCTGCTGGCAGGGAAAAGCGGCTGCGCCTCCTTGCCCGTAGGCGGGTCGACGGCGATGCCGGCATCGTTGACGTACGCCGCCGTGAAGAGGTCGTAGCGGTTGACGGTGTGTACGCCCAAAAATGGATCCGGGCTGCGCAGTCCGGCCTCCGACGCCCGCGCCTCCGCCTCCCCCTCGCCTTCGCTCATTTGCTGAAAGCGAGACTGCAGAGGAACCAGGATGAGCACCGACGGCACCTGTGCAACCAAGAGACCGTCCGCCACCTCCGGCAGCTGCTCCGCGTCTGTCCAGAACACCTCCACCCGCATCGGCGGCGACCACGACCGCAGCACACGCGACGGCATCTTCGCACTCCCGCCTTTCCTGCCGCCGTCACTGTTCAGCGTGGTGGTGTTGTACAGGACGGACGTCTGCCGCATGCGACTCGCCAGCTGCACCGCAATGTCGAGGTGGTGGTGGAACCACATCTCGTCGCTCTCGCGCAGCACGAAGATAATCTTGATCGCCTGCTGAAGCGACACCAGCTCGTGTACGAAGTGGGCCGCGGAGTCAATCTTGCGGAGCGGGCTGGTGGTGTTGAAAGCCTCCATGGCCCGGCTCCACGCACGCAGCTCCGACGCCTCGACGGCTCGCGTGCTTTCCACTGCATGCTGCCAATCTGGCGAGCCGGCCGTGGCCTCTGCCACCTCCTCCACCGTCCCGATCGCCTGCGCCGGAGAGACGCCGTCTATCAACACCACCTCATCCACGGCAGCGGTCGTCGCCCTATCATCGCCGTTCGTGTTGGTCAAGTAGGCAGCCTCGACCGCGGCCCACGGGGCGGTGGCCATCGTGTGCTCCTGCGTCAGTCCCCATGCCGCCGCCACCTCTCGTGACTCCGTTACGAGCGTCAAGACGGCATTGCCGGCCTGCGTGGCGAGTGACGAGAGGGCCGCGACAACGTCCTCGCTGCCGTGCGTGGTGAGGCGAACGTACGCCATGGACACCACCGCGGGCAACGCAGCGCGGCCACCGGCCACGCCGCTCTGCGCTGCAGAGGCCGCCGCTCCTTCTCCTGCGGCGGCTGCAGCTGCCTGTTGTACAAGCCGCAACGTCGCCTGCGTCTCTGCAGGATTAAAGATAAACTGCAGGCTTGGAATGAGGTGAAAGGTGACAGGGTCAGCGTAGCGGGCCGGCAGCTCACTCAGCACCCAGGTGCGCAGCTCCATGTAGCTAGCCCGGTGGAGCTGGTCCGCGTGTGGGTAAGGGAGGGGAGGGGAGAGGGGAACAGCCGAAATGAGGGAGCCAGGGACCACTTGTGCCTTGCTCACGCGACTGTGAAAGAGGACAAGGGCCGGCAGTTGAGTCGCAACTCCGTTCAGCAGCAAATCCACCAGCTTGCGCTCCGTCACGGCAACCGGCACGCTGAACGCGTGTACGCGCAGCACCGACGGCGGGATATCGGTGGCCAGCTGTCGCACTTTAGCCTGAATCGGATCCGTCATCGTCGCCTTGTCCTGCTCGCTGTCATCGGTGAATAAAAGGAGAGTCGGCCGCGCAGCGGCCGACTCAGCGAGAAGGTTCAATACGGCCGATGCACTGGGCAGCTCGAACGCACTCCCTATCCCAGACGCTGCCCCGTCGTGTGACGCCTCGGCGCTCCCGCGTACCAGCAGAAGGAAGCTGAGGGGCACCAGCAGGGTAAGAAGGCACACTGAAAAGAGGTGCCGCCGCCGTGACGCCACGCAGCGGGGTTGCATAGCTGTAAAAAAAAAAAAAGAGCAACAACCCAAGAATACAGAAAGCTACGGGGGGGAAAAAAAAAGGAGGCCTAAGCGTTTATGTACGAGAGAATTATCTTTCGTCTTTCTTCAACACATGCACAAAAAAAATAATAATAATAACAATAGTGCTTTTGGTGTTTCGCTGCTGCATAAATATGCAAAGAGTTGTGATACGAAGGAAAAGTAGAAGGAGGCTGTTCGTAACGCATAGTCATGACTGTCGAGTATTCAAGGCGTGGCAACACTACATCTTTGTAGCTGATAGGTCCACCACTTCCGAGCAAAAAAAAAAAAAAAAGAAAAAGACATGGAAGAGTTCACTGCTATTCTGCTAAAGCACAGGTTAGCCTATACTACGCACGTAAAGCCACAAGATAAAGGAGCAAAAAAAAAGTCAAACAAGAACATCGTAGGCTGATCGCCTTTCTTTTTTTTTTTTTTACTCAATTTCTTTCTTGCTGTCTTTTTTCAAATCGGTGCTTTTTGATTTTCTGTTTTTTTTTTTCTTGTACGTGTGTTTGTTGTTCACGAAGGGCAGTGGCACTTTGACATACGAAATGGAGCCATTGAAGACAACACAATGGACAAAAAAAAAAAAAAAGAAGATCACAAGCACAAACATACACCCCTGCAAATTCACCGCAACAGCCAAAAAAAAAAAAACACACACACATATATTTGTAACGCATAAGAACATATACAACAGGCTTTTACAATTTTAAAAGGAAAAAAAAAAAAGAAGTGAACGCCGCCGTGTAGTGACGGAAGCAGCGCTAGCAAAAATAGAAAGCTCAGAGACAAACAAAGGTGAGGATATGATGTGCGAGAACACGGATCTTCCAATTTCACATCTGATGTGCAGGCATTTTTCTTGTTGTTGTTTGTGTGTGTGTTCATCTCCCAATCAAAACTCAACTAACGTTATCAGAAAAGCTACGATAGAAAAAAAAAAACAGAGTTTTATCGCTTTACGTTTTTATGTGCTGGCACGCGCATTTAGAGTGCGTCTGTGAATTTAAAAATAAAAAAGAAAAGGAAAACACACACACACAAAAAAAAAAAGAGCTTACTGTAATGAAAGTGATAGAGAGGTCCTGGAGCGGCGCGCATTGTGGCGGAAAGGCGCAGATAAAAAGGAGATAAAGAAGGACTCGCGTTAACGAGAAAATAAATAGAAAAGACGGAAGAGGAAAACGCAGAGGCCGGGAAAAAAAAAAATGAGGTGACTTGCCTCTCCAACCTTTACAGAGACGACGGAGTCTTCTTGCGCTTGTCCGCGCCGAGAGTGACGATGTTGTAGCACACCTCACGCGCCTTCACAAACGAAGGAATCGGCAGGAATTCAAAGCGAGAGTGGAAGTTGTGAGCCCCTGTGAAGAAGTTTGGCGTCAGCAGACCCTTCGCCGACAGGGCTGCGCCATCCGTGCCACCACGCATGGGAATGATATTCGGTTTCACCTTTGCCTTTTCAAGCGCCTCCAGCAGCAGGTCGATAGCGGTGCGGTCCTCCTTGAGCGAGTTAGCGATGTTGGCGTACACGTCCTCAATTTGAATCTCCACCTTGCCCGTGGGGTACTTCGCCTGCACCGCCTTCGCCACCTCCAGCATGCGGGACTTGCGCATCTTGTACTTCTCCAGGTCGTGCTCCCGCACCATCGCCTGCAGGCGCGCCTCCGTCGCGTTCGCCGTCATCTTAGTGAACCACCAGTAGCCCTCCCGCAGCTCCGTGCACTCGGGCGTCTCCTCACGGTTGAAGTGGGCCACGTAGTCCATCGCCATGAGCAGCGGGTTCACCAACACCCCTTTGGCGGACATCGGGTGCGCAGCCACGCCGGTAAACCGCAGCTCCGCCATGGCGGCGTTGAAGCACTCGTAGACGACTTCGCCGAGTTCGCAGCAGTCCAACGTGTAGGCGAAGTCCACGTTGAAGCGGTTCTTCACGTCGAGCTTCTTCGCACCCGCCAGCCCGATCTCCTCATCTGGCACAAAGCAAATCACAATATCGCCATGACGCTCCTGGCTGGAGTCGAGATGCACGATCATGTCCATGACGGACGTGATGGCCGCCTTATCATCCGCACCGAGCACGCTAGTGCCGTCGCTGAACAATATGTCCTGGTTCACGTACTTGTTCAGCTCCGGGTGCTCCTTCACGCGCATCCAGATGTCCTTGTCCTTGTTCAGGCATACGTCACCGCCCGTGTAGTGTAGCTTCTGCGCCTTCACATCGGGGCACAAGCCGCTGTCAAAGGTGTCCAGGTGGCAAATAAAGCCAATCCGTGGCGCACCAGGCACGTTACCGGGCTTCACGGCAGTCACGGTGGCGTGCTGGTCGCACACGACGCTCTGCAGGCCCGCCGCCTTCAGCTCCGTTGTCAGGAGCTCCGCCAGCACCTGCTGACCAGGCGTGGAGGGCAGACACTTACCGAGATTTGCGGGGTTGCTCTGCGTCGTGATGGCGGAGTAGCGCATAAAACGCTCCTCCAGACGCATCTCAATCGGCTTGACAGACATTCGATGCAAGATTCAGTGTTTCCTTTCTCCTCTTTTTTTTTTTAAATAATATGTGAGAATTGATACCAAAAAGCCCTTAAAAACAAACAGCTAACACAGCAAAGTAACAGCGTAACATCAAGTTGCACAAGCGTAAAGAAAAGAAAAGCAAGAGTGGTTTAACTCGTGCAGCAACAACACTGAAACGAAAGCCGAGAATAACAAAAGAAAAAGAAGACGGATGTAGAGGAATAACAGGGAAAGAAAAAAAAAAAAAAGAGAGAGCAGACAGCAAAAGGTGTGCGCTGAGCACCACGGAGAGTCGCGCTTAAGTTATGAAATACTCAATTTGAATTTCGTATTTCTTGCAGGTCATCCATCCTCTGTCGCTTGCAACTTTAAAAAAAAAAAAAAAAGAGGGAGTGTAAATACAGTTGAGTCGATCGCGTGCGTTTGCAACTCCTCTGATGCGAGCCTCCGTCAAGAGTCACAAAAAAAAAAAACGCTGTTCATCCATGTTCAAAAACGTTTCATCGTGTCGTGCACCACCATACTCAGAAAAAAAAAAAAGAGCTTTGTCTCCGCTTGTTTTCTTCTGAAGCGATAAATAGCACAGTACATCAACGCGTTTAGCCACCCGCATGGAAAAGAGGAAAAGGCCTGTACATCACCAACTTCACCAAAAGCTAGTACATATACATATATATATATATATATATATATATATATATATGTGCTAAAGAACTTGAGCACATCCTATGCTCGCTGTACATTGTATGCGTGACACGGACTCATTTTTTTTTTTTAATTTGTTGTCTCGTCCGAGAAGACTAGTGTTCAACTACGTGCTGCACCTGCTCAATCGCTGACGTCGCCGTCCCCCGTAACCCTTTCAAGTACTGCACAACACGTGGCGGTTGCGTGGCGGCATCCTGCAGCGTCTGCGTCTCCGAGTCCTTCGGCGGGTTCACCTGCGTCGTCGCCTCCCGCCTGAAGTGCGAGGCTGTCGTCTGCGTGCTGTGCGTACGCATGTGCATCAGGTTCGCCAGTTTCAGCGCATGCCGCCGCAGGTCCCACTCGTTCCAGAAGTAATGGTGATCCACATAGGGATCGATCTGCCCGGTCTGCGTCCCGCAGTCCACCTTGTTCAGCGAGGTCTGCGTGTTCGACTCGATGCTGGTGACCCTCTCCACCGTGCGGGCACCTTCCAGGTAGAGCTCATGCGGCAGCTCGTCGGCGAGTCCCATCACCAGCGACACGGTCGGTTCCTCAGCGTGAAAGACGCGCAGGCAGCCGTCGACGTAGCGCCACGGGTCCGCAGCGAAGGCGCGCATGGCGGCCGCGTCGGCGAAGACGAAGTACAGCGGTCGGGGCAGCGCACACGCCCCGGTGCCACCGCTCACCTCGATGCAGCCTAAGCCAACATCTCCGTGACCCGGTCCACCACTCAAAACAGCAGCAGCAGCAACAGTCACTCCGTTCGACGACGTTGCGGCCTGTTTGGACACCTGCCCAGGCAGCATCAGGCCCGCCATGGGGCGGCCCTCAAGGTAATGCACCGGGCAGCACCCCCGCATCGCGCACAGTGACTGCGGGTAAAGCTGTCCCACAACGGCGTCGACGGTGTGAAGTGGCAGCTCCGCACAATAGCACACACGCACCCCCACAGGCAGGCGCTGTCGGGTTGTGTCCGAGTCCAAAACAGCACCGACCTCCGCCGCGAGGGCAGCCAGCGTGGTCGCCTTCACTGTGGTGGATGCAGTCGCCGCCTCTGCCTTCGCCTGCTGCCGCGCAAGGGCGTCCTCTGCCGCGTTGGTGGGCAGCGTCGACGCGTAGCCCTCCGCGGACCCCGCCACGATCTGCAGGAGGGAGCCGTAGTAGTTGTACTGGTCGGCGCACTTCATGCCTAACTCATAGGCATCCGCCAGCTCCATAAACTTGGGAAAGACGATCTTCTTTGGGGCCGCCTCAGCGCCGCCGCTGCTGGTGCTGTTGCCGGTGGCGATGGCCCCCGCCGCAGGCGGAGTCTTGCGCGCAGACGAGAGCAGCTCGCGCAGCTCACTCAGCGTCGCCTGGTAGACCCCCAGCACCTTGACGGACACGCAGTCCCGCAGCTGCCGCAGTCCGCACTGTGCGCACTTCAGCATGTGGAGCATGAGCAGCAGATGGTGGTACTCCTCGCGGAGCACACTCAGCGCCGCCTTGGCCAGCGCACACGTCGGCGACGTGAGAAGCGCGCGGGTGCGTGCGATGCGTGCGTCCAGGCTCGTCAGCGCCGCCTCACACTTCGCCTCCAGCGCGGTCAGCGGCGCATCCACGGTGGTGGGCAGCGGGGCCATGTCGGCACCCGTACTCCGGCCGGTTTCCTTCTGGTAGAGTCGCAGTCCCCACGCGATACGGCGCAGCTGCCGCAGCTGACCCGCGCGCTCCACCCGATCTTGTTGAAGAAAGCCGGCGACCTGCGCGCGAGGCAGCGCCGCACTGACGGCTGAAATTGCCTCTCCGAAGGCGGGATTGCTACTGGAAGAAGGCATGGCAGCAGCAGCAGCAGCAGCGGCGGTGGCGGTGGCAGTGGTCGTCGCCGTTGCAGACGCCGCAGACGACGGCACGAGCGATGAGCCGCTGCCGTAGTGGTGGATGATGCAGACAGCCAGCGCTGCCCACACCTGCTCCACCGTCACCAGCCCCGGCTCCATCGACAGCAGTGCGTCTTCGACTTGCACAGCGATGGCCTCCTTCTTCACAGAGGCCTGGTGAGCCTGCTCGGCGTTGGTGGTGCGCAAGTTGTCACAGCGAGCTTGCAGGGACAACGTGGAGAGGCTCGGCAGGCTGCAGCGGTGTAGAAGGTAGTCTACCATGTCGTCGACCCGTTGCTCGATGACCGGCACGGTCGAAGCGACGTCGCCGGCTCCATCGCGGCTGTCTCTGTCGCACAGCAGCCACAGCCGCGTGAGCAGCGCCGCCACGTCGCGCGTCACGGCGGAGCTCATGGAGCGTTCACCAGCCTGTTTGTGGTAACGCGACGCCGTCTCCTGCGCCACAACAGGAATGACATCCATCTGCGTTTTGCCTTCTTAATTTTCTCTTTCCTTCTTCTTTTTTTTTTTTTTATTGTTTTTCTTTCTTTTTAATATCTGCTACTCTTTGTATTTTACTTTGTTTTTTTTTTTGTTTGTTTGTTTGTATCTGCGTTTAGATGAGCTGATATACTTGATGTTGTACAAGGAAATACGCTGAAAGGGTCGAGAAAAAAAAAAAAAGACAAGTACTCGTGTTGTGCGTGCGTGGAAACAACGAGTTTGGTGCAAGTATGAGAACAGAAAAAAAAAAAGCAACACACACACACACACACAGAACTCCCTGAAAGATTCGAGAAAGAGAGGGGGGAATAATGAAGGAAGCAGAATAAAGGAAGGCAATGCATCGCAAGACGTCAGACAATGCAAAAGAGCACGCACACTGGAGCAGAAAAAAAAAAACACGGTTTTATTACGTTAGATACCTTGTGCATAGGCTTCAGGTTTCACAGCGTTGAGAGCATCTTGCCTGTTTTCGTTAAAACGGAATGAACATGCATATTTATAAAACCTCTTCTACAATAGCCAAAGGAGAAAGCTCTTTGTGTACGCAGAAAAAAAAAAACAGTAATAATAACAGGATTTAGTGACTCCAAAAATACAATGCAGCAAAAAAAAAAAAAAAGAGAGAGAGAGAGGTATGTACATGACCCAGAAATAAGAACAAAGAGCAAGAGTTGCACATTACAGTACCCATGGCCCCGCCAACGACGGGAAAAGAAGAAGAAAAAGAGAAGTCAAGCAAAAAAAAAAAACGAAAACAAACGCCATACAGAGTTTAACCGGCTTTCCCTTTTCTTTTTTTTTTTTCCTCCCCCCCCCCCTCCTCCTCCTCGTTTGTTTTTGGTCTCAGGAGCGATAGATGGACGCGGCCACCAACGCCGGCACGGGCGACGACGTCGCGCTGCCTTCTCGCGGTGTTGACCGCGGCGTCGTCGACGAGGACGGACGCATCCGCAATCGAGGAATCTGCCCTCCCGCCGCGGCCACACCACTGCCCGTGTACAAGCGCAAAAACGACGGTGGCAGCCCAGCCGTCGTCTTCCGATGTGGTGTAGCGCCAAGCAGCGTCGTGCCCGACGTGACCGACCGCGACGGCGAGTCGATAGCCGTGACGGCGCGGCTGCGCGGTTGTGGGTTGTGCCACGCCTCGAAGCTCTGCAGCAGTGTCTGACGACGATGCGTCAGCAGCTCCACGGCAGCTGCGTAGGCCGCCTTCACGGCAGCGGTAGGAGCGGCGGCGGTAGTGGTGGTGGCGGCACCGCTGGAAGCCTCTGCCGCTGTGCAGAGCTTCTGCAGACCCGCGACAGAGGCCTCGGCCTGCCGCGTCATGTCCGCCAGCTGGCGTCCCTCTGCCGTCTCCGTCACGTAGCGGTCAAACGCGAGCGACTCGGGAGACCTCCGTTGTGGCTGCGGTGAGGCGTCGGCTTTGGAAGGCGTCGCCGCCGTTGACGACAACGAAAAGGGGGAAGGAGAAAGGGAGGACAAAAAGTGGGCTGCCGTGACGGTGGCGGATTCGGGAGGAAGCGACGAGGTGCAAACTCCTTCGTCCAGTTTTTGCTGCGACCGTGGGTTGTCGACGGCGGCGGGAAACGGCAGCGTGTGGCGCCGCTGACTCGCTGCCGCGGGTAGGGGACTGACCTGCTGTGGTGCGAAGGTAGCATGGGCTGCCAGGCCTGCTGCGACTGTTGCTGCTGCTTCTGACTGCGTCACGGTCTGCTCCTCCACCAGTGACGCACTGGCCGCAGGAGTCGCCTCGCGAGCAGGGGAGCCGGCCGACCGGGCAGGCGCACTGCCATAGCCCACACCGCTCTCCGCCGTCAGACGTGTAGGGCTCGCCTCCTCCAGCAGAGAGGTCTGGCACAGCCGCCCCGGCGAGCTCACATCGGTGCCAAACGCCTCCTCCGCTGCAGGAGCGGCGAACGGAAACGATGACGAAGATGGCAGCCACGACGCTCGGAACTCCGCCCCCCAATTGTGACCGACCGATGTCCGCGACTCTCGCGTGCCGTCCTCCGTCAGCGGGCCATCGCCCCGCCGCAGCGAGCTCGCGCGCCGCCGCTCCTGCCCACATAGCGAAGACCGTCTTGTCGATGAGGAGCGACCGGACGAGCGATTGCTGGAGCGGCGGGAGGCTCCTCCTGCGCCGACCCCTCCGCTAGTCGTGCTCCAGAAAGCCGCCGCCACAGCCGCTGCCTGTGCCGCGCGCAAGTCTGACGTAGCGGCGCCAAGTCGCACGTCACGCTCTGCCACGTGGCGACGCAGCAGCTCGAAGCAGGTGTTCATTTCCTCAATGGAGGTGACCGGCAGGACTGGCAGCCGACCGGCAAGAAAATCTACCACGGCGGCCTGCAGCGGCGCACTCGACGGTGGCATGGGCCACGCCAAAGACGGACTCGGCGGCGGCCGGGCCTGCCCTCGTTGCGGCGTCGCGGAGGACGCGTGGGCACGACCACCGCGGGACTCTCTGAATTTTCGCTTTGCCGCGGACGACGCGCATGAGGAGCCGGAAGAAAGCGCAGCTCCGGCCCCTCTACGTGCATCAGACCCACTACCAGTCGCCGTGCCTGCCCTACCAGCACCACTGCCCTTCTGTTTTTTCTTCTCCTCCTCTTCCTCTTCGGCGGCTGCGCTTCGCAGCATTTCGGCCGCCAATACAGCATTCCTTCGGTTCAGCTCCACCTGCAGTCGCAAGTCGCTCTGCAGGGCTGCCACCTGGCGCTGCAGCTGTCGCACCTGCACGGCGAGGTCGACGGTGCGGTGTGCC
Source organism: Lotmaria passim (assembly GCA_037349495.1). Taxonomy (NCBI): domain Eukaryota; phylum Euglenozoa; class Kinetoplastea; order Trypanosomatida; family Trypanosomatidae; genus Lotmaria; species Lotmaria passim. Next base: position 125,305 of record CP140209.1, read on the forward strand.
GCCGACAGCTGTGCCGGCACACACTGCAGCTGCCTTGCCAGTCGCAAGGTAGACAAGGATTCCGAGCGGTGCTCCAGCTCGGACCGGGCGTGGGCAATCACCACGGTGTGACATGTGCCGCCTAAGTGTCCTTTCAGCAGCATCGTCAGTTTGCAATGACGGTAGGGCAGCGCAGATGACGACGACGATGACGATGACAACGACAACGCGGAAGCGGAAGAAGGGGAGGGAGAAGAATGCGCAGTCGCAGCAGTGTAGGCCATCTCTGATGCGTAGAAGCGGCTTCGCGCCGCGTCAGGGCGGCGTTCGTGTGCGGCAGCGTCCACGAGGCCAATGATGACAGCGCGCAGAACGTCGAGGGAAGGTCGAATGGCGTTTTCCTCTGCCCGGCTCGGCGCACTCACTACGGCTCCGCTGCTCGGGCGCGTCGAAAAAGCGGAGGTGTGAATGCTGGCCAGATCCACGAAGAGCAGCCGGGCCTGCCGCATCGCCGCCACCTCTTCCCCACCACCGGGCACCGTATCCACTTCCTGCGACACCACATCGAGCAGCACCACAACATGGCCAAAGGCAGGGTTGAGGGTGGCCTGCGCACGCCGACAGCGGTGAATGCTCCCTATCGCCTCCTCAGCCGTCGCGCACGTCAGCTGCGAGACGCCGCGCATCACCACGGCGCCGTGCACGTCCATCGTCACCGCAGGCACGCTGACATGCGCAGCTGCAGCGGCGGCCTGACTGGGCGCGAGTGTGGAGGGAGAAGAGGGTGAAGTAGGTCGGCTGGCCAATTCCGCAGTCTTTGTCACTGCCAGCAAGTCCACGAGGCGCTCGCCCTGAAGAAGGAGACACGACAACGTCACTTCATGTCGCGTCGTCGCCGTTGTTGCTGCTGCTGCTGCAGCGGTGACGGTCGCTTCACCGCACGGCAACGACGACGCCACGCCCGGTGCGGCGCTACGCTGCATGGCAGCGAAGAGTGAAAGCAGGACGCGCGCACACAGCCCAGGCTCCTCGCCGTCGCCAAAGGCTGTCGAGGACTTGCCAGAACCTTGCTCGCCCATGCATAATACCGTGACGTCGCGGCCCTCCAGCAAATACGCCTCCGCGCATATCTGCGCTGTGGTGGTGAAAAAGGCGGTCGTCTCCACGGCGTGCAGATCCTCGACCACCTGATCAAAGGTGAACGTCTGCTCCGGCTGCGGGCGGTGCCGTGACGATGACGACGACGGCGGAGGGCGGGGGCCGTACGACCCTACGGAAGCCGCCGCCTCAGCAGCAGCAGCAGCTACGTGTACGTTCAGTCCGGTCGGGGACATCGGTGTCACTCCACTGGGCAAGCCGCCTGCGGAGGGTAAAGTAGAGATTGGTGAGCCCAGGCCGGCGAGGTTGCAGTGCACCGTGTCCTGCGCTGCATCGACGCGAACGCAGGAAACGCTGTCGAGGCTGCTGCAAGGCCGCACCCGCGCGTAGACGCAGACGTGTTCTGTGGGGTTGTGATTGGCAACGGCGTCCATATTAAAATGGAATGAATGTGCAGTATACATACACACAGATTTCTTGTTTCGATAATGAAGAAGACAAAAAAAAAAACGGTGAGCTTCAAAAATTAATAAAAAATGAAAGACTACTATACATAGAGGAAGCAAATGCCAAAAACGAACTAAAAGGAGAAAGAAGAAGACCAATAAGCAACCTAAATTAGTGAATAAGTAAATAGGAGTACCGGTGTAAGTACGTATGGGGCTGTCCTTATCGCAGCTTTAGCGCTTTGTTTTTATGACCGCTTGTGAGCATAAGCATCACTTTACGGAAAAGGAAATGCTCTAATATATGCGTGTATGTATGGTTTCAAACAAGCAAAAAAAAAAAAAGAAGAACAGAGAATGAGAATAGGCAAGAGTGAAATAGCGGCCGTGAGTGGAGAAGAGGGAAACAAACGAAAAAGCAGAAAGGCTGCAGCTTGCAGCAATGCTAAACTCCATCGTCACTCTTAAGCTGAGGGAAATGGGTCACGTCAGATAGCGCCATGCACATCAACGACAACAGTAACACTTCGAGTTTTATTTTCGACAGAAAAAAAAAGCGGAAATAAAAAAAAACGCGCATGGTTGTCCAAGCTTGACGTGAGTAAAGGAACCTCGCAGCAGGCTGCGTTTCTCTGTTTTTTACTGTTGTTGTTTGCTGTCGTTTAATGATAACAGTCGTTGCTTTATGGTCAAAGCGACTCGCTACGCCGCAAAAAAAAAAAAAGACACTGAACAGCAAGGACGAAAAAAAAAAGAAAACAAAAATAGCAAAAATAATAATAGAAACAGCCACGTGAAAAAAAGAAAAGAAGATCTACACAAGGACACTTGAACGAACGAAAGCGAGCTGTGACGCCCCAAGGAACTTTGCGCAGAAACACACGCATCGACACAAGTGAACACATTAAAAAAAAAAAAGGACGGGGGGCAATAAGGTAACGGTTAGGGCACTCCACAACTCTATACATATAAAAAAAAAAAGTGGAAAGACAACAAAAACAACAAAGAAAGATGAGAAGATCCATCTCAACAACAAAAAAAAAAAAGTAATGAGAAAGGCACGTAGAAGAAGAGAGAGAAAACCCAAAGAAAAAAAAAAAGACACGTTTCATTGACATAGTACATCAAAAGTGTGCAAGAAAACACACACACAAAAAAAAAAAAGACACGAGGTTTCCGAGTGTGTGCCCGGTTTACTTGTTTTTTTTTTTCTTTTGCGTCTCTGCGTGAGTGCTGTAAGTGTGGACCTTCGCAGGCACCAAGCCTAGCATTATCACCCACTCACGCAGCATTACTCCCCGAAATAAATAAATAAATAAATAAAAGGGAGAGAAAAAAGAAACAAGACAAACTCGAATTTCCACGACGAAGAAGAAGAAGGAAAAAACAAAAATGAAAAAGGAAAAGGTTCCAAAGCGAAGGACGCAGAGCTGAGGGAAAGAAAATGCACGTGTGCCTGCCCCTCTCAAATAGCCTGTAGGAGAAAAAAAAAAAAAAGAAAGAAGAAAAAAAAAAAACGGCTGCGCACAATGTGCCTGTCAAAATAATAATAATAATAATAAAACAGAAAAACGACAAGATGGTGATAGAAAGGGAGGGAGAGGAAAAAAAAAAGAACAACACGTCTTCGTATGGGCGTAATATCGCATACGCTGTAGCGGAAAGTACGGGCGACCGACTATAAAACAACAAAAGAAAAAGTCTGCAATTGTAAGCATGCATTAGCAAACCTCAACACACATTAAAAAAAAAAAAAATGAAATAGACCTCGAAAAAAAAAAAACGCTAACAAGGAAAAGAAAAAAGAGGAGACAGAAAAAAAAAAACACAGAATATGGTCTAAGAAGATTACATGAGTGCACTCAATGTTGTGTTTTCTGGAGAGTGCGATCAACGTTCACGTGCGCATCATTAGAAGAAAAAAAAAAGGTGAAGTAAAAGCAACAACAAAAAAAAAAAACAGCGGAATGTACAGGAAAGAGATGTGCAGCTCCGTCACAAGACCGAGAGAAAAACAAAGGAGAAACAAAAAAAAAGAGGCGGGTTGGTGCATTTTGTATTGCGAGGGAAAAGGGGAGAGCTTCGTCCAACACCTTCGACTCGGCAAGCCTTCAGTCTCGAAAAAAACCAGCGAAGACCAAAACCGAAGAAGAAAAAGAAGCACCCCTGTACAGGAAGGTGCGCGTTGCCTCAAGACAACAGAAGATAGGCCAGTGAGAAGAGAAGCCAAAAAAAAAAAGCTTTACTCAGAAAAGTTGTCGTAACGCCTTTGTCTCTACATTTAAGAAACTAGCGCGGAAACTGAGCGAAAAAAAAAAAAAGAGAAAAGATGGAAAAAAAACGTCTCAAACGTGCGCATAAGTGACGAAACAAAATAGAATCAAGAGAAGGAGTGCGAATCAGAGAAAAACATGAACAGGGAAAAGAGAAGCGCAGTTTTTTTTTTTTCCTTCTTCTTCAAAATGGAGATGTGTGACTGCGTGTCAATTCTCGTTGATTCTACCTCTTCTTTTTGTTCTTCTTTTTTCCTCTTCCAATCCCCCTTTCTCTCTTTCTGTGTGCCCTCTCTCTCTCTCACACACACCATGTCTACGTCAAGGTTAGAATATAAATGTTCCCGAAGCTGTCACCACAGGCCATCTTCTCATAACTGCCCGAGGTCAGACAGTACACGGGCGCTTTGCAGAACGTGTTCGTCACCTCCTTGCCCGTCTCGATGTCCAACACATAGACGAAGCGGTTGTTGCACGCGACTAGCATGTACCCGGTGAAGGCGCCGGGCGCCGCACTCGACAACGTCCAGCCCAGTTTGGGCCCACGCGCGCTGAGCAGCGTGGCCCCCGTCACATCCACCGGACTTAGCGACAACGTGCATTGTCCATCCTCGGCAGACCACACACGCAGGAGCGACTCATCGTTGCTAATGATGTGACGACCGTCCGCCGTGTAGCTGCAGGAGAGAATGATGCCTGTATGCCCAGTCAGGTGGAAACGCGTTTTAGCCGTTGTGGCGGACCAAACCCGGAGCGACTTGTCGGCCGACGCGCTGCAGACATAATTGCCATCAGGGCTGAAGGCGATGGAGATGATGATGCCCTCGTGGCCCGTGTAGCTCAGCCACTCCTTCCCCCGCTTCGTATCCCAGAGGCGGCATATGCGGTCCTGGCACCCGCTAACGAGATACTTGCTGTCGGGGCCGAAGCTGCAGCAGATCACAACTTTTGGATGTGTGAAGGTGAGCAAGTTTTTCGTTGTCATGACATCCCAGAGAATCATCGTCCTGTCCTTGCTCGTGGTCGCCAGGTACTTGCCGTCGGGGGAGAAGATGGCGTTGATGATGGTGTCTTGGTGCCCGGTAAAGATGCCCACCTCGCCTTTGACGCCGAGGTTGTTGAGCGAGATGGAGGCGTCCTCGTTACTGCAGCTGGCGAACTCCGTCTCGCTTGGTGAGAGAGCGATGCACTTTACACGAGTGGCGTGGCCCAGCACGGCGTCCGCGTGAAAGCCGCGCAGTGGGCGATTCGACTTGGGATCCTTTAGCCGCGCCTCCGCCATGAAGTGTGCGACGGTGTTCGGCGCAGTGGCTACAGTGCTCGTGATCGTCATGGATTTCAATAAGTCTGGCATGGTGGAGGCGGTGTCGGTGGACTGCTGCAGCGGGGTAACGCAGTTGGTAGCACCCGTGGTGGTGGCCGGCATCCAGTCCATCTCATCCACACACACGTCAAAGTCGTTGAAGGAGAAGAACCTCTTGCCTTTGAGACTGTTGCTGCGACTGTTCGGCCAACCTGTTGGGTTGTTGCTGCCGTCCATGAGGGAAAGGTCCATGGCGACGGCTGGCTTGCGCCCCGCCAAACGCCAGTGCTTAGTGCGGGCCTCGTCCTTTGAAATGACGATGTCGTCGTAGATGAAGAGGTCCTCCTCGATATTGAGTGGAGCCTGCTGCCGCTGTGCCTCCAGGTCCTCGCCATTTCGGAAGAGTCCTGTCTTGATACTGTTACGTCCACCACCACCACCCAGCGGGCTGCCATAACTCGAAGAGGCAAGTTCCGACGCGCTGGGGCCAGTCGCGCTGATGGTGCTGAGCGTGGCTGAGATGTCCGACAGCATTGACTCCCGCATCGCGTGGTTGTGATTCGAGGTGGAGGTGGTGGAGGAGCAGCAGTGGCGCGACGACACCGGCTGCGTGTTGTTGTCGTCCGCAGCTGATGCAAAACGAGCAGAGCCGGAAGCAGCACCGGCGTTGGCGTTGATGGTCCCACGCGACCCACCTCCGCCGCCGCTTACGCCGTCGCACCCGGACGTGCCGGCCAGCGGAGAGGTAGAGGCAGAGGCGGAGGCAGAGGCGGTGTGGGCCAACTCGCTGCCGAGCGAGAGCAGTCGTTGCTGCTTCATGGGACTTGACAGAAAAGGGCTACCGTGCAGCGTCAGCTTTGAGTGCCGGGAGGCGTACCTCATGTTATAATCTGCTGTGGAGGCGGTGTTGTTGCCCCCGCTCGTACCGGTCGCGTGGAAGGCCGGTGCCATTTCTCCGCTGCTGGAGTTGAGATCGTGTTCGACGTTTTTATGCTGGTTAGTGGCGGGTGCATGGTAAGGTTGTGTGACGGCTGTGGTAATGGAGGGTTGCCCTTCGCTGCCGCTGCCATTGTCCCCTTTTAAGCTGCCGTCGAGAGGAATGTGAAGAGGCTTCGGCAGTGGCGAGCTGGCCGGCTTCTCGGCGTGTGACGCGACTCGCGAGCCTTTGCCGTCACCGGGGTACTCGGCGGGACTCGATCGAGTGCCGCGTGGGGAGTCCTTCGCGACCGTTGGTGTGCCCACAACGCAGCCCATTTTTTTTTTTTTTTGGCTAGAAGTATAAGAAAAAAAAAAAAGAAAGGGGGAATTACATATATATGATATATATGTAATTGTGGTTACTGCGTAGCACTAAAGCGATAGGAGTAGTCGTGTGCGTTTTGCAAGAATTAGCCAATCATACATCAGGAGTAAATACGTACATGGATATATTCTAGTATAGAAGGACTTGGAATGTGTGCACACTCTCTCTTCCCCTTATCTTGTTCGTCCTCCTCCTCTTCTGAGACTTGTTTTTGTGCTTGTGGAGTTCAACACACGCGGCCTCTCGTTATGAAGGCGTCGTGGCCAATTTACCGAGGTGAAGGGTTACGTGTCGAGCAGATGCGTGTTGCACAGACCAAAGGACAAATCAGAGGAAGAGAAAAAAAAAAAAAAAACAAAGAGAGAGAGAGAGGGAACAACAACAACAACAAAAAAACTGACTACTTCACTTCGGCTTTGAGCAGAAAAAGTTGCAAAAAAGAGAAACCCCCCAAAAAAAAAAAACGTATGTGAGTCGTTGTTTTCGGCGCGCAGAAACATGCGTGAGTTCCAATTAAAAATACATATATATACATATATATATATAGGAGGAACAAGGGAGAGGAAGAGGGTTCAAGGATAAATGTACGGTAAGAGAAAACACATGTCCGCAGGAGCACAACGCACAACGGATCATGCACTGCTATGGTTGGCAGCACAGCTGTCTGGAGCCCGTGATGCAGAAACCAAAGCTCTAGACTTTCCATTGCACCTATTCACCGATATGTGTGTGCGACAGTGTGAGGAAAAAAAAAAAAAAGCTAAAAAAAAAAAAAGAGGAGAGCAGAATCAGCTATGTGATAACAGTTCTTTGTTCTCGTTGACAGTACTTTGTGTCCGAGCATATGCGCTTTTATTTTTGTTGTTGTTGTTGTTGTTGTTTGCTTTTGCTCCAAATTCAACTGTCTAAAAAGCAGCGGCCAATTCACCCGAACATCACTATCATTATCATCGTCATCGTCACGCGCACGAGAAACGAAAGAGTGGTAAGAAAAAAAAAAACACGAGTGAAGGAGTCGAAAACAAAAAAAAAAAAAAGCGAGTACAACCAAAACAGGAAAGCAAGAGAGAAATACGTGGAGACACCATCGCATAACTCCCACGACACCGGGGCACGATTAACAACAACACAAAGGGAGAAAAACAAAAAAAAGACGACAAGAAAATAGGCGGAAGAGACAAAAGAAAAAAAAAACTTCTGTGTTGACAACGAACAACAGAAAAAACAGACACACACACAGAAAGTTGACGATGGAACTGACATGACAAGGAGGTGTGTGTGTGTGTGTGTGTGTGTGTGTTTTTTTCCTGTCACTCTTCCTTTCTCAATCGACACACATCCATGCAAAAAATAAAGAGAGAGAAAGGTAAAAAAGAAAAACACGTGCACAGCGAGTAGGTGAATATGCGCATGTGTTACTTTTCTTTTTTTTTCCCCCTTTTCTTTATTTTTTTTTTTTTTGATGCTGTTGATGTTATGACGGGACGAAGAAACGACGGTTGCTTGAGGTGGTGGCAGCTGCGGCGGCGGCGGAGGGCATCGCCGCGGCGACTGACGGAGACGGCGGTGGCAGCGGCCCACCAACGCCGACGCCCACGCCCGCGCCTCCGCCACCGAGCCCCCAGTCCGGGGGGTAAAATTGCATCGGCCCTGCGGCGACGCCGCGAAGATAAAACGGAGTAGCCGCTGGATGACGCACGCCAGCGCTGCTTCCCACACCCCCACGCACCGCGCCCGCCGCCACAGGCGATGACGACGACAACGGTGGTGCCTGATAAGAGGGGCTGTAACCACGCACAGCAGTGACAGGAGCCCCGCCGTGGTACGCCGTCGTGGAAGGTCGTGTGCGACCAGGTATGGACAACGAGGTGGGGGGAAAAGCGTACTGCTTGCTCGCCCCACTGTCACGAGGTGCATTGCTGTCGTCATCGGTCATCAACTCCTCCACGTACGCGAAGGTGTGGTGCAGCCCACTCACGACGGCCCGCACATCTACCCCCTGCAGACCAGTTACCAGCTGATAGTGCGGGTGGTGATGCCCCGCCGTGCACGCGAGCGTCGGTCGACCACCCGCGAAGACACTGCTACCCAGCGAGGAGGACAGGAAGGCTGTCATGGCACCGCCAGCAGCAAAAGGAGAGTGGTTCGGTGATCCAGATAACGTACTGGCTGGCAGCGCGGATACCGGCATGCCATGTGGGCCACCCACCGACCCACGCGGCTGCCCGCTCGCGCCAACGGCCGCTGCCGCTGCCGCTGCCACGGTCGTTGTCGCGGCTGCCCCACCCGTGCGGCTGACCTCGCCGAAGCAGTACACCTGTGCATGGGAGTGCGCCACTCGACCACCGGCGTCGACCTGGCAGCACGGCAGTGTGCACCACGGCTGCGGCCCCTCCATCACCACAACGGTGTGCTGCCGCCCACAGGCGATGCTACGGGCCACGCCACCCGCGACGTACTCTAGGCCAACGACGCGGTAGGGTGCAGTGAAGGCGTCGGGGTTGTTCGCCGTCGTCCCGCACTGCCCGCTGGCGTTGTCGCCCCAGCAGAAGACGTCGCCGCCGGCGGTGAGGGCCACCGTGTGAAACGACCCGCAAGCGACGTCGACGACGTGCTGTCCCTCCAGCGCCCCCTGTACCAGCGTCGGGACGTAAGCTGGTGTCTTGGATCCGTGACCCAGCCGGCCCTGGTAACCCACGCCCCACGTGAAGAGCTCGCCATGCTCGTTGATGGCACCACTGTGCCACTGACCTGCACGGATGCGCACAATTCTCTCGGAGGCGCCGCTGCCGTTGTTACTGATGGTGCCGTTACTGCCGTGCGTGTTGTTCGCCGAACCACCGCGGCGCCGGCCCTTCACCGTTACGAGCTGCGGCGTCAACACGACACTGCGGCGCTCGTTGCTGAGGGACTCGCCGAGGACGGCGTGGTAGCGTCGTTCCACCTCTTCCGGTGTCCCCAGCCCGACACAGTCCACGAGGCCCCAGCTGTACAGCGCGCCGTCCTCGCTCAGCGCCAGGGCAAAGAAGCTGCCGCAGCTCAGCTGGATAATGCGCTTCCCTTCCAACGTCTCGACTAGGACGGGCGTGTCGACTTTCTTCGTTTGGGGGTCGAAGAAGCCGCGACCCCGCCCGCTCTGGCCGTGGTTGTTGTTACCCCAGAAGTAAACGTGGTAGTCTTCTACGATAGCCATGGCGAAGGCGTAGCCGGCGGCAACGTGGACGGCAGGGATTCGCTCAAAGAGGGGGATGCGGCGTGGAATCAGCAGCTCCACCGGCACCTCCGCCCCGCTCCCGTCTTGCCCCGCCGCACCGTTGCTGCTGAGGTTGTTGCTGCCGTTGGCGCCGTTCGTGCCAGGGAGACCAGCACGTCCGCCCGTGGGTCCGCTGCCCAGCCCGAGTTGCCCCCACTCCCCATTGCCGAAGGTGTAGATGTGGCCGTTGTCGGTGAGCGCACAGCTGTAGTTGGCGCCCAGCGCGATCTCGCGGACGCGCACGCCGAACGGCGTCACCTGCGCCATCGTCGGCGTCGGCTCATCGCGCATCGCGTGGGTGCCCAACTCCCCGTTGCTGCCCGAACCCCAGCTAAACAGCAAGACACGCCGCGGCACCGGCGGGCCGCGCAGCAACTGCACCAGCCCGCTTACGTTCAAGTACTCCGCCATGGCCAGCACGCCATCCACGTTGAGGTACTGCGGGATCATGACGGCGCCGTGCCGCAAGTAGTTCAGCACCGGCAGGAAGTAGTCCGCGTCGAGGTCGAGTAAAATCGAGTTGTAGCGGTCCACGTCCAGGGGCACGGCGGAGACCGACTGCTGTGGATTTACCGCCTCACCATCGCCTTCCTCCTCTGTCACCGCCGCGGCCGCAGCCACAGGGCTGGGCAACGACAACGGCTGCTGCTGTGTGACGCGCTGAGACTGCCGCTGCTGCTGTTGTTGTTGTTGTTGCTGTGATGAAAAACCAAGCCCCGCGTAACGAGCAAGGTGGTGGGCGTCGGGGTCTGGTGACGGGTTGGAGTGGTCGCTGTCGGCGTTGACGGGACCGGTGTTGGAATCGGTGCGGAGTTCTGTCGCCAAGGCTGCGTCGTGGTCCAGCGCGTTTGACGTGGATGCCGCCATGCCTGCGTCAAGGGCGGCGCCGCTATTCACGATGGGTTCCTCGTTCACGTACTCCCCGACCAGAGACTGCGCGTCACCGCCGCCACTCGTCAGAGCGCCCGCGTCTCGTCCTTCTGGTCCGGTACTTCTCCGCTGGCCCGCAGCTGCGGCAACATGAGCAGAAGCAGCTGCCGAAGCCATGGCGGCGAGCTCACTGCTTATGGTCGTCGTGTTGCTGGAAGAATCCACGGGAAGGGAGGCGGCCGGATCGCGATGCGCAGATTCACCGGCAGAGCCACCTCGTCGCGATAAGTGCTGCTGCTGCTGTTGCTGCTGTAGCTGCGGTGGTGAGGGGGGTGGAGGCAATGGAGGCGAGAGAAACGTGCAAAGCGATGCCAAGACGCTGTCGGGGTCCGCCATTAGCGTCGACACCGTCGTCGTGATGAGGCGGCCGCCGACGTTCAGCAGCACCCAGTCTGCCGCAGACGCCGTCCGCGTAGCGCAGACGGGTTCTGGATCGTTGAAAGGCTGATAGCAGAAGCGACGTTCGCGCAGCTGCGCCTTGTCCTTGTTGCTGTCGCTGCTGTTGTGATGGTTGTTGAAGCTGATGTTGTTGTTCTCGCTTCCACCATCCCCGTCTTGTCCTCCGTATCTAACAAAACTGCGTGTCGCTGCCCCAGCACCTCCGTCGACTCTGTCACAACCTCCCGAGCCACACGTAATGCCTCGGCTGCCCCCTCCTTGCTGTGAAACATCAGCACCACCGACGCCGCCGCCACTTAAGAAGCCAGCCGCCGCCGCCGCCGCCTCATCCCCACGCGCGAGGTGAGAAGGCTGACTTACCCGACTCCGCCGATCCACACCACGATCCACGCACGCCAACTGCCCTGGCATACCATTCACCGCCCACGATCGATCCACACGCGTGGGCACGCTGCTGTGTGGGATCAACACCTGCGCCGCCGGCAGCGATGCAGCGGCAGCGGTATTCGCGGTCGCCGCAGAGAAAGTCGCAGGACCCACCGCCGGCAACTCGACATTCGGCAACGACAGTCGTTGCTGTCGTCGCGCCTCCACCGTTGGAAGGTCGTCGGCGGACCCAACCGGCAACCCATGGCTGCCCACACTATGGTAATTATCGCTCTCCAAGGCCTCGCTGCTCATGCTCTGTCGGCTCAGCGTCTGCCGCGGGTCCGCGCTGGTCGTCGGACTAGCTGCGGACATGTCCAGAGGACTCGGAGACGCTTGCTCGGCCACGTCCGACTGCGCCGTCTCTTGTCGAATCGTGGAGCTGCTTGAGACACGTTGGAACGGTACGGCGCCGCCGCGCACGGCTGCTGCTGGTGCTGGCGCCAGTTCAAGTCCGTTTGCGTGCACGCGATGTGGAGCGTCGGTCTCGCGCTGGCCGGTGGCGGCCGCAGCAGCGAGATGCCGGTTGGCATCCACGTAGGCCGCGATGGTGGATAACGGGGACAACGCATTGTCCGACATGTTGGACGGCATCGTACCCGCTGTAGAGTTGTGAGAATTCGCGATGGTGGTGGTGCTGGTAGCCGCACTCGCAGGGAAAGACACAGGAGGACGTCGACTATCGATACCCCCCGCTGGGTGTATGTCCGCTGCACCGTACTTCGTGAACCAGGTGGAGACGGGGTGGCCCGTGTCGGGGCCGTTGGTGTTCCGCGACATCGTTGCGTATGTCTCCACAGGAACTTTTTTTGCTGTTATTGTCGTTCACGCTCGTATGAGCACAAAAAAAAAAAAGTGGACAGGGTTCACACGAAACCCTTCCTCCGGCAAGCAACTCTAAGAAAAAAAAAAAAATAAAACAGTCGAGCTTGAAGGAGAAAAGACCGAGGTCAGCTAAGGATCTTTTTTTTTTTTTCTTTCTATTACAAACAGCATAAAGAAAAATGGGGGAAACCAAAAAAAAAAAAAGGAAAAGCACACCGATAGAAAAGGGAGTATGGAAAGACGTTTTTTTTTTTTTTCTTAGTCAGGGTTGTCAAAACGGCCCGCCCGGCAAAAACTCTCTCGTCGATGTCTACGCCTTCAATATCGGGATAATAACAAAGAAAAAAAAAATAACGAGAAAACCGTAGATTTAACCAAAAAAAAAAAATGGATGTGACAACACTAGTGGTGTTGGTGGTGAGGCCGTATTAACCTGGCAGATGTGATTTTGACTTGTAGAAAACAGAAAGCAACTTTGAGTGTCAAGGTGCACAAATACAGGTTCGAAGGAGGGGTTGGATAACGTCGCAGCAGCACCAACTAAACAAGACAAGAAGCGGAATAAAAGGGCAAAGAAAGATGGCAGTTGCATCGAAGGCAACTATAATCTGAAAAAAAAAAAAAAAGCGAGAAACATCTCGGTGGAACTACACTTTGCCTCCAATCTGAGCCTTCTACAGAAATCGATATCGTCTCACTGTCGCGATCGTCGAAAACGCGAGACCACAGTATATCGGAAGGAACCAAAGACCAACACGCTTACGTTGATGAAACTGTGAAGACAGAGGCAGAAAGCAGAGAGCCATTTTGTTTTTGTTTTTTTTTTTTACTTTTCTCTTGCTTAAGGAAAGAAAGAAGGCTGAATATCAATACTGCTGTTTGGCCGTGGCCTCTGCACATGTACGCTTCAGTGTGTGTGTGTTTTTTTTTTTTTTTTCTTCTTCACTCTTTTTCGGCTGTAATCATAGATACAGTATTATGTAGTCAGGCGACCCATGCAGACCTCTCGGTGCTTTAGGCTTTCTTCTCTTTAAGCAGCTGTTCTTCTTTTTTTTTTTTTCCATCGTAGCTAAGCCACAAGAGCGACGACAACGCTCACTCGGAGCTCTGTGGTAGTAGTGCGTGCGCATGTCCTTTGTGGCGCCTCATGAGCTTTTTTGGAGATTAGAAAAAAGTCAGAAGAAAACTGTCGAAGGGCTTCGTTAAATAAAAAAAAAAAAGTAAAAAGAAGGGGAAAACCCCACATAAGAATCAGCACACACTCCGAACTGACTGAAACACAATTGGCCATTTCAGCTTCTCCCTAACTTGTCCTCTCCTCCCTCCCCTCCCCCCTCCCGTCCCCACAATAAATAACGGTAATAATAGATGAAAAAAAGAGAGAGAAGAATCAACGTTTGACTGGCTTTCCTTCGCTGGGTTGGAAGGAAAAAAAAAAAGCCGATAATCCACTTCAGAATCATTGCCGTTACTTACACGTATGTGTGTAGGTGTTTTTCTACTTTTACCTTCTACGCTTCTCATTGAGTTAGATTTAATAGATTTGCCTTCCCGTTTTCTTCGTTTAGGTTGTTGCTGTTTTTTTTTTTTTTTCAACGAACTTCGTTATCCCTTTGATCGAAACGCCTCTTATTTAACTTAGGTGCTGCCTCGCATCGTTGTCCTGCTCTGGGCACGTCGTTACTTAGATACTCTGTTTGCATGTGTGTTATCTGCTTAATGGGTCGTGGAAGAGTAACGGAAGAAAAACGGAACAACGAAACAACGACAAAAAAGAAGAGCACAAGCTCACTCATTCACTCACACCTATCCCACTCAAACACGTGCAAATCGACACCGCAAGAGCAACTTAACGGGGACAACAGCAGAGACAGCGAAAAGGCTATCCGACTTTAAGGGCAAAGCACCGAAGATCGTCATGGAAGACCTCCGTCACCGGAGACAGAAGAAGTAGCAAAAAGAAAGAGAAAGCACAGAAGGACCACACTAAAACACACACACGCAGAGACACACACAGAAAAAGAGGATCAATGATGTAAAGATATCGCAAGCGGCAGCAATTGCACAAAGGTAGATGAAACAGTGGCGATAAGAAAGAACAAAAAAAAAGGTTAAATTCTACCCAAGCAGGAAAACACCAGGTGAAGAAGAAGAAGAAGAAAAAAAAAAAGGAGAACAGCTTTGAAGGAGGAGGGAAAGACATCGAGTCGAAGTGGGGAGGGTGTGGAGTAGTGGGGGGGGGGGGGGGGGGGAGACAAGAAGCGAGAGTTGAGGAGAGAAACAACAATAATACGCGAGTGAATCCCGTTAGAAACCCCCAGAAGAAAAAAAAAAAAAGAGGACGATCCATTCAACCGTTTTCAAGTCTGCGAGCGAAACGAGAAGAAAGAAAACGGGCTTCTATGCGATGGCAATGCGTCCAGACCCACTCGTGTGTGTGGAATTAAAAGAGAAGTACTGTTCTTCACTTATTCTCACTGCGCGGCAGCCTCGTACTTAGCCAGCTTCGCCTTCGCCTCCTCCAGCTGGGCCTGCAGCGTCTCGTAGGTCGGGCGGGTCACCTTCCCTTGGGCGAAACCCTTCTCAATCATCCAGTTGTCATCCGCAAACTTCGCCATGTAGTTGCGAATGCCATCCGGCAGCACAACGACACAGCGCTGATCCGGGCGGAGCTCCCGCGCAGCCTCCAGCACACCCGCCATCGCCGAGCCGCTGCTGCCGCCCACCAGCAGGCCCTCCTCGCGGTGCAGCTCGCGTGCGAGGTCAAAGCTCTCCTGATCGCGCGTCTTGACCCAGCGATCGACGTACTGGCGCTCGCACACGTCCGGGACGAAGTCGTAGCCGATGCCCTCCACCTGATAGGAGATCGACTCGCCCGGGTGCTCCGGATCGGCGATAATGCTGCCGACAGGGTCCACGCCGACGATTACGACGTGAGGCAGCAACTCCTTCAGCTTCTTCGCAATGCCGGTGATCGTGCCGCCCGTCCCGGCGCCGATGACGACCATGTCCAGCTTGCCCTCGCACTGGTCGTAGATCTCCTGCCCGGTGAACTCGTAGTGCGCACGTGGGTTGCTCGGGTTCGTGTATTGGTCCAGCAGTACGTAGCCCTTCTCATCACGCAGGCGACGCGCCACACCAATCAGGCTGTCCGGGTGGTCGTGCGGCAACGCCGTCTCTGTGCGGATGACTTCCGCCCCGAGGGCGTGCAGCGTGGCCTCCTTCTCGTGCGACATCTTCTTTGGCATCGTGATCACCATGTGGTAGCCACGCACCGCCGCTGCCAAGGAAAGGCCGATGCCGGTGTTGCCGCTGGTTGCTTCGACGAGGACGGAGCCCGGCTTCAGGCGCCCCTCCTTCTCCGCGTCCAGCACCATCTGCTTGCCGATGCGGTCCTTCACGCTGCCACCCGGGTTAAAGAACTCGCATTTGGCCACCACCTCGCACACGACCCCATGCTTCTGCGGCACGCGGTTGAGGCGGATGCACGGCGTGTTGCCGACAGAGTCAAGGACGGTGTCGAGAATACGGGCGTTCGGGTTTTCAGAGGGCATGATGCACTACGTGGTGTTTCGTTTGCTTTTTTTCCCCTGGAATTAGTGAATAAGTGCGTTCTACTGGTGCAGCGAGTCTGCGTGTGTGCGAGTGAGAACTGAATGCTCTTAGTTTGGCACGAGTAGCACCGGCACCAGTGAAACAAAAAAAAAAAAAAGAAGGGCAATTAGAAAATAAAAAAAAAGGAACGCGAGTGAAAAAAAAAGGGCAGGATAAAAAAAAAAGTGACAGCAAAACCCATAAATAACAAAAGCAAACATAGCATACATGATTATTATTACTATTCGTATTAATGGTGCCACATAGCAGCTGCATCGCCTGCTTGTGGATGTACGTTCACTCGTCGCATCACGGCGAGGGAGGAGAGTCATATGGCTTTTAGCGTTCTCCGTCCTGCTACTGACACCTCCTCCCCTCTCCCTCCTTTTTTTTCCCCCTCATGTGTTGAGTTGCTGAGACGAGCATAATACATGGAGAACAGCTGAGCAAAAAAAAAAAAACTACTACATTAAAAAGTAATAACAACAATAACAACTATATATCTATATGTAGATAGAACTAATTACAAGAGCTGCTTACTAGACCGGATGAAGTCTCAGCCGGAAAAAAAAAAAAAGGAAACGGGAGCCATGATGGTTACCTTCACTGCGTGGGTTTCACGTGGTGACCACAAGAAAAAAAAAAAGCTACTTTGGTTTTAAACAGAGCATACATCACATTGTTGGAATAGAAGAAAAAAAAAAGTTCAGATGACGTTATTTACAAAAGACCTTTCCTTTTACATAGACACGTGGTCTTGGTAAGCAAACTAAGAAGGCTGGACACCACCGCGTGAGGGAGAAGAACAACATCGAGTTAAAATGCTCAAGTAGCAGAGCTGCAGGTGCTTTCTTGTTTTTTAACCGCAACTCTGTTAGGCTGTACCACAATAACAACAATAATGAGTCGAGACGTGGAGAACGAAAGCCTCGCTCACAGACCATAACAAGAACGCAAAAATGGACTCAAACCCGACCGGAGCATTTCTGTGAGTCGTTGTTGTTGTCGTCATTGTTAAGAGGCATTATTGTGGTCGCTGCAGTCGGTTGTACTCAACCGCGCGCGACAGTAAATCCTTGTATTTCTCCTCCTTCTCATCTTTCTTGGACAAGTCCTTCTTCTGGCTCGCCAGCAAGGTCCGATAACGGTCCTTGCTGTCTACGTGTTTGATGCCTGACGAGCTGCGGCACAGCTGCTGCACGGCGGACTGCCGCGCCTCCGCGTCCTGCGGCAGGGTGAACTTCACCACCTGAATCCCCGCTTCACTCGTGCGCGGCCCACCCGCGCCTCCGCCTGACGAGGTGCGGGTGTCGCTGCTGCTGCTGCCGGCTTTTGCGGTATTAGAGGCCAGCACGCTGGCGTTCACCTCGTCCGAGGTGGCAGCGGTGGCTGGTATGGCACCCGTCGTCGCACCAGGGGTCGACGCCACTGAAGAAGAGTCAGACGGGTACGGGAGGGTGAAGGGCTTCGCTGACGGGGTCAAAGCGGCAGCGGCGCTGCTGCTGCTGCTGTGGACAGCGCGGGCCGCCTGCATCAGCCGCGCATGCTCCTGCATCCCACGACGGCTGGCGTCTTCTAACTGTTGTTGCTCCAGCAGCATCTCCCGCAGCGAGGGCCGGCGAGGTGATGGTGCGGTGGTGGTCCTCGCCGTCGAGTGGGGGCTTCCGGCGGTGGCAGTTTCTGTGGTCGCTGCGGCAGCGTCGCCACCGCCCCCACTCTCGCTGTTCACCCCCGTAGCTTTGAAAGCGGAAGAAAAGGTAGAGGGCGGTTGTGACGCGGGGGACGGCGGCAGCACTTCTCCGCCGGACTTGACCGCCTTCGCACTCAGGGCCGGGTTGAAGAGGCGGCGGTACTTTGTGCCCGCACCACCACCACCACCGCCATCCGCGGCAGCAGCAGAATCGCTGGCGCTCGTCATCGTCTCGGTGGTTTGAGAGAGGCGAGACTGACTCTGCAGCTGCAGTGCACGACGCGCGTTCTCGCGGCTCTGCTCTGACCACCAAAACGACGGCTGCGGCGGCGGCGTGGGCGAGTCTGCGGAATTGTGGGCAGGCGTTGACGTCGCCGAGGCAGCCGCAGCACCGCCAGTGGCTGCTGCGTGGGGGGCAGCTGTGGCAGCTGTTGTGTTGGTGGCGTTGGTTGTTGTTTCGGCGACGTGAACGGCAGCCTTCGACGGGCTGAAGACGCGGGCGTGGGCGTAGGCGGGTTGCCCGGGCTGTATCAAAATGCTCGGCTGGTGACACGCCTGCTCCTCGGCAGCGCTGCCGACGAGTGGCTGGAAGACTGGCGAGGGCGGGTTGCGGTCGTCTGCCATCAACGAGACACTCATCGGACGGGCGTGGTGGGAGGCGTAGACGCTGCCGCTGGTGCCGCTCGTGCCCGCCTTCGCACTGGACGACGTCAGCAGCCGCGGCGTGGCGGCACCGCCGATGCTTCCACTGTTGTTGGTATTGCTGCTTGCGGTGGTGCTCGTGCTGCTGTTGCTGCTCGCGTAGCTGTTGCCCTCCTTGTTGAGGATGCTGAAGACAGGGGTGCGGCCTGGCTTGGCAGACTTCTTCACCGCCACGAGGGAAGGAAGAGAGCTAGCGGAAGGGACCGCACTCGCCGCACAGCCACCACCGCCACATCCGCCACCACCACCGTTCACGCCAGCGCCGCAGCCGCCAGCTGCGTTGGAACCTTTGTAGTCGGGCGAGGAGATGAGCACGACGCTGCGCCGCTGCGACGGCAACGAGTGAGAGGACGGGGTGAGGGAGTCAGTGCTACTCGTGATGAACACGCTCGCAGGACTGCCACCCGCGGCCACAGCACCACCAGTCACATGACTCGAGGTCGGCTGAAAGGCAGGCGGGCGGTGCAGGGAGGAGGAGGTTGTTGTTGTGGGAGACGTGTGGTGTCTTGTTGGCGTTGCGAGAGAAGGCGGTGTGGGGAACAACGGCAGACCGGTAGACGGTGACCACTGCGACGTGGTCGAGGCGGACTGACGCTTGCGGCGATCCTCGAGAATGGCGCTGCGGCCCACAAATGCCTGCAGCGGCTCCTTTACTTGTGTTCTGCCCTCCACCGATGCCACCTCCTGCACCACCGCGTGCGAAAGGCGGCGCAGCTGGGCCAACTCGTCGACGATGCTTGCGCTGGTGCGACAGGAACTGCTGGGTAGCGGGAGGTCAACTTTACCTGCGGGGTCGCTCGTGAGGCTGGGCTGGGCTGCGCGGCCGTTCGTCAATGACGTCGCGTGCGACTCCGTCGACGGCAAGGAGTACTGCAGCGGTGACACGAGCGACAGCGCCTCGCGCGTCCTTGCCGCGGTGGTGGCGGACGTCGGTGTGACGAGCGTTTTGGGGTCGGTGGTAGGACATGCCGTGGTGTCCAGCTGGGCCGCGCTGTTATCAGGCGACGGCGGTGAAGGCCGTGGTAGCGGGGACTGCTGCTCATCCTGTGCCTGCGGTGGTTCCTCTTGTTGCTCCTCCTGCAGTGATGGCGGTGTTGCGGCTCTCTTTACCGACGGTGGGGTTGTATGAGGCGTGTGTGGCGCCGCCGGCTCGGCAGAGGCACTGCGCGCACGGGGCGGTGGCCGCTGGTGTACAGGCGGCGTCGGTGGTGCACATGCTGGGGTAGCTTTCAGATCCATCAAGAGAGCGGTGGAAGCCGCCACCGTCTCCTCCTCCTCCTCCTCCTCATGCTTCGAAAGAGGGTCACTGACGTCCTGCGCATCACCCTCCGTTGTCACAGTCGCTGTGGTGGGATACTGTGAATTGGGCAGCTCCAAGATGAAGCGGGCATCGCTGACGTTGTGTTCAGCCAAGACGCGCTGAATGGCACACATAAGGTCGGACACGTTGTCTGAAGCGGATGACTGCGGCGCTGCGCTGCTGGCGGGAACAGACGGCATGCGAAACGTCAGTCTTTGAGCTAAACTGCTAAAGAAAAAAGCAAAACAACAAAATGAAAAGAGAAAGAAAGAGTAGGTGAAGTCGCCGTGAGACCTAAACTGCGATGATGCCGCTGATACCTAATTGCTTGTTCCTTCACAACGGTGCCTCTTCACAAACTCGAAGGCAAAGGCGGTAAAAAAAAAAAAAAAAGCGTAGCTTGAAGAAACAATGAGAGAGCAAAAGGAGAAAGAAGACTCCAGTTGTTGTTGTTGTTGTTGTTTTTCGAGTTATACCCGCTAAAGGGGGGAAAAAAAAAGTCAAGTCTCGGTAAGGATGCACATGCACACCTAACGAGAAAAAAAAAAAAGGCCACCATGATGCTGCTGTTGGTTGCTTTCTACTTTTTCTTTTTTTTTTTTGTTTTTCACCGATGAGTAAAATACGTAATTATGAAGCTCTCCTCAACGTCCTTTTTTGTTTTGCGGATGCTACTGGGGAGGTCCAACACAGCGCACAGCTCTTTTTTTTTCCCCCTCCTCTCTCTGGCGCACACACCGTTCCGTGGAGGTGTAACTGGAATGAAGGCTCTTTTTCCCCCTTTCCTTTGTGTGCTATATGCGCATTTCGCGTTCGCACCCACCAGCTTGCACCTTCATTTCCGCCTGGAGACTGAGAGCAACTTTTAGTCAAGTTGCGCACCCATCCAGCACCTAGGTTCGACTTACAAAAAAAAAAAAAAAGCACATATATCTATATATACATACATATATATAGAGAATGGGTCATTTCATCGTCTTTTTTGTTGTTGTTGTTGCTGCTTTTTTTTTTTTTAAGTCTTGATTTGACTATCATGAACAAGCACAAGAAAATACGATCATATACGCAGTCGTATTCGCAAACAGACACATAACAGGCCAAAGAGGAAGAAAAAAAAAACAAGTGTGTGTGTGTGTGTGCGAGCCACACAAACACACACACGCACGTCACCGAAAAAAAAAAAAAAAACTAAGAAAAAAAGAAAAGGGAAAACCAACAGGAGACTAAAACGGAAAGAAAAAAAAACGAGAGAGAGAAAAGGAGAACCACACGAGCGTACAAACCTCTCCAACTACACGCATACAAATGAGAGAAACAGAAAAAAAAAAAAGAAGAAAAAAGCTGAAAACCAAAACGGTGAGGTCAGAAAAACATGAAGAAGGCGAAACTACGTCAGCAACGAGGCGCGGCAGCTCGAATCTCTTCAAAAAAGCCCTGCTCTCTTAAAGCCCTTCTTACTTCTTGTGCGGCGCATCCGCCTTTTTCTCCTCCGGCTTAGCATTGAGGTCGCGGCAGTACGGAGCCGGTGGTACCTTGAAAAAGAGCGACGTGCGCCCACCTGCTGGCTCTGCGTACTTGCGATCAGGCCGCTGCGGCCCAATCTTAAACGGCTTCCCAGTCCGCAGATTCTCAATGAGCGTCTTGATGCTGTCCCACGTCAAATCCTCCACGTAGTCATAGGAGAAGTGTGGTGGGTTGCTGTAGTCGCTGACGACGAGCATTGGCGCGTTCACGCAGGCGCCTAGGCACTCCATCTCCCCAATCGTGATGAGGCCGTCGCTCGTCGTGCCGTGCAAGCGCACGTTCAGGTATCGCATGGTCCGCTGCATCAACTCATCGACGCCGCACAGCATGCAGGGGGTGGTGCGGCAGAACTGAATGTGGTACTTGCCTACCGGGTGGCGGTTGAACATTGAGTAAAACGTGACCGTCTCGAAGACGTGCATGGGCGGCACCTCGCAGATCTTGGCGATCTTGTACATGGCGGTCACGGGGATGTAGCCGCCCTGCTGCTGCTGGGCGAGGTGCAGCAACGGAATGGTGGCGGAGATGCGCTTGCCGCGCGGAAACTTGGGCAGGATCTCATTGTGGATCTTCTCGTAGCTCGCTGTGGTGAAGTCCCACGGGATGCGGGTGTTGTCGTAGTCGGTGTTGACGTGACGCATCTCGCCGTGAATCTGACGAACACTTGTGTAGACCAGTGGGTGGGCAAGAACGGCGGCAGCCGTCGCCGCGCACGCAGACCGGCGCAACGCCGCCGTGGAAGCCAGCTGAGCAAGACGCAGCATTTCCTAGCCCTTAAAAACTAAAAACAAAAAAAAAGGTGTGTTCTAGCTATAAAAAAAAAAAAAGACGAAAGCACACAAACAGAAAAGAGACCTACCCCACAAAGTCTGATTGAACAGCTCCTTCTACTTTTCTTTTTTGTTTTACTTCTCTCTTTTCCAAGTTCGCTGCAAGCTGTCTCCAGTCGTCTGTGATCAACGTCAACGCCTCCAATACAAATCAATAAGGTACGCTAAAGGCTAAGAAAAGTTAAAAAAAAAAAAGACGTAAGATTTTCGGTGTAACTATAAGTGGTGTTTCTGCCCACAAACACGTAGCTAAGGAGTAAGAGAAAAAAAAAAAAGTAGCCTTCTTCGATAATAGGTTGAGTTGATGCCTGTGGTACACCAATCCGCCGTCTTTTTTTTTTTTTTCTTTTTTCTTCGTGCTAGTCGACCTACTTTACTAGAATACCTACAACGAGAAACAGCAGCCTCCGTGTGTGTGTTTTTTTTTTTTTTTGTGTGTGTGTGTGCGCTGTAAGACGATGATGCAAAACGCCCGTTTACTTTCTTTCTCTGGTTTGTGTCTTCAAAGAAAAAAGATAGTTTTGGCGGCGTCTTAAGAACGTACTGACGTGGGAAAAAAGAAGAGCCATGGAGCATCATGGAGCATGTGGCGGATAAATGGGAAAATAAAGATCGCAAAGAGGACGAAGAAGCGTAAAAACGTGGACATGTCACTTTACAAGGACAGAGACACCTCTAGTAAGAAGGAAAAAAAAAAAAGAGCAGCACTGCACGCAGAAAAAGCAAAGCGTGAGTCCCTTTTGAGGACTTCGTGCGTTCTCTCCTCCATTAAGCAAGAACAACCCCCCCCCCCCCAGCATTCCAAACAACTCCTGAGCTGAGCAAAGAAATAACCTTCAAGAATGAGCTATCGGATGCAGCCATGTTTAAATACACCTATGAACACAGCTGTAGGTGTTTGAGAACAAACGGTCGGATTTCTCCACGTCATGCACGAGAACAGTAAAAAGTGCTTTCTCTCACTTTTTCGCGAGTGCACTATGTGTGCATCTCTGTGTGATTACCGAGCCAAGCGCATGGCACCATCGTTTCTTTCTGGTAATCAGCCCTGCCTGTTCCTCGTTGCTTTTCTTTGAGTAATAACGAAGTGACGTTCTTCTTTGCTTTTATTATTATTATTATTTCCTTTTTTTTTTGTTTGCTTTCTCTATTTCGTTCTACACAGCTTCTCACATCGAGAAACGAAGGGGATGGAAGCGACGACGGTTCCTTGTGCAAACATACACATGCGTTCAGCGCAGGATGAAGCCGTTACATAACATCTCTTACAAGCCGTCAACTCTGAAAGTAGAAAAAAAAAAAAAGGTCAAACAGTAATGCAAAATACAGCTCTAATAACAAGGGAGGGAATATAAATTTAAAAAAAAAAAGAAAGAAGGACAGATCACCCCATAAGTAACAGAGAAACGAGCAGATAAAGCACAAAAAAAAAAAGCACTGGTATTCGCCATCGCTTTATCGAAGAGTTCCCCACCGATCTGTTTTCTTCAGCTTCTGCTGTTCAACGATTCACTTCCACTTCATGTGTCTTTGTCAAGAAAAAAAAAAAATCATCATCGTCGCTAAGGGAAAACAGAGAGGGGAAAAAAAAAAGAGACGTGATGACAAAAGATGCATCGTGAGAAAAAAAAAAAAAAAGAGCATCACATACACACACATAAACACAGATCAAGTAGAAGGACAGAACAGAATCTATGATCTCCTTTGACTCCAGCAAAGAAGCGCGGAGGCAAGTCCACAAGACACGCGAAAAGGGAGAAAGAAAAAAAAAAAAAAAGAGGAAAAAAAAAAAAAACAGGAGACGCGCAAACAAGAAGAGGAAACGCATAAAAAAAAAAAAAAGAAAATCGATGGCGTTTGTGAAGAGGACGATTCGCAGCAAAAAAAAAAATACATATACAAAGAAAAGAACTCAAAAAGAGCTTTTTTAAAAAAAAAAAAAAAAAAGAGAGAAAAGAACTGAGTCACCTCATGGCAAACACAGCTGAACCGCCGTGATTCTCTTAAAAAAAAAAAAAATACAAAAAGAAGTAGTGGCAGTGCCAACAGCTTCAACGCAGTCGCCATGCTCTATCTTTCTCTTTGTGTGTGTATGTGTGTATGTGTGTGCGTGTGTGATAAACAGACGCCATGCGGATCGCGAATTTTGCTTCTTTCTCGTCTGCCCTGTGGCTCGATCCTTGACTGCAAAAAAAGCAGCGAAAAAAAAAAACACCAATTTGCTCATCCACTCTTCTTCAACGCGCGCTGCTGATTTCTCCGGAAGCTCTGCCTTTCTTGGGGAGCACTTATTCCGCCTTTCTTTTTTTTTTTTTTTCTCTTTCTTCTCTTTTCTTTTTCCTCTTCTTTCTTCGTTCTCACGGAGTCCGCTTCGCGCTCTTCTTCTTCGACTTCTTCTCCAGCGCCTTGTGCAGGTTTGGCACCACACCACCGCGTGAAATCGTTGCCTTCACTACTTGATTGAGCTCCTCATCACCGCGGATCGCCAGCAGCAGGTGACGTGGCTTAATTCGCTCCGTCTTCTGCGCCTTCGCTGCGGCTCCGGACAGCTCAATCACCTCAGTCGTCAGATACTCCAGCAGCGCTGCGCAGTAGATGGCGGCCGACGCGCCACAGCGCTGCTTGCGGAAGAGGCCCTCCTTTAAGCGGGAATGAATGCGGCCAACAGGGAAATTCAGCTCCGCGCGTGCCGCACGAGACATGCGATCGCGACGACCCGCCTTGCCACCTGTCTTACCGCCACGCTTGCCCTTGCCCTTACCCTTACCCTTACCCTTGCCGCCAAGCTTCCCGCCTGAGACGACGCTGGTCTGATCCGCGGTGGCGGAGCCTGGCCCCATCATGGGAGGCTGCGGCGGCACCGGAGGCACTCCAGAGGGCTCTTCGCCAGTGTACGACATGACTGCTTTGGTGGAGGTGTTCTTGTTGTTGGCAATGTACGTAGGTAAATCTGTGTGTATGAATGTGTATTTGTGTGTGTGTGCGTGCAGAGAAACGCTCTCTTGGATGTCAAGTAATCTATAAATTAAGGGAAAAAAAAAAAGACAGAAGGTTGACGAGGCCCAAGACGACTTAAAGAAACAAGCAAAAGACTGAAGCCTGGATGTATAGTCGCAATTGTGTATGCGTGTCGCACGATGCTTCACCAGCTGATGAGATGGAAAAACTGAAATAAAAAAAGACAGAGAGAGAGAGAGAAAAAAAAGAAGAGGTGCCTGTTTTACAGGTCTAACTGCGACGATAAACTCCACCATGTAAGAAAAAGAAGAAAAGAAGCACTGATAGCGAGTGACAATCAACGAGCAGCACATCAGGCTCCTTTCTGAGCGTGCATGTGCATGTGCATATGTCTGGAAATGAGTCGACTTTGTGAGCTTTCCTTCGTCTTTTACTTCTCTTTGAAGTGTCTTTATTGGCTAATGACCTTTTTTTTTTTTTTTGATGTTGTTGTTGTTATTGCTGCTGCTGTTACTTCTTCCAGGGACTGAACTTCTTGTTGAGTTTTTCTAGCCGCTCCTTTTTGTTCTTTTTTCCTCCCTTCTTTTCCGTTTATGTCTGTCGGGAACGCTGTCGAGACTCGTGTCGGTTGTGACAAAGCCCACACCACACCTCCACCGGGCGGCCGTGCTTTCCGCCTTCCGCATGTGCGCCGTCACAGTGACACGCCGCCCCCGCAGAGGCGAGCACGTTGCGAGCATCCTCGAGGCCAAACACCAAGCACGCAGAGGCCCCGGCCAGCAGCGAGCACAGGTAATGGTACTGACGGCCACAGCTGCTCTCACCTCTTTCGGTTCCTTCGCAGGCGCGCAGTCCAACACCAAACAAGTCCCCCTGTGCCGACGAGGCTGACGCGGACGCAGATGTAGCACACAAGGCACAGTGCGGTGTAGCCCGGCATGAGCGCACCTCCGCAGCCCCAATCTCCTCCGCCGTCTTTGGTGTATGGTGCAGGTGCCACAGCGTCGCTGCCAGCAGCTGCCACCGCGCGACTCGGCCGGACGCGTGCGAGGCAGCTAGCTCAAACGGGTCACACAGCGGCACCGTCAGTCGTAGCAGCATTGTCGTGGTGGGCATCGTTGCAGCCGTTGCCGTGTCCGCTTCCGCTGAGGTGTCCGTGTACACGTCGAGCAGTCCAGACCAGGCAAGACAGTTGTGATGAGCCACCGCGTGCAGCGTCGTGAGCGAAGGATGGTGATGGCTTGCGGTTGCTGCTGCTGCTGTGTTAGCAACGCTGGATGTCAAACGATCTTCCCTGTCGCGGCTTATCCAGGCTCGCAAATCGTGCGAGTTCTCCAAAGAAGTGTAGACTCCGACACGAGGAACGGACGTTGACAGCACCGACGATGATCCGCTCGACGGCGCTCGTGGGTCCACGACGCAGTGCACGCCCCACAGCGGGCCCAGCAGCAGAGACAGCCCGTCCTCCGTCTGCGCGGCCAACTCCGCCGCGTCACAGCGGGCGAAGGAAGAGTGAAGGAGGCGCTGCAGGTAATGGCGGACCGAGGGGCGGTGTACCACGTCCAACCCGCAGAGAACGCAGCGACCGGCGCGGTGTACCCGCGTCTCCTCCCCCGACGTGAGCAACGTCGACAGGGACGGTGCACGACGTCTCGTCGGTTCATCTCGACCCGCGTCTTCCGCCTCCACGTTCGTCGCGTTACCGTCGCTGGAAAACTCTACAGCGTGCTTCACTTGTTTTTCCTCTCGTGCGGCTTCGAGACGCACGGCGGGTGGGATCAGCGTGCATCGCACCACCCCCAGCCCACGCTTCCACAGACGCCACCAGGCTGGTACTGTGGAGGACGCAGACGAGGGCTCGGACAGATCTGCTTCTAGCGGACGACGCGCATCGTCCGCCTCATCGCCGCTGCGGTGCTCGTCGTCCGCTCCCAAAACAGCAGCGTCGAGGCGAGGCGTGGACTCGAGCTGCTCCGCCTCCTCCGCAAATCGTGCCCGCAAGAACGCCAATGTGGGGCTGACAGGTGATTTAACGGAGGTCGTCGCCGACGTCGATGGTGTTTCCGCGACTGCGGTGACAGCTGCTCCTGTTGGGATCCACGCAGAGCGCACGTCCGCTGCAGTAGTGTCGTTTTTCTGCTCGGATCCGCTCGCACTTGCTTGTTCCTTTGATCTACTACATCTCTCTATTTGTGGTCGGTGATGTCCGGCTACCGTTGTTGCTAACACGGTGGTTGTTTCCAAAGAGCGAGATGACGTGGCAGGGGCGGCGAACGGCGTCAACGGCTCTTCGGGTGACTCGCTTTGCAGGCGCTGCGTGTCGCTGGTGGTGTTATTACGCAGAAGAAGCTCTGGAAGGTGGTCTGTGGTGACATGGAAAGAGGGCGGCGGGGACGCCTCCCTCCGAATGCGTTGTCGTTGCATCTGCTGTTGCTCTTGCCGCACTTCCCCTTCTCTTTTTTCGTTATCCATTTGAACCTGCTGTGGGGCAGCGTCCTCGCTGTGGCCCCGCTTGACACCACCAAAGTCGCGGCCTGGATGACCTAAATCAGACTTCTCGCCAACTTTGGAAGGTGAGACTGAAAGCGGCGGTTGGAGATGAGACTGTGACCGCAGTCCAACCTCGCGGCTGAGCGTGCAGAAGAGAGAAAGCTGCGGCAGCGGGAGCAGGTGGCGCGCATTCGGCACGGCCTGATTGCACAGCGGGCAGCGAGGTCGTGCGGCGACGCAACGCAACGCGCACGACCGGCACAGTACGTGCCCGCAGTGAAAGCCGACCGGGTCCTTGAACACGTCGAGACACACGGGGCACGTGCAGCTGGCCTGAGTGACCCTCAGCAAAGGAAGCGCATCTGCCATATGTCGTTGGCTCTCTCCCTTTTTTTTTTTTTTTTCTGGGAGGTGTTTCTAGTCAGCAAAACACATGTGCAGTGTTATGACGTGTGAGCCGAGAATTATCTCTCTCTCTCTTTTTTTTTCGTTTGTGAATTCGCAAGAGATCAGCAAGTGATGTAGGGGGCAGTGTTGAGTGTTGTTTTTCTTTTTTCTCTCCCTTAAGTTCCTTCGAACGCTAGGGATTTCATTCAATGTTGGTCGGCACTCCACCTTGGAAGCCAAAAAAAAAAAAAAGAGGAGACGCGTATGAAGGAGAAAAAAAAAAGCTGATGTTTAGAAATGCAGTTCCTCGAAAAGAAGATCAAACATGTCCGGAGAGCCCTTTTGAAGCCTCAAAAAAAAAAAAAGGAGCTCAAATAAGTGATTATGGTGCTTGACGGCATCGCATATCTTTTCTTTCGCCCGAGATCGTTCTGCTTCCGTTGTATGTGTGTATGTGTGTGTGTGTGTGATTCACCTTCGCATTTCAGCATTACTTGTTCATTCTTCTTCCTGTGCTTCTCAACAACAACACAGCGGCGGCAGCAGCAGCAGAAGCCGTCGTTGTCCGCCGTTGCTTTCAGGAACTTAAACGAGTTTACAAACACATAGAACAAACAAAAAAAAAACATATATATATATATATATATAGAGAGAGAGAGAGAGAGAGAAACAAACAAAAAAGAGGCTTCCAGCCCACTCAAAACAAATCCCTCCCCGCTCCAATGAGGTTCTTTCTTTTTTTTTTTTTTTTGCCTCTGTTCAACAGCCAATGAAGTCTCCCCTTCATGAATGCCGAGTCTTTCACGTCTTCTTCGCATCGAGACGCCTTCGGCGTGCGGCACGCCTGCGCATCTTCTCCCGCTGAAGGTGCGCCTTAATCGCAGACGCCATCCCCGCAAAGGACTTCTGAAGCCGCGCCCACGGCGACTCGTCCGCCGCGGCTGACGATGCCAGCCCGGACGGTGCCACAAAGCGCATAAGAACTACGTTATGGCTGCGAAGCGAAACAGTGCCGAGGTAGCGTGGGCGCGGCAGCCGGTCCACCAGCTGCGTAGCCTGCGCCTGTGCGGTAGATATATCAACTGAGGCGTCGTAAAAAGAGCTGCCCTGTAGGCTGTTCGCGATGAGACGAGCTTCGTTTTGCTCCTGCAGCTCGCGCGCCGCCCTCTCAAAGTCAAAGGCACGCGCGCGGCGGACCAGACTCTCGTGTAGCTGCACGTTGTAGTGGGCGTCGAGCAAGGCCAGCTTACCCGTGTAGATGTAGCCCTGCTTTGTCTCCACCTCCACCTCCATGCCTGCGATCGATGGGGAAGGCCCTGTGACAGCTGCTTGAGAGGCTAAGTTGTTCGTTGCCTCCTCCTTTCCCGTGCTCTCGCCATTATTGCTGCCGGTGGAAGGAGTCAAAGACAGACCAAGAGCTTGCATCAACACGGCGGCTGGCACAGGAACGCCTTTTGGATTTGGCGCTGCAGCAGTGGCCGTGCCAGCCGCCGCGGCATCGCTGTTCTTTGCAGTGCCTGAAGTGTGACTCTTCCTTTTTTTCTTCGTCTGTGCCGACGTGACTGCCTTCGAGTCGACCTTATTCGTCGGTCGTGTCGACGGGGCAAGTGGCATGGCTAATTAACTATATCCTTCCTGAGAGTTAAATGACTGTTCTTGTCTATCTAAAAACGTGTGCGTGCTCGTGTCGCTGCAGTGTCTACGACTCTGCGGAGTGAAATTGAATCGAAAGAAGAGGGAAGAAAAAAAAAAAAAACAGCGCACCGAATATCTCTTCTTGCGCAGCAACGGAAAACTCTATTATAAAAAAAAAAAAGTGACTGAGAAAACCAAAAAAAAAAAGAAGGCAAAAACAATGAGATGAATGCATGAGGTAGTAAGATCTTCTCCTCCCCTCATCTCCTCCGCACACGTACACACAGACACACACACGTACCTTGCATTTCATGCGCCTTCCGTTTAAGCGTAGGCTCACGCAGCGCACCGGACGAAATCTCACAAGTTATTGTAAATACAAAAAAAGAAATGTACAGAGAGAGAGTTAAAAGGGTGTGTTCTGGATGCGCAGTGTGTCTTCACCAGAAAAAAAAAACACGGATGCGATAATGCTCGTTGTTAGCCGAATACTAACTTCGTCTTTTTTAACTTTTCTCTTTTTGTTTTCCTTCAGCAACAAACTTGTGCTTGCTTTTGTGTGTGCTTGTCTAGTTTTTACGCGATAGCGTCTACGTAAGTGTTTACCTCCAAGTCGAGGTAGCACTGCAGCACACTGTCGTACATGAAACGGTTCGCCTCTTGCTTGTCCTCGACTCCTTCAGCGGCAGCAGCGTCAGCCGTGTCAGGACGATCCAGCAACTCGCCGGCCTGCGGCGCACGAGTAGCAGTCAAGGCACGCACCGGAGTGCCACCGTCACCACCTGCGACAGTGGCAGCAACTGCAGTAATAGTAGTGAGTACCTCGTTGCAGACTTGTTTATCGGCATTTTTCAAATGCGGCGGCGACGTCGGCCTCAGGTGCGTGAAGGGGATGTTGCCCGCTGCGGAGAGTCGCACGACGGGTGGTGGTGGCGGTAACGCAGACAACGTCGACGGCTGACTACGCCCCCCACTGCCACCACTCGACGGTGTCATTGTAGAGGGATACCGCACACGACTGGCGGACAGGAGCGGCATGGGGTGCGGCAGCCACATGTGAAAGCTGCTGCTGACTGTGGTGGTGGAGCTGTTGCCAGCCGTGGTGAGCGTAGTTCCTGCGCCAGCTGAGTTAGCGTTTGTCGCCCTGTCCGTATGAGTGGCCGTGTCGGTGTCCGTCAAGGCAGCCGTGGGAGGTGTTCGACTCCCTGTGACTTCTGAAGTAAACTTAGGAGTTGACGGAGAATGGGAAGTCTGCGGTGAAACTGGCCTTGGTGCAGACCACTTTTTCACCCGCTGGAAGACCGCATCATCTTCACGCACGTCCTCATGATTCGCTACCATGTGCCGAACAACGTGTGTCGGTAGTGGTGGTGGTCGTGCCTTCGGCATACCCTGCCGTTTCGTGTCTTCGCCGTGGCGCACGTCGTCGCGAAGGACACGCGTTGTCGTCGCCGCCGCCTCGCCTGTCCAGCCTTCCCGTTGCTGCTGCTGCTGGGGCGGCGGTTGTACTGTTGCGGCATTCGGCCTGCGCCAGACGACCGCCTTCGTGGCCGCGTGTGCAGGACCGCTGCCGCGACTTACCTTTGGAGCAGCAGCAGCAGGTGTGTAGAGGCTACCCGTCAGCGGAGGCTCGCGACTTGTTACGTGACTGTCACGTGGCAGAGCACCAGCAACTGTGGTGGCAGCGCCCACTGCCCGCTCTGACGCCGTAGCTGTGGAAAGCGCCACCGAGGCAGAGTGGAAGGTCCAGGAGGTGGTCGCGCTTCCAGGAGGAGGGGGAGGAAGCAACGCGGGATCGGCTTCTTTTCCCGTCGCCGCAGCATCCGCTGCCGTTGTGCGCAGCTGAACGCGTGAGTCGGCACCTGCAGTTGGCCTCTGTTGTGCATGTGTGTCGGCCGCCTTCACCACGCCTTGCTCCGCCGCCGCAAGTGCCTGACGCTCAAACTTGTCTGGTGGTGGCGGCGATGTCTGTGCGGTGAGCGCCGGCAGCTGAAGCGGCATCTCCGTTGAACTCCATAGTTCCAGAATCGCCCTCGCATCGTCAGCGTCTGTACGTCTGTCAGCGTCTGTACGTCCATCAGCAGCCGGGGTATGAGCCATGAACGCCTCGTCGTCCTCCGACGACTCGCCTGCGTCTTTCGCAGTCGCACTTATGTTTCGCCCTGCCTCCTGCAACCCCGCCTCGGTACACCGCGCGTTGCCCATGACGGCAGAGAGAAGGGACAGCGGAGTCGCCGTGCCAAGTGGTTGTAGAGGTCCGCTTGAGGCGGGAGGCTGGGCATCACGCACGCCACCCGGTGGAGCGGTCACGGCAGCAATGGCCTGCTTCTCATCCGACAACACCGTGTGCAGTCGACTGACCCGCTCGTTCATTGCCCGAATCAGCTTAACAACAGCAGAGGTACAGGAGAGGACGGAGGAAGAGGAAGAGGGGTTCGAGTAGGAGGAGGTGTCTGCGACAGACGAAGTCTCGGTGGATGGCAGCACGTCAGCTGCGAGAGGAGTGCCGCAGTCGTCTTCTTCATGAACAACGCGGTCGTTGTCGTCGTCGTCGTCGTTGTCGTGTGAGGAGCGGCGTGGCGTTGGTGGCAGTGGCGGCAACGGCATGCGAGTGTCCGCAAAAGCCGGCGACGGTGCTGCAGACGGCGGATGAGGTCCCTCGAGCGCGGTCGACTGCCGCGTGCGTTGCGCCTCTGCAAGCTCGCAGACGTCCGAGACCGGGGAAGAGACCTGCGCTGCGGCCTCACCGTCGGCGTGCGCGAGATGCCCATCCGTGCTACACGCGTACTCCCCTTCTTGCGCCGGATCCTCATCCTCCCTTTCCTCACGGTGAAGGTGCTGCACGCGTGCCCGCCTCTGTACTCTGTCGTTTGCCGCGCCTGTGACTCCGTCCCTCACCTCGTGATCTGCACGCCTCGGTGCACGCCGGTCTGGTGTTCCGTGTGCGTCACTGAAAAGTGGTGTGCAAGCTGCTGCTGCTGCTGCTGCTGGTGTTCGTGCCACAGCGACTTCGTGCCCTGCCTCCGAGTTCAGCGACCGCGACGACGACGACGATGATGATGATGGGTGTGCTGACGGCAGCACGGCTGGGGCATCAGGTGTTCTCGGAGGCGCTCCACCTAGCATCTTTGCGTTGGTCTTGGAAGATATGAGAGGAGACCAGGAAGCGTAGCGCCGCCTTAACACCGCCTGCTCTAGCTGGCGTGTCATTAAGAGCTCCAGCGCTGTGTGGTGCCGCCGTCGCGGCTTCTCCGCAGCTGCCGTCGGTGGCGCGGAGGTGGGGCCGGGCTCGTGGTGAGATGTCGTCGTTACTTGTGCCTCGTGTTTGCTGACCGCGACGGGTGGTGTGGCCGTAGGCGCAGCTGCCTCACCAGACACGCTGTCTCGATATCGCGGCTCGGCCGTCACACTCGGCCGCAAAGAGTGGCGTGCTTGTGGGGTAGCCGCCACCATCTTATTCTCCTCCTCCTCCCCTTTTACTTCTGCGATCGCTGCAACGGATGACGAGGGCAGAGATGATGGAGGTGGTGGCAGCGCCGATGGCGCACACAGCACCGCCTCATCCCCACTGCGCACAAACAGCGAGAGCGCCTCACCCGCCTCGGCAGGCAGTCGCAGCGGCTCCGGCAACGTCCACGTCTGCAGTGCCCCACCCCCAACGCTGTGCTGCCCGGCTGGGTGGAGAAAAAACGTCGGTACCCCATCCTGTGAGGGTGGCGGCAGCGGCAGCCCGTGCCCCGCGACAACACGTCGCACATACAAACCCCCACTGCCGCTGCTTATCCCGGTCGGGCCACTCGTCGCTCCTGCTCCGATGCGCAACTCGTGCAGGCGAAAGACGGTCGAGGCGGAAGAGCCTCCGTGTGCCGCACAGGTCTGCATGACGCTGTCCACATCGATGTACAGTTGCACCCACTGCGCTGTGCGTACGCATTGCAGGGGAAAGCGGGTGTGATGGGCGTGCCGCTGAACGGCGCGTACAGCGTTGGTGAAACGCAGACGATAGCCACCACGCACAGCGGCAACGCTGGTGTTGTTGTTGCTGCCACTGCTGTGACTAAGCGGGCCGCTGTTCCCTCGCATGCTTGCTACGCTGGCAGCTCGAGTGGTAGTGGTGGTGGTGCGCACAACAAGCTCGATGTACGCACTTCCCGGTGGAGGCACGTACGGCTGGGGAAGCGCAAACGGCGCCCCGTCGCCGGCGCGGTGCTGCTCCGCTGCCGGCGGCCCCGTCGGGGCAGCTATGCAGAACTGCACGACGAGTACGGTGTGCCCAGCAGTGGCACTCGCAGACGCTGTCGAGCCTCGCGTGCAGCCTGGCAGCCGCATGAACGCGGCGAAGTCGACTTCAGTGCCAGGGGAGATGTGCAGCAGCTGCGAGCGGGTGTCGCGGTCATAGACGCAGCGGACACCGTCCAGCGTCGTGGGGCCATGGCCGCGGCCACCGCCGCCGCCGCGGGTCAGCTTGCGTGGGACGTCCATCCCGCCCAGAAAAGCGCTGGCAGAGGGCGTGCGGCGTGCGGCGGTGGAGCCTCGATTTGACGAAGTAGAAATGGCAGTCAGCCCCTCCAACGGCCGCGGACCTTGCGGGCTAAAGAGGACGAGACAGGGGACGGAAGAGGCTGGTTGTGGAGGAGCATCGTCGTGTCGATGGAGCGTGGCGCCGCCATTCACTCTGATCGCATCCGTTGATGGGTGCAAGGGTGGCGACGGGGCAGCCGCACTCCTGAACGTCACAGCAGCAGCAGCAGCAGGGGGAGGAAGAAACTGGGCGGGCTTTTCGTGGAACGGAGTTGGCGCGGTTGTCGTTCGCTCTGCTATTCCAGGGGAAGGTGTGGCGTAAGTTGCTGAGGGGGATGTTGGACGGGCACTGAGGCGCCTGACGCCCGCTGCCCTGACCAGAGGGGAGGGGGATGGCGGGGTGTAGTGGCTGTAAAAGTAGGGATTCATAGCGAGTCGCTGAATCGTCTGAAGGTGTATGGGGGAGGGAAAGGGAGGAAACAAAAAAAAAAAAAGGACAAGGGTGTTTCTAGTGAAGCAGATAACAAAAAAAAAAAAAACGTAGATGATCTAATGGAACGGTTTTACGTTTGTATTCTAAGCAAAAATGCGTGAACTTTGCCCACACACGTGTGCATTCCACTTCACTCTATTTTTGTTGTTGTTTTTTTTAACGCGTCTAAAAGGAAGCAAAAAAAAAAAAAAGGCATACATATATATGTATGTGTGTATGTAAACCTGCAAAGAAGAGAGGAAAAAAAAAAGAGCAGAACGAAAAGAAAAGAAGCAGAAAAAAAAAATAATAATAATGATAATCGCGATTCAGAACGGCAGCCATTTTTTTAGACTTGCTCGGCTTCCCATCATCGCCGGAGCGCTGCTCACACACCTTTTTTGTTTTGACCTTTTCTAGCACTTGATCGAGGCAAGTGCAACCAGCAGAAAAAGCTCTTTCCTCCGAATCCTACACCTTGAACATATGCATATATGTACTTTTTGCTTTTTTATTATTTTATAGCAGGTGGAAAGGGAGGAAAAACAAAAAAAAGCGAAGCGGAAAAACGAGCAATGAATCAAAAAGCGTCTGAGTGAAGTTCCCTCAGCTTACCTAAAAGTACTGGGGATAGCAGGCGCGCAGCTCACGCGCCACCGAGGCCTCTGAGCGCCGTCCACGTCGCACCGGCTTTTCACCGACTGCATCGTCCCTGTTCCTCAGACGAATACGCCGGACACACACCGCAGCCGCCCGCTCGTCTGCCCCTGCGCACGTTAACAAAGGCAACCGCACTGCTGAGTCAGCAGCACCCGCGTTGGATGAGGGTGGGATTTCCCTGTTTGCAGCGGTAGGCACCCTACCACGGTGTACGCTGAGGCGGCGTGAGTAAACGTGGGAAGTCACGGCACTCTCTGGCAAGGCAAGAACAGCTTTATCACCTACAGTGGTGGTAGCGGTAGTAGTGGTGGTCGCAGCCTCCGCGTTGGCGTCCTCGCTATAAGGAATGAGGTGCAGCTTCATCACATCTTCAATCACCACCTCGAAGCCGTTTAGCGTTAGCACGGTGCCGGTCGTCCAGGCAGCACCACGCCGCGCCGCCTGCATCTTGGCAAAGATGGGATTCGGCAAAACACCGGTGCCCTTGCACTTCATCACGCACTCCTTCGCATCGGTGTCGTAGAGGAAGGAGCTGTGGTAGCCGACGGAAAGAACGCCCTCACGCCTTGCCCGTTGCTTCCGTGAACCGCTGCTGCGACCAAAGACAACCTGGAAGCGAGAGGCCCCAGCAGGCGGGTGTTCCATCCCTGCTGAAACCTCTTTTCTTTTTTTTTTTTTTAATTGTCGTTGTCACTTTACTGCGTCCGTGATGATGGCCGTTGGTGAACAGTAACGTCTGTGTATGTCTGTATGTGAAAGGAACGAAAAGCGTTCAGAAGTCGAAAAGTGGAAAAAAAAAAAGAAAAGAGATGAGTAATTAAGGTTTAGAAATAGGAAACACACGAGAAACAGAAATTGAAAACACACACACAAAAAAAAAAAAAACTGAAAAGTGGTTCATGGTGCAGCCCTTGGCGTGACAGAAACAGCACGTTTGGGTTTTCTTCTCTGTCCCCTTCTCACAGTACGCTCGCAGAAAAAGAGTGGACGGCTAAAAAAAAAAAAAAACACTGCTTTGATTCAGTGCATGGTTGTTGTTGTTGTTGTTGTTTCTGACTGCTAACAGTGCTCACAAGTTCCGAAAGACAGTCGTGTAGATACCCATGTATACTTATATATATATATATTTTTTTTTCTTTTTTCGAACCGTAAAGCTGTGAAGAACACAACCTTCGTCGTCTTCGCGCGTAAAAAAAAAAAAAGCAGCGTCAACTTCTTACTCAGCACTAAACATTATCATGTACCGCATCGCGTGCCGCCTCGCACACATCGCAGTAAAGTCGCCACATCGCCTCGTCGCTTGTGGGACCGTGCGCCTGGCACGCCAGCCACATCCCCGGCTCCTCCGTCAGCGCCTTCACATTCAACGCAAAGCTGCCACCATGAGTTGCACGACCTTCTGGCGCTTTCTGACGCGAGTACTCACGCGCCTGCGTCACACGGATCTGCACGAGCACCTCTGCCACCCATGCCGGCTCGTGAAGATGGACAGAGGCTTGCCGGCGAAGGCGGACCTTGACGTGGCACCCGGTCCACCGCCGCACTATCGCCTCCACCCGCTCCGCGAGACTCCACCGCGTCGTGTGCGGGATGCTCCGCAGGTCGTGCATCCGGCTGCGCAGCAGGCCGCGAAGCTCCGCGCGGATCTGCGGTGGTGCTGCGCACTGCTCCACCAAGTCCGCCAGCCACCACGACGTTGCTCGCAGCAACGCCAGCGCTGGCGTCCCGCGCAGGTGCGCGTGGTGCGCGGCAAGAAGCGAGTCGGGGGTTTGCCGAAACGACAGCAGCAACGCCAAATCACCGCTGCCGGCACGGGCCACCTCCCTCGCAACGCCACGCGCAGCAAAGGGCGCAGCCACAGTCGACGCTCCCTTTGTTGAGCTGAGGTGGCCCGGCTCGTTTCCGACTTCCTCGCTCGCCGCGTTGCGCGCGCAGACCTGCACCGCAGACAACGCATCCACCACGCGCCCAGGCGCTGAAGGACTGCGGTGTCTTCTCCCTTCATCTCGCTCCTCGCCGAGCAGGTCGCACCGTAGCTCCACGATAATGTCTTCACCAAAGTACGTGCTCAACGCACCAGCGTACGCGTGCCAGATGCTCTTCGTGTAGTGTGTCGTGGTCCGCCACTCGGCGTAGTACGACGCCGGCCGGGACGGTTCCGCGGTTGGCTGAGCTGGTGAAGTCGCAACAGCACAGCCAGCGCTCGCCCAAGGAAAATGGCTGGAACTCGGAGACAGCGGCGAAGGCGGCGAAGAAGAGACGTGTGCGTGACGTGTGCGCTGCGCTTCTCGGACGAGGTGCAGCAGCTTTTGACCAGCCAGCACGTAAGCCTCTCCAGCGGACACCGCCGTGGCTGTTGCTCCAGGCAACCGCCTTCGAGAGTCGTCCGCAAAGACGAGGTCGACAGAGCAGGCGACGCCGCGACCCGGGGCCGCGCTGTCGCGGTGTCCGAAGCGAAGACGAGACGGCCCTTCGGTCTTCCACCTCCACGCGAGCCGACTGACAGGCCCTGAAACGTGAGCTGCTGCATTGTGTGCTTCAGCAGTCTCCCTCCCCTTAGCCGGTGCCATTCGTGGCACCTCCGCGGAAGCGCCGCACAGCAAGTTCAGCCGACCGGGACATTGCATGAGCTCTGTCACGTCACGAAGGACCTCCAGCTGAGCCAGCAAGTGAGGAAATTGTAGCCGCAGCGCCTGCCACGCAGCGGAGCGCCACGCTTCGCGCTTCGTGCGACCCACACCACGACCCAACACGCAGCCCACGCGCGTTGAGACGGCGCCAGCGACGTCGTTATCGTGTTCTTCAGCAACTGCGCCAACACGAGAAGTTAGGGGGGGTAGAGGGCGCGCAGAGTGATCACCAGCGCCGCCGCCGCCGCTGCTGCTGCTACACATGGTTGTCGTGCAGCTGCTGCCCAAAAAACCGTCGATGAAGAGGACGCACTCCACAGCCGGTGGCGCTGCTTGTGTCGCTGCATCGCGGCTGGACGCCGCCGCCCACGGAGCGTCTTGGTCGTTGCTGCCGTCATTATCATCCACCCCTTTGGCGCCCTGCACGTCTACTAACAGCGCGTCCGATCGGTAGAAGATGGTGGAGGGCTGCGCAGAGGACAATGGCACAGGAGGCGAGGGAAGTCCGTCGTCAGCGTCCGTCAGAGCGCTGCGTATTGCATCGGCACCCCTGAACTTTCGCCGCCCCGCAACGGTGTAGGTGCACGAGTACTTGCCGGCAACGCCTTGCAGCAGCTCACCGAGCAGGTTCGGCGCAGCGTAAAACCGCGCCTCATACGGGGGGAAGCCTTCCGTTTCGCGTGCCAGCACTGGGTCCGCCGCTGCGCACCACCGCAGCAGCTCCTCAACCGCAGGCAGCTGCTGATCGGCGCCGCAGACGCCATGCTCTCTGCAGGCGACGCAAACGTACTGTAGTGCTTCGCGGCATAGCTTCGTGACAGCCGGAAGAACACCGACGGGGATTTGGCCGCCGCTGCCATCGCTATTACTGCTGTTGAGTGGATCAACCCGGCAGCGAAAGACGACACACGACGCGCATTCCGCCGCTGCTGCCGTCTGTCTCGCGTCGGGACCGCCATGGGATGTGGCGGGGCGCATTTTCACTCGCAGCTCCACCACACTCGCAGGAGGCGGAGTCGTTTCCTTGCCAAGCGGTCGACGGTTCCACGGCACCTGGCGGCGGCCGAGCCACAACTCCAACTCCTCCTCATCCTCCTCATTAAGCGTCCCGCTAGCCGCCGTAGCGTCTCCGACACAAAAGCTGTCCGGGGTGCAATGCACGGATAAAGTGTCACATGTTCCTTGGAACGCTTCGGCTGTGGCGCCTGCCACCCCGCAGCCCGGTGTCGCGGTTACGCGCAGAGGCGGTGCAGCCGCCAGCGACCTCGCTAGCAGCTCCACCACCGTCCACAATGCTCCCAACTC
Source organism: Lotmaria passim (assembly GCA_037349495.1). Lineage (NCBI taxonomy): Eukaryota > Euglenozoa > Kinetoplastea > Trypanosomatida > Trypanosomatidae > Lotmaria > Lotmaria passim. The sequence continues at coordinate 164,238 of CP140209.1, forward strand.
ACTGCCGCAGGCGTCGATGCAGCGGCGCAGTAGGCGGCGAAAGCGTGGTGCAGCGAGTGCTAAGTCCACTGAAGCCTCAAGTTGCGCTGGAGGGGCGTTCGCCTGCGTCGGTGCTGCCGCGTGAAACGTCATGGCACGCGCCACGGCATCACGGCTTTCCTGCCACCGCTGCAGGCGGGCAACGGAGCGGAACGGCCGTCCACGCGCAGCAGAGACGGGAACGCATGCGTCGTGACGTATTTGATTTACCTCCACCGCCAGCTCGTCCAGTCGCACCACAGCATCCGCCACGTCGTTCGCATGCGTCTCCGCAAAGAGGACGCGTTGCCCTAGCACGTCGTAGAACAGCATGGCACGCACCATGGTGGTGCCGACTTGGCTGCTCGTAAACCCATCGGGAACGCCCTGTCCGTGTAACGCCGCATTTGCCTGGCTCGCGGCTTGCGGCGCCACGGTGCCAATGGAAAAGCACCGAACCTGCGGTGTCGCGCCGAACCACGAGTAAAAAAGGAAGTCAAGCCCGCTACGCGAGAACGGCCTGTCTACCGGGATGAGAGGATAGTTCTGCGAAGCTGACGGATGAGCGCCCATAACTTGGTCAAACAGGGAGCAAACGGCCGCGACCAGCAGCGGTAGCGGGCCCCTCTGATACCCTGTGTCGCGGCACGACAGCCACTGTGAGCGGTCGCGACGCTCAGCGTGAGAGGCAGAGTGGCGCGCTGGGTCGCTCTCCGCACTCGCAATGAAGGTGCCACGCGGCGTTGCCCATTCAATACGCACCCTGGTCAGCACATCTACGTCGCCGTAGAGCCCCATGGTGAGCTCGCGAACGCGCCGCGCCGGGTCGTGCACAGCCTGCTGCTCGAACTTCACATCCGGGAAGCTGTTGTGAGGGAGGCGAAGCGCTGACCGCACCATGGCCAGCATCACCACAACGTCAGGACAATGCCACGTATTTTGCGGAGAGACCGCAGAGCTAGGCGGTGCCGCGCTAAAGTCCACGCTCGCATCTCTATCCTCATTCTGTGCAGAGCAACGAGAAGCCGTGAGTGGAGAACGATTCTCGAGAACGGCAAACAACGGCAGAAACCCCAACGAAAACTCGGATGTGCGACGACCAAAGGCCACGCCTTTCCAGCATGAGGTGCTCTCACTCATTTGGGAAAGGTCGTAAAGTCGCGCTGCACCGCCACAAGTGGCACATCGATGAAGAGCGCGTTTCTGCACAGCCACGAACATCAACAATGCACCCGGTAGACACCACCTCAGCCACGGCTTTTGCTCACGGTTTTGTGGTGCCTCCTTACCAGCAACAGAAAAAGAGCGGCGCTTTTGCACGGTTGCCAGTGACAACGGCAACGAAAAGGCAGCGTACTCAACTGCCCTCGAAGTTGCTTCGCTGTCACTTGCGTGAGCACTCACTGCGGTGCCTACAATCTCGACTGCGCGCCACAATGCGCATTCACTAGTCGATTGTTGTAGTGTGAGAGAAGGAAAAGAGACCGGTCTCTGGGTAAAGGCGGCGCCCCTTTTATTTGTTTGCTGTTGCTGCATGCGCACCGTCCATCGCATGGGCAAATTCTCCGCTTCTCGACATGTCGCACCACTTGTCTCGCAAAACAAGTCATTACTTCGGAGAACCTTGTCAAGATACTCGGAGTCCATTTCTGAAGTGCCGCCTCCACCATGTCGAATCTCGTTTAAAACCAAGGCTGCCTCTTTCCCGACTCCGCGCCATTCCTCCACCGTACGACTTTCTAAGGCATCGAAAGACTTGGCAACAGCCAACTTGATTGCGTCACGCACGCTTGAAGTCCACTCCCCGCTGATGCCGAAATCGTAGCGCATCAGTGGCTCTTGGAGGTGTCCGTGTTTCGCGCCTGGATCGCCGAAACGGAAGCCTGTCTTTGCTTTCGACGAAGACGGAAATGCGCCGCTGCACAACACCAAATCCACCTCCCCTTCGTCGATGGATGCCAGCTCAATAGACACAGTTGCTCTGAATTCTTGACGCTTCTCACTGGCGTCGCTTTCCACGTTAAAGCCAATGTTCGTCCAGCAAGAAGGCGACTTTCGCGTGATGTGAATTGTCGCTGCTCCGTTCAGACAGCACAGCAGCTCAGCAAATGACACAAAAAGCTGCGAGTCGAACACCCCCATAATTCTATTCCATTCCACAGAGCTTGGTATTATGCACAGAGCTTCGGTGAGCGCGCTAAGCTCCGAGGCTGCTTTCGACTCGCTTGTGATCACCGCACTCAGCAAACGACACCTTTCATGCACAGGAAACCAAATAGAAGTTTCAAAGCGCGGCTGTGCCGCGCCGACCGCCCGTGTGCGGAGAACCGTTGAATCGAAAGCCATGAACGGCGCCGGTCCATCTCCGACCTTGTGGACCTCTTGCGGGATGAATCTGCTGGCGAAGCAGTTCTGCACTAATCTCGCACGCAGGTGACGGTTTTCAGCTGCGATGCGCTTCAATGTGCGATATTTGTCAATTTTACACGCCAGTGACATCTGCAAACACTAGTTTATTGTTATTTAATAAAACTGTAAAGAAAAGCGGCTTTTCTTCGTTGTGTGTGTGTGTGATGATGCCTAGATGAGGAGAAAGCTCCCTTATCAGCCTATGAGCAACGCCTATTGCATAAAAGTTAATGGTACAATGAACAATTACTTCTTGCTTGTCCATGCATTTGACAGGCTGATAAGAGTAAAGATAAAACCGCTTATTGTTGGTTTGAAATACTGCGAAAACTCACAGCCATGACGACTTTAAAAAGGGAGGTTTAGTAGGCACGCAGCGAAGACCGGCTCCACTCCAAAACGACGCATCAGTTAAGCAAAAAAAAAAAAAGCGATATTACGCCCGCTTCGGCTCGATCCTGTACAGTGTCGAGGTCTTTTGTTGTTGTTTGTGCTCTACGGGAATTGAGTGTGAGCAACTGCGTTTTCGTGCCAGACACATTGATTTATCCGTTGAAAGCTAGACATGCAAGTGAGTTGTAAACTGCGGAATCAGTTTAGCATCTAGTACAAGTAAATGAAATTAAAAGGAGATGAAGGAAAGGGCGACGGAGAAATGATACGCATACGCTGCTTAAAACTGGACTTTTCTTTCGTTACTCGCAGCATAGATACGCTTTGACGACGAATAGCTTGCTCATCAGCAGCCTCTTTCGAGATAGAAAATGGCAGTAAGACAAAACTGCGCACCTCATTATGCTTTTCGCCAATTTGCCTCCGGCTTCACCTGCACAAGCGTCTATGTACGAAGCACATAGTCGCCAGCTTTCTTCTTTTCTTTTTTTTTTTTTTTGCTGAGATAGCCTGAAGTCATCAAAACTGGGAAACAGTAACAGAAAACTACAAATAAAAAGAGCAATAGCAACTGTGTTTTACGGTGGTCATATCTTTTTTTTTTTTTTTCACACGCGTTCAATTGTTCTGCCTACCGCGGGCGTGCTTACATCTCTTTTACGAGAGTAAGCACTACGCGCGGACGCGTGTAGGCTCTATATGGGGTAGTGCAGACATTGAACGAGTTCCGGACCTCCCGAACACGACTCCATTCTTGACCTGTTTGCCGATGCCACGAGCAGTCCTGCATCGCACGAGAGCGAAGTTGGCTGGCTCTTGGCTTCTTCCTTCGGCCTGGGGTACTGGACCGTAACATCACGTTGAGGTGGCCGGCGTCGTTACGGACGGCGGGCATGGTAAATGAAAAACTCCGACACCAACAAGCTAGGAAAACAAAACGAAAAAGAGTAACTTTGACCAAAGAAAGCAACAGTAATAAAGCAAGGAAAGCAAGAAAGAGGCCAGTAGTGTGCTTGAAATAAGCCCTTGTATAATTTAACCCACTTCTTTTGGTGCCCTGGGCTCAACGCTAGAAACGAACCGCAAGTCCATATTTGGAGCATTTCTTGCAGTTGATTTTGGTGAAGCCAAGGTCCAGAATAAGCTGGTCCACGTCCGGCTTATAAAGTACATCCAAAGTCAGGCCACTATCAGTCAAGACCGAGCCGAGGCAGTCATGCGGATCTGTTGCACCAGGAACCTTGGCGTGATGCGTTGTGGGGTCGTAGATAAACGTTTCGTTTTCGCACGTCATGTCCAGGCCAAGCCCTACCATGATCATGTCAAACTTGTCACTGCCCGCCTGTGTCGTCACATTTCCGACCACAAGGCCGCCTCCGTAGTTGCCGCAATACGTACCATCAGGGACGCGCTCCGTGACTGAAAGCGCCACAGCAGCACTGGCCAGAAACACTGCAGCTACTGCGACGCAGGCCAAAAAGTACTTTGCAAAGGTCGACATTGCAATTGGCAACGTAAAATGGGGATTTGCCTTTCTAAGTCGATAGCAAGCGTTGGCACGGGTGCTAGCAGAATGGAGAAAGAAAGAAAAAGGAGAATATGCAAAGCAAATGGTATATAGCAACAGTAAAAGTCCTTCAAACTGCGTGTTGTATGACAGCGCAAGGGAGCAGAAAGCTAGAAGAAGGGTGTGATTGAGATACATATGGAAGGAGATGTGAAGCAATACCTGTTGCATATCAAGTAAAGGCATGGCTGACATAGTAAATGGAAAGTGAGTTGTAAGCCGTAAAGCCTCTCGTAAGAGTGAAGCACTAGGAAGCTCAGCGTGCAAAGGCAATTCACCAGACACCTTTTCCCTTTCCTTTTTATCATTGTATACCGTTGTCAGACGTCTTAACGTTGCCTCTGTTGTAAGAGCAAGGGACGCTTTCCTTTCATGACCTCGCATCGTTTTTCGACATCTGATGCGTATCCTCTTATTTCCGTTTTAATGTTATGATTGAAAATTGAAAGGCGTACCGCTCAGGCGGACGTCGGTCAGCTTGCTGGAGATTTCCGCTAAAGGAGTACCTGCCATTGGGGAACAACAGAGAAAAAAGTAGCAGAATGTATCACGCTTTGACGTTTGAAAAGAGGTTTTGCTTTTAACGATGAAATTGCATCAGTTGCGCTGTATGGTAAGTAGAAGACAGCGGAAGAAGATCGCAGACAGAAACTCCCTCTAGCTGAAACGCTTGCTAGTTGGAGAGCAACGCAGGTCATCGGCATCAATCTCCATACGAACTTCTTGTCAAAAGCCGCACAATAAGAACGCTAACTCCAACAAGTGCACAAGCGTTCAAGGCTAGTGAGGCGGCAAATAAGCGACTGCTTTCCCGGGTCGGCTCACTGCGTGTCAAGTGCGACAAGCAGATTCGCTGTTCAATGATTATGTCTTCCGCCGCACAGAGCATCGTCCGCGCCTTTTTTAGGTCCGCCTCCAACCTCCTTATTTCTGTTGTTAGCTGTACACTTTCGCTCGTTCCAGACAGTGACGTGGCGTTACTGTCTTTTCGAAGAATGAGCTTGTCTGGGATGGAGCAGAGAGGGCTGTGCTCAGTGTAGTCGATTTGATGGGCTAGCTGCAAGCCCAGTGTGATTGTGTTTTCTTTGTCCTCCATGGCGCCAATGACCTGGCGAAGAAAAAAAAAGTGAATGTGAAAGTAAAGCCGTAAAGCACACCTGAAAAGAAAGGCGAAGTAGTAAAAGTTCAAAAGGAGACCGAAAGGAAATAAGAAGGAATAAACAAAGCTGCTCACGAAAAATAATAATAGCCAGAGTCGTCACTTCAGAGCTTCCTTTAGCAATGTCGTGCTGCCACCGAAGCAACCAACGGAGGCAATGATGCGGGAAGGGCCAGGAGTTGCGTTTACTTTTGCGTCTCTCTCTTTCGATGGTATTTCCTTCCTTTGCAAAGTTCAGGCCACAGCAGCACAGCCGAAGCAGAGGACGTAATAACCACGAAGGCGACGGGATGAGCGTCGGGGTAAGAAGACAGCCGTACGGATATTAAATCCGCGCCTGATTTGTGTAACGCAGTCCGTGCATCAGAACAAGTAGACGGAAAACCGCTGCTCTGTGCTGTTTGATTTGTCTGCTGTTCTTTCGTCGCCGGGGCGGCCTGCGTTCCTTCGCACCTCGGCCGCTTGGTTGGGGGCCGATGTGGCGGGGAGGGGGGGGGGCTTTCGCGCCGGGCCACCGGCTTCGGCCTCGGGGCAGTGCGATCTGCCCGAGGGACTAGGCGAGGCCCCGAAGACCGGCCTGAGCCGGGCGTAGGAAAGACGCCAAGAGAGAACAGGAGGAGGGAGAGGGGGGGAGCAGCAAAAGATGTGAAGAGACAGGGCGCAATAGTCACCGAAGTCCCCATCATTTGCTTACACGCTCTTTTTCTTTTTCTTTTTTCTCCTTTTTTTTTTTTTGCTCCGAAGACGATGGCGACACACTTCTGGCGTGTCGACCCCTTCTTTTCGTCGCTGTTGTGTGTGTGTGTCAAGTCTTGTTTTTTTATTTCTTACGCGACAACTTCTCCAGTTAAAACAATTTAAAAAAAGCCACGATGAGGCGCACAATTTAAAACGGAAAAGACAGGTGGCAAAAGGCACTTCTCAGCCCTCCGCCTCAAGGCTGTCGTCCGCCCCGGCGGCGCTGGTGTAGCTGTTGCTCTTGTGCTTCGGGGTGAACCGGAACTTCTCCTCGGCCGGGCCCAACAGCAGCTCGCTGATGCGAATCCAGTCCGTCACGCTGTCACTCGCCATGAGCGTCTCCAGCTCGTCGCGGCCCTCGTAGAACGGTGGGCGCTCATTGATGCGCTGCGGCAGCCGCTCCAGCAGCCCCACCGGCACGTAGCGGTGCAGAAACGAGAGCCACTCGCAGAGAAAGCGGCGCGTCGTCATGACGCCACGCTCGTCGGCGCCCCAGTGCGCCATGCCGCAGCGGCAAAACTCCTTCAACATGTCCAGACGCTCGGAGCTGCTGATGTCCTTCACCTGCCCCGACTTTATCTCCTCGAAGAGCCACGGCTTGATCAGCGCGCCGCGGCCGATCATGTAGGAGGTGACGTGCGGCTGCCTCTCACGGTGCTCGACAACGTCTTCCAACGACATGATGTCGCCGTTGCCGATCAGCGGCAGGGTTGTCAGCGCCGCGCACTGCTCTAGATAGTCCCAGTTGGCGAACTTGGTGTAGCGCTGCTTGCGGGAGCGGCCGTGCACCGTCACGGCAGCCGCGCCCCACGTCGAATACTGGTGGATCTGGCGGTGCAGCGAGGGCAGGTCCTCATCGGGTCCAATGCGGCACTTGATGGAGACCGGACGGCTCTGGTGAATGGCAAGATTCTCCACGACGTCACGCAGGCGTCCCGTGCGCTCCCACAGCCCACATCCGCAGCCCGATTTCACAATCTTCTCCACCGGGCAGCCGCAGTTCACGTCGAGGAAGTCGTAGGAGAAGCCCGACGCCTCTAGCGCCTGCGCAAACGTGGCCGCCTCCTGCGGCCGCGACACGGCCAGCTGAATGCCAAAGATGTCTTCGCTCTCGTGGCGCCGGAGCAGCGACCACTCGTTCTTCTGCAGGCGGTTCAAATTGAAGACAACAGCCATTTCGCTGACCGTTACATCGGCGCCGAAGGACTTGCAGATGCGGCGGAAAGGCAGATTGCCCACTGTCGTCAGTGGCGCAAGCACCAACTTGTTCGTGAAGAGGCCACGCGCACTGGACTGACGCGCGATGACCTCGCGCAGGCGCTCCGCCGTGCGAGAGGGACGCGCCGCTGCAGCCGCCACGTCGTCGCCGGCTTTGGTCGTCTCATCCGGCACAAGTGTCTTCTCTTCCGTCATGGAAGCCGGAGCGCTGGGCTGCGCCGCTGGTGAAGGCTTCATGGAGCCGGAAGCTGACGTGCGGCTCTCCGTGGAAACACTGCGTTCGCGTTTTTTGCCGATTACAGCTGGCGCCTCCTCAGCCTCCGTCGTGGCACTTTGCCCCGCGTGTTGGTGTTGGCGTTGCTGCTTCGTTGCCCGCACCGTCTGCTTAATTTTCTGCAGCGTGGCGCCGAGGAAGAAGTTCTGCTCGCCTTCCCAGGTGGGACGCTCGGTGCCCTGCACGAACTCGCAGTGCTCCCGCGCAGCTCCCTTGTTCATGCCACGCGTGCGGCCCTCCGCGTCAAGGCTGACGCGTGCCGGCGCGGGACGCAGGTACTGCGCCTTCACCGGGCAGACGCCTTTTTCCGTCGTGATGGGTGCGCGCAGTGCAGCAGCGGCCGTTTCCGCCGGCTTTGCCTCCTCATGCAGCAGCGGCGCTGCAAGGGCGCTTTCCACGGTGGCAGGGCGCTGCTGCGGCTCCGTTGTCGTCGTGATAGATTCGCTCATCTTTAAAGGTGGTGCAGGGATTGGGGGGGAAGTAAAAGAAAAAGAGCTAAAAAAGGAGGGAAAGAAAGCGATGACGAAACATAATCGTACTTCTGCCAACCCGGTTAAAAAAAAAAAAATGGGGAAAACGAAAATGATGAGAAGTCGACACATTAATTAACAAAAAAAGAAGGAAAGAAAACAAGTGAGTACAAGTGAGTACAGTAATGGAGAAAGAAAGAGAACTCTCTTGGTGTGAGGCAACCGCAGTATCGTCTACCTAACGATTCGAGCATATCGCAGTATAACGTTTACAACTGCAAAGAGCACGTCGCCTTACAGCGCATAGAGTTTATTACCATTATTATTTGCTGTCGTTACAGGAAAACGAACGCAAAAAGCTACACACTTGCCCCAGAACGGCAAGATTTAGAAACATGAAGATCGGTGCCTTCCCCGTCCCGGTTATACATGCTTATTACTATTATTATTATTATTATTATGGAGCAGTCTTTGCAAGCTTGGTGACGTCTATGCCAATGTCAGACGGACCAAACTTGCCAGGAAGGAAGTCAGCGAGTCGGACCAGCTTCGCATGCGTCGTGTCAAAGGCGACCAGAATCAAGACAAACTCCTCAAAGTTCTGCGAGAGGTCCGCCACCTCCGCCAGCAGCTGCCGGCACAATCCACAGGGCGTGCAGAGCGTGTCGGCCGGTGGAGGGTTGGCCAGCGCAGCTTCCGTGTAGCCGCGGCCGTACACGGCCACGGCGTTGGCACACCGGCGCCCCTCCACGTTTGCCCGGACAATGGCGCAGCGCTCCGCACAGCAGGACTGTAGTGTGCAGTTTTCATAGTTGCAACCCGAAGTGACGCTGCCGTCGTCGTGGAGGAGTGCGGCGCCAACGCGGAAGTTGCTGTACGGGGAGTAGGCGTTGGTGTGCGCTGTGACAGCTGCCAGGGCTGCCTTCTGCAACTCGAGCGGCAGCTTGGTGATCGCCATGAGCTCGTTCATCACTAGCGGCGCAGACCACTTGATAGGAGACATGGTGATGCTATGATTCAAAGATAGAAAAAAAACTGTTTGTGGACTTACAAAAAAAAAAAAACTTGGCTTTTAATGTACGATGGGAAAGAGAAATGCAAGTGCGCTGTTGCACTAAAAAGATCTGTGAAAGAAAGAAAGCAAAAAGAAAAAAAGGATGAAGTGAAACAGCCTGAAATCGTCTGCGACATAAAAACAGCAATCGCAATTGAAGGGCAAGACTGAGGAGAGAAAAATGAACTCTGAACCGCGCGGAAAGCGGAAAAACGACACCTCTCGGGAACCTAAATGCGCTTAATTCGTGCATACATCCCCCCCCCCCCTCCCTCCTCTTTCTTCTGCATTTCATCATTAAAGCAGATGTACCAGGTGTGGGTGACTACAACAACAACAGAAAAAAAAAAAAAAACGCCACATCGAACAGAGACAAGCGCCTTCGGAAAACGAGGAAATAACACGACACAAGAAGAGGTGAACGTGAACGATAAGAGACAAAGTCACTTTTCAGCAGTTTACTGGTGTGCCGTTCCTCTTCCCCTTTCCTCGTCTACGCCTGACCCATGTGTGGGTGAGGTAGTGGTGGTCGACCGGGCCGTCAGCTCGGCGACCATCTCGACCGGCTGCGTCACCGCATCCACGCCCATGCTCTCCAGCATGTCCCAGTAGGCGTGAATAAACGCAGAGATGAAGGTGATGAAGGTGTACTCGGAGACCAGAAACATCGGCACCACCTCCACCTGCCGCGCCCACCCCGAGGGCGGACTCGACGTATGCTGCGGGCTGACGCGCAGTCGCTGCAGCTGCCGCGCCGCCGCGGCACGCCGATGCCCCTCCACCGCCACGGCGCTCGTTAGCACTGCGGTTGCCTGCGCAGTGGTGAGGTCCAGCGCGGCCTCGACTTCGTCAGCGGAAGCCTCGTTCAGTAGCCGGCAGAAGGCCCAAAAGGAGAGACAGTAGGAGTCCTCCACGGCAAAGTCGAGGTATGCCTCCTCCACAGCCCCAATGGTGCACCAGCCGTTCTTTTCCAGCTCCACGTAAAAAGCCTCCGCATCCATCAGAACCGCGGCAAGTTGATCCGGTGTGAACGCAGGGGCGCTGTTGGCGGCAGCCGCAGCCATATACCAATTCAGTGAGGTGGTCTGCCCATCAATGGCCGCCGTGCCTGGAGCACCGCCGCCGCTGCTGCTGCTGTGGTGGTTGCAGGCGCCGCTGTCTCGCGGCACGTGGGAGCCCGTGAGTACGTGGTCGGTTGATCGCGCCAGCCCCGCTGCTGCCGTCGTCGTCGGCGTCGTCGTGGCAGCAGCAGCAGCAGCAGCAACCGGACACGACGAGGGACGCTGTTGTTGTTGCTGGGGAGATGGAGTGGTGTCGTTTGGAGAATCGCGGAGCTGCGCGACAGGCGCGTTTGTCTGTCGATCGATGCTACCGCCGTCAACGCCGTCATGCTGCGTCTTGATGAGCGCCGAGGTCGACTCAAGCGGGGTGACGCTGCGCGAGCTGGGCGCAGAAACGCCGTCTCCCTCCGCTGCCGCCGCGGGGCTCGCCACTTGGGAGGGAAAGGCGAAGTTGCTGCTGTTCCGCGGCAGCTCCACCACCACGTCGCTGTCGACCACCTCCGCATCCGTCACGTCGCACATGTCCACCACGCCGGATCGCAGCGGCGGCAAAAACGGCTGCGACGTGACGACGTCCTCACCGTCACCGGTGTCGCCCAACGACGAGAGCATCGCCAACGAGCCGCCGCGCAGCCGCACGGAGCGATGCTGCAGCAGCTGGGAGTGACGCAGGATGTTGTTGTTGTTCAGTTTTGCCTCCGGGGCCAGCAGCCACCGCAGACGACGCTCCAGACGCTGCCGCTCGTGGCGGCGGTCGCGCTCTTGATTCTGCACGAGCCGCAGCATCCACTCCGCAAAGTGAGCCGCCGCCTCGAGGCGTGTGGCGCTCGTGACGGGCTGCGTGACAGCGGAGCGAGGTGAAAAGAACTGCGGTGCGGCCGGGCAGGAGCGGCCACCGTCACCGCCGGCTGCGCCCGCCTCCGTCGCTCCTGCCTCCGTCGCAGCACCAGCAGCAGCGCCTGAAGTACAGGTGGTGGTGGTAGTGGTGGCGTTGTCGTTGTCTGGTGCGCGCGCCTGGACGCTGCTCGGCCGCGGCACCTGCCCACCAGCCCGATTGCGGAAGAATGCCTCCCGCAGGTGCAGCAGCATGAAAGAAGCCACGCTCTGCGCCTGCTGGTGGTTGTGATAGTGCGAAGGAGCGGAGCCACTCGAGCCGCCCCCGCTTACGCTCTGCAAAGGGCGGCGGCGAGAGCGGGCAGCAACACCGCTGCCGCCACCCGGGCCACCGCGGCTGGACTGTGCCGCTGCCGCCGCCGCAGCGGCTGCCCGCTCCGCCTCGATCTCCTCGCCGACGTGCAGGCAGCGGTGCCAGCAGTGCAGGGCGGCATAAGTCTGCAGCACCTCGGCCAGCTGCTCCGGCGGCACCTGGTGGCCCACCGTCTTGATGCCCCAGTCCATGAAGAAGCTAATGTCGGTCGAATTGACCCGCCCGTCGTGGTCGTTGTCCAGGATGTACAGCAGCGAGACACGGTAAAGGCTGACCCACAGTGTGTCTGGCAGGTAACGCAGGGCGTCGCGCAGTTCATCGAGGGTGTAGTACTTTGGGGCGAGAGACACGAAGGGAGCTAAACACGCCGGTGGTGGTGGCAGGGGTGACGACAGCAGACGTTCACAAGAGCCTGCATCAGTGTTGTTACCGTTGGGGTTATTGCTGCTCGTCATGCCGCCACTCTCGTCGTGGCCACGCACGGGGCTCTGCGCCGGCCGAGCGTCGTCGGGCACGGTGGTCGCTGTGGGTCTCCGGAAGCCGCACGCCTCCAGCAGTTCGTCTTCCTCTGCCTGCTCCTCATGTTTTAGTTTCAGCAAGGCTCGCTGCACGGAGGACTCCGCGTAAGAGGCGGCCTGCCCCATTTGGATGGAATGAAAACAGTCTAGGTGGTAAGGGGTGTTGGGTGCCACCTGTGGACGTCGAACGAAGAGAATGAACTGCAATTGTGAAACTCTAACTAAAAAAAAAAAAAGAACAAAACGATGAACTACAATAATCCGTGAAGGTGTGAGAGAAGGCGAGAGGAGGAAAGAAATAACAATAATAATAGAGGCGTTGTCTCCCTTGCCTCCTCCTCTCGTAATATACGAAAACGATAAGAACTGGCGTATGAAAAGACGCAGGTGCGGCCGTGAGCAAAGAGAAGTCGCACCGAAGGAGAGCGCAGAGAGGAATACAACAACTCATTAAAGAGCATACAAATATGTATATATATGAGGGGAGAGGGAAGAAAAACACAAACGAAAAAGAAAAAGATAGGGAGGAGTTTTGCGTCGAAAAAGTTCGAAGAGTAGTAATGCTGAGGAGATCAGTGTTTTGAAGAACTAAAAAAAAAAAAGAGACGATCTTGTACTTGAATGGCAAACCGCATAGAGACTTCGCACCACACAGGAAAAAAAGCTCAATCCTGCATGTCTCTTTAATTATAACCAGCTTTATATATACGAGCGAGATCGGCTTATGGAGAGAAAAGAGCGTTGGTGCAACTGGTTCGCTTGATTGAAAACAAAAACCACGACAGAAAAAAAGCACTCATATATATATATCTCGACTTTGAAGGGGAAAAAAAAGCAGCAACAGAAACACCTAAAAAAAAAAAGACATGTCGCAGGCGTCCTTCCTTCCAAACACAAAAGCAGAGAAAAAAGGGCAGTTTGCAAAAAAAAAAAAAAACAGTCGCTGTTATTACCCAGTTTTTTTTTTTTTTGCTTAGTACTTTTATTCTTTTGTTCAACTGCTGCACGCGTCTGGTGCTGCGGCTTCTTTAAACATAGTGCTTCACAATCGCGAGCACGATAATCACAATCACACAGACCACAATCGCGATAACGAAGAAGATCACCAGCCGATCGCGCGCCATCCGTCGCATAAAACTCTTCAGCTCCGTACTCGCCCGGCCAATCTCGCCGTGCATCTCATCCAGCTCCTCATTTGTGTGTTTGATCTGCTCCGTCTGTGCACGCAGCGTCGTCGCCGCCTCGGTGCCGAGCGTCTCCGTCTCGTTCAACAGCTTCTCGGAGTGGCCGAGCGACTGCAGGGTGTTCTGCTGCACCTCGTTGATCCGCCCTGCCGCCTGCCGTGCCTCGAGGCGGTTGCTCATGAGGAGTCCATCACCGTTGTTGTTGCCGTCGTCTTCGTCACCCCCCTCGCGAGGTGACCAGACGACCGCGCCACCACCACCATCGACGGAACGAAAGTTGGCACTGTTGCCGGACGACGCGGCCGCCGCGGCATTCTGCGCAGCCCGCTCCTTGGACTGCTGCACCCGTTCCTTCAGCGAAGCGATCTTCTTGGCATGCTCTCTGGCTTTTGCCTCGTAGAGGTTTCGCTCCTCGCCATCGAGCAGCCGCACCTCGACGCGCAGCTGCTGCAGCAACCGGTTTAAACGCCGCAGGGAGTCGTGCGCCTTCGCAAACTTGGCCGTCTGGGCGGTCACCACGTTCACGTTGTTGCTGCTTTTGCTGGGGCCCGAGGAGGACTGCTTTAGTTGACTGTCAACATCAGCCAAAATCAACTCTACTTGCTGCTCAAGGTCCACCAGCTCCTCGTGATAGAGAGCGGCATCGGACATGGTGTGGATCGAAGTACCAACAGCAAAACTGAAAAGAGAAAAAGTAAATATGCGCTCTCTAGGTTTTTCTGATTTCTTTGTGCGCTGTACCTGTTTTTTTTTTTTTTAATGAAATGCAGCAGCAGAAAAGCAGTTCCGTTACGATAACGGTCGTTTGATTTGATGAATGCAATCAGCGAAATCACCGCCGTTAAACTCTATGAGCCATACTGCAGATGGCAAGTACGTGAGAAGAAAAAAAGAAAAGAACAACAACGACGCAAATAGCAATAATAAAAAGAGTGAAGAGTAGTAGATCCAAGACGGGAATACAAAAAAAAAAAAAAACATAAGCAGACCAAAAGACGGCGAAGCACGTGAGTTTTTTTTTTTTTTTTAAGGTAGTCTTGTTTTCGAAGTGACGCACTCGCAACAACCCTAAACTGTGGCTGGAGAACTAATTCCTGCAAGTCAATAGAGTTTGGATGGGCTTGATGCTGCACGAATAGAGTTAAGAGGTATTTTATTCTTCTTCTTTCCACCTCTTTTCGCCTTCGCGTCGCCGAAGAGAACAAACAATGTTCTTTTCCTTTCCTCTTTTCTCTAGCAGCTCTTTTATTTTGTTGTTGCACTGCACTCGTACGCACACACCAGAATACAAGACGCGCGACTTTCCTTACATGTGTATTTGTGAAAAAAAAAAAAAGAAACGAGAAAGAGAAAACAGAACAATTGCTGGCTGTCTTGAAGAACCAACCTCAACTACTATTGAAAAAAAAAAAATGACAGCAATTACAGTGAGAAAACCACACTGGAAGAGGGTATCAAGACACCGCGAGAACAACAAGAACAAAAAAAAAAAAAAAAAGCAAGCATGAGAAAAGAAACTAACTAAAAAGGGACACTTACATAGACATGTGACGGCGACTTTGAACATCCTCTTAAGAGCACGTAGAACAAAAAAAAAAAAAAAACAGAAACCGCGACAACGGCAAGAACTTCTTTTTCACATGAACACATTTTTGCGGTCAACGAAGAAAAGCAAAAAGAAGAAAAAAAAGAAACTAAGTACATAAATGAAATGCTTGCCGCCTCTTCTGGTATTCATCACTCAACATCCATCCATTAATATCAAAGAAGAAAAAACAAGAAAAGCAAGGCCTCAATCAAAACTCGTAACAACAACAATAACAGAAAAAAAAAACCGAAAACAGCAGAGCACCAACAAACAAAAAAAAGAGCGCTAGTTGACAGCAAAGAACGGATGTTGCAGCAGCTCGGTCGCCGACGGACGCTTCCTGCGGTCCACCACAAAGACCGCGTCCAGCATGTCCAGCAGCTCCGCACTCACACCCTTCGTCGACTTGCTCGTCTCCTCCGTAGCATCCGCGGCGTCCACGTCAACAGCTGCAGCGGGTGCCGTGCTGCCAGCGAAATCACCGTCCAGCGCAGCCTCCGTGTCCTTTGCTGCGGCTTTCAGCGCGTCGTGCGGACGCTCCAGGTGCGTCGTGTCGTCCAGGTTGCCAATCTTGAACAGCAGCGCAATCGGCTCCCAAGTGCTCCCGGTCGTGGGACTGCACCACGGCACGGTGCCGCTCACAAGATGCACAACCGAGCAGCCAAAGGACCAGATGTCCGACGCGGACGAGTACGTCCCCTGCACGCACTCCGGCGCCATGTACGCGGCCGTCCCCGTCACGGAGCTCGACTCCAGCGTGCGGTGGTTGCCGCTCAGCACAAGGCTCGTGCCGAAGTCCGTCAGCTTCACCGTCCCGTCGGAGCTCAGCAGCATGTTGCCGGGCTTCACGTCGCGGTGGATCACGCCACGCGAGTGCAGGAACGCCAGCCCCGACAGCACGTCGCGCGCGTAGCGCCGCACCACGCTCTCGCGCAGCATCCCGCGCGGGTGGTGCCGCAGCACGTCCTGCAGCGACCCCGACGGCATCCACTCCATGTAGATCCGCGCCGTCAGCCTCAGCACCATGAACGCCACAACGCGCACGATGTTCGGGTGCGACAGCTCCGTCAGCACCGTGTACTCCTGCAGCACCTCGCGCACCGCAACGTTGTGCGCCTTGCTCGCGTCCAGCGGCAGCTCCTTCGCCGCCAGGTAGCACCCCACCACCTCGTCCCACGCACGGTACACCTTGCCGTAGCTGCCCTCCCCCATCGGCACGTCGCGCAGCACCTGGAAGCGGTCCACCAGCTTCAGCTTGTCGTTGCAGGAGCACTCCTCATTGCAGATCACCACCACGTCGTCCTCCTGCAGCAGCGCGTCAATCGCGCTCTCCGTCAAGCTCTCGAGCGAGCCGGAGCGCTCCAACGTGATCACATCCGTCTTCGTGCCAGAGGAGGCGCGTACGCGGACTCCAGAGGGCAGCGAGTGCGGGATGTACATCGAGGTCTTCGACACCGCGTCAGAAAAACCGTTATCTGACGAAAGCTCCCCTCGCAAGCTCCCGACGCTGGTACCACGCGGCGATATTGACCGTGTGTCCATCGACGCCGTCAGCGCCTTCTCTGCGGCTGCCGCTCCGTTGTTCGTAAACTCCTGCCACTGCTGGAACAGGCCCGTCAGCCCAGCGTTGAATATTTGGTGCAGCATCTGGGACTCTTTTTCGTCAAAAAGGCCGCAGATGCCGTCCACCTGCTTTGCCCAGATATTTTTCTTGAAGGTATCATTCGCGGTGTGGAAGTCACAGAAGGCTATCATGCTGTGGCGCACTTCCTCGGCGCTCATTGGGGGGAGGCTGGTGCTGGGCGAGGGAGCCAACGTTGCATCGAGGTGCGACTCAGCGGCTGTCTTGGCAAGCTGGCCGCCCGTCCGTTCTGCCAGCGACTGCTGGGCAGCTTCGTACAGCGTTCGCACTGTTTTGTAGAACACCGGGTGTGTGAAGGTTTTTCTCGACTCCTTAAACTCAAGAATGGAGGCTTCCGGCAGCACCTTGAAGGCGGCGACAGCCTTGCGCGCCACTTCTTTATCAACGTGGTCGTTGGTTTCGCAGTGCGTCTTGAGCATGTTGACCGTGCGGTTGAACTGGTAGATGGCGTTGTAGTAGTCTGCAGCTAGCCCACGCATATATTCGGGGGTCAGCGAAAGGTCCACCGTGTTCGGCTGGAAGGACTCACCAAAGTAGTCTAAATCGCGCTCCGACATCGTCGATGTGGTGGGGCTGCCAGGAGAGTCAGCGCTCGACGACGGCACCTGCAGACCAGCTTGAACCGACGCGATGAAGGTGTGTATCGTTGTAATGGTCGAGTGCAAGAGACGCACCAACGCACGACACGCAATCTGATACAGCAGTACGGACTCCCGCACTCGCGAGGTGGCGGCGGAGACACTGATGGCACCAAGGGATGCACATGGGTCCATCACCGCGATCGCCTTCATCAGCTCCAGTGTGTCGTCCAGCAGCCCTTTCCACGTGACGGGCGAGTACGTCCGCTTGTTCTGTGCCGCCGCCGCCGCCTCATCCCCCGTACAATCACTCAGAATCTCACCGTGTGCCACGTCCAGCGTGGGGTGACGCATGCGGTACTCGCACAGCGACTCCATATACGCCGTGTTTGATATAAAGAATGACATCTCATCTTCAGAGATGTCTGACACCGAGTTTTCGAGCTTCTTCACGGTTTTATCGTTGTTGTTTTGCGTACTTTTATAGCGGGACGGAGACATGGGAGGCTTTGCCATGCCCGCAGTCGACGCCGATGCGCCCGCGGAACTGTCTCTCGGCTGCAGCAGGGACGGCAGGCGGTCACCAGCCAAAT
This sequence comes from Lotmaria passim, assembly GCA_037349495.1. Lineage (NCBI taxonomy): Eukaryota > Euglenozoa > Kinetoplastea > Trypanosomatida > Trypanosomatidae > Lotmaria > Lotmaria passim. The sequence goes on from CP140209.1 coordinate 181,909, forward strand.
TCTCCTGCGGCGTACGCTTGGCCAGCTCTGCGATGCGGGAGGTTTGGAACAGCGCGGCGCCGTAGTCGTGCACGGCGGTCACAAAGCCGCCAGAGCCCCGCCACAGCAGTTCAAAAAGCAGCGAAGAACTCTTGGCGATCACCCACGCCTGCCCCGTTTCCATGCGGTCACACAACTGCGCGACGAGCCACTCGCATATCTCCTTCTCTGTAAACAAACGACTGTCCTTATGCGTCATCGACACTAGGTAGTCCACCAGCTTTGACGACTGCGGCGTCGCGTCGTTCTTCGTCGCCTCCTTCAGCGCCAGCGTGCTCTTCGTCGTCTGGAGGCGGCGCACCTCCAGCGGGATCCCCGCAGCCGCCACGTCCACCTCGTCCTTCGCGCGCTTCTGTATCGCTGGCAGCGCAGGCTGTGCCGCACTTGTACTTGGCTGATCCTGCGTGAGCTCGTCGAGGCGGCGCGGCTCTGCTGCTACCGAGTTTTCGTCTTTGCCATCGACGCTGCTCGGTGACAAACGTAGCCGATGGGTGTCGTTCGGTGATGCGGGTGGTCGCACCTCGCTGCCGTTCGCGGATCCCTTCACTGACTGGTGGGTGGGTTGCATCGCATCGCCACTGTCGTCGTCCCTGCCGCAGTTGAGGGTCGCGCGCGCGCCCTTGTTGCTCTTGCCGACACTCGTGTCATCGTTGTTGCTGTTGTTGCCTTTCATGTCGCTGTTGCGCACCTTACGGTCAACGAAATCCTATGACAGTTTTGTTTTGTTTTCGGTGGGCACCACACGCAGCATCGTGTTGAAAACGGAGTCGAGGCACAAGCGGTAAAAAAAAAAAGAACGCAGAAAAAGCAGTCCTTTTTTTAATTCTCTTTTTGTTGTTGTTGTTTTTTTTTTTTTAAAGAGATTGCGGTGTTTAATTAAATTAAAGTACAGAAAAAAAAAAAGGAGAAGAGAATTTTGTTTTTCTCTCTCCGAGAATCTCTACGAAGCCGGATGAACAGCGAGAAAGACGCACCACAACAACAAAAAAAAAAAAAAAGAAAGGTGTTTGTGCCGTCAGACAACCGGGTGTTGATCAGCACAACGTGACGTCTAAACCTCGCTGGTAAGGAAGTGTCGGCCACTTTACGAAAAAAGTCCCTCCCTCCCCCCCCCCAAAAAAAAAGGACTCAGCGTCGCCCTAAATCCCCTCCCAGGAGAAAAAAAGAGGAGGCAAAACAGTGTTTTGTTTTGCCTGACGAAGATATTTTGTCAGAGTTGAGGCTGGGTTCTGTCACGAATCTATGGAGTCGTTGATCAAAGGTCGTGGGAAAGTTCTTGATTATAAATCGTACTCAGGGTCCTGCGTCGCTTCGACGTCATTGTACCCCTTAGAGTAACCAATAGGAAAGCAGATCAAGCAATCCAGAAAAAAAAAAAAAGCTAGTAGTGAATTGAGAATTGAGAGGGGGAAAAAAAAAGAAAAGAGCTTATCAAATTGCTTATCAAATTGCTTACATTTGCTGTCGTTGCTCCTGTGAAACAAAGCGCATGTATACATACATATATATATATATATATGTTATCACTAAATAAAATGCAATATAGAGTACGAACGGAGGTGAGAACGTAGAAAGGGTAAAGGATAAAAAAAAAAAAAAAAGAGAAAAGAAGGCAGAGAGAGTTGACAGCAGCTTCTTCAGCGCACGGGCTAAAAAAAAAAAAAATTAACACTCTATTTCACTTTTTGCTTCGCTGAGGCTAACACAAAAGCCGAAAGCGCCTGTTATCCTTCACCGCATCTTCGTTTGCCCAGGAATGAAGACAGAATCTACCCAAACCACACGCGAACAATTCCTGTGACCCTCTGACTCACTCACTCACTCACTCACTCACTCACACTCACACACACACTCACTCACACACACACTCTCTCTCGTTTTCTTTTCCTGCTGTTGTGATAGTCAGCTGGTGGAGAGAAAAAAAAAAACGCAAAAGATCAAATACACCAACAGGACAACTCTCTTCGCGTGGGGATACATCAAAGACCATTAAAAAAAAAAAAAGAAGAAGTGCCAAGAGAAACGAAAAGCGAAAAAAAAAAAAGAAAAAAAAAGTACCTTAAACAAACCAAAACTAAATGAAGAGAAAACACTGCCCTGTCATTCCCATCCCCGCAAGTTGCACTCCGAATAACACATAAGCAACGTCAACTTTCAACACCACCCATCACTACCGCTACCACAACTTAAAAAAAAAAAGACAAACGAGCTATGAGCTTATCAGTTGACATTGAGAAACGGATGTTGCAGCAGCTCGGTCGCCGACGGACGCTTCCTGCGGTCCACCACAAAGACCGCGTCCAGCATGTCCAGCAGCTCCGCACTCACACCCTTCGTCGACTTGCTCGTCTCCTCCGTAGCATCCGCGGCGTCCACGTCAACAGCTGCAGCGGGTGCCGTGCTGCCAGCGAAATCACCGTCCAGCGCAGCCTCCGTGTCCTTCGCTGCGGCTTTCAGCGCGTCGTGCGGACGCTCCAGGTGCGTCGTGTCGTCCAGGTTGCCAATCTTGAACAGCAGCGCAATCGGCTCCCAAGTGCTCCCGGTCGTGGGACTGCACCACGGCACGGTGCCGCTCACAAGATGCACAACCGAGCAGCCAAAGGACCAGATGTCCGACGCGGACGAGTACGTCCCCTGAACGCACTCCGGCGCCATGTACGCGGCCGTCCCCGTCACGGAGCTCGACTCCAGCGTGCGGTGGTTGCCGCTCAGCACAAGGCTCGTGCCGAAGTCCGTCAGCTTCACCGTCCCGTCGGAGCTCAGCAGCATGTTGCCGGGCTTCACGTCGCGGTGGATCACGCCACGCGAGTGCAGGAACGCCAGCCCCGACAGCACGTCGCGCGCGTAGCGCCGCACCACGCTCTCGCGCAGCATCCCGCGCGGGTGGTGCCGCAGCACGTCCTGCAGCGACCCCGACGGCATCCACTCCATGTAGATCCGCGCCGTCAGCCTCAGCACCATGAACGCCACAACGCGCACGATGTTCGGGTGCGATAGCTCCGTCAGCACCGTGTACTCCTGCAGCACCTCGCGCACCGCAACGTTGTGCGCCTTGCTCGCGTCCAGCGGCAGCTCCTTCGCCGCCAGGTAGCACCCCACCACCTCGTCCCACGCACGGTACACCTTGCCGTAGCTGCCCTCCCCCATCGGCACGTCGCGCAGCACCTGGAAGCGGTCCACCAGCTTCAGCTTGTCGTTGCAGGAGCACTCCTCATTGCAGATCACCACCACGTCGTCCTCCTGCAGCAGCGCGTCAATCGCGCTCTCCGTCGAGCTCTCGAGCGAGCCGGAGCGCTCCAACGTGATCACATCCGTCTTCGTGCCAGAGGAGGCGCGTACGCGGACTCCAGAGGGCAGCGAGCGCAGGATGTACGTCGAGCTCTTGGTCACACTACTCGTGTCGCTGCCATGGTGATCGGGTGAACGATCGCCGGAGACGGCATTGTCAGAGTTAGACAGCCCGAGACCGTTACTTTCAGCGTTCTTCGCGGAGAGATTGCTGGAGTCCATCAGCGCCTTCTCTGCAGCTGCCGCGCCGTTGTTCGTAAACTCATTCCACTGGTTGCGCAGGCCTTCCAGGCCTGCCGTGAAGATCTGGTGAAGGACGTTGGACTCTTTTTCGTCGAAGAGACCACATACTGCGTTCACCTGGTCACTCCACAGCTTCTCCTTATATTCGTGAAAGGTGGTGTGGAAGTCGTAGAGCTCTTTCATGCTTTGACGCACCTCCTCATCACTCAGAGGCGAGTACGCCGTGACGGGCGACGACATGTCAGATGTAGAAGTCCTGGAGCTGGAGGCTTCAACGCCAGGTTCGCTGCTCTTGAGCTCCGCAAACTGCCGCACCGCCTGATGCAGCTGCTCCACCTTTCTAGAAAATGCCGGACTGGCAAAGATCCTACGCGAAGCTTGCATATCAAAAATACAGGCTTCCGGCAGCACCTTGAAGGCAGCCAACGCCCGCTTCGACGTGTCCTTATCCACGTGCTCCGCTGCCTCGCAGTAGGCACGCAGCATGTTGACCGTGCGGTTGAACTGGTAGATGGCATAGTAGTAATCGCTGATGTACTTGAGCACGAGGCCGGGCGAGAGGTCGTAGTCGTAGAGAAGTGGGCTGAGGACATCCTTGCGGAGGTGGCTCGTATCACCGTCAGTCTGTGCTGACAACTCAATAGGCTCTTGCGAGTCTTTGCCTGAAAAGGGCACCTGCAGCCCAGCCTGCATTGTGGCTACAAACGTGTGCGAGACAGTGAGAACCGAGTGCAAAAGACGCACCAACGCACGACACGCAATCTGATACAGAAGCACCGCGTTACGCAACAGCATTGTGGCTATGGACACCCCAATCGGACACAGAGCGCCGTGTGAGCCTGTCGCCGCGATCGCCTTCATCAGCTCCAGTGTGTCGTCCAGCAGCTCCTTCCACGTGGCGGGCGAGTACGTCCGCTTGTTCTGCGCCGCCGCCGCCGCCTCATCCCCTGTACAATCACACAGAATCTCACCGTGTGCCACGTCCAGTGTGGGGTGACGCATGCGGTACTCGCACAGCGACTCCATGTATGCTGTGTTTGCTATCAAAAAGCCTAGATGGTTTTCCGGAATGTCAGAAGCCTGTACTGGAGCCCCAGCAACGGAAGCGCCGTTGGCAGCCTTGTCAGACGCCCTTTGTTTCAGCATTTCGATGATGCACCCAGGCTGCGTCTTCTGCTTTCCGCGGGCTGAAGTACGCATTGCACAGGCATCGACGATCGGCCGCAGTAGACACGGCAGGCGGTCACCAAACACGTTCTCCTGCTCCGTTTCGCGAATCAGCTTCGCGATGTACGCAGCATCAAACATCGTCTTGCCGTAGTCGTGCACCGCTGCCACGAAGCTGTTCGAGCCGCGCCATAGCAGCGTAAAGAGCAACATGGATGTCTTCGCCATCACCCAAATCTGGCCGGTCTGCAGCCGGTCACACATCTGCGCCACCAGCCAGCGGCACATCTCCTTCTCCGTGCACAGGCCGTCGCTGCTCTTCGTCATCGACACAAGGTAGTCCACCAGCTTTGGCGACTGCGGCGTCGCGTCGTTCTTCGTCGCCTCCTTCAGCGCCAGCGTGCTCTTCGTGCACTGGAAGCGGCGCACCTCCAGCGGGATCCCGGCAGCCGCCACGTCCACCTCGTCCTTCGCGCGCTTCTGTATCGCTGGCAGCGCACCGGGCACCATGTCCGTCAGCGCGCGGTCCACGCTCGAGTCGTCCGGTCGCCGCTGACCGTCCTCCGCCACGAAGTTGTTGTCGTCCGCGTCGTCGATGCTGTCCTGCGGCACGCGCGACCGATGCGCATTTCTTGGCTGCGTCGAACTGTCGAAGTCAACGTCATGTGCACGCTCCTTCGCGATGGCCAGCGCGGCCTGATCGATGGTGCACATTAGAAGATCTTGGCCTTCGTCGTCGTCCATATCTATCAGCGGTGGATGGAAAGCGGCAGCACACACGGCATTTTTCTGCATCGTGACACAGTGTGACGGTTTTTTTTTTTTTTGATTGTCTTCTTTTTTTTTTTTTTTGGAGGGGGGAGAGAAAAAAGGGGGGTTACGTGTACTTTTTGTTGTTGTTAAGACGGGGAAAACACAGAAAAAGCTGCTTTTTGAGAACAGAAAAAAAAAAACAGGAAAAGCAACAATTGTTTTTTTTTTTTTTTGCTGAAGTGGCTTGTGGCCTAACTTCCTGAGCGAGTTATGTGGGAACTGCGGTTCGTTTAAGTGTCTTGCTGAGGCGTTCAAGTTTAGGGGGGAAAGGAAAAAAAAAAAAAGGACTGCAATAAGCAAGATAATAAAGCAAAGCCAATGGCGAGAGCAAAATAAACACACACACAATAAAAAAAAAAAAAGTGAGGAAGACAAACCTACGGCACTGGCCTAAGCAAATAGAAATGTGAAACGTGAGACAACTAAGAGAGAAAAAAAAAGGCAAAAGCAGAATACGCAGGAAAGACCACGCGTGTAATGGCCCCTATACACGTAAAGACTCACTACACAACGGCCTCTTTTTCTTTTTTTTTTTTTCTTTGACGACAAATAGTGTTTATCGTGGTATAGCTGTCGTCAAAGGCAAGGGAACTCCTTTATACTCAATCACATATACGAATATACGTAAATGAGTACCTTTATGTGTAAAGTAACCAACTAAATAAAGAAAACAAAGCAGAGCTGTCCTTTTCTTGCCTCGTCGAAAAGACAGAGAAGAAAGAAAAAAAAAAAAAGCGTGAGTGTAAATCTGTGGAAAAAAAAAACGAAGAGGTTAATAATAATAGCAGCAATAATAGTACTAAGCTGTCTCCACCACTAGCACTGCTCCGTATCCCAATTATCAGTTATTTTCTTTACTGGCATAAGGAGATCCAAAAGAAAAAAAAAAAAGACGGAGAGGTGACTTTTTTCCCTTGAGACACACATGAAAGTGCCCGTAATAATAATAATAATAAAGTGGAAAAACGAACGGAAACCGTGAAACGAAGTAAAGCCTACGCCGCTTCTTGAGAGGAGGGGGTAAGTGAAAACAAAAAAAAAAAAAATAGAGAAATGCAAAAAGAGGCAGACATGAAGAGAAGAAAGAGAAGAACGAGTTCGCTGCAGAGAAAAAGACAACCACATACACACACACACACACAAAAAAAAAAAAAGAACGCAGGTGTGGACGGAGCGGCGCACAGCCCATCATGAGTAATATCAGAAGAGCCGTCACTGCAGGGACATCCATGGACACGGCCCATGGCCCCACGACAGCACGAAAGACGGCTGCTTTCGTTTCTTTTTATTGTTACTTCTATTTTTCACGATAAGTAGAGAAAAGACGGGGGAAAAAAAAAAGGCACGCGTTCGCCCCTCGTGCTGTTTTGTCAGCAACAAAAAAAAAAAAAAAAAGAGAGTGCTCCTTCTTTTTTCTCTGTGTATGTGTATGTGCTGGTTCCGGTGTACTGAGAACAGAAAACAGCAGGTCAGCCTCGGCGGGACACTCGAAATAAGATACATATAATAATAATAATAATAATAATAATAAAGAGTAGAGAGCAAAGGCAAACCATGAAAAGAAAAAGAGAGCAAACATACTTGAAAAAAAAAAAGAGAGGGACTAGCAACAAAAAAAGCGAATAATACTACACTTCGATGGCAAAGCCCACACAACGCATCTGAAAGAGCACTACTTCTGTGTGCTGAAGGTACTTCAAACCGTGCCTACAGTCGCTTCAGTTGCACCTCAAGCATACTTAAAAAAAAAAACCCGTTCTTTAAAGCAAAAAGAAAACCCACTCGCTTGCATAAAACCCTGACTCTAGCTCAAACACCAAAAAAAAAAAACAGCAGCCACCACAACCAGAGGTATAAAAAAAAAAAACGCGGAAAGCAAACAAAAAAAAAACACTCTGCCACACGAAGCAGTAAACACGAAAGTAATATATAAACTACGCAGGAAACTCAAAAAAAAAAAAAAGAGGGGGGGCATTTCCAACTCGCGGAAGCCCGAAAACAAAAAAAAAACGGAAAGCAAAACCTCAAGTACACAAAGACAACGGTAAAAAAAAAAAAGTGGCAAACCAAAAAAAAGCCCTTACATAGCTGGCCACCTACTTGACTTTGAAAAATGGATGCTGCAGCAGCTCGGTCGCCGACGGACGCTTCCTGCGGTCCACCACAAAGACCGCGTCCAGCATGTCCAGCAGCTCCGCACTCACACCCTTCGTCGACTTGCTCGTCTCCTCCGTAGCATCCGCGGCGTCCACGTCAACAGCTGCAGCGGGTGCCGTGCTGCCAGCGAAATCACCGTCCAGCGCAGCCTCCGTGTCCTTCGCTGCGGCTTTCAGCGCGTCGTGCGGACGCTCCAGGTGCGTCGTGTCGTCCAGGTTGCCAATCTTGAACAGCAGCGCAATCGGCTCCCAAGTGCTCCCGGTCGTGGGACTGCACCACGGCACGGTGCCGCTCACAAGATGCACAACCGAGCAGCCAAAGGACCAGATGTCCGACGCGGACGAGTACGTCCCCTGCACGCACTCCGGCGCCATGTACGCGGCCGTCCCCGTCACGGAGCTCGACTCCAGCGTGCGGTGGTTGCCGCTCAGCACAAGGCTCGTGCCGAAGTCCGTCAGCTTCACCGTCCCGTCGGAGCTCAGCAGCATGTTGCCGGGCTTCACGTCGCGGTGGATCACGCCACGCGAGTGCAGGAACGCCAGCCCCGACAGCACGTCGCGCGCGTAGCGCCGCACCACGCTCTCGCGCAGCATCCCGCGCGGGTGGTGCCGCAGCACGTCCTGCAGCGACCCCGACGGCATCCACTCCATGTAGATCCGCGCCGTCAGCCTCAGCACCATGAACGCCACAACGCGCACGATGTTCGGGTGCGACAGCTCCGTCAGCACCGTGTACTCCTGCAGCACCTCGCGCACCGCAACGTTGTGCGCCTTGCTCGCGTCCAGCGGCAGCTCCTTCGCCGCCAGGTAGCACCCCACCACCTCGTCCCACGCACGGTACACCTTGCCGTAGCTGCCCTCCCCCATCGGCACGTCGCGCAGCACCTGGAAGCGGTCCACCAGCTTCAGCTTGTCGTTGCAGGAGCACTCCTCATTGCAGATCACCACCACGTCGTCCTCCTGCAGCAGCGCGTCAATCGCGCTCTCCGTCGAGCTCTCGAGCGAGCCGGAGCGCTCCAACGTGATCACATCCGTCTTCGTGCCAGAGGAGGCGCGTACGCGGACTCCAGAGGGCAGCGAGCGCAGGATGTACGTCGAGCTCTTGGTCACACTACTCGTGTCGCTGCCATGGTGATCGGGTGAACGATCGCCGGAGACGGCATTGTCAGAGTTAGACAGCCCGAGACCGTTACTTTCAGCGTTCTTCGCGGAGAGATTGCTGGAGTCCATCAGCGCCTTCTCTGCAGCTGCCGCGCCGTTGTTCGTAAACTCATTCCACTGGTTGCACAGGCCTTCCAGGCCTGCCGTGAAGATCTGGTGAAGGACGTTGGACTCTTTTTCGTCAAAGAGACCACATACTGCGTTCACCTGGTCCCTCCACATCTGGTCCTGTAAGGACTTGTGTTGAAGGTGAAACGTGTAAACAGCCAGCATGCTTTGACGCACCTCCTCGTCACTCAAGGGAGAGAGGACTGGGGATGTCGGCGAATGGTCTGACCCGCAGCTCGTAGAATCTCCGCTGCTTGCCTTTCTCGTTTGTGCAGCGTGCCGCGCCGCACTGAAAAGGCGGCCGATAGTGTTCGAGCACAGCGGGTGATCGATGTGATGAAAAGAGCTTTTCAGTTCCAAAATACACGCTTCCGGCAGCACCTTGAAGGCAGCCAACGCCCGCTTCGACGTGTCCTTATCCACGTGCTCCGCTGCCTCGCAGTAGGCACGCAGCATGTTCACCGTGCGGTTGAACTGGTAGATGGCATAGTAGTAATCATGTGTGAAGCCGTGCACCACGTCAGGCGTCAGAGAGTAATCCAATGCGTTCGGATCGAACGACACACCAAGGAAGTTGCTCGCCGTGCTGGTCTCCGTCGGTGACGGCGGCTTCGCAGATCCATCAGCAGGGGCAAGGTTAGAACAGATGTTCAATCCAGCTTGTATTGATGCGATAAAGGTGTGCGAGACAGTGAGAACCGAATGCAACAGACGCACCAGCGCACGGCACGCCACCTGGTACAGCAGCACGGACTCTCGCAAGCGCGTGTTAGCAGCGACACGACCGAGGCTGCAGATCGGGACTTGTGGATCGGTAGACGCGATCGCCTTCATCAGCTCCAGCGTGTCGTCCAGCAGCTCCTTCCACGCCGTCGGCGAGTACGTCTTCCTCAGGGTAGCGGCCACGGCGGGATCAGCCTGGGCGGCGGCGTCGGATATGTCCGCCATAAGGATCTCGCCGTGGACCAGGTCCAGCGTGGGGTGGCGCATGCGGTACTCGCACAGTGACTCGAGGTAGGCAACGTTCGTGATCAAGAAATTCAGGTCGCCCTCGGGAACGTCTTCCGTGCCAACACGGCCGTCAGTGCCTCTTTTTGCCCTGCAGCTGCCGCAACTTGTTTTGCGCTTCATCATTTCGAAAACACAGCTCGAGTGCGACTTTACTTTGCCACACGCGGACTTCTGGCCAGCAGATGCGCTCGCAATCGGCTGCAGTAGACACGGCAGGCGGTCACCAGCCAGGTTCTGCTGCTCCGTTTCGCGAATCAGCTTCTCGATGTGTGACGCCTGAAAAAGCGACCGGCCGTAGTCGTGCACCGCTGCCACGAAGCTGATCGAGCCGCGCCATTGCAGCGCAGACAGCAGCGCGAGCGTCTTCGCCATCACCCAAATCTGGCCGGTCTGCAGCCGGTCACACATCTGCGCCACCAGCCAGCGGCACATCTCCTTCTCCGTGCACAGGCCGTCGCTGCTCTTCGTCATCGACACTAGGTAGTCCACCAGCTTTGGCGACTGCGGCGTCGCGTCGTTCTTCGTCGCCTCCTTCAGCGCCAGCGTGCTCTTCGTGCACTGGAAGCGGCGCACCTCCAGCGGGATCCCCGCAGCCGCCACGTCCACCTCGTCCTTCGCGCGCTTCTGTATCGCTGGCAGCGCACCGGGCACCATGTCCGTCAGCGCGCGGTCCACGCTCGAGTCGTCCGGTCGCCGCTGACCGTCCTCCGCCACGAAGTTGTTGTCGTCCGCGTCGTCGATGCTGTCCTGCGGCACGCGCAACCGGCGTGTGTCCTTTGGCGACGTCAGTATATCAAAATCAATGTCGTTTGTGTTTGCGCGTGTTATGGCCAGCGCGGCCTGATCGATGGTGCGCATCATGCGCTCCTGCTCCTCGTCATCCGCCTCGGGCAGGAATTCCATCGGCATGTGCTTGCAGCTGTCAGAGTTAGACGTTGCTCTGCGTCAGCTGGTTTTCTTTTTTCTTCGTTTTTTTTTTGTTTCCGTTATTATTATTTTTGTTATTATTGCTGGAAATATAAGGGGGAGTTATTAAGTCGTGTCCGACAGACCAAAGTCGTGGTTCGGTCAAGTGAAAGAAGTTAGACTTATTTTTTCCTCTCTCTCTCTCTCTTTTTTTTTTTTTTTTTTTTACTTACTTACACACTTTTCGTTGTTCTGATCGAATTCACAGGTCCAAGTCAAGGTGTGTCTACTAATAAGTAAAAAAAAAAAAAAGAAAAACAAGGAAATAATAAGAATAATAATAAGCAGTTCAGGTCGCAGGAAGCTTCACAAGGAAGACAAAAAGAAATGTGTGTGTCTTTTTCTGTGAGTTGTGGCTGTTCTTGTCTTTCTTTTTTTTTTTTTTGTTTCTTTTCTAATCTGGTCGTTTCGGATGACAGAAAAAAAAAAAGTACCTTTTTTTTTTTTTTTATGTACCCTGAAACGTACAAGAGAGGCTACCGTTACCTACAACAGTGTCTTTATGTACTCGTACAAGAAAGCGCGTGTGGGGGGAGGGGGGAGGGGGTTAGAGGGAAAAAGAGGGAAAGAAGGGGTTTCTGGGTTGTACAACCAAACAAGAGCAAGCAACAAAAATAAACTAAAAAAAAAATAATAATAAAGTTAATTGCAGGAAATAGGAAGAGGGAAAAGCACGCTTCTTTCACCCCTGTTTCTTCTTTGTCTATATTGTGTTGTCGTTTTTTTTTTTTTAATTTCTTTTTTGACTTGTGAGAAGAAAAAAAAAGGGCAGCTTTTTTCCCCCTTTCCTGGAAACTTGTAACTAACAGATGTGAATGCGTATGAATGAGCGTGTGTGTGTGCATACGCTGATTGAAGCAGGACTTTATTTTTTTTTTTTTGGTTTTCCGGGCCAACAATCTTCGTTGACCATAAAATAAATAAACAAGTAAATATATATATATATATGAGCACGTGCAGCTTGCTCTGGGACGACAAAGCATTGAGAAGTGAAAATGAAAGAGAGAGAAAAAAAAAAAAAGACAAGGGGCGAAGAGACAAGAAAAATGATATCTGAAATGAAGACAGGCAGCAGATCTTTCAATGCGTTTCGCGGTCACTCCGTGTAATGAGGGGTAGGGCTGCACAGCTCAAACGTACGCGCAGGATAGCTAAAAAGCAAGGCAGCGAAAGCCTCTCCACTACTGTGATAACACGCAAAGAGTGTCGTAAGAGTCATGAAAGCAGCCAGGAGAGAAGAAAAATAATTAAAAAAAAAAAGCCGGCGTGTTCTTAGATTATCACGTTGTTGCTCAAAACACAGAAGCACGACTCTATCGTAAAACGACGCTCCTTTGCCTTCCGTTGTTTTCCTGTTACTCAATTTTATTTTTTTTTTCTTGTTTATAAGGGAGGGATAGTATATCAGTGCTTTCTCTCCAAGTCAAGCAATTCGCAGAATCCAGAAGCGGCTTCAGTGCAAAAAAAAAAACAAAGAAATTAAGAACAAGGGGGTGGTGAGAGAGACGTATTCTAGCACCATCCGAAGGAGAAGAAAGAAAAAAAAAAAAGCAAGATTGCGACTTCAACTAATGATCAGCGTGGCTCCACCGCTCTACGCACACATGGCGAGCTTGCTTGTGTGTGTGTGTGTGTGTGTGTGTGTGTGTGTGTGTTTTTCTTTGCTCAGATTCTTGTCGTTGCACTACGGCAACAACAATTGAATATGCTCGTCACGCCAATCAAGCCGAATACCCTCAAAATAAAAACAGAAGAAAAAAAAAAAAAACGAAGCACAAACTCAAAAGCTGAAAAGAAAAAAGAGCTAGATCACCTTAAAAAAAAAAACCTGCCACATATGCACACAAACACACAGAACTTGATACAAAACTATCGACGAAGAAAGAAAAAAAAAATGACGCTCTTCTCCGCTGGTGACCACGGGAATTCCACCGATACGTTGACAGGGATGTCGTCTGCGTTGATCTCGCTCAGTCCTTTTTTCTCCCCTCCCAACATGCAAGAACACAATCGCATACTCAAAAGCACCAAAAAGAAACTAAAAAAAAAAAAACGAGCATAAGGAAAGCACCACCAGCAGCATGAAAAATCGAGTACACGACCACCTCCAAATAAAGCGCCTTTCATGCCACTTTGAAGAACGGGTGGTGCAGCAGCTCGCTCGCCGACGGACGCTTCCTGCGGTCCACCACAAAGATCGCGTCCAGCACGTCCAGCAACTCCGCACTCACACTCTCCTCGACGTCACCTGCTGCATTACTTGAGTCGCCACTCACAAGACGTTCCGCGCCCTTTGCAGACATCACGCTGTCCACAGCATCATCGCCCACTTCGCTGTCTTTCGCTGCGGCTTTCAGCGCGTCGTGCGGACGCTCCAGGTGCGTCGTGTCGTCCAGGTTGCCAATCTTGAACAGCAGCGCAATCGGCTCCCAAGTGCTCCCGGTCGTGGGACTGCACCACGGCACGGTGCCGCTCACAAGATGCACAACCGAGCAGCCAAAGGACCAGACGTCCGACGCGGACGAGTACGTCCCCTGCACGCACTCCGGCGCCATGTACGCGGCCGTCCCCGTCACGGAGCTCGACTCCAGCGTGCGGTGGTTGCCGCTCAGCACAAGGCTCGTGCCGAAGTCCGTCAGCTTCACCGTCCCGTCGGAGCTCAGCAGCATGTTGCCGGGCTTCACGTCGCGGTGGATCACGCCACGCGAGTGCAGGAACGCCAGCCCCGACAGCACGTCGCGCGCGTAGCGCCGCACCACGCTCTCGCGCAGCATCCCGCGCGGGTGGTGCCGCAGCACGTCCTGCAGCGACCCCGACGGCATCCACTCCATGTAGATCCGCGCCGTCAGCCTCAGCACCATGAACGCCACAACGCGCACGATGTTCGGGTGCGACAGCTCCGTCAGCACCGTGTACTCCTGCAGCACCTCGCGCACCGCAACGTTGTGCGCCTTGCTCGCGTCCAGCGGCAGCTCCTTCGCCGCCAGGTAGCACCCCACCACCTCGTCCCACGCACGGTACACCTTGCCGTAGCTGCCCTCCCCCATCGGCACGTCGCGCAGCACCTGGAAGCGGTCCACCAGCTTCAGCTTGTCGTTGCAGGAGCACTCCTCATTGCAGATCACCACCACGTCGTCCTCCTGCAGCAGCGCGTCAATCGCGCTCTCCGTCGAGCTCTCGAGCGAAGTGCGCTCCACAGAGATCACATCCGTCTTCGTGCCAGAGGAGGCGCGTACGCGGACTCCAGAGGGCAGCGAGCGCAGGATGTACGTCGAGCTCTTGGTCACCGCGTCGCCGCCGCTCTCCTGTTGACAAGACGAGAGGTCAGCGGAGACGACGCCGCCGCCGCTAACACCAGCGCCTGAGGTCGAAAGACCAGGAGCATTGCTTGCCGTGCGCCGAGAAGAGAAGCTGCTGGAGTCCAACAACGTCTTCTCGGCCACCGCCGCGCCGTTGTTCGTAAACTCATTCCACTGGTTGCGCAGTCCTTCCAGCCCCACACTGAAGATCTTCTGCAGCATCCGGGACTCCTGCTCATCAAACAGGCTGCACGCCGCCTTCACCTGATTCGCCCACATTCGTCCTCGCACGTCTTGCTGACTGTTATGATACGCGAACACGTTCAGCATGCTTTGACGCACCTCCTCGTCACTCATTGGACTTTGCGCGGAGTCCGGAGAGGACACGGCAGAGTAATCAAGCTGCGAACTCGCAGCCTCCCCGGCACTGCCGTTGCTTCCGCGCTCCTGTGCGGCGTGCCGCGCCGCACTGAAAAGGCGGCCCAGCGTCAGCGAGCAGACGGGGTGGTCCATATGCTTCAGACAAGCTTTAAACTCCAAAATACACGCTTCCGGCAGCACCTTGAAGGCAGCCAACGCCCGCTTCGACGTGTCCTTATCCACGTGCTCCGCTGCCTCGCAGTAGGCACGCAGCATGTTCACCGTGCGGTTGAACTGGTAGATGGCATAGTAGTAATCATGTGTGAAGCCGTGCACCACGTCAGGCGTCAGAGAGTAATCCAATGCGTTCGGATCGAACGACACACCAAGGAAGTTGCTCGCCGTGCTGGTCTCCGTCGGTGACGGCGGCTTCGCAGATCCATCAGCAGGGGCAAGGTTAGAAGACGGCACCTGCAGCCCAGCCTGCATTGTGGCTACAAAGGTGTGCGAGACAGTGAGAACCGAGTGCAACAGACGCACCAGCGCACGGCACGCCACCTGGTACAGCAGCACGGACTCTCGCAAGCGCGTGTTAGCAGCGACACGACCGAGGCTGCAGATCGGGACTTGTGGATCGGTAGACGCGATCGCCTTCATCAACTCCAGCGTGTCGTCCAGCAGCTCCTTCCACGCCGTCGGCGAGTACGTCTTCCTCAGGGTAGCGGCCACGGCGGGATCAGCCTGGGCGGCGGCGTCGGATATGTCCGCCATAAGGATCTCGCCGTGGACCAGGTCCAGCGTGGGGTGGCGCATGCGGTACTCGCACAGCGACTCGAGGTAGGCAACGTTCGTGATCAAGAAATTCAGGTCGCCCTCGGGAACGTCTTCCGTGCCAACACGGCCGTCAGTGCCTCTCTTTGCCCTGCATCTGTCGCCACTTGTTTTGCGCTTCATCATTTCGAAAACACAGCCCGAGTGCGACTTTACTTTGCCACACGCGGACTTCTGGCCAGCAGATGCGCTCGCAATCGGCTGCAGTAGACACGGCAGGCGGTCACCAGCCAGGTTCTGCTGCTCCGTTTCGCGAATCAGCTTCTCGATGTACGCAGCATCAAACATCGTCTTGCCGTAGTCGTGCACCGCTGCCACAAAGCTGATCGAGCCGCGCCATAGCAGCGCAGACAGCAGCGCGGATGTCTTCGCCATCACCCAAAGCTGGCCCGTCTGCAGCCGGTCACACATCTGCGCCACCAGCCAGCGGCACATCTCCTTCTCCGTGCACAGGCCGTCGCTGCTCTTCGTCATCGACACTAGGTAGTCCACCAGCTTTGGCGACTGCGGCGTCGCGTCGTTCTTCGTCGCCTCCTTCAGCGCCAGCGTGCTCTTCGTGCACTGGAAGCGGCGCACCTCCAGCGGGATCCCCGCAGCCGCCACGTCCACCTCGTCCTTCGCGCGCTTCTGTATCGCTGGCAGCGCACCGGGCACCATGTCCGTCAGCGCACGGTCCACGCTCGAGTCGTCCGGTCGCCGCTGACCGTCCTCCGCCACGAAGTTGTTGTCGTCCGCGTCGTCGATGCTGTCCTGAGGCACGCGCAACCGGCGTGTGTCCTTTGGCGACGTCAGTATATCAAAATCAATGTCGTTTGTGTTTGCGCGTGTTATGGCCAGCGCGGCCTGATCGATGGTGCGCATCATGCGCTCCTGCTCCTCGTCATCCGCCTCGGGCAGGATCTCAATTCTCTCGTGGTTGCTGCCCCCACGACCTTGCATGGTCAATCGTTTCTGTTATCACTTTATCTTTCTTTTGATTTCCCTGTTACTTAGGAGAAGCAGTATTCATGGTATAGTCGTGAATCGATTATGGCTTTTGGGGAGGTCTTCGTTTCCGATCTTCGTTGTATTGTGCTGAAGGACGGCAAAGGACACCTAATGAGGAGGCTGAGCAGAAAAATAAAAAAAGAAAAGCAATATATGCTGCTCGTTTTTTTTCTGCTGTTGTTTTTTCTTATGTTTTCTTACCGTTTTTTCTTTTCCCTCTCTGAGCTGTTAACAAGCATGCGTCGATTTCATTAGTGTTTCGAAACACAGCTGAATTTCCTTCGACTAAACAGAGAGGGAGTGGGAAGTGAGGTTTTAGCTGAAATGAAAGAAAAAAAAAAATTAAGAAAGGAACGGAGTAAGAATGCTTAGCAGTTGTGGTGAAAGGAATCGGGACTTCAAAACTGTGGATTCAGTCAGGAAAAAAAAAAAAACGGAGAGGGAAATAAGAAAATGCAAAAAAAAAAAAAAGAAGGGAAAGGAAGCGACCAGGCGATGAAAAAGGTAAAGAAATTGGCAACAGTGAGAGTAAAATACCAGTAGAAAAAAAAAAACGTGGCTTACTACGTCTTATCAGAAGAGAATATAGCTTTAAAGTGGCACCTATCTTCCTTGCAAAGAGAGTATATAAAAAAAAAAGCAGCAACGGCTATACAGTTGCTTTCAAGGTTTGATCTCTGTGTACGAGACTCACTATATAATGTGAAGTCATGGAAGATCTGATCTACACAGCTGTATAACTGGGCAGTTGAGTTCGATGGTAAAAAAAAAAAAAAAGAGAGAGAGAAGGTATGATAAGGAAAAGAAAAGGCTGAGGCTGAGTAACAGAATACTGCCATTCTCCCACTTCGCCTTCCTTTTCTTATTTGTTTTTCTTTAATTACATGGAGCAATTACCGTAATGTGGGTTTCTTGTTTTTTTTTTTTTTACATCACAGTTTCACGTTTACCAATGTTTGCTTGAGATTGTGTGCGCTTGTCCAGTATTCCTGCTACAGGGGAAAAGGGGGAAAGAAATAACGCAACAGCAAATTGCGTTTGGGCTACGAAAAGAGCCGAGACTTCATCTTCCCCCACCCCACCCCGCAGCGAGTTGTTTGGTTCACGAGAAGGCGTTTTGTATCTTTTTTGGTTGTCCACGATGGGCACTCGAAGTTGCTCCTTCCGATGATTCCTTCTGGGTATCCTCCCATCCTTTCTTTTCCTTCTTTTTTTGCTAGCTGAGATGGTGCATCAGCACGGGTATATAAAAAAAAAAAAAAGAAACAGTTACCAGAAAAAAAAAAAACTATTTAATCACAAACACAGAAAAAAAAAAAATAAGGAGATGCGCTGCATCAGCGACATGTTTAAAAAAAAAAAAAAAAAGAGCGAGTAAACTGTAGAAAGGAGACGTGACTGCGAAATTCTGTGTTTCTTCTTCCTCTTTGCTTCTTTTTTTTTTTTTGTGTGTGTGTGTGGATCGCACCGCCCCATGACACGGAGCTTGTGCTCCAACCCTCTCTTCTCCTACGCACATCATCACAGAGGCTCACCTTCATCGCAATAAAGAACAACACGACTTCGTCAGCACCTTTTCCCCCCTCAGTTCGCTTTAAGTAGAAGAACAAAACTCAAAAAAAAAAAAAAGAAGAAGCTGAAACGATGTAAACGGAATAGAGGGAAAGATGGCTGTATAGTTGCCACCACGTCCTCTCTCGCCGCTACGTATCGCTCTACTCCTGCCAAATCAGCCACCTTTACGACGTGTACCATGCTCAACTTCTCTCACCCCACGAAATAAGAAAACAGTTTTTTTTTCTTCGTTTTTTTCCCCCGCTTGTTTCATTCCAACCTGAAAAATGGGTGCTGCAGCAGCTCGGTCGCCGACGGACGCTTCCTGCGGTCCACCACAAAAATCGCGTCCAGCATGTCCAGCAGCTCCCCACTTGGCACCGCGGAGTCTTCCGCAGCCGAGTCAGGAGCGGTGCTTTCCTTTGCGACCTCACCAAGATCCATTTCAGGGCTAGGAATTGAACTGATACTGCGGGTGAGAACTGCAGAGGCTTCCACAGTCTTCGATGCGGCTTTCAGCGCGTCGTGCGGACGCTCCAGGTGCGTCGTGTCGTCCAGGTTGCCAATCTTGAACAGCAGCGCCATCGGCTCCCAAGTACTCCCAGTCGTGGGACTGCACCACGGCACGGTGCCGCTCACAAGATGCACAACCGAGCAGCCAAAGGACCAGATGTCCGACGCGGACGAGTACGTCCCCTGCACGCACTCCGGCGCCATGTACGCGGCCGTCCCCGTCACGGAGCTCGACTCCAGCGTGCGGTGGTTGCCGCTCAGCACAAGGCTCGTGCCGAAGTCCGTCAGCTTCACCGTCCCGTCGGAGCTCAGCAGCATGTTGCCGGGCTTCACGTCGCGGTGGATCACGCCACGCGAGTGCAGGAACGCCAGCCCCGACAGCACGTCGCGCGCGTAGCGCCGCACCACGCTCTCGCGCAGCATCCCGCGCGGGTGGTGCCGCAGCACGTCCTGCAGCGACCCCGACGGCATCCACTCCATGTAGATCCGCGCCGTCAGCCTCAGCACCATGAACGCCACAACGCGCACGATGTTCGGGTGCGACAGCTCCGTCAGCACCGTGTACTCCTGCAGCACCTCGCGCACCGCAACGTTGTGCGCCTTGCTCGCGTCCAGCGGCAGCTCCTTCGCCGCCAGGTAGCACCCCACCACCTCGTCCCACGCACGGTACACAGTACTGTAGTTTCCTCGACCCATCAGCACGTCGCGCAGCACCTGGAAACGGTCCACCAGCTTCAGCTTGTCGTTGCAGGAGTACTCCTCATTGCAGATCACCACCACGTCGTCCTCCTGCAGCAGCGCGTCAATCGCGCTCTCCGTCGAGCTCTCGAGCGAAGTGCGCTCCAAAGAGATCACATCCGTCTTCGTGACAGAGGAGGCGCGTACGCGGACTCCAGAGGGCAGCGAGCGCAGGATGTACGTCGAGCTGCGCCGAGGTAGGTTGGAGACACTCGCACGGTGGGCTTGCTGATGCACGCCTGCGACACCAATGTCAAAGGTCGAAGGGGCGAAGGCCCCGTTATTACTGTTATGACGTACGGGGTGCGGATTACTGTATCTTGGGAAGTTGCCCGTGTCCATCGCCTGCCCCAGCGCCTTCTCTGCGGCTGCCGCGCCGTTGTTCGTAAACTCCTGCCATTGCTGCCATAAGCCCGCGAGCCCAGCCTGGAAAACCTGGTGCAGCATCTCCGACTCCTCCGTGTCGAAAAGGTCGCACAACGCGTCCACCTGGTGCTGCCATACCTTTTCTTGATAAGCACAGTGGGAAGCGTGGTAGTCGTGCGTCTCCAGCATGCTCTCACGCACCTCATCGTCTGCCAGCGGAGTACGGTTCACGATGCGCGACGACCCCTCCAAGGGAAAAGTGAACGGCGAAAAGGACGGCTCCGTGCTGGTAAACGAGGTGATGGTGGTCGTCTCGCTGCTTTTGAGCTCCGCAGACTGCCGCGCCGCCTCATGTAACTTCGTAATGGCTGTGTTGGCCGGATGTACGAAGATCTTTTGCGAGGATTTAAACTCCCGAATGGCGACTTCCGGCAGCACCTTGAAGGCAGCCAACGCCCGCTTCGACGTGTCCTTATCCACGTGCTCCGCTGCCTCGCAGTAGGCACGCAGCATGTTCACCGTGCGGTTGAACTGGTAGATGGCATGGTAGTAATCGCGAACAACGTCATGCACGATCGTCGGCGTCAGAGAGTAATCGGGGTATATAGGTCCGAGCGCGTCTCTACTGAAGTAGTTATGACCGCTGAAGGTGGACGAGGACGTCTGTGGCGAGTCCGTACGAGACGGCACCTGCAGCCCAGCCTGCATTGTGGCTACAAACGTGTGCGAGACAGTGAGAACCGAGTGCAAGAGCCGCACCAGCGCACGACACGCCACCTGGTACAGCAGCACCGCGTTCTTTACACGAAGCGTTGCCACTGATACGGTGATTGTGCACGTCGGTGCCTGGGGATCTGTCACCGCGATCGCCTTCATCAGCTCCAGCGTGTCGTCCAGCAGCTCCTTCCACGCCGTCGGCGAGTACGTCTTCCTCAGGGTAGCGGCCACGGCGGGATCAGCCTGGGCGGCAGCGTCGGATACGCCCGCGATAAGGATCTCGCCGTGGACCAGGTCCAGCGTGGGGTGACGCATGCGGTACTCGCACAGCGACTCGAGGTCGGCCATGTTTGCTATCAAAAAGGACACCCTCTCCTCGAGCGGATGTGGGACTGACAGCACGGCTCTCCCAGCGTGAGCATCGCCGCTGACGTAGCCGACTCCCGCCACCATCGCCAACTCGGGTGCGCGGGGGAGACGTGGCACAGCGGTTGCACAGCTGCCTATGGAACAGGCGCAGGCATTCACGATCGGCCGCAGTAGACACGGCAGGCGGTCACCAGATACGTTCGCCTGCTCTGTTTCGCGAATCAGCTTCGCGATGTACGCAGCATCAAACATCGTCTTGCCGTAGTCGTGCACCGCTGCCACGAAGCTGATCGAGCCGCGCCATAGCAGCGTAAAGAGCAACATGGATGTCTTCGCCATCACCCAAATCTGGCCCGTCTGCAGCCGGTCACACATCTGCGCCACCAGCCAGCGGCACATCTCCTTCTCCGTGCACAGGCCGTCGCTGCTCTTCGTCATCGACACTAGGTAGTCTACCAGCTTTGGCGACTGCGGCGTCGCGTCGTTCTTCGTCGCCTCCTTCAGCGCCAGCGTGCTCTTCGTGCACTGGAAGCGGCGCACCTCCAGCGGGATCCCGGCAGCCGCCACGTCCACCTCGTCCTTCGCGCGCTTCTGTATCGCTGGCAGCGCACCGGGCACCATGTCCGTCAGCGCACGGTCCACGCTCGAGTCGTCCGGTCGCCGCTGACCGTCCTCCGCCACGAAGTTGTTGTCGTCCGCGTCGTCGATGCTGTCATGTGGCACGCGCGGCCGGCGGCTGCCGATCAGCGGAGTGGACCATTCAGACTCGTTGTCGGTAAGTGGGGATCTGATCAGCGCAAATACGGCCTCGTCATTAGTTGTCATGACGCGATCTTCGTCATCATCATCGTCGTCGTCGTCGGAGAAGAAGAGGCTGCGCAACTTTTTAGATTCGCCGCAGCTTGTGGTGGTGCCTGACTTGCCCACGCCGTTCACCGGAGAGAGTGGTCCTGTGTTGTTCATGTTATGTGTGTGTGTTTCTTTTTTATTCTGTAGGTCTGTGTTTGGTCAACAAGTACCTATACTGACGAGTCTGTCAGCCTGAAAGCAAGTACGCTAGAAACGTATATATAAACAGATAAGTATATATAGGTATATAGATAAACAGATGATAATCGACAAAAAAAAAAAAGGAGGACAGGTTAAGACAAGAAGTGGTTAATGAAATGATAGATCAGAGAAAAATGCTGAAAGGCAACTATGATCTGTTATACAGCAGGATCGCCTGTGTGCTTGTGTGCTTGTGTGCTTGAAGAAACTCGGTGTAGACGAATTACTGTATATATGCATGTATATGTATAAAAAAAAAAAAAACTACAAGGTTGGGGTAAGCGAAGAGAAGAACGAAGCAAGTATAGGGGAAAAATATATATATATGTATGCAAGTGAAGACAAAACTCAGGAACACTCATCGTGTCTTCTGCGCTCATGCCCACGTAATGACAGTCTGAGCACGTTACCAAACGAAAAGCGGAATCAACTCTTTTCTCCTTTCCCTCTTTTTTTTTTTTTTGTTTTCTCTCTCTCTCTTCTGGATTTCAAGAAGGGAATGCGAATGCCAGTGCACCACTGCTTTCACTTCACTCAAATAAATAAAAAAAATAAAGGGGATGCCTTTCGGAATCCTAATCCCTGTTTGTGCAGTGTCGGCTGTTGGCATTGTTGTTTTTTTTTTTTTTCTTGTTTGTTTGTTTGTGATTGTGTGTGCGTCTTAGTGAAAACTACTGAGCGCGTAGACTCAAACGCAAGGTAAGAAGCAAAAGAAAAGTCCTACGCACACGTACATATATATAAATATATATGTATATATACCATGGCAATAAGAAGCAAGAAAATTCAAGAAAGCTAACTTCAAAAGAGGCTACCATTGGCACACACACACAAAAAAAAAAAAGAAGGAGGGTAGAAGAAAAAAAAACGGAAGTGGAATAAAGGCTGAAACCTTATGTTAGACTAGGTTGAAGAGAGGAAAACAAAAACAAAAAGAAAATAGCCTCACAGAAGATAAAAGCAACTCAAACATATTTATATATACATACATATATATATATGTAAAGAAAAGAGAAGAGGTGCATCGAAAATGGACAAACTAAAAACAAACGGGAAATGGTAAACGCTGAGAGCAACACACACAAAGAAAAAAGAAAATGAGAAAAAACGGCTAGACTTTAAATATGTACTTGGAGTCAAAAGAAAAAAAAATGATCAATCTCAATGAAGGCAAAACCAGAGAAAAAAAAAACACAAAGATACTGCTTTTTTTCCACCGTGGTTCATTTTTTTTTTTTTGTTGTTTTCCTTTTGGGGGAGGAGCTTCTTTGCTTTGCCTGCAGCGGGATCCAGCAAAAGTGAGCTTCACTGCACGACTGTTCTTCGTTTTTTTTTTTTTTGTGTATTGCTGTTATTGTTAGTGCTCTTTCTTTTTTTTTTTTTCATCGGTTACTTATGCGACGCAGCAGCGACGTCTGCGGCACTGTCGCCTATTGTGTCCTCCGACGCGTACAGGTAGCCCGGCATCAGGTCATAAAAGGCGGTGCACGCAGCTATATTCGTAGCGTTGTGGTACACACCATCCCTCGTGAGGATCGTACCCACCGCGACGGCACACGGCACCGCCGCCGTCGGCACACGCAGCTCCAGCTTGTACACGTTCGTCCGCAGCGTCTCTGCCACGTCAGTCAGCGAGGGCATGTAGTCGCTGCTGCGACACATCGGACACACGTTCGTCTTGCTTATATCTCCATTTACCACCGTGGGTTTACCATGGTAATACGAACCGATGCATGCCACGTGGAAACAGTGCCCGCATCGGGTTCGTAAAACGGGCACAGTGCCGCGCAGCTGCTGGAGACAAATTGGGCAAACGTCCGCCTCTGCCACATCCGCGGGCGTATGCGGTGACTCGGCTGTGTTTCCGTCGTTTTCCTCTTCTTTCCCTTCCTTCCCCACCCCCATGGCACGCCTGCTGATGTTCGTCACGTGGCACCGTGCCTGCCACGCCGCGTCCGGCGCCGGCAGCGCGGCGTGCTCGGCCTCTGTCAGCTCCACGTAGTCGTCGGCCGCTACTGAAGTGCACGCCTGGCCCAATGCAGCAACTCTGTCATGTGGCAACACCCACCCGATCGGCAACACGCCCAACGGCGACACCGCCATCGTCACCTCCACCACCACGACTGCATTGTCCGCATCCTGTTCATCTGCTGTTTGCGCACAATGCGTCACGCGTAGCGACTGGACGACAATCTTCGAGTACTGCCCGTACGCGAAGGGCTGCCGCATCGCCGCGTTCGGGTGCACCGCCCGTAGAAGCCGCACCTCACACGCTTTATAGTAGTCGTAGCTGCATGCCATGCACATGTCAAATCCGACACAGTTCTGGTGTCCAACGACGAAGACCTCGCTGTACACCCCACTATTCAGCACTGCCTGGAAGGCGACGGTGCGGCCGGCGAGGCAGCACATGTCGCACTGCAGCTTCGATGGGGAGAAACAAGATGGGTTACTGAGCTGCATGCGGAAGGCGTTGGTCGGGTTCACGAGCACCGTCAGCTCGCCTTGCTCTGGGTCAAAGTCGGGCGAGGCCCACGCCCGCATCAGCGCCGACTCCTTGTCGGAGTTCCACGAGTCGCCGATCTCTGTCAGCCGCACCTGCATCCACTTCGTCAGCAGTGCCACCTCCGCTGCTGTAATAAAACGCGCCAGGCGGACATAGCCCTCGTTGAAGGCGTGTCGCTCCGGCTGCTCGATGCAGGGCAGCAACGCAGTGCGGGTCATCCCAGGTACACTGTCGAGGACCAGCTGTGTCAGCCGGCTTCGACACGGCGAGCGACTATTGCAGTGCTCTCTAATGAGCTCCATTGCTGTGTCCATGTCCACGGGCGGGCATGCCGCATCGCCCTCGGCCTCCATCGCGGCTGCGGCAGAAGTGAGAGGTGCATCCGTACCCGATTGCTGCCCTCCATCACCATTCTTGTCCTTTACCTCTGCTTCTGCTGCTTCTCCAGGTGCGGCAGTGGCAGCAGCTTCCGTCCCTTCTGTGGCCTCCGCAGCCAGATCTGCGGGGGTGGTGGTGGTGGTGGTGCGGTGCAGCGGGCGACCCTCGCTATCCATGACACTCTCCGAGCCAACGGTGCTCGACTCCTCATCGAAGGATTCCGAGCCAGACCACGACGCCTCAGATCCTTCGCGGTCCGTCACCTTCGTCTCTGGTGGGCGACTCAGCATGATGGGTGCCAGCCGGCCATCCCCGAGTGTTATCCACTGCATCAAGAACGTGTTCGCCTGGTCTGTCAAATCTTCGTGGAGCTGGCCGACCACGTCCACCGGAACAAGTGGATACGTGCGCAACGAGTGACATAAATGGAACACCTGTTCGCAGACACGCTTTAGTATGGTCACGGGCACCTCCTCCCGCATCATTATGGCGATATAAGCACTGAGAAAAGAAGAGAGGATGTCGGATTGATGGCGGATGAGGCTCTCCGGGATCGGGACGGCGGCGCGCTGCAGCTCGTCGTCGGTGAGCTTTGTGTCACTCTCGTCGTCCTCCGCCTCCTTTCCTTCCTGCTGTGCTTTTTGCTTTGTTTTCTGGCGGTCCAGCAGTACCGCCGAGCGCAGCTGAATGCGGCGACGCCGCACGGACATGAGGTTGCGTAGTTGTTGGCACTGCTCCCGGTATCTCATCGATTCCTCGCCGAACATCTTCGACGCGACACACAGAAAACCTAGCAGCCATTCTTTTGGGTCGTGGTCAAAAGTGAGCAGCTGCACGGTGCTCTCCTGCGCTAGGCGTGCTTTTACCTCAGCGTCGCTGAGCGGCGAACACGTGTTCCCTGCCTCCAAGTCGTCATTCTCCACGCTAGCCGCGAAGTCAGCGGATAGAAGGCGCTGAGCAGAACGTATAGAGGTTGGTGACACAAAGCTGCTACTGCTGCTACTGCTGCTACTATTGATGTAGCTGTTGTTATTACGCTCGTCATCACGACCTTCGCTAGCAGTCAGATGCGTGTTCGAGTTGTGCTGACTGCCGTCTTCATTGTGGATGCAGCTGCGCCCATCCGCAGCGTCATCTGCCGGACGCTTCGCATTCGCCGTGTGTTGGTGGTTGTCTTTTCCGCCGTCTCGCAGTTCACATTCGCCATCCTCTTTCTTCGTGCCACCGCAGGAGCGCATGTCAGAAAAATCAATTTCGTGTCCTTCCGCGCGGAGCTCGTTGCGTCGCCTACGCTGCTGCTCTGCTAGTTCGTCATTCTCTGGCAGCGCTTCGGCAACGTTCGACATTGACAAGAGGGTAATGAAGAGGTCTACCCCAGACTTCTCCACGCTGTTCACACGATCTTCAAATATGGTACTGAGACTCATTTGGTTTAAAGCTCCGCTTTTTTTTTTTTTTTTGGCTTCTTCTTCTTATTATTATTATTCAAAAAAAAAAAAAGCAGATGTGTGTGAGTGTGTATGTACGTGTTATCTCTTTTCCTCCTTTCTCCTCTTCAGTGGAAAAGCTCTTGAGCAGAACAGCGTGCCCGTTGTAAGGGGTCAATCGTGAATGAAACACAGGTTACGGTTGACGTCTATATTGCAGATAATAATAACAACAATAATAGTACTAATTGTTAGAATTAAACTGAGCGCCGTGTGGCCATTAAATACTGCACAAATACAACTATTGCATTGCACACTATGGAAGCAAAAAAAAAAAAAAACACAAGGAGTAGCCGTTTTTTTTTTTGGAAAGAGGAGGTGAAAACCAGGAAAGAAAAAGCAGGAGAGAAATAAATGAAAGAGAGAGAGATATGTCATGGTTTACATTCGAGGAGAGGTCTACGTGGTATCAAAAAAACGGTTCCAAAAATAAATAAAAAGATATAATAGCATTAATAGTCAAGACACGTAACGACTGACGAAGGAGGTTTGTGAACGCCAAATTCTAGAAAAGCTCCATGAAGAATAAGAAAGTGAAGAAAAAAAAAAAAAAGAGAGAGCATCAAAAACGGGATAAAGCTCCGTAAGTTCTGATTTCGCGTACAAAAAGCGTATTTCCTTTTCATTTTCTCTCTCTTGTTTTTTTTTTTTTTTGATGTCTCTCGTGCATCCGTGCGTGAAAATTAAGAAAAGAAAAAAAGAAAGAGTCTCTTTTTTTTTTTTTTTGATCGTTGCGTGCAAAGAACTGAACAGCCTCGTTCTGCAGCGACTCGAGCGTACAAAACGATTCTCCACACCTTCCGCTGCGGTCCCGTTCGTCGATTCCTACGCGTCTTTTCATCATCATCTCTTTTTTTTTTGTTGTTGTTGTTGTTGTTGTTTTGTTTTTCATTTTTTTTTTTTATCCCCATAAACTGCTTGCTTGTTTTGCCATTTTTTTCAATAATGCAGAAAACAAAAAGAAAAGGTACAATAGTACGCGAGTCAGACGAGGGGATCACTTGCACGAAAAAAAAAAACAAGGTGGAAAGAAAGAAGACAAGCGTCACACACACACAAAAAAAAAAAGTAAGGAAGAAAAAAAAAACGCCAGCGTACCTTGCATCACCATTCAGAAAAAAAAAAACAATTACATATATATATATATATATATAGTGTAACAAAAAAAAAAAAGAAGTTGATAGGGAAAAAGGTGTTCAAGGAACATACGATATGAAAAGACACCAACAACGATACACACGGACACAAGGGAAGAAAACAGTCAGCTAGGGAAAAACAGCAAGTAATTTAAAAAAAGCACATATTTGGCAACACAACAGCTTCACACAGACACACGCAAACACCACAGAATGATACGCGAGAAGAAAAATAAAAAAAAAAAAGGGTGCATGGCAGAGCACACGATGTACAGTAAAAAAAAAAAAACGCCCCCTCAGTAAAATCAGAGAAAAAAAAAAAGAACTGAAAAGAAAAAGGGAAAACAAAAAGCTGAAAAAAAGGTCTTCATCACGTACTTCACTGCAGCCATACCGTATCACGCTTCCACGCTCTTTCAGCCGCAGCCGTCTCTGCTGTGCGCTTTTAACGTTCTCGTTGTAGAGCCTGAAGGGGTAGAGGGGGGGGGAGAAGGTACGCTCCTCCAACACAGCTAAAAAACATCTAACTTGACGATACAGCAATACTACCTCGCATTGAAAAAGGAAGAAGAAAAAAACTGATCCATTCAATCACCTTCCTCCTGACTGCTTTCAATGCAGACAATAAAAAAAAAAAAAGACACACATATATAAATGTACGCGGCATAAGATGAAAACAAACACATACACGCACACACACATACAGAACTGAGAAGTAGCAAGAGTAAAAAAAAAAAAAAAAGAACCAGAGACACAAGCACGGCCGAAGACGAGCGGTAGTTAAAAAAAAAAAAGAAGATAGCAACAGCAGGGAAGAAGAGAGCAACAAGCAAGCAAACAAACAAAGACACAAGAAAACAATATACAGCAAGGAAAAAAAAAAAGAGAGAAAAAAGTTGTCGGCGGCGTCTGCGCACATATTTGCACACGTGTGCCCATATACGTGCATTTCAGACACGTTGCGTAGACACAAATTGGAGCAGCTTTCGCGACTGAGCTGCAACCAGCTTTTTCTTTGTTGTTATTGTTTTCTCTGTACATCCTCTCTCTCGGTATCATTTTTTTTTTTTAAGTATCCTCTTCTTGTTTTTTCTTCCGCTGTTGTTGTTTTTTCTCGTTGATCCGCTTTTTAGAACTTCCATGCCGCGTAGACGCGCGGCTTCGCTGATTGTGGCTTTGAATTGCGAGAGCTCGCACCCGAAGCGTGTCCGTTCGTGGCATTGCCATTGTGCTCTGCCGCCCGCTTCGCCTTGGTGGCGGTCAACTTCGACCGCGGCTTGCGGGACGACGGGGTGGCAGCCTTGCGAGGCTTCGACGCGGGGGCCGGCTGCGGCGTCGGCGCCGGGGCTGTACGCATCTGACTCTCGTCCGCCTCTTCCTCCGTTGTATGGGCCGTGTCCACCGTGTGCGCCACCTCCGCCGCATGCGTCGCCGGTTCCTCCTCCACAAAGTCGACCGTACCCTCCGTCGCGTCGTGCGTGTCCGTCTCCTCTTCGGTGTGGAGGGGCGGTTGCGACGCGCTTTCCTCCACAAACTCGAGTGGAGACGTCGTCTCATCCTCGTCCTCGATGGAGAACTTCACCGAGCCATCAGACGGCGCCGTCTCATGCAGGTGTTGCTGAGACTGCTTCTGCGGCTGCTGCGGGGCGTCTGCCTTCGCCGCCGGTGTGGGCCGCGGCCTCGACGCGTTGCGGCCATTGGAACGTGTCCGCACGACATTCGGCGCATACTCGGCCACTTCGCCCGCCGGCGCCGACTTGGGCCCGGCGCGCGGTGTCTTGCTCTTCTTGGCACGATGCATCGGTGTCTCGTGCAGGAAGGAGCGGTACACGGGCACCTCCTCCGCCTCCTGTTGTTGCCTCTCCTTTTCCTCTTGCTGCTGCTTTTCCTGCTGCTCCTTCTCCTCCTGCTCCTTTGCGGCTTCCTCGGCCCAATTCTCCACCCACGGCGGGTTCTGATCCATCGGGACGGTGTGCGACGTCGACTGCCGGCGCGACCCTTTCGAGTGGGACGTCAGCGACCGGCGCCGTGACTGCCGGGACGAGGTGGAGTACCCGCGCGGCCGCGAGGACGGCGCTGCAGCCCCACTGCCGGCGGAGACGTCGTGATGCGTAAAAGAGTGGTCCTGCGGTGCGGCGGCTGCATCCTCCAGTATCTGGTCCACTTCCTGCAGCCGCTGCGCTGCCTCGGGGCTCATGTGCAGGTCCCGGTGCTCCTGCGACCCTTCCGGATCGCGCGCCTGGGGCGCCGTGGCGCTAGCGAGGTAGTTGCCACCGCGCGGGTGGTGCGCGGATGCGGGCGAGTTCGCGACGGCAGCAGCGCTGGCGGTGCTGGCGGCGTTGCCGCGCGGCGTAACGCTGCGCGACGAGAACGCCCGTCGCCCACCCGCGCTGCTGGCCCGCTGCGCCGAGACGCTGCGTCGCGGCAGCGCGGTAGCCGGGAAGCGGCGGTCCCAGCTGTGCAGGAGGTGCTGTGCCTTAACGTCCATGTCACTGCAGTCACGCCAGAAGCGGCGCAGGGAGTCGGTGTACGCGCCGTGGCAAGCCGGGTCCGCCAGCAGGTCGTCCACGTGCTCCATGAAGTCCTCGGCCTGCGCTTTGATCTCCAGCGCGTACTCCATCGCGTCAGTGCTCATATAGAAGTTTCTATGGTAGGTGGCGATGGCGAGGTCCAGTCTCGGCTCCTCGCGGACGAGGAAAGCGTAGATGCGGACACGCACCATGTCGAAGTCCTCGGCAAAGCTGCGCATCTCACCTTCAATGACGGAGGGAACGAGGTGGCGCCGGCCCCGGCGGGGCGACGTGCTGCCGCCGCCGCCGTAGTACGAGCCGGCCTCGTAACCGCTGGCAGAGACGCCGTCGTTGCGCGCCGACCGCATCGACGCTGAACGAGCTTGCTGCCGGCTGTAGGAGCGCAGCTGACTCCGTGAAGGGGTGCGGTTCTCCGTGCGGGGCAGCAAGCTAAGCCGACGATCGCTCTCGCGCGTGCTCATGCGAGAAGCGGAGCGGACCGTAGCAGGGCCACCGACGCTTTGGTGCCGAGGAGAGTAGGTGGTGCGGGGAGTGCGGGCACTGGCTGGGGCCGCACTTCCCCCAGCAGCAGCAGCAGCCGTCCCGTTAATGGCAGCAGCTGCGGTGGACAAGGGTGGCACGGAGAAGCCGTCTGCCGCGTCATCGTACCTCGCCGCCGTCGTCGTCACCGCCGCCGCCGCTGTCAGCTCTACCGGCTCCTCGTAAAACTGGTTGCTGAGCAGCGCGGTGAAGAGAGAGTGGTCACCCATCACACACAGTTTCATCGCGCCGTAGGCTTTGGCGACTTCGTCCATGAAGGCCAGCAACTCCGGCGAGGCGGTCTCAAGCCCGGAGTTCAGCAGCACCGCTTCCGAGGTGTTATCGATGACAATGTAAAAGTTGTTGGGCAGACGAGGGCCTGTGACACCGGCGCCACGTTGCGCCTCCACGAGGCAGTGAATTGCCTCCTTCGCCGCCTCGACGTCCCCTGGGCCGTAGACGGCGCCTCCGCAGTCCTCGACAGCGCGCCAGTACCGCGTCGCCGCGGCATCGGTGAAAAAGAAAAAGACGCGACCGGCAAAGAGGTCCGCGCGGCTGCGGTTGACGATGGCGGTGGATGGTATTGGGAAGAGGGAGAAGGGGCAGGTGTCCGACTCGGGCCGCAGGTAGGTCGTCGTGGTGGGGTGTGTGGTGCACCGCACCGGCACCTCGAAGCGGGCAGGCGACGGGAGGGTGCTGAGCGGGGCCGACGCCTTGCGCGACACCGCGGCGAACCACTCAAAGACGTAGGTGGGCTGTACGACGGAGTAGCCATAGGCCAGCGCGGCCAGACAGCTCGTGCTGTCGTTCAGCTCCTCGGCGCAGTAAAGCTGGCCCACAGGCACAAAGGCCACCTCACTCGTCGGGATCGGCTCGTCAACGAAGGTTGCCCCGAGCTGGTCGAACATGCGGCGCAGATCACTCACGTAGTCGTCCGGGTAGGTGCCCACCTCCAGCCCCACCATCAGCGGACGGTAATGGAAGGTGCCGCGAACACCATCGCCGAGGAAGAGAACGTCGCCGTCGCGCGCGATGACAGAGTCCCCCGGCTGGAGAAACACGTTGCCGATGCGGACCTCACCGTCGCCTTTGCTCGGGAGAGCGGTGACTCGTACGACGAGGCGATTGTTGTTGTTGTTGTTATCGTTATTGTGGGAAGTCGCGGGTGGGGCACGCACCTCCTCACCTTTTTCCTCCTGCTCCTCATCTGCTGCCTCGCCAGCCTCCCCTGCGCCCGCGTCGGCATCCAGCTTCGGAACGGCGGCGTCCGCCGCCGCCTCCTTTTCTTCTTCCTCCTCCGCCGCCTCTTCCTTCTTTTCTTCTTCTTCCTCCGCCGTCGCGTGCCGCTGTCCATCCACGTTGCCGTCGTCCTTCGGCGCAGTGGCCACTCCTCCCTCTATTGCCGCCGCCTGCTCCCTCTCGGCCTCCTGCGCGTGCAGGACGGTCAGGGAGACGTGCTGCTCGGAGATGCCATCGTAGGCGATGGCGATGTCGGCGGCGGGGTGGTTGCCAATGATGTACGGATCGCGAATCACGAGCGAGTAGTACGGGGCGGCCCCGCACAGCGTTACGGTGGAAAGCTCGAAGGCAAACATGTCAGCGTGTCGTCTTCCCGCGTTTGAGTGTCCTTTGCGAGGATCTGTAGGTCAAACTATTTAAGTTATAAATTGCTACTGCCTACGGTAAACGATTGAAAGAGAGAAATATGTAATTAAAAAAAAAAAGAGAAACTCTACGTAAGTCTGCTTCTTGTGTCGTTAACGTGCGTTGTTGCTGCACGGTGGAATGTGAAGAGGAAGTACGTTTTACCCTTTTTCTTTTCCGTCTTTTTTTTTTTTTCGGTTCTCTTTTTTTTTTTTTCTTCGTTTCCCTTTGATACACTGTCTATGTACACGTATGCTACGGAGCTATTTAACAATAACAAAAAAAACACACACACACACAATAATAATAAAAGGTACAAGAAATAAGAAAACACACACACAAAAAAAAAAAGTAAAGAGAGAGAGAGAGAGAGAGAGTAACCAAAACAACAACAACAAAAAAAAAAGGAAAGGGACGCTAGTGTTTGAATAGCGAGTGTTGTTCGCCTAGAGATGTGGACGAGGCGCTCCTGTGTACACGCGCACAGTAAGGGGGGAAGATAAAAAAAAAAAAGAAGAAGAAGAAGTACACAATAATAATAAACAAACAAACAAACAAACAAACAAGAAAAAGATATGCGCTTAAGCGTGTTTGACCCTGTCACACAAGTTTGGTGTTGATAGGACTCCAGAATATGTGCGCCAGCATGCACGCCAGTGAGAGGAAAAGAAAGAGTCGTGAAACAGTAAGTTAGTCGTGCAGACAAGACGGAAAGGGGGAAAAAAAAAACAATAATATGTATACGTGCAAAAAAAAAAAAAGAAAAGAAAAAGAGAGGTAAGGGATTCCTCTGTGGTTGGGGGGGACAAAGGTACACATATAATAAGCTCACTTGCCACCTGAAGAAATAAAAGAGCAACACCCTCTTTTTTGCTTCTTATTTTTAGAAGCACTCAACTGCTTGTGTGTGCGTGTGCGTGCCTTTTGCCTTATTCTCTCCATTCTTCAGAGAGGATTCAAAGCGCAGCACTGCTGTAGAGCTTGAAGGTAAAAAGGAGAATACAGCAAAGCACTCAACAACAACAAAAAAAAAAACTCTTGTTCCTGAGAAACGGCGGCTCGGGTTTTCCCGAAGTTCTAGTGATGGATACGCGTTAGAACATGTAGTTAGCGTGCGACGCCATAAACGTCGTGTTCACGTACCTCAAGAGAAAGGAGAAAAGAAAGGATGTGGTGCAGCCCGTAGACTCTTCTGCGAGAGCAGTCCGTTGCTTACTTGCCATTCGGTGTGGTCACCTGTGCTTCAGCTCTTTGATCTGCTTCAGTAACTCCTTCATGCGAGCAAAGATGGGAAACTTGTAGCGGCCAGTGGCCTCAGCAGCCAGTTCCTGCAGCGGCGCCTTTTTTGCCTCCACGGTGCGGTACGCCGTAATGCAATCGGCCATCACAGCGGCGTACGGCACCTCCTTCACAGGCGATGGCGATGTTACCGTTGTTGTTGTCGTTACTGTTGTCGCCGACGACTGCTCTTGCAGTGCAGCCAGGGTGCGCTCGCCCTCCTCAATCTGGCGAGCGAGCTGCGCCATGGCGTCCAACTTGTCGGCCCGCTCTGCTTCGTTCGCGTTGATGGCAGCAGTGACCTCAGCCACCTGCTCTTCTGCCGCCGACACCGCGCTGTTCTTCTCAGCTTGCTGGTCGTTACTGATATCTGTGCCCTGCTCTTTCAACGTCGCCAGCTCCTTCGTGAGCTTCACCCGTTGTCGCCGCAGCCTCATCTGCGCATCCATGTGCCGCTGCATCGCGTCAATAAAGCCCTTGAAGGTGTCCAGATCAGTGCGCAGCTTCAGGCAGGCATCGTACTCCGGCCCAAAAGACTCTCCAGCTTCCACTGCTGCTGCTGCTGCTGCTGCTGCACCACCACCACCACCAGCGGCGCCCCTTTTCGTCTGTGCCTGCACCTCTGGCGGGGGAACATTACCGTTAGGGTACATAGTCAAGCCCTCCGGAATATGACCCCACTCCATCCTCTCGATCGGAATGGAGTCCCAGTCCACGCCCTTGCGCCGCTCCTCCTCCGCCTGCTGCCTCGCCGCGGGATCCCGAGCGAGCTGAAGGTCGCGCTCGTAGGCCGTCGTTGGCAGCCGCGCCTCGCCCTCACGCTTCCGCGCAGCCATCTGCAGTGCAAACTCCTTCTCCGAAGAGCGCAGGTCGTTAGCCATCTGAATGGCTGCGATCATTTTTGGGTCCACCTCGATCACCTCCGGGTTTGGTTGCGACAACACCGTAGGCTCGTACGAAAGAAAGCACACGTACTGGTACGTGAGATGCTCCACGAGGGGGTAGAAGGAGGCGATAAACAGCGGCCGATCCATCAAATTCTCCAGCATCGTGTGGTTCTCGAGCACGGTTGTGAAGAGCACCTTGCCACCCTCCTTCAGCAGCAACTTCGTGGTCGCAACGTAGCGCTCCCAGACTTCGCTGGTAATGAAAGGCGGGTCGGCCACAACGTAGTCGAAGGCGGACATGTACTGAATTGGCACCTGCTCCGGCTGATGAAAGTCGTACCTCACATAGCCAGCGTCACTCGCCCACTCCGTGTCGTACTCGAAAAGCCGACTGCGCTGCCGCAGCGCCAACAGCCGCGCGTCCTCCTCCACCGTCTCATCGCCGCGTCGCTGGTCCAAGGCGAAAAAGAGCGACGGTGTGGAGAGAAACGCACATGCCGTGGCGTGGTGGGCGACCTCGTGCAGAAGCGCGTTGATAGTGTTGTGTGAGTACCAGTACTGGTTGTACTCACCCTTCACCTGCGCTGCATCGAAGGTGCTGCGTGGGGCTGCAGTGGTGGCCGCGGTGCTGCTTGCATTGTCGGACATACTGCTCATACAAGTACAGTTCTAGGAGATAAACAACAACGAGAAGGAAAGGAAACAAACAAAAAAAAAACTGTTGTAGCAGCGATAAAACCATAAAACTCTTAAAAAGAGCGAAGCATGGAAAAAAAAAAAAAGCACAGAAGGAGAGAAGAAAGAGCGAGAGCAAGTGTGTTTTTCCTTCCTCTCCACTCAAATGGAACTTCCCATCATTTTTTTTTTCTTTCTTTCCCCCTCCTTTGCCATTTCCGGCAATACGCAGCATGATCTTATCGATCGGACTTTTAGAGGTAATAACAAAAAAAAAATAGGGGGAAAAGAAAAAAAAAAAAAACAAACACAAGCAGTCGCACCGGCTTGCTGCGCTCAGCCGCTCTCCATCCAAAATGAGGAAAAAAACAACCAAAAAAAGAAAAAAAAAATGGTATATCCCCCCCCCCCTCCTCCTCTACTTCACATTCTCGATAGGTTGCAACAGCCACATGAATCCTCACTGCCCTCGATGCACTCCATCAGGACATGCTTCCATCTTCTTGCACAGGAAACAAGAAACGGCGAAGGAGGCATCCAACAACGATGATGTCATGCAAACACTTCTTGCCTTTCCGGTGATCTTCTGTTTTGTTTTTGTTTTTTTTCTTTCCTTCCTTTTTTTTTTTCTTTGTAAAAAATGACTTATAAAGAGACGTATTTCTTTTACTTTTTTTTCTTTTTAAGAAAATAACATCTATTGACAGAAAACAAAGGCGTCTCTGG
The DNA here is from genome assembly GCA_037349495.1 of Lotmaria passim. Classification (NCBI taxonomy): domain Eukaryota; phylum Euglenozoa; class Kinetoplastea; order Trypanosomatida; family Trypanosomatidae; genus Lotmaria; species Lotmaria passim. Next base: position 217,412 of record CP140209.1, read on the forward strand.
AATCTGTTTTTGCCCCCCCCCCTCCTCCTCCTCCTCTTCCTCTAGCCCCTCATCCCTACGCCCTTTCCCCGTAGAAAAGAAAGCACGTAAACCGAAGGGGGGGGGGGGGGGGGAGGAAGGAGGAAGGAAATGGGAGCAACTGCAGAACCACCATCTAAAGGGGGAAAAAACCCTCTCTATGAAACCACCAGATAGTAGCACTAACAACAACAATCAAGAAGAGAAGAGGGAATGGAATCTATTCAGTGGCCGTCACGATGTTGCGCAACGACGCGGCGCACAAAGTCTGCGGCCTTCTACGTGTTTCCCAATAACCGAAGGACCTATTCGCCTCCGACTTCTCTCTCCCTCTCTGTAACTACTCAGAGAGGATCACGTTCTGAAAGATTAAAAAAAAAAAAAAAAGCGCGCTTCAGCTCATCCATAGATCTACTCTGATAAAAAAACAAGAGGAAAAAACCAAAGTCTAGAATAGAGAACAAAACGAGCGTAGAAAGCAACTATATATATGTCTATATGTACGGTTTCTATCTTCACCATAATGCTCTGACTGAGAAAATAAAATGAAGCGTAACATAAAAGTCGCGCGTTCTTATTTCACGTCACACAACTTGAACTAAAATTCACAGCACACACACATACGCACATACAAGAGTCCCCTCCACCACCTCCTCCTTCTCATAATTCCCGCAAGCTGTCTGTGAAAGTGCGGTAGCGCACGAGCACATCCAGCGGAGGCGGTCGCTGCGTCAGCCCCATCCCAGGCGTCGTCACCCCCTCGCCGTGATTCAAGGCGTAATGCTGACGCAGGCGAGGAAACACCGTCTCTAGCGGCCCTGACACGTCGTTGAGCTCGTTCTCCACATCCAACGACACGTCTGCTATTTCTCCTGCATTGATAGCAGTGCCTTCTCCCCTCGCCCGCTTCACTGCGTTGCAGCCAACGCCGCTGCGGCTGTTGCCCTTGTTATCGTGACGGCTCGCGTTGGTCGCACCAAGGTGACGCCAGGCGTAGCGCTCGCCGAAGACTTGCTTGAAGGCCTCCAACACAGTGAAGTAGAAATTCAAGTAGCGCTCCTCCTCGGCCCGCTGTTCCTGGCGCGCCATCACCTGTTCTAGCGTGCGACTGGGGGACATCAGCGTTGCTGGACGACCCGACACGTCCGCCTCCGTCGTCTTCGCACCTTCGCTGGTACGATGGGTCGGCGTCAGTTCCTCGCCGCGGCCTCGCTTCGCGCCGACCAGAGCATGGACGCCACTCTGAGTGGAATAGCAGCTGTTGTTATGGTCGTCGTCAGAAAGACGTTGACCATGCGGTGTGGCATACGCCTTGGCTCCACTCAGCCCATGCCTGGCATCGTCCCAGTACGGCATGGCGAGGTGACGGGCGGTACGCGGGGTCGCCGTCGGCGTCGCTCCTGCTGCTGCTGCTGCTGCTGCTGTCATTGTCGCTGTCGTTGTCTGCGGTGCACGGCGACGCTCCGCACTACGCCACACTGCCGACTGCTCCACCATCGAGGCACGCATCGGTGTTGTAGCGATGCTGCCCTCTGCCGTCCGCAGTGTCCACGTCGCCACCGGCATGCGCTGACGTGCCACGACGAAGTACGCCACTCGCACCACCGTCTCCATCGGCAGCACGCCGTGGCCGCGAGCGTCGTAGCCCTGCAGACGACGTAGAATAGCGTTCGCTGCCTCCGCCAGCTGCGGGCGCAGTGCCGTCGCGGCCGCGCGTAGTTCGCCTGAGGTGCGGTGCGACGACGACGACGTAGCCGCACACGCCGGCATGGGGTCAAGTGAGGGAGAGCCCGTCGCACCCGTCGCTGCAGTGGTGGTGGTGGTGGTGACGTGTGGCAGGACAAGACTGCGTGTCGGGGTGGTCGACGAAAACGCGACCGCGTCGTCTGCTGATGCGAGTGGTGGTGCTGGTGATGTCGTGCGGTCGACGAGATCGAAATCAACGCGGCAGTCGTGCAGGGTAGCAAGGAGCGAGGCGCGGGTACGGCGCACCTCCGCGTGTGCACGCTCCACCAGCTCTCGCACTTCCTCGCTGACGCGGGCCGACTCGCTCAGCGTCGCCGAGGGGGACGTCGGCGTCAATGCAAGCGTGTTGTTGTTGTTGGAGGTGGTGATGTGACTTGGGGCGGGTGGTGTTACGCCTTGTTCTGTGGCGGGCATGGCAGCGTCACACAGATGGCCTGAACAGCCGTGATGCCCATGATGTTCTGTGTAGGAGGACCGCACCGGCGTGGTGCTAGAAAAGGCTGAAGAAGATGGCTGCATGAGGCCTAGTTCCTCTCGTGTCTTCGTGTGAAAGGCGTCCGCGGCGGTATGGATCGAGTTGAGTGGCATCGTCTCAACTTCCTTCACTTCGAGCTGGTGATGACGGTTGTCGTGGGGCTGGTAATTGACGTTTGTGTGTTGAGGATGGCGCTGCGCCTTTCGGTCGAGTGAGGTGACGGGTGAGATGGACTCCGTCAGCAGCGCCACCTCCCCCGCTTTCTCCGCCGGCTCTGGTGGTCGCTGTGGCTCTGGTGAGCAGGAGTCTCCATCGTACACGTGCGGTGGAGATAGACGCGGGTCATGTTGCCGCTGTTGTGGTGATGGCAGTTGCGTCGCGCTCCCCTCACCTGCCTTCCTTCCGTGCGTGACTTCGCCGCTGTCAGACACCAGCGAGAGTGCGGCAGAGTGCAGCGGCGACGTGGCGTGCGACGAGGTAGCATCCTTCAGCGAAATCGGCCGCGCCGTCTTGTCCACCTCTTCCTCTGACTCTGTTTCGACTGTTGGCGAAGCCTCGTCTTTCCCTGCCATCGTCGTCGTCGCCTTCTCCAAACTATTTTTCTCCTCGTCGTCGTCTTTATCGTTGCAGTCGCCACGGAGCCTTCGCAGCGGTGTCGGCGTCGGCCCATTCACCAGCCAGAGCGAGCTCGCCGCTGTCATGGTGGTCCGCGTGGTGATGGTGGGGGTGGTCGTCGTCGTCGTCGCGCTGTTCAATGCGGTCAATGAGTCTGAGGCCTCGACGTGCTTCACCGAAGGCGAAGCCTTTCGCGACGCGGCCATGTCGTTCGCTGCTGTCGCGGTGACTAAAAGTTCATGAGGATTCTGCGTGGTGTCCGCGGCCACCGTGTCGGCGACGTGGTCACCTGGCTCGACAGCAACAGTAGCAGCAGTAGTAGTAGTAATAGTAGTAGTAGTAGTAGCGGTGGTTCCCTCGCACGTCATCGACACAGTCTCCCTCTCCCTCTCCCTCGCACGTGTGGCTCCTTCTTCAGTACGGCAGGCGCCTTCTCTTTCCTCCTCCCGCGAGTGGGCGGGTGAAATGCGAGGCGGTCCGCAAGCGGCTGCGGCCGCATCTCTCTGCGTCACAGCGGACACCGGCCGAGGGAGGGGACTCATCATGCTGCTGCGGCGGCTGTCCCCTGCACCGTCACTGAGGCGCAGTTCCGTTGACTCACGCACGATGAACGAGGTCATCTCCGCGGCAAAGCCGTCCTGCGTTGCATCTATCGCGGACAGCGCAGCCGTGGGATGCTGTGCGAGAGCGTCATCGCGCCATGTGTTTACCTGGTGCGCCTTTTCCGCGGCTTCTTCCTCCACTGTGCAGCTTTGGAGAAGGTCACTTTCCGGCAGCGTTGGCTCGGCATCAACTCTCTCTTCCGCCTTCTTTTTCTTCACCTCAGAACTTACGTTCGCGTTTTCGGCGGCCGGCTCCACCACAGCTCCTTCACCTGCCTTCTTTTCTTCCTCCCTGTCCACCACCTCCAACACCGCCTCCTCCACCTCCTCAACGACTGGCGATGTGGCTGGATCAGCGCTGCAGCGTCGCGACAACACAAAGGCACGACGCGGTGGCGGCGTGGCCGTCGACGTGCGGCTGCCCTCCTCGTCTCCTGCGTATCGGCTCCACCGCAGCCCACGAGAAAAAAGAGGAGCTTCCGAGGCGCGAGTCGCACGATTTGTCAGAGTCGTCGTGTCACCTTGGCCATTAATACTCTTTTCACGGACAAGATCACCATTATCACTACCACTACCGTTACCATTGCCACCATCACCACCATTGCGGCAGGGCACGGCGCGTCGGCGCATCGACTCCTCGCCCTCGTCGTCAAAGGCGGCGCTGCGCGCAGTACCGGCGGCGACAACGTTGCTCGATGCACCCTCGAAGTCATTCGCGTAGTCATCAGGGAGGGTGACGGCCATCCGCGGTGCAGGCGAGGTGGAGCGTGAGTCGTGTGCAGCGTCTGCCGACTCATACGGCTGTGTCAGCTGTGTTGCCTCGCTGTCCAGAACTGCTGCTGCTGCGATGGCTGCGGTGGTGGAGCCTTTGCGAGGATGAAAGTCACGACGCACCCGCGCCTCCCCCGATGCCGGGCCGTCGTCATCTTCCACCTCTGCATCACTGAACAGCTGCGAGCGCGTCGACGACCGCGACGGCAGCGGCGGTGCCCGGTGCTGCTGCTGCGAGTGCACCCGCGACGAGCCAAGAGAGAGGGAGAGGGACTTCGTCTGGAGGCTGCCACTGACTTCGCGGCAGCGCGGTGGCCCGCTGCGCGATTTGTGTGCGTCGCTCACGTTGACGTCTCTGCTGGCGAACATCGCGGGTGGCGGCGTCAGCGTTGGACTTGCCGGTCCGCTGCGCGGGCTGCCGACTCTGCTGCTGGCGTGGAGAAAGGAAAGGGAGGAGTCGAGGCGAATGGCGGGTCGCGGCCGCACCTGTGAGCGGCTTTGCGACTCGTCCTCGTCACGATGAAGGGAGGCACCGCTGCCGAAGTTCGCAAGACGGTCCATCTTGTTTCTTCCTTTTTGTTCAAATCTTCTGATTTGTCTGTTTGTATACTTGTGCTGATGGAATCCAAGCAACGGTTTAATAATGTCGAAAACAAAAAAAAAAAAGAAAGCAAGAAAACACAAAAATGTCAAGACGACAGCAAATGATCTTGTCGAGCCCGTGGTCAGAAAAAAAAATCTCTAATGAAAAAAAAATAATATATATATATATAATAATAATAATAATATATATGTATATATATATATATATATGTATACGTCTGTTTTTTTTTTTTTTTTGGAGGGGAAGATGGATGTGTGGATGTGCCTGTCTATGTACTTTTAGGTGCTTAAAGAGGAGCAGTTAGCATACAGCGTGAAAGAAAACCACGTTGGTAGAAAGTCGGCGAAACAAGAACAAAAAAAAAAAAAACAGCAGTGGATTTCTGTGATGAGCGCCCTAACTCATTGATTTAAAAAGTAAAATACTCAGCTGCTTGTGTATGTGTGTACGTGTGTATGTACGTTTTGTTGAGTTAAGTTAGAAAGCAAGTGTTCAGAAAAGAAAAAAAAACAGGACGAAAAAGGGGGGAAATCTGCAAAGTAAGCAGCGCCAGCAAGAATCTGAATTACCAAATACTGCAGAAGAGAAGAGGAAGCAGCAGCCATGCATTACTTTTCAAAGTCTCCCCTCTCTCTTCCTCTGCTACATACCTCATGTACGAGAAATAGATCATTTATTGAGTTTATTTTCTTTTTTTTTTTTTTTTAAGCGCGCTCCTTTTGTTTCCACGTGTGTCGTTTCTTTTTTTTTTTTGTTGTTGTTGTTGTTGTGTTGTTGTTTTAACCTTTCGGCGATCCCGTTCCGGGAGTACGTCACTTACGCTCTCACGGAAGGCATGGAAGGGAGCCTGTGAAATCAAGACCACCCACCGGCAAGACATAAAATCACAATAGGAAGCCGACCGAACTTCTTTTTTCTCTCTCTCTCTCTCTCTCTTCTTTCCATTTTCCACTTTAGAGTTGTATGTGTGTGTGTGTGTGTGTGTGTGTGTGTCTTTTCTGACTCATAAAAGGAACAATAATAACAGAACTAAAATGATAGTAATAGACATATTTAAAAAAAAAAAAAAAAAGACACGAGGAAAAAAAAAAACAATAATAATAATAAATAAAAATAAATAATATTCACGTCAGTTATGTACATGAAAGCACTGGTCCTCCTCCCTCCTTTCCGTGTTGTCTTACAAGCCGGTCTCCGCAGCGTCCCGGATGTTCGTTTCGCTTTTTTTATTCTCTTGTTGTTGCCGCTGCGTCCGGCGCCCTAACCGTTTCCGCACACTTGCACACGCATACGTGCGACGAGCAGAAGATGGGGTCCTGGTTTGATCGGCTCTTCGACTTAAGCCGTGAAGTAGGACGGCAAAGGTGGAGTCGGTGCTGCCGCGATGTACACGTTGCGCTTCACCGCACGCCGCACCGGATCCCGCTTTGCAAGCAGCCGCAGCCTCGCTCGCGACGACTGGCGCAGCGGACGTTGGTAGATGTGCATCGGCGACACCGTCGGCTGCAGTGAAGCCGCAGCCGACACCGCACTACTGGTCGTGTTGATGTTGTTGCTGCGACTCCCGACAGAGATTCCTGTGCTGGCGAAGCACGGGAACGGTGAAAAGAGAAAAGGTGGGAAGGACACTGCCGGCTCTCGTGCGGCGAGTTGAGCCGTGAACGGGGGGAAGGTGCGCGCCGGCTGTGGTGAGCAAACACGCGGTGAAAGTAACGCCGTCGCTACTGCTCCGGTGGTGGTGGTAGTGGTGGTTGCGGCAGCTCCGCTCGCCACGTGTAGGCCATGTATGGCGAGCGGGTCACCGTGCGCGGCCGCCGCCCGCTGCCGCTGCCGCCACCGTTGCGCGTGCTCATAACGCCGCTGCTGCTGCCACGTACGGGAGAGGCGTGGCCCACGACCTAGCATCAGTCCGCCTCCGAGGAAGGAGGGCCGCCCCGTCGACCACTGCCGCGGCACCTCGGCCGGCGTGGAGAGGTAGTACCCATACGCGTACGCTGGGCAAGAGGACGACGCATCTGCTGCCCCACTGCACGTCTGGTGGTGGGGCAACGCCGTCTTTGGTGGTGAGTCGCGGAGGTACTCCACATCCGTCTCGTCGTCCCCGGCGCCGAAGGACCGCGAAACCGCCGCGGCATCGGGGACGGTGGCCGCTAGTGCGGTGGTGCGACGAGATCCGACAAGCCGTGGCCTGTGCACCCGGCGAAGGATAAAAGGCCGCAATATGCACCCGCTCGGCACATGCAGCAGCACGGCGGAAGAGGAAGCGTCTGCCTGCGATGCAGCAACAGCAGCAGCAGCAGCGTCGCCAGTAGGGGCGGTGGTGGTGTTGCCTCCTCCCGCTTTCGCCATCCCTGTGGCTGCCATGGCTGTGCCGTTGATGCGAAGAACAGAGTACGTGCGCTGCCCTCGACGCTGCTGCCACGCACGGACTGCGTTACCACGACGAAGCCCTACCGAGGGGGTCGAACGCAGTCGCAGCACCTGGTAGAGCAGCTGACGCTCATGTTGGGTGGACAGCGGCGCCGCCTCGGCCACCGTGGACAGCCGCCGCGGCGCAGGTGAAAGCAGGGCGTGCAGGATAGACTGCATCTGCGCCGAATTGGGTGGTGGCGTTGGTGTTGGGCCGGTCGTGACGGGAGCTGTGCCGCTCATGTTGCGATAAGAGCCCTTTTCGCTGAGCCCAGCGCTTGCGCTGTGCTCGTTGTCGGGCCTCACCCTCTCACTTCCTGGCTGACTCGGCTCCCATGGGGTGTCATCTGCACGAACGCCTTCCGCCTGCGCCGGCACGACCGGCGTCGTCGCCCCCGCGCTGCTCTTCACCGCGGCGGTGCCGCTCTGCGAAGGGCTGTGGGATGGGATGTCGTTGATACATATGGCGGGCAGCGCATGCCGCAGCGGCACCGCAGACGAGTAAGCGGAAGGAAGCCCTGCGGTTGCTAATGTGACTGCTGCGGTCGCTGAAAGCGCAGTCGCGTCGGGTGCACCTGGGCCTGCGGCAACTTTCACCGGCGGGAGGCGCGGGGGTGGATCTGCGAAGGCCGGAGAGAGTGGCGATGTCGCCTGCGTCTTCGCCGACGGCTCTCGCGACGTCCACTGCTTCTGCTTGCAAAAACCACCAGCACCAGCAGCAGCGGTAGCGGTAGGAGTTGCGGTGGCTCGTTTCACCGATTTAGACATCGTGTTCTGCTTCGAGGAAGAGGAGGCGGCGGCGGCCTTGCTGCTGTTGCTGCCGAAGCTCATATGAGAGCGATGCAGCAGCTGTGAGGACGCGGCCGAGCTATGGTCGGCGGTCACCCCTCGCGCTGTTGGCGTCGGCCCCGGCTGCGGTCGAGATCCGGTGATACAGAGATCCAGGTTTGACGACGACGAGGGGCCCCCGCGGTGCATCGAGCTGACCGAGTAGCCGAGGATAAGAGGTTTGAGAACTTGCTTGGAGCCCTGCATCGCGGTCGACGATGTTTGGAGGCCGTGGCCGACTATACCGTTGTGCACAAGAGAAGGAGCCACTACTGCGGCGGACGTTGTCGTCCCTGCTGTATTGATGAGGTCGTCCTCCACGAAACGCCGTGAAGACGGTACTAGAATGGAGGGCGTTGTGTGCTGGGAGCCTTTTACGGGATAGTCGAAGGAGCTGTCGTCTGCGGCACTGTCGAACGCGTGAAGAGCTGCCGGGCGCTGCTGCTGCTGTTGCTCGCGTTGTTGGTCGCTGAACTCCGCGGGCAAGTGCAGCGTCACCGCTGACGAAGGCGACGACAGGTGCGACGATCCTATCCGTGGCAGCGGCGGTGGGCATGACGTGTGCCGGCCTCCATCGCCACCGCTGTTCACGCGCGCATCTGCATTTCGTACGTGTGCCGGCCGTGTGCAGCCACCACCGCCATCTCCACCACTCGTACTGCTCTGTAAAGTGCTGCTGCTGCTGCTGCTGCTGTGGCACACCTTGTCGTTGTTATCGTTGTTGATCTGCGACGCGAATGAAACTGCGAGGCCGGCATCAGCGTCACCGTCAGCAACAGCAGCAGCAGCGGGAACTGCTTCTACATGTGTCGTCTGCCCCGCACTGCCCGCGACCGCAGCAGCGGTGCGTTGGCTGCTCGCACTGGTGGCCCTCGCATGGGTGTCGTGTGCTGCGTTGGCACCTCTGTCCTTCAAAGGCTCCGCTCCACTGCTTGCACCAGCGGACGCGGCCGGCGTGAGAGGAAGCACGTTGGCTGCCGCACCGACCGTCGGCGTTGCCTGCTGTGCTGCCGCTGCAGGCGTACACTGCGGCACGGACAACTTGTCCTCCGTTGGCGTTCCACAACTCGGTGTGGCGCTTGCCGTGCCGCTTGGGAAATGCTGACGGGACGGCGTCATCGGCTGTGGCTGCTGCGACGGCGGCGATGATAGTGACTTCTGCGTCGCGTGGCTTTCGTAATCCTCTTTCTGTTGCTGTTTTGCAGTAACAGGGAGACGTGCAGGAGCACGCTCACCGAAATCGTGTTTCACATGCCCATCCCTGTCGCTCTTTGCTGCCGCAGCAAGGGCGGCCGCCAGTTGTGTCCGTAGCTCCGCATTGGTCGCCTGCACCTCCGCCAACGAGGCCTCCGTCGCGGTCAGACGCTGCTGATAGGTATGCAGGAGCTCCACGTTTACAGCGCTGTCCTGGTGAGGCGGAGCCGCGGAGCCGCTGTCGCTTGTGTTAGCCACGGCTCCATCAGGGTCTGCGCCGAGGCCGAGGTTCGGCCGCACGGCAGGCCCTGCGGCCTCCGTAGACCGCTTCTCTGGCACGCTCCTTGCCACCGCCGCCGCAGCGCCTCCTGTGGTCACCGTCTCGCCTGCAGGGACTTGACACACGTTTGGCGGCACGACAACTGGCTGCGATACGTCGGGCAGACGGTCGCTGCTGGACAGCGACATCGGTTGGGAAGACGACGCAGCAAGGTTCCTGCTGCCAGGCACCTGCTGCTGCTGCTGCTGCTGCTGCTGCTGTTTTAGTTCTTGTTGCGGACTTATCGACTTGTGATGTGGCGTGGTCGTCGCGTGGATCGCAGGCGTGGCAGTGGCCTCAGGTGATGGGCTGCTTGCGGGCAACGTGCCGAGCTGCGCAGCCGCTGCGTCGCTCGTGAGCGTCACCGCGTGCGCGCAATGCGGGCACACACCGGACAGCACAAGAGGGACCTCAGGAGATGGACGGTTGTCGTTTTCTGTGTTCGGTTGGACAGTGCGGTCGGTTTCAGGAGGGAACAAAGTCTGTGGATGAGGACTTGATGTTGCGGGAGGAACAGGGGATTGTGTCGAAGGCGCATCCTCCTGTAGGCTTGCATTGCTGCCCTTGTTATTCTTCTCGGCTTTCTCTTGCTGAGCCGCTGAAGCTACGCAAGGGGTGCTCGGCTGCTTTGCGACTGGTGTCTGTCCAGCTGCAGCAGCAGTTGTCGCTGCCTTCCCTGCACTGTTCAGCGGACCACACGTGGCAGACCCAGCGGGTAACGCGCCTCTTGTCTGTGTCGGTGGTGTTGGAGTCAAGGTTGGATGTTGCGTAGGCACCTCCAAGCTGGCAGAAGGTGGTGGTGATGGTGGTGATGCGGGTCCACTACTTGCCTCTGGAAGAGGTGTAGGAGCCGCTGCAGTCTTCGCATGCCCACCTGTCCCTGTCAGCTCAGAAGCGTCCACCTGTACTGCGACGTCCTGCCCTTTCTCTGACAAACGAGCTGTGATGCCGACGTTGACGTGCTCCGCTGCAGCATTCACCGCGTCATTGCCGCCCTGCGCGCTGCTCCTCTTCTTCGCTCGTTTCACATCGACAGCGTCATTGGTGCCGGGCACCGATGCGGCAGCAGCGGCAGCGGCAGCCGTGGCCACTACGCTGTTGTTGTTGTTGTTGCTGTCTGTCGTCATCAACGACGCGCGCTGCTGCTGCTGCTGCTGCGCCTTGATGGCTTCGATTTCGGCCACAAACGCGTTTTCACGCTCCAGAAGCCCCACAAGACCTTTCCCGAGCTCCGAAGTGCTTTCACGCAGCGCCGCCGCGACGGCCTGGGCGAACTCCGGCACGCACGCCTTCCTCCACTCCTCACGTACCTCGGGCAGCGTAAGACGACGTCGCAGCACCTCCTCTTCCATCGTGCTGAGGAAGCCGATGAGATCGGCACCAGCCTGCAGGGCCCGACGCTCCGCCGCCACGCAGCGCGAGAGCCCGTCGCGGAGGCTGCTGCTGTCGTCGATGTGCACCTTGGCGAAGCGGTCCATAATACGCTTCAACTCGAAGGTGAGGGCGGTGAAGTTGGGCAGCGAGGCGGCCGTTGTCGCCGTCGCGCTCGCGTTACTGGCATTCGTGCTTGTGCGTCTTTCGCCGTCTTCGTTCGCAGGTGCCGGATCTGCCGCGGCGCTGAGCCTTTCACCTGTCTGGATGTTGATCACTGTTTCGTATGTTGTCTGCTGCTCTCCAGCGAAGTACGGCGTGCGCAGGCAGACATGACTGCCCATCGCATCCTCGCGCAGCATCGCCGCCGCCTCGTAACTCTGCAAGGCGAGCTGCACGTGCTGCCGATACTGCGTGTGCTGCGTCAGCACCGAGTCCTTTTCCTCCTGCAGGCGCGCGAGACGGCCTTCGAGGTCGGCGACGTTCAGCTTCATTCGGGCCTCCTGCGCACGGTCCTCCACGTCAGCGGCGATATTCCCTAGCATGTCCGCCGTGTATGCGTCCTGCATCGCAGCACCTTCTGCGTTGTCCGCAGCGTCCACGGAAGCCCCTTCGCCGTCGTTCCCGTCCACCAGCGCTCTTTCCGCGTCTTCGGCGCCGTCCTCGACCGCGCCGCTGTGGAGAGTCGTCACACGGCGGTTCCTACGACCGCCGACGCCGCCATAGGCCAGCGATCCCCGCTTGAGCAGCTCGCGACGCAACGTGTTCACGACGGCATCCTTCTGCGACAGCGCCACCAAGTTCTCCGCGACGCGGCTTTGACTCCGCTGCAGCTCCTCTTCCTGTCGTGCGAGCTTATTGCGCAAGGTGTCGAGGGCGGTGCGGCCCTGGCCCACCTCACGCCGCAGCTGCTCAACCGAGACCTCCAACTTGGCGCGCTGCTGGTGCAACTCCGTGTTGCGCTCCTCGGCCTCGGTGTTGCGCTTGGACAGCGCCGCATACTCCTCCTGCAGTCGATGCAGATCTTGATGGACGACGGTAAACTGCTGGTTGCGGTTGAGCAGCTCCGCTTTAGTCCGCTCCAGTACCTGCTTGGTCGCCGCAAATCGATTCTGCACCGCTTCAAAGAGCTCGAAAGAAACTTGGATAGCTGGGATGGTGCTGGCGGGCGGGCAGCCGTAGCCAGCGAAGAGGCTTTGAATCGTCTCATAGTTCGGTGTGCCGACCGCGTCGAGGAGCTTCACATACTCTTCCGCCAATTGAGAGGCCGTAACAGCAGTGGTGAAAGAAGTAGACGAGGTGGTGGGGACAGCTGCGGCGGCTGGTGACGGTGCTGCAGCTGGTGATGCTGCCGGTGATGCTGCTGCTGATGCTGCTCCAATACCAGGCTTTGACTTGTAAGAAGAGGAGAAGACGTCATTTTTACCGCCTTGGTCAGACTCTGCGGCAGCAGCAGGCCCACTGTCGTTAGAGGTTTGCATATCCTTATTTGTTTAACTAAACTACGAAAAAAAAAAAAGAGGAGGAAAAAAAAAAAGGTCGCTGCTGATTGGATTTAAAAAAAAAAAAAAAGCGTTCAAATTTCAAAAAGAACAGTAGTGAATAGTGTACATAGAAGTAAGAGAAGACAAGAAAGAGCTGGCTAAGTATACAACGTGAGTTTGCCTGTTTGTTTGTGTGTTTCTGCTCCTTTTTATTGAGGGTCTCACAGCACGTACCTTGTGGATTCTAAACAGGAGTAAGCGAGAGGGAAAAAAGGGGAGGGGTGAATAATCATGCCGAAAGCCGTGAAGGCGTCTTGAAATTTAAAAAAAAAAAGAAAATTGAATCGGCAAAAGACAAACGCGCGTGAGTCTAGAAAGCAAATTTAAAAAAAAAAAAAGAGAGTCGCTCAACACTTAATACAGTGAATGGAAAGGACTATCTTGTAGGTTCTTTTTTTTTTGTTGTTGTTGTTGTTGTGTAGTTACTATACGAGGAGATAAGACCAAGAAGAAGAAATGGTGCGCGACACAATGAACAGTTTAAAAAAAAAAAAAAAGAGTCATTAGCATTGGTAGAAAAAAAAAAAAGTAAAAGAGCGGAGAACAGAAAGGGTGAGTTGCAAAAGCGTGCATGACGGAGCGCATCAAGAGCACCTTCTCTGCAGACTAATCGTAAAGTGAGCAGAATAGCATAAGAGCTATGGACTCTGAGTTTTTTTTTTTTTTATTCTTCGCACTCTTTCTGTAGGGGCATTAAGAAAAAGGGAAATAAAGAGCCACTAGTTTACACAAAAAAAAAAAAAAGGTGAGCATCTTCGGCAGTTCAAGCGATGAAGCGAGTTCAGGAGTCGTTTGCAAAACGAGGTGAACTATGCTCTATTGTTGTTGTGATCGATACTCATACTTTATTTCGACGATAAAGAGGCTCAACAAGAAAAGTGAAGAAAACAAAGCAGCCTCGACAAATCAAACAACGCCCTCAGCCTTCAAGTGACGCCAGTCCGTTTCCACCTGCTGGCGCAGCTGCGCATACCGAACCTCATGTGCGTGGTAGCCCGCACTGACGTTACTGTTGATCGGGTTGTAGCGATGAGGGTGGTGCGGGAGTGCACCGCGAATGCTCTCCCTCCCCAGGCTTGGATTAAATTCCGTCGTCGACTCAGCCGCCGCGGTGGTCAGCGTAGGCGGCGGCGGAGGCAGCGATGGTGCGAGAGGTGGCTGAGGCTGCTCGCCCCCAGTCACGAGAGTCAGCCCGGGCAATGTGAGAATCGACGTCGCCACGGATAGGTAGAGCCGGTGGGCCGCCTGTACGGCATGCTCAGCCGCGCGTAGCTGCCACTGCGGTAGCGAGGGAGAGACGAGCGGGGAGTTCATAGAAGAGAAGGGCGACGACAGGCTGCCGCCTTCGCCACCATTACCACCGGCTTCCGGCACCGCACTTCGCACCGCAGCAGCAGCCCGCTCTGCCAACACGTAGCACCGCTCCTCCGCTTCCCGCACGGCGTTCCATGCTCCGTCGAGCACCGCCACAGCCAGCGTATCCCACGAGAGCAGGCGAGACGTGCGCCGCGGCGTGGACTTCGCGTTGCGCAGCACCGCCGTAGCAGCAGCAGACAGCGAGGACGACGACGACGACGACGCGTTGGGTGTCGTGGCACTCGACGTGGAGCCTCGACGAGAGCCGTGCACCTCGCACAGCTCGATCGGCGGCGTGTCACGCGGTATGTAAAGCAGCACGGCTGCTGCGGCAGTGTACTGATGCCGCCAGCGATACGCCTCCGCCACCTCCAGAAGGTGGCCATGGAGGGTGAAAAGACGCACGGCTTCCTGGAAAAGCGTCTCCGCCTCCGGGCAGCCGCCGTCGGATAAGAAACCCGGCTGCGCAGTGGTCCAGCTGTCATGCCGACTGCCCTCGTCGCGCCGGCTTGCCCGCCTGCCTTCCTGCTGCACCTCGACCCAGCGTTCCTCTCTCCACCCGTCCTTCGCTTCCTCTTGAGCGGCGGCAAGCTGGTATCGAAAGCGTTCCCACCACCCGAGCAGCGAGCGCGCGGTGATGCTATTCTCCTCCAACACCCCCTGGCGCAGCAGCTCACGCACCCGCCGCGCTGTTCGGCTCGCCGTTGCCGTCAACACATCGACGGAGCTGCAGCAAATGCTCTCCGCGTTTGTGTTGCCCGCGTGCGTCGTGTTCACCAGAGGCGCGGACAAAGCCTCCTCCAGCATGATCGAACCGGTGTCCAGGTCGCAGCGCAGCACCACTTCGAGCAGCAGCTCCTGCAGCGCCGGTAAGATGGGGAGGGCAAGACGGCGCAGCAGCCGCACGTAGCCGCACAGCAGCTCCTCGCATCGCCGCAGGCGGCGGCTTTGCCGCTGTCGCGCAAGTGAAACATCTCTCGGCGGCGCCTCGTCTCTCCCCACCTTTGGCGCTTTTGGTTGTTGTTCGTGTTCCGACTGCTGTGGATCATCGTTCCTGCCTTTGCTGCTCTCCGCTAGTTCTGTTGCACCCTTCAGAGACTTGGCATCGCGCCAGACAGGCATCCACACGTGCGTGATGAAAAGCGACTGCAGCCGCGCTCCTTTCCACCGTCGCTGGAAACTCTTATTCATATTCGCTGAATGGTGCAGCGAACTACCGTGATGTGCCGAACGCGGTGTGGCTGTGTGGGCGAGAGCGTCGTCGTCGTGCGACTCAGCAGACAAGCGCATGCTTTGCTGCTGTCGCTGTTGCTGGGACGCGCCGGCAAAACGACCCACCAGCTCCACTTCTATTGTTAAAGTCTCCACCATGGCAGACCATAGTGAGAACAAAGAGCTGGACGACATCGTCAACACAGAGGACAGGTGACGCTGAAGAGCAGCCCAGTACGACGTCGAAGAGTCGTTTCCCTTGCTCTGGAAAAAGTCGTCGCTGCCCGGCGATGACTGCTTAAGGAGCTGCGGGCTTGCTGTTAAGGGCGGAGGTGGCGCAGTCCGGAGCTCCCCTAGCACGAGGTACGACGCGACCTCCCCGAGCAGTGTCACAATGGAACTCACGCCGTCGCTGTCATGGGTGCTTTCTTCATCGTCCTTGTGCATTTCATCCCCGTTCGCACCCTTGTTTCCTGAAGCATGGAAGTCGGGTGAAGGACAGGGATAGCTGGCTGAACTTGGATGGCGGCAGGCGAACGCGACCAGCTGACACAGCGACGCATCTGTCACACTCGACTGCGCTACCCTGCCTCGATGGTTGTCTGCAGGAGGAGAAGAAAAAGATGACGTGCTTGCGCGTGAGTTCTGCAGCAGCAGCAACCATTCCGCCACCGCTACCACGTCCACCTGGCAGAGTCGCACGGAGCCATCATGCTTGCTGATGACGACGGGAGCACGAGAGCTGCTGGGCCACACGCAGGTCGGGTACAGCACCTCCCTCGTTACAAGATCCGACTCATCATTGCCTTCACCCTGGGAAGTGCCTTCGGCGGCGCGGTTGCCCGTGTTCACCACAGCCCCACCACCTCCTTTAGCAGTTCGCTTTGCCGCGCCATTTGCTGTTACTACGCAACAGCAAAGCGGAAGCACCTGCGGTACCCGCGTATCGGTCCACGGTGCCGCTGCCGTAGACCCGGTGCTCGTCTCCGCCGCAGCGGACAGCTCCATCGCCGAGTTCATCATGGTGGACACCATGGACGTCCAATCGCCCATCATCGCACGAGACCAGAGCTGGTAACTCGTGTTGCTACTAGCGTTGCCGCTGCTGCTGTCGCTGTACGGCGCAGCGACACCATGCGCGGACGTGGCTGTTGTTGTTGGTGCCGCTGCTGCTGTTGAGGAGACGGCGGCGGCGGCAGCGCGAGAGCTCGATGCGCGACCCATGCTAGAGTTTTGGCCTCCCACGAAACTGGACGAGGCGGCGGTCCGACGGGCATGTTGTATCCATGCCCACCGACGGCTGCGCTCAGATGCAGTGGCCCAGAGTAGATAATCGCGCGCTGACACCCTCTCATCATCGCCCTCAAAAGGCCGCTCTGCCAGGTCGTATACGGCAGACTTGCCGGTACCGAGATGGTGCAAGAGAATGAGGTCGTTCCAGATCTGCAGAGAAAGCACTGGTGACGGCCAGACATGCCGTTGTTGACTTCCACCATGACTAAGGGAACTGGCAGACGGCTGTCTTTCCGTTGCTGTTGCTGTTGCTGTTGCTGTTGCTGTCGTTGGCATGGTCGAGCTTGGTGACGTCAGTGACTGCACCTGTGGCAGAGGCTGCGCCGGTGATGCTAAGGACGACGTCTGCAGCAGCGGCAGCAGCTCCTGCAAGGACAGCTGCGCTACCTTCACAAAGACGCCACTGCGCACGTCTGGCGGGGCGGCCGACGCGGTGGCGAATGATGCGGCAACAGTCAGCCGCTTAAAGAAGTCAGTTGGAGAGGAGGCTGTAGAAGTCGTGGTAGTCATAGCAGGTTTACTTCTGTTATCGGTGCTGCTGCTGCTGTTGTTGTTGTTGTTGCCGTGGGGCATGGCGGTGGCCGCCCCACGGCATCCGAGACTGGAGGATGGGAAAGGGGAAGGCGAGGGGGAAGGTGACGTCGGAGAGGAAGACAAGGATGAGCCGCCGTTCGCGTTGCTAGCGCCGTTTCTGACGTCGTCAGGCAGATAGAGGTACAGATCCATACAAGCAGCACACACACCGCCGCCGCCGCTGGCTGTGATGCTGGTGGCCCGCCAGGTCGGCACGTGGTAGAAAAAGGTCTGGCTGTAGGCGGTAAAGACGCCGACGACGGAGTGGAGAAGGCGAGCAACTCGCGCGTCGTGTGGCAGGGCGTGGCTCGTGCTGCGAAGGTTGAGTGAAGCGCACAGGTTCTCCGGCAGCGTCAGCTCTGACCACTTGCAAAGCGACACACCCGCCGAAGCTGCGGCGGAATCAGCCGACGCGCCAGCCGGCCCTTCAAGGGAAAGGCTCTGTGAAGCAGCAGTGGAGCACGCGGGTTCAAACTCCACTGTCATCGGCTTCAGCACCTCAGGTCGGGAATAGTTAACACAGAGCAGCACACGACTGCGGGACTCGTACGTGCACCAGTCGGTGCGAGTCACATAGCGTTGCAACACCGTCAATGCTACCGCTGAAGCAGTAAACGCTGCTCTCGCTGCAGCTGTCATACTCGCAGTAGATGACGGCTGTGGTTGCGGCGGCGGATGCTGTGCGTAGCCGGCGTTCATCATGACGGCAATGTCCGGCTGCTGATGCGACGATTGCGATCCATTCGCCCGCTCCTGCGCTGGTGCGGCATGACCGACCACAGACGGAGCCTTATGGCGGATACGCAGGAGGTCCACGCAGATGGAGGAAACACACAGGAGGTGGTAATCCGTGTAGCGGCAGCTCGACATCTGTTCCTCCTCCGCTTCCTCTTCCACATCATCCGCGTCTGTGTTGCGTTGGCTTGCGTGACGGTGACGTTGGTGCGGTGTCGTGAGCGGCGACGACGACGCGGTGCCCCGAAAGGCCCTTCCCGCCGCTGTGTGCGCCGCCTCCCTTCCCACCCTCGTCGGCGGACCGCACCAGCAGAAGTACTGAATCGGGTACCACGCCTCACGGAAGCGGAACGTGCTTGGTGCACATAAAATCCTGCGTAGCGGCCTTGCAAGGGGCACCGCCTTCGGCTCAATGAAGTCTACCCCTTCCGGCAGCACCGCACACTCCATGACGACGATCGACATGACAGTGCTACGCAGCGCATGCCCGCCTGCTGCGGGAGTGGTAAACGCGGAGGAAGAAGAAGAGGCGGCAGCGGCAGAGGTGGCAGAGCTGGAGAGGGACAGGATGGGCACGGCTACCAGCACCGACGAGGCACGGCGCAGCTCTTCCGCGGGAAGTGGCAGACGCCGAGGCAGGCAGTTCATACCGACACTGGCAGTACCAACCGAACCCGATAAAGATAAGGGCGAGGGTGGAGTGGGCTGCGACGGCACCGGGACCCAGGCCTGATTCGGATTGCCGAGGCGAAGACACGCCGCAACGGCGGGTGTTGGAGCGCTGTTGTCCTTCGCTGCTTGTTGTCGCTGCTGTTGCTGCTGCTCGTCCGTTGGCTGCGTCGACGCGTCTGCCGCCACGTCGCAGTGCAGCGGTACAAAAAGAGTGATATTCTCCTCGCAGACAAGAATAACATCCTGTGCGACATCGTCGAAGTGCATGGCGCGAACGCGGAACGACCGAGTCGAGTCAGCTGCTGCTGCGGCGGCGGCGGAAGAGGTATGCGTCGTGGTGGCAGTGGGGCTCATGGTGGGCACAGCAGCAGTCGTTGCTGGTGGTGTGGCCGGGGATACGGCGTTGGGGAAAGCAAGGCCGAGATTGGCGAGTGAGGAGGGCAGAGCAGGGCTGAGGTGAAGCAACGCTGGCGCACACGCATCCCTCTCCGCCTCCTCACGTGGCAGCGCAGAGGTCGATGCCGCGTCAGCCATAAGCTCTGTGGCTTGCTTGTATGTGTAAATTGAAATCAAAAGTAAATTCAAAAAAAAAAAGCAGCTGCTGCTTCTGTGTGTAAAACAATGAAAGGACGTGTGTGTGTGTGCGTATATAGGTGGGCGAACACTTGCTTCTTTTCTCAAAAAGACACAGGCTCTTCGGACTGCTTAAGCACAAGAATCAATGATGGAGAAAGGAAAAGAAAAAGGACACATAGTAGAATCGCGTAAGAGCAAGAGGCCTTTTTCTGTCCACAATAAGCAACGAAGACGGCCCCTAAAACCAGTTGAGCAACACAACGCGACGTGGTTGATTTTACGCGTGAGTGAGGGGAGGGGGGGGGAAAGACCTTTTTTGGGCGCTCACTCATTCGCTTCTCAAAGTCAGAAAGCCTCACTTGAGCTGCGTAGCGCTGACCTTCTTTTTGTTGATTCGCGCATGATTCATACTTTTTTCTTGGTTTGTTTTTTTTTTTTTACTGTTTTTTTTTTCTTTGTATGTCTGTAGTTTTATGGAAATAAAGTGTGCGGAATAAATAAATAAAAAAACTCTCGTGTCATTTCATCGCTTCCCTGCATCTTTCTTAACAAAAAAAAAAAAAAGTTGAGAAAGACAGAGGATGCCGCATTGCTGTGCAAGGAGACAACAACAATAACAGCGCTGAAAAGACCTAGCGACGCAACCGCTTTAAATCTGGCGTAAAAAAAAAAAAAGACAATCTGTAAGAAAACAGTCAAACGATGACAGAAGAAAAAAAAAAAAAAGCACAGACGACTCATCCTACGAGAAATAAGTGCCTTTCAAGTGCTCTTCATACATACACGCCCACCACACACCTGCAAATAGCTAAGCAAAAAGAAAGAGGAAAAGCAGCGTGCTGCACGTTCGATACTATCGCGTCTCCCCACGCAAGCATTGCAGGGCATCCGTTAACAACCAAAAAAAAAAAAATCCCCTCCCCACAAAGCAGTCCAAGCAACCGCGCACAAGCACGCGTTTAGTGTTGCTTTTCTTTTTTTCCTTCTTATCTATCTTCCTCTTTATTTTCCTTCAACAGCTTAATAGCCTAACTCGCGGCGCAGGAAACCTTTCGGACTCGTCAGCCACGCCATATCGTAGCTCCTGTACGCCATGATCGAGTACAAAAACAGCATGCACAACGACGCCGGGGCCAGCATGGTGTGCAGCAGAATATCGAGCACCACCGTCACGAGAAACACGGAGGTCAGCATTGGAAATGCGGCGTAGAAGCGGCCTAGCACGTAGAAGCTGACCAACAGCAGAAAAACATGGAAGCCGCCTGGGGTACGCCACTTCACCCAGCTCCAGTACCGCGGCATCTCGTCCACGTTGCGTGCCATCCACTCCGGCAGAAACTTGTAGTAGAAGAACTGCGTGTCGGACACCAAGTTGCGGTAGCGGCGGTCCAGCGTAGGGCTCTTCGTAATCAGCTCGTAGGCCTTGTTGATTTGGTTCAGTCGTGGGATGTCGCCCACGCCATCGGTGGCCATGTCCGGGTGTACCTCCTTCATCAGCTCATGATAGCGCAGTCGAATGGTCTGGGTAGAAGCGCCAGGCTTCAGACCCAACACCTCCCACGGGTTGTAGCCCGCGACGTTGGTGGTGACGGCCTCGTGGTTCGCCTCCTCGGCCGAGCCGGCGTGTCCGTGTTGCCGGCGACGCTCCTCACGCAAAAGCTCTGCCTCGGACGGCTTCTGCGAGCCGCGCGGTGCGTCGATGTCTGACGGCACAGTGCCGTAGCCGATACCGTTTGTTGACTGCCAGCGACGCGCTGACGTCATGGCGGTCGTCCACGCGGCAGCTGTTGTCTTTGTCACTTTTCGTCCCTTGGTGTGAAGGGTCCGCGCAGAAGTCAGGGCAGCGCTGTGGCTCAGCGCGCAGGTGGACTGCCGCCGCAGGAGCGCAGCACTGAATGTAGTGCGTGCCAGCATGATTCAACCCTACGATAGCCAAGTCAAGCAATCTATTAACTTTATTCGAGGCTCCTGCCTTTTTCTTTTTTCTTTTTTAAAGTACTACACCGAAAAAAAAAAAAAGACAGTTGTGAATAGAAGGTAAAGCGACGTATGCGTGTATGCGTGTCTGTACAGCAGTAAACTCTCCACATGTTGCGCGAAGTGCGTGTGTGTGTATACGTATTGTACGTTAGGAACGTCATGTAACGAGCGGAAGAAGAGAAGAAAAAAGAAGGAGAAAGATGATGAGGTGAAAATGCAGCCTTCTACACACTTTTTTTTGTGCACATGTGTGGAGCCTTCAAAAAAAAAAAAAAAGAAGCCATCCTAGACGTACATCCCGTTCCGCCTATAAAAACTGCACAAAACACCAGCAGAAGCAGAATAAAACCTCAAAAAAAAAAAAGACACCAGCTCGGCAAAATAAAATGAAAAGCTGCCAGTCTGCTTCGTTTCTCGTGTGTGAAGCGGTGGAAAGAGAAAAAAAAAAAACAGCTGAATTACGAGAATAGAATTATGTTGTTTGCGTTAATAATACAGGGATCGGTTAGCTGTGTGGATTTTTTAAAACAGCATAGAAGAGAGAAAAAACAACAACAGCCGCCAGAACAAAACACAAAAAGAGAACACAGCAATAAATAAATAAAAAAAAAACAGACAAAGCTAGAAAAAACTAATATATATATATATATATATATATATATATATATATTAGTTTTTTTTTTTTTAACGCGCACACCTTTTGCGGTTGTCCTTCTGTTTACATGAGATAGTGCGCGTAGAGGACAGAAGCGACGAACACAAAAATGAGCTCCGGACGACGACTGTAGTACAGCGAGAGCGCCCAGATCAACAGGCACAGGGTCGTCCAAATCACCGGTGCATAGGCATAGCTAAAGAAGAGAAAGATAAACGCCATCACCGTGTACGCGACGTGTGCTCTCTGCTGATCCTCCTTGAAAGAGTCTGTGCTGGACACGCTTCCACGGCTGCTGCTGCTGCTGCTGCGTCGCGCGACTCCGTCAAGCGTTACCACTCCCAGCAAAGGCAGAAGCTCATGACAGAGGTAGGACATGAAAAGGTGGTGAAGCTGCACGGCAAGAGCAATTGGAGAAGATCTGCGCACGGAGGCCGAGGATAAGGTGTCAAGGGTGGCTACTGTCCCGGTTGATGCACCTTTGAGGCGCAGCACGCGGCGCAACCACGATGCGGCCGGCAGCGCCGCCTTCGGTGCCTCGACGGTGAGCAGCGCGTCCGTGATGGAGACAACCGTGCACGCCGTCCGCCCCGCGCAAAGCTGCAAAAACACCGACGCGTTCACGACGAGCAGCCCGCCAGCGTCGCGATCATCGCGGTGGTACTCCATCGTAGTCCAAGCCCGGCGACGGTGCCGCAGCACGTCCTCGGTGAGCTGGGTGTAGGCGGCGCTAGCCGCACTCTCGTTCACGCGTAGTCGCAGCGGGGCAGCCAGCACGTCCTGACTGCCAGGCGCAGTCGATCTGAAATCTGTCGTGGCTTGACGAGTGAAAACGCGGTTCTGACGGAGCACCTCGTCCAGGGCGATCGGCTGACTGGACAGCAGCACTGTGGGCCGCTGCTGCGCGGGCAGCTCCTCACCGTTCACTCCACGCACACGGTACAGGACAACATCCATCACGATCGACAGGGTAGAAGTGCCGTCGCCGCTGCCGCTGACCTGCAGCGCCAGGTGCTCCAGTGCGCGGTGGGCGGCAGCGGGGCAGACCCACTCGAAGGCCCACGCACGTGGAATACTCGCCAGACTGTCCCACGGCACAACGAGTGGTCGGGTAAAGGCTGCGCTCGTCCATTTCGATGCACCCGGGCTCACCGCTGCTGCCACGGTGCTGCCCGAGCTGGCTGGGGACCAGACACCGGTGAGGTCACCCGCCACGAAGAAGGTCGTGTCCGCCAGCAGGCAGCCACGGCACTCCGTCGCAATGCCAGGCACTGCAAACAGAATTTCCTCGATCTTACAGAACTGGCGGACGGACGGGAAAGCTACACTCGCAGACGAAGACGAAGACGCCAAACGTGGATAGAACCTGCTATCTCTGGCGGTGTTGAGCCACTGCTGCCGCTGTTGCTGCTGCTGCTGAGCTGCGTAGAAGTCCGCGTCCTCCTCCTCCCTCACGTCGGTGTAGGCGTCGCCGATGTCGCTGACACGGCGCGACGACACCGCCGACAGGGGAGGCAGGGTGATGCTCACAAACGTGCTGTTGTAGCGACGCACAAAGGCGTGGTCCCGCAGCACCGCCGGATCACTCAGCAGAGCCGAGAAGAGGTAGTTGACAAAGTGCGAGCGGTAGACGCCGCCGCCCTTCATGTACAGGTGATGGCTGCTGTCGAGGCTGTGGTGCTCCACGACGCTGAAGCTGTTGATGAGGGCCACGTTGGGGGGTGCGCGTTGCCGCGGCAGGGTGGTGCGGCGCCCGTTGTAGACATCGCTGTCCTCCCCCACTGGTTCCGTCCAGGTATCACCGATCAGCTCAATGCCCAGCTGGAAGCCGTAGCGGTACAGATCTGCCTCACACAGCAGGAGAGGGCGAGCCGGCGTAGGGGCAAACGAGAACGCGGGCGTGATATCGTCGCGTTCTGTGACTGCGACACCTCCCGCCCCTCCTGGCTGTCTCTCTCCACGGCTGCCTGTGCTTCGCTCGATCGCTCTGCTCCACCAGCTGCTGCTGCTGCCTCCGCTTCTGCCGTCGTTGTCGCCCGCGGATGGGCCATCTTTCGAGCCTCCATTCTCGGTGGTTGTGCTTCCCTCTAGTGCGCCTCGACGAACTCCCCTGCCTCCATACCAGCTCGACGCGCTGCGGGCACGCGATGATGACGATGGTGGCAGGCTCATGTTCGCCGATGAGCGCAGGTGTAGGCGCGCCAGCGTCGGACGAACCTCGACGATGAAGCTGGCATCCGTCGACGTGGGCGTGGCCACCGCCGTCAAGGAGAAGTTCTGCAATAACGTCTCTGACTCACCGAAATGACGTTCGTGCGATTTCAATGACGACCCACTGCTATGTGCTGCTGCTGCTGTTGTTGTTGTTCTGCCCATGAGGAAGCTGTCTGGTTGGATTGCCTGCCGCACCGTCACGCGCAGATAGCGCGAGTACTGCAGCCGGCGCAGCAGCTCCTCGCTGTCCTGGTGCTCGTTGTACTCCTCTGGCGTCAGCATCTTGAAGAAAGGGCAGGCGTTCAGCTGGAGGTACAGACGCTTGTGCGAGCCCACCTCCACCACCGCGTTGAGACCACGTCGCATCTCTCTCGCGCACACCGTCAGTCCCACTTCTGCCGAGGAAGACGAAGAGTGGCGCGGAGCCGGCGACGTAGCCGACACAGCGCCCAGCCTCGCAAGTTGAGGGTTCGGCACCTCCTCCAACAGCACCTCGTCCGCCGCAAAATGGTCGCGGGCGAAGCGTGCACCGGTCAGCTCGAACGTCAGCACCGGCAGCCCGCCCTCCACCTCGCACTGCTTCACCACCGGTGGGTACAGGCGAAGCGCCGGCGGCGTGTCGCGGATCTCCAGCCGACCCAGCGGCACAAGCGAGTGCGGGTTCATTACAGTGGGCTGCGCCGTCGGGCTCGTCACGGGCGGCGGAGGGTCCACCGACGTCCCGCACAGGACATCCTTGTGCAGCGCAGTGCGGAGAAACAAGTCATATGGCACGGCGAAGGCCTCGTGCAGGGGCAGCTGTATGCGCAGCACGGCCACCTCGGTGCCGTGCGCCAGGCCCTGGTAGCTCCGCAGCGCCGCCGTGAGACGCGCCAGCGGCGACGTCTGTAACGACGCTTTTTCGGACCCCAGTCGCGCCTCTGCGGCCGCCTCCGCCGCCTGTCGCGCGCGACGGGCCGCCTCGATGGCTTTCAGCTGCGTCGTGGTTACGCGTCGGTGACGCAGCGCACTTTGCAGATCTGCTGATAGCCCCGTCACGTCGATCCCGTCGCCGGTCCAGCGGTACTGCTTCCGCAAGCGCTCCACCTGCACCTCCATCTCCGTCAGCGAAACGTACCGCGGCGACGAGGGCGATGACGAAGATGTCGGTGTTGCGGACGAGCGGCTGCTGCGCTGCCGGCGCCAACCACGCGCTAACGACGGGGCGCCGCTGAGGTGCTGCGGTGCGCTGGAAGACGGGTGAAAGGTGTCCGGCACAAGATGTTCGAGCGAGGCGAAGAGAACATCGCAGGCAACGGGGGTGTCGCGGACGGCATAGGCGTAGGCCAGCCACTCTTGCGCCGTGCGGTCCACCCGACCATCGAGGCGATTCGTCTCTGACCAATACTGCAGCACGTCGCTGCCACGCACCGTCCCTTCCACACACTTGTACAGCAGGCTCTGGTGCGGGACAGGCAGCGCTGAAGGCTGCGGTGCCGCTGCGGATGCGGGGGCAGAAGCAG
Source organism: Lotmaria passim (assembly GCA_037349495.1). NCBI lineage: Eukaryota > Euglenozoa > Kinetoplastea > Trypanosomatida > Trypanosomatidae > Lotmaria > Lotmaria passim. The sequence continues at coordinate 242,676 of CP140209.1, forward strand.
AGGAGGTGCGTTGCCCTGCAAGCTCGTGCCCGGCATCGTACACGGTGTATCCGCCCAGATGTTTGGCGTTCGTCAGGTCCAGCCGCAGCAGCACCGTCGCGGCCGCTGCGGCCGCGCCGTCACTCCTCTCACCAGCACTTGCACGCATGAACGCATGATCGACCGCACCGCTTCCCACGCCGCTGATGTTGAGCTCCGTCGTCACGTCATCGAGCACGCCGCGCAGCCCCACCATCGGCCGCATCGTCGCGTTCGCGCGGCGCAGCGACGCCGGATGCAGGACAGGTAGGAAGCGAATCCCCCACCCTCTGTCATCCCGACCCCTCCCATCTTGCCGCCCGGTCGTGTGTGGCAGCCCTAGCTGAAAGAGCTGGGAAAGCCCGAATAAAGAGCCGGCAAATGAAGATGTGCCGAAAGAGGCGGCTGACGCAGGGAACTTCGCTGCCGTGCCACCCTCCACGAGCGGTGCCCCATCGATCACGCGTGTCGAAATGAAGTCGCCGTGGAACGGACAGCCGCCTGAGGTACCGCCACCGCCGCGGTCTACTGCACCCGCACTGCCCGCTGAGGTGCGCGGGACGGCGATGAAGAGCGGCTGGGCGACCTCTCGAGGCGACAGGTGACGCCCCGCCTTCACTGTAAAAGAAACGCAGCGTCCTGGCAGCGCCACCGAACCCGCCTCGCGTGACGAGGCAGCAGAGGCAGCGGTGGTGTAGGCGGCGTTGGACCACACTGTAGACGGGGCTACCCACCACGGCGTGGCACACCGACCGCGGCTCAGCTGCTCCGCCTCGCGAGCGCCGCGCTTGACGGTGTCTTCGAACAGGGCCGGGTCGATCAGGCGCACCTGCGATTGCCAGAAGAGCGCATTCGCCTGCGCACTCTTCCGTGTCTGCGGTGATGACGACACCTTCCGTTTATTCCCCGTCGCCACTCCGGCAGCGCTGGCAGCGGCGACTTTCGCAGTGCCCGCCACGCTGGATCCCTCCGTGTGCAAGCACAGCGTTATGCGCCCGCGCCCGGTGTACCCGTCACACTCGTGGTCGAGCAAGGTGGTCGCGGTGAGGTAGGCTGACACGCGCTCTACCTCGTAGTGGCCTTGCAGCGCGCACGTGTGGCCGGCCATCTTGCCAAACACATTCTGCGACGGCACCAGATCGTAGCGAAGCTGAAACGTGCCGGCAGGGAGGCGCTGCAGCGTCAGCGCGCCGCTGCCTGAGCGAGGCTGCAGTCCGTAGTAGGTGTGGAGTATCGCCAGTCCGGCCTCGCCGCCGCCGACGGCCTCCGCGAAGAAGCTGATGGCGCTGTGGCTGTAATTGGAAACGGTGTTGTGTGACAGCTGCACGCTGTTTGTGGTCCCGCCGAGGCTGTCCTCCTCTATCTGCCAGTTCCGGGTCGAGGACGTGGTGAGAATGGTGGCCCGGTCCGCCAGCGTCACGAGGCGGTGAGAAGGCAGGTTTTCGGTTAGCACGAACACCTCCACCGTGTCGTAGTCCACCAACACGCGCCGTGGCCGCGGTCCTCGCTGCTTGTTGCGACTCGCCGCGGTTGACCTCTGCGCTCCACCACTTGGAAAACCTCCGTTGTCATCGCTGCTCTGCAGTGGGAAGACGCGGTAGATGGCCCACCGCATCGTCACAACGCCAAACGGCAGTCCGTGCACCAGCGTCTGCGCTCGCGTGCCATGCTCGAAACGGATGCCCGTAAAGTTCACCCCCGCCGTCCACACCGATTTCTCGTCCGTCGCCAGCGAGAGCACTTCCCACTGTCCCAGAAACTCGTGTGCGATCTCGTGCGGAATAGGCACCGCCTGCAGCGCCGCCGTGTCACCACACACGTAGAGCTCCTTCTCCAGCACTCGCGCATGAAAGACATCAAGCATCTCCGTCAGCGTCACAGGAGGACATGCTGACGGGTTCACAGGGTCAGGCAACGTGTGCGTGATGGTGTAAAGCCCCGGGGTGCGCAGTCCTTTCACGAGCACTGTGGACCCGCCGCGGCCGCGTGCGAGCGCGGCAGGGTGGTGGTGTAGCGTCTGCAGCTCCACCTCGGCCATGAGCACCTGTGCTCCCACCGCGGTGGTGGTGGCGGGCACGACGCTGTCCAACGTCCACACCGCCTTGTCCGCCTCCGATGGCGCATCGACGTGCAGCACGACGCTCTTCCCCACCACGCGACGTGCTTTCGTAAAGGAGTAGGTGCCGGCTGGTGAGGTGTACAGCTGATCCATCGTGACGAGCGTCGGGTTGGTGTTGGTCGTCGTTGTCGTCGTGCTGCCGCGGCGCTCTGCTGTTGCTGCGGCTGCTCGCTGCCGTTGCAGCGACGACGCCGATGACGATGTCGACGACGGTACTCTACCAGACGCAGTGGAACGAGTCTGCAGTGACGAAGCCGCGTTGTCGCTCAGCACGACCAACGCGGTCGCCGGCAGCGGACTCGGGTAAACGCGCAGCACCAAAAACCAGTCCCGCTGCTCCGTCTGCGTGATGTGATTCACCACAGCCAGCTCGCACAGGGTCCCATTCTTCGCCTGCACGCTCCGCCCTGCCGCGGCAACCGCGCCGCCGCGCTCTGCCGTGTGCGAGAGAACCGAGTAGGTCGAGTTGTACTTCCGCACCGTCATCACCTCCGCCTCGGGGCAGGTCCACGTGTACTCGTAGCCGTACACGGAGGCCAACTCCGGATAGCGGGCAAATGTGTAGTGTGGCGCGCAGAAAGGCAGCACCGCCACCGCAGGCGCTGGCGGCGGCGGCAGCACGGTGCCGTAGCGCTCATCCTCCTTCACCGACCCACGCGGGTTGACGGCCAGGATGGCGAAGCGGCCGGGCCGCTCCACGCACATCCCCCGTCGCTCGAACTCGAGGTGGTCCTCAGCGGCTGCGGCACTGCGGTGGCGGACGGCGGTGGAGCTGCGGACGGTATAATCCACCGGGTAGAGAGAGGCGTTGCCGACCTGTTCAGCACGCAGCCGCCGCAACACCGGCTCGTGCAGCAGGGCGTAGGCGGCCTCCAGTGCCTCGTCAAGCCGCCCACTGCGCTGCTGCGCTCGCAAGCGCGCTTGCCGCTCCCGCGCTTCCACATCAGCGGAAGTAGTGGTCGTGGTGGCGGTGCTGTAGATGTGATCGCTGGTGTGAGCCGCATACTCGGACCAGAAGGCGCCGTTGCCGCCCTCGCTTCCAACGTCCTCCGTCTCCCACGCGGCTGCCTGCGTGCCTGAGTGGCCCGGCGGATGCTGCTGGGAGAGCTGTACATCCGAACGAGTGCGGCGACGCAGCACCATGGCTCCGTCCTCCGCCGCCACGTATTCGTGCTGCGTGACGTCTAGCTGATGCGTCGCCGCACCAGCCAGCGGATGGAGGTGCACCGCAAAGTGCTCCTGTGGTCCTGTGTAGTTGAAGGAGTAGCCCAGCACCCCGTGGTAGCCGGCAATGGGGAGGATCAGGCGCGGACGCCGCTGTCGCGTCATCACGGTGGCCGCGCTCAAAGCCGCGGCGCTCTTCCCCTCAGTGGTTAAGGCAGCCGCGGACTCTCCCGCAGGTGCTGTCACGTTTGTGGGCACGTACACGGTCTCCATGACAGTCGGGAGAGCAAAGATCCCATGCGACGGGTACGACACGCGCAGCTGGCGGCCGTCCTGGTGGAAGAGCACCGCCGGTGGGCGCTGGCAGCGGTGCAGCGAGTAGGTCTTGTGCACCTCCGCGACGAGGTTGTGGACGGACCACACCACGTCGCAGCGCTGGTACACCTCCACGCCGCAGACCATGAGGACTTTGACGGGCTGACGGATGACTGTGGCAGTTTTGCCGTCGGATGTCGAGGACGTGTCAAGCGGCGGTGCGTGGGCCGGCCACGGTGCCCCGCCGTCGACGGTGGTGGCCACGTAGGCGAGCTCCTCCTGCTCCTCCGCCGAAAGCGTCCGCTCCACCAAGTACGGGCCTCGACCTCCCGGCGTTGCCGCCGCAGCGGCAGCACACGGAGGCACCTGCCACTCCACCACTTCATCCTTGCGCGCCGCCCGAGGCGGGATCAGCACCACGCAGCCCTCCTCCGTGTAGATCGGCGCGTACGCTGGCACGATCGGAGCAGGTGGGTAAGCCACGACGTGCAGTTGATACTCTACCACGGTGTCCGGGCACTTCGAGGTGTAAGAGAAGACGCGCACGGCGCCGTTGACGGACGCAGACAGCGACAGTACCTCCCCGCCGTCTTGCGCCACAAACTCGAGCGTGCCGTTCGGAAGCGTGCGCTGCACGTTCGGCACGTCGTTCGTGTCGAGCTCCGCCGTGAGACGCTCGTCAACGGACAGCAAGTGGATCGGCGGACGTGACTGCCAGTATCCCGCTGGTGCGTTGTCCAGCAGCACATCGTGTCCCTGCCTCGCGTTGCCGGCCTTGCCTGCGCTCTTGGCGTTTCTCTGAGAAGAAACAGTCGATGACGTGGTGGGTTTGGTGAGGGCCCGCGGCGCGTCAACGACCCACTGTCGCGCATGCATGGGCAATTCGATCTTTATCGCTGCAGGGAAGCTCGTCTGCCGACGCACAATGAGGAGCGGGTCGGACCGCACCTCCACCATCGCCACGGCGTCAGTCGGACGTGACGTGTTGGCCATCTGCACCACTGTGGCGTAGAGTCCGTCGATGTTCTCCGGTGCGAGCAGCTGCGCATCCCGCACCGCCACCCGCACAGTCCACACCACCGCGTAGACGCCACGCTGCGTCACCTGCAGGGATGCAAAGCACTCGCTGCCGTCGCGTGCTGTGTCTGGCACTACGACGCACACAAACGCCGCGGCAGCAGCAGTCTGCGAGGTCGTCTCTAATGTACCGTCGTGGACCTCGCAGCGGTAAAAGCCTTCCGGCGCTGCGGCCGCTGGCCTCGTGCGGTCCACCGCCCACGTGGTGTTCGGCACCGTCACGTCAAGCTTCGGCTCGCTGCGCATGCGCAGGTACAGCTCCCGCAGTGCTAACGCCTCCACATCGGTCTGCTCCCCGCACGCCGTGACGGGCCCGGGCGTTTGCACGAGACTCTGCACTGCCCATACTTCGCGGCCTTCCAGCGTCACCGGGTCGCAGACATCGTCCACATCGCGGACCACGTAGGCCAGCAGATTTCGCCCCAAGAAGAGGGGCACCGATACGCCGGCAGGGGACGGGTCGGTGAACGGGTTCGAGGCGATGTGTAGAGCTTCCTGCGGCACCAGCTGATCCCGCAGGGGAGCGTTCTCCCAGTATCCATAGTAAGCGAGTGTACGACGATGTGAAGTAGCACCAGCGCCGCCACCGCTGCCGCCACCACCGCCGGTCCATCGGCCCAGCCCAAGCCACCCACTACCACCACCATGACCACCTTTAGCATTGCTGTGGGGAGGCAGACTCGTTTCTTCAGAAGTAGGTGTGGAGAGGGACGGGTCCCACTGGGGGTTCAGCGCGGCAGCCACCTCCACCCGACGCAGCGTCGCGTTCGTGAGACGCAGGTTTCGGCGATGGCCAAAGTGCGGGGTCGGCTGCACCGGTGGCAGGGCCCAGGTCCGGTTTAGCGGCAGACGCAATATAAAGCGACCGTGTGCACGTCGTGTGACGCGCAGGTGTGCGTAGTCGCGTGACACGGCCGCGACGACGGCGGCCGCGGTGGTGGTGGTGGTGGTGGTGGTGGTAGTGATGGCCCCCGGCAGAGGATCCACGCCGGCAGGGTTTTCCGCACCGCTCCTGGCGCTCGTCCTGTCATCGTTTTCCTCCCACCCATTGAGGGTTGCGTAAGAAGTGAGCGGCCCACGCGACACCGTGACGGACACCTCATACCGCGCGTTGGGCTCCACCATAAAGTACGGACTTGCCGCGGTACTGTACTGCACGAGCCCCGACGTGTTCACCACAACCGGCAGCAGCAGCCGCATGTGACGCAGCAACAGCAGCACATTGGAATTCGACGTGGACGCTGTCGCTGCAGCACCTTTTCGGTCTTCGCTTCCTTCCACTGTTGCCGCCGACCCTGGCGCCTTGCCTTCCGCTTCGTCCAGTTGGCGCACGGTCCAGCGCACCAGCGTTGTCGGTGGCAGGCGCGGCTGAAGCTCAAACGACACCGCGAAGGCCTCGCCGCCGTCGGCCCGCCGCACACGACGGATGCGCGGGACGGTGAGTGCATTTTTACTTTTTTTCTGCATTGTCGGCACACCGCAGTGGGCGCCGAGGCCGGCAATGGTCACCTGCGGCAACGCGTCTCGCCGGACGTGCAGAAGGGGCATCACAGTGAGGATGTGCGGACACTTGCACTTCAGCACACGATTCGTGATGCGCAGCTGCATGTCGGAGCTGGGGAGCGGGCGGGTCACCGCAGTCGCCGCGTCCCCCTCACGCTGGCTGGCTCTATTGAGCGTCTCCTGCTCGTCTGACGCGTCCTTTTTCGTCGCTGCGGAAGCGCTCGCCGTCGTGGAAGCCGCGCCGCGATCAGCGAGTGAGGGTAAGAAGGAGGAGGAAGAGAAGACTCGTTGCAGTGCGGTTGGTGTCAACAGGCCTGTCGTCAGCACCAGCACATCACCGTCGCCATCGTTGTGTGCTGCCACGTCTTCGTCCGTCAGCACGTAGCTTGTATTATACACCCGTCTCCTGTCCCATGTGTCGATGAGGTACAGCCGTTCGTGAGGGAAGAGGGCGCGCTTCTCCGCCGCGCTCAGCAGCTGAAAGGGCGATGCCTGTAGCAGCTCCTGGAGGAAGGCGTCGTACAACTCCAGGCTGCGCAGCAGGGTGCCGTCGAACCGGTACTGACAACAGAGGCTCAGCTTCAGCTGCAAGGCTACCGGCAAGGTGAGGCTGTGTGGCGTGAGGAGCCCCGCGCCGGTGAAGGACCCGCTCGCCCACGCGACCGAGGAGCGCGGGCAGGTAAAGTCAGCCGCGCACATCGAAGCACCGCTGATGTTCACCGCCGTCGATGCCGCCCCACCGTGGAAGTGCTGAGGAGGTGAGCTTGGCACGTCCCCGTCATCTCCACGAGAAGGGAAGGCGGGAGCAACCTCAGCAGATTCGCTACGCAGGTGCGCCTCTTCATTGGCTAGGGCAGCGTAGTAGAGTTCGAGTGCCTCCGAGACTTCACGCTTCTCTGCAGCTGCTTCACCGCTGTCGAAGCCTGCGTTCCCATCTCGGTCTTGCCCCTCTCCCTGTTTAAAAGAACCTACTTCATGAAAGCTGTACGGTGCACCGTACTCGTGCTGATTGAGCTCGTCTAAGCTGTGGAACACGCGCGACGCGCTGTTTTTGTGTGCGACGCCAGAGTTACGCAGCGACGTGTGTTCGCCGGCGACGGCAGCATCAGCAGCAGCTCGGGCAGTTTTGATTCCATCAAAGAAAGAAGCATCGACGAGGAAAAGTACGAGCAGCACGCCCAGCGCCAGCGGCGTCGACCGCAGCCGAGATCGGCCCCAGTGTCTACGCTTCTGACTGCCGCAGCTGCTACGAGGAAGGCACCAATCTACCGCAGAGACAGCACCAGCCCGACTGTTCCTTGCTTGCGGCGCCATTGTGAAAAAAAAAAAAAGGTAGAAAAGGCCTGTATACGCGGCCAGTTAGTATGCAGCCTTTACTGTGGGAAAGCTCTTCTTTCTCTCTCACCTCCACGATCAAATCTATGTGTGTAAAATATATATCTGGGGTGTGCAGTCCGAATGCCACAGACAGAAATTAATCGCCAAGTGAAAAAAAAAAAACAGAAAATAAGGACAAGAAATGTAATGAAGCGTGGAGACGACGCAGCTCAGCAAAACCAGCAGACGAACACACACACACGCAACTTGAAAAAAGAAAAAAGGGCTGCTTAGCTTTTTAAGTAATCCTATTGAATTGAGCAATAAGGGTATTTGTACGAAGTGCAGAACGAAAAAAGAAAAAGAAAAGATGTAAAAGACACCTTGAAACACAACACGACGTGTGTATTTGTGTGGATCTGCCGAACACCTCACGTGAAAAAAAAAAAAAGGGAGAGGCAGAACACAAGCGTAGAAGTGGAGAGAGGAAGAAGAAGAAGAGGGAGAAAAAAGGGCAGTGAAAAAGTGTGTGTGTTGTTCTCATTTGAGAAAAAAAAAAAACAATAATAATAAAAGCACACGAGGCTGTGCACCGATTCACTCTGTGACTATTAGAAAAGAAAAAGCGCAGGAAATGTCCTTTTCTCGCGATGTGCGAAGATGCCTCACTGCAATTCCGCACATATACGGACGCTTCTTTCTTCTTTCTTCTTCTAATGAGCAGAGTTGCGGCGACAAGGTCCCATCGATTGAGCAGCATTTATTTCTTTTTGTAGCTGTTTCCTCCCTTTTCTCAATCCGTAGTGCCGCCGTCCAAACTTCGCAGAAACGACAACTGACGGTCGAGCTCAGCCCAATAAGTCAGAAGCGCAGAAGCAAGGTGTCACCCAGAACAGCGCAAGGCAAGCCAGAGAACCTTGCAGCCACATTGGGTGCTGGTAAACCCCACAGTAAACGCTTTTTTTAAGTGCTCCAGTGGCCTCGTCGCATGTATCTCCTCCTGCTTCCGGGATATAAAAAAAAAAAAAGAAGGGGGTAAAAAGCTGTTAAATTGCTTTTAACTACACGCCTTTCTTTTTTTTTTTTCCTTCTCTTTTCTTCTTTTTTCTTGTTGTTGACAACACACCAAATGAAAACTCATTTTTTTTTCTCCACATACAAAAAAAAAAGGGGGAAAAAAAAGACACACAAAAAAACCAGATATAGAAAACAACAACTCCAATAATGAAGATTGGTATAAAGGGAGAAAAAAAAAAAAAGACAACTGTAAGCAAATAGAAAAAAAAAAAACACACAGCACGACGCCGTCAAAACAAGGGAAACAGTATATAGAATACCCGCCTGCCGGTAAGACTGTCTTTCGTTTTACTGTTTGTTTGCTTGCTTGCTTTTCCTTTTCTTTTTTTTTTTTTTGGTAGCGGTGGTGCAACTGCAAGCACTCCTGCATCTGAGGAAAAAAAAAAAGAAGAGAGAGAAAAAAAAAAGGGTCAAAAACCTCTTGTGAAGCCTTCGTCATTGCCCTCTTGTGTCGTCTTTCTTTATAACTTTTTCTTTCTCACCACATTCGCGCTACTTACTATTTGGGTGAGCGAAGGGAGAAGAAAAAAAAAAAAAGAAACTTGCAGCGTTAAAGAAGTCAGGGGCTTTTTTTTTTTTTTCATAAACAAAGAACAGCTCCTCCTCTTCTTCTGTGTTCCGTTCTCATGTTCTGTTTCTCCTTTTATTTTCTCTTCGTCTCCTCCTCTTCATTTTATGACGGCGATCTCCTTTTTTTGTATCCCTCACCTTTCCTTTCAGAAAAACAGCACTCACACCCGCACACAGATGTGACACAGCTAAGACAAGAAGCTGGGCATGCAGGACGCTCACGCACACGCGGCGGCAAATCGCGCATGACGATTTGAAAAAAAAAAAAAAGTGAAAAGAAAAAAAAAAGCGTATTCCTTTCAGCTTTGTTTTTTTTTTCTCTCTCATTTTCAACGCAGTACTGACAAAAAAAAAAAAAAAGCACACATGTTTGTATGCATAAATGTGGAAATATGAAAACAGTGTCACACCGAACGAACAAAAAACAATAGAGAGAGCGCTTGTTCTCGACAATTCTCTTTTCTCTTTTATCTTACTTTCATTTTCGCCCTTGTTTATTCACTGATGTACTACGGCTCTTATGCGATGATAAGAATCTTGCTACCTGCTGCACAATGTGTGTGCGAAAGAAGACAAAGGTCTTTGTTGTTGTACTGGTGTTCGAAAACGTCAAATATGCTTCGTGTGTGTGTGTGTGTGTGTTGTCAGTTGTTTGTTCTTTATGGCGGCGCAAGTATCGCGCAGGTGATACGCACCCTTCGCAACGTGACGGAAACTCGCTCCCTGCCGAACGAGCTTCGGAAAATAAAAAAAGACAACGAAAAAAAAAAACCTCAACGATTGAATCAGTAAAAAAAAAAAGCAAAAACCAACACTGCACACGTGACGCGCACTCGTCTATCCCACACGCTCTTCTCACTTCTCTTTTTCTCCTTCTTCCTTTGTTCATTGATTCGCCTGTGCGTGTGTGCGTGTATTTGCGCACACGAACGCACCTATTTTTCTTCTTTTCTGATAAAGAAAAATAACCACCTTGAAAACAACAGAATAATAGCAACCCAAGCAAAAAATCACAAGCAAGCTGTAAAAGCAAACACTTGCTGATTTTATCATCCCCTTCAGGGGTAAAAACCACGAATATAAACGTTCAAAAAAAAAAAAAAAAGAAGTCAACGAGGCACGAAGCAATACAGGAAAAGACAAAAAAAAAAAAAAACTACCTAGAAAAAAAAAAAAGAGGGAGAAAAGAGCCTCCTTAAAAAAAAAAAACAAAAACAGATCTTTGTTTCAAAAAAAGGAAATAGGAAAAAAAAAAAAAGAAAATGCGTTTTCTTTTGTTGTTGCTGTTTTGTCGTTGTTGCTTTTCTCTTTTTTTCTCCAGCCTCCCTCCGTCTTTTTTTTTTTTTTTTTGGCAGCGACGAGTTTTTTTTTTTTTTTCAATGTTTGTTTCCTTGTGTTTTTTTTTTACGTAGCAAACTAAAAAAAAAAAATAAATAAAGAAAAAGTGCAAACTAAGGAAACAAAAAGAAAGAAAACAACACGAAAAAAAAAAAAAAGCTGGCAGGGAAACGGTAGTCTCAAGAGTACGGTAGAAAAAAGAAATGGAAAATGGAAAAAAGAACATAAAACTGAGAAATCCAGGCGAAGAGACAAAAACGTTTAAACAAGCAACTTAGACTACCCTCGTCGTGCTGCAACAAACTACTTTATTGAGAAAGCGGGAGGAAGGAAGAAGAAGAAGAAAAAAAAAAAAAGCGACATAGACAGGTAAACCAGCCAAAAAAATACATGAGAAGAGAGGCGAAACGGTACCACGGATGAAAAGGAAACGAAGACGAGGAAAAAGGGTGCAGCCGAAAGAAAGAAAACAATGAAAGACGTGAAGGGTGCTTGCGCCAGCCCCATGGTGTCGATGTTGAGAAAGAGCGAATATGTATGATATTGGAAGTTGCACCGAAGTCAGCCGAAAAAAAAAAAAAACACAAACGAGATGCGGGAAGGGGACTGAAGAAAGAGAGAGGTCGCGTTGAAGCGTTCAACGTACGCACACGACAGCCCTACGTCGGGTGCGAGTACGCAAGTCTGTGTCGCCATGCCTCCTCCTATCCATGATCAGCTTGCCCTCCTTCTTCTTTTTTGTTTTTTTTTTTTGCTTTTTCGTCACGTTTATGTGTGTGTGTGTGTGTGTGTGTGTGAAAGAGAGGAGAGTATAATAAAAAAAAAAAAGATGTGGTGCTGCTGCGCCTCGCCTCCCCGCACTTCCGTCGTTGCTCTTTCTGCCTTTTCTTTTTTTTTCCTCAAAAAAAAAAAAGAAAAAAAATGCGTGTGTATGTGTGCCTACGTCAGGCGCGTGTCGCGGACTGTTGATGTGAAGGGCACCATTTCCTTTCTTTTTTTTTTTAAATAACTAGATCTAAAACGGAGAGGAAAAAACAAAAAAAAAAAAAAAGGAGAGGGTGGCTTTCTACTCCTCCTCCACTTCGAAGGTGCAGTTGCCGCGCATGAACGTCAGGACGGGACCCACCAGCGCAATGCGCTCCGCCTTGCGACCGATGATGATGCCCGTGAGCGAGCCACCACGCTTGCTGGCCTGATAGAACTGCAGCTGGTCGCCCACCTTGAAGTGGCCCTTCTGGCGCAAGCGCAGCCAGTAGGGGGTGAGGACAGTGTAGAGGGTGCCGGTGACCGGGTCCTCATCCACGCCCATCCACGGCGCAAAGAAGCGCGAGACGACGTCAGAGTCGGCTGCTGGGCCGCTCGTCAGCATGCTAGCGTTGAGCGCCGTGACACCGAGTCCCGAGATCGGCCCCAGCACGCCCGGATGCGCCTTCTGCGCCGCCTTGAAGTGTGCTGTAGCAAACACGCGCTGCAACGCCCCAATATCAGGGCGGCACTCCATCACGTTCTGCGGGGTGGAGAGGCGGGCTATGTAGTACTGTGTCCCCTTCGAGTACGCGATGTCCTCCACGCATTCCGCGCCGTAGGGCAGGCCCAGAGCGTCGGCCACCTCCTGAAAGATCTCCTTCGGCACTTGCGCCTTCACCGAAACCGCCTCCGCCATGGGGAAATGCACCTCGTAGATGTCCGGTGTGAAGTTGTAGCTCTTCAGCATCGACATGCTACCGTCGATCACCGTGCCAGACTTGCGGCGTACGCTGATGATGCCGGAGGCGGTCACGAAGCACAGCACGTCAGTCTGCGCCGGCACGAAGAACTCCATGGGAATATTTGCGACAAGGTGGCGCGTGTTCTCCGACTGGCAAAGGCGGGACACCTCGCAGATGATGTGTGCGGCGGCGAAGGTGGCGTGGCCGCACAACTTCACTTCCTTTGTGGGAGTGAACCAGCGAAGTCCGAACCACTGCGTGTGCATGCGGCGTGGGCGGCGGCTCTGCTCGCCATTGAGGTTCGGCGTCAAGGAGCCGCGCGTTTCGAGAAAGCTGGCACCGAAGTACGCCATCGAGAAGCTGGAGCTGGGCAGCAGGCCGGGGGAGCGCGGGGAGGCCGCGCTGACGTCGCCGGCGCGCTTCGGGTTGAGCGGGGTCGGCGTCCCCTCCGCTTCCTGCGCGATGGAGGTGAAGACGGGCGGGTTCTCGTCGTCCTCGGTGACGGCGGCGCTCGCGCGGCGGCGCACCTCCTCGTCCTGCCTCACCTTCTCCTCGTACTCGTGCTCGAACTCGTTACACTTACGCATGATCTGCTGCTGGATCGTGCGGATGCGCGAGGCTGGCAGGCGGTAGACGAAGGCCGTCTCCGATAGGTTCATCTCCTTCGCCACCTGCTGGAAGGCTTTGCCCATCTTCGCATTGCGCTCCGCCGCGTACTTCTCGCCGGCCTCCTCGCGCTCCTTCTCCGTCATCTTCGTTTCCATCGGCTCAGGCTCGCCACGGCCGAAGCTGGCCTCGAGACTGCTGACGGCGGACCACTCCATGCAGTAGACGGAGGTCGGGACGAGGCAGACACCCGCCGGGTTGCCCTTGAAGCGATCCGTGGTGAAGGCATCGCAGGTCATCAACGGGGTGGTCACGGGGACGGTGCGGGGCTCCATTTTCTCTTTTTTTTTTTTTGTTGTGTGTGTGGTGTGTGCGTGATTTTTGTTTTTTGCTGGTTCTGGCGTCCTCGCGAGCGTCTAGATCGACCAAGGCTAATGAGGGAAGAAAAAAAAAACAGCAGGTAGGGAATCAAAAAAAAAAAAAAACTAATCAGTCCGTATGAGAGGACAAACACACACACACACAAGCACGCACTGGGGTATTAAAACAGGGCAGAGATGCTTCGCTACAAAAAAAAAAAAAACGAGGGAAAGAAAGATAACAGCACAGGAAAAAAAAAAAAAACAGCAAATTAATGAGACCGCAGAAGGCTGACGACGACTCTTTTTTTTTTTTTTCGCTATCACAAGAAAAGAGAAGAAGAAAAAAAAACAACAACAACACTAAGGCGTAACGGAGAAATAAAGTAGTAAACAAATAAAGAAAAGCAAGAGAAAGCGATGAAAGAGAACGACAAAGAAAGAACGCAGTAAAGCTGTCGGTTGAACCCGCAATGGAGGGAGTGTCGTGAACAGAAAACAAAAATAATAATAAAAATAATATTATTTATTTATTTAGTTATTTTATATAATGTGTGTAAGATGACAGGAAGCGAGAAGAAGCGAGAAAGAAATAAAGAAAACGTGTAAAACGGTGTAACGAGGAGAAGAGTGAGGACGCCGCAAGACGTCACCGTCGAGGCTCCAACAGTCGAGCTGCGCGTTTCCGTAAAGTCATTTTTCAAACAGCGGTTACATTAGTGAAACTGGAAAGGAAAATAACAATAACAAGCACATATGTAAAATGAACATAAATACACACATTTCATGAACTCCTGCTGCGGCAGAAGCACACACACAGATAAGGCAGTACTTGCCGTTTTCTGCTCACCGCACAAGCAATATAAAGGGAAGCGTTGAGGAAACACTAGAAAACACATACACACACGCTTTTATCCCCATTCAAGTGCTTTCTTATTCATGTGAGCAAAGTAGCCGCCTTCATACGATCTGAAAAAGGAAAGCTCGAGTGCAAACATATAGATAGACAGATAGATATAGGTATAGGTATAGGTATAAATGTAAAGATTGCTTGACAACGGAGTCTACATATTTCGGAGTACAAGAGAAAAAAAAAACGGCAAAAAATGATAAATTAAACTACGAATTCTGGCAACAAACACAAAATGTAAAAGCGCTAGTATACAAGCAAACACACACACACAAATATAAAACCCCCCTGTCCAAAAAAAAAAAAAAACTGGAATAAAAGCGAAGTAACGAGAGAGGTTCATGAAGATAGAAAATAGTAATAATAATAAAACAGCAAGAAAGAACCGTTACAGCCAGGTGCTGTCAATTTGAGAAGAAGAAACAAAAAAAAAAAAAAGAGTTCCAATAGCTACTTACATGTGTAGGACAGGCCGCAGCCTTTATGCAACATCACATTATATATGCTCGCTGAGACTCATCTAGCAGAACGAGAGCAATTAAAAAAAAAAAAAAGAGAGAGAGAGAAAAAAGAGAACGCTGGTTACGCACATGGAGGAGAACGTCAAAAGAAGCGAACGTTTTCCTTTTTTTTTTTGTGTGTGTGTGTTTGTGTGCTTTGGTAGTCCGCACACACACACACAATTGTGTGCCTGCGTGTCTTTGAGTGAGCGCGGGTGTGGATGTGATGTGGGTATGTGGGCTTGTGTGTTTTGGTTTCCATGCGTTCCTCATTCGGTCTCCCGCTCTGCCGAGACCTCCTCCAGCATTTTATCTGGGCACGTTATCCACGGGTGCTCGAGCAGCTCCGCCGCCGTTGCACGCTTGGCGGGGTCACGGTCAAAGCACCGCTCAAAGAAGCTGTGCAGCATCGCAGGGCAGTTCCGCGGCACCCCGGTCGGCATCCCCTGCTCCCGCGCGATGCGGAACAAGATCTGAAAGATGTTCGTCCCCGTCACCTCCCAAGGCTCCCGGCCCAGAAGCTCAATCACCAGACACCCAACCGACCAGATGTCCGCCGCGCTCGTGTAGCCGCCCTCGTCCTCCCGCATCACCTCCGGTGCCATGAAGAATGGGGAGCCGACCATCGTCTGGTACATCGCCGCAGGAACAGCAGCGGGAGCCGGCGCAGCAACAGCAGCCGCGCCCACGGTGGCCGGCGGCAGCGTCGTCGGGCTGGTCTGCACGGTCCCGCCGCCAAAGCGTTTACTGCAGCCGAAGTCGGCCAGCTTCGCCTCCCCGGTGGCGGAGATGAGCACGTTGTCGCACTTGATGTCGCGGTGAATGACGTGCTGCGCATGCAGGTAAGCCAGCCCCTCCAGCACCTGCCGCGTGTAGGACCGCACAAGCGAGATGCCAAAGACGTGCTGCGTCTTGACGAGTTTGCGGCGCAACGTGGCGAGGCTGCCGCCGTGGCACAACTCCATGAAAATCTCCAGCTGTTGGCCACCCGTTGGCATGACACGGGTTTGGCAGCCGTAGTAGGCCACAATGTTACGGTGCTTCAGCGACCGCATGAGGTTGATCTCAGTCTGCAGCGCCTTAACTTCGGCGGTGTCATCGTCCTGCGGCAGCTCCTGCACCTTCACGGCGATCATCTTCCCGTCCATGGTGATGCCTTCGTAAACGGTGCCAAAGGACCCCTTGCCCAGCACACTCATTCGACGCCACTCCACCAACTCATTGCCGTCTACCACAAAAGTGGTATTGAAGGCGCTCCGCTGCGTCTCTGTCAGCAGCGCCAGCGACGCACTCTCTGGCGAAAGGGACTCGTGTCCGGTACTGCTCACGTTGACGTTGTTGCTTGTCGTGGCGCCCATGAAGTGCGACGAGCGCGTGCTTGCGTCATTGAAGCCGTTCTCGAGGTACACAGTGCCGCCGCCGCCAAGGCCGCCACTACCATTCACGGCTCGGCTGCCCGCCGCACTCGCCAGCAGCGTGTGCGAGAGCGAGGTGCCCTCGTTGTTCACCTGCGTGAACGGCACCATCAGCGCATCCGCGGACGGCCGCCCATCATCGGAGGTCGGGCAGAGGGAGGAGAGCCGCTGCAGCTGATTCGTGAATAACGAGGTCCCATTGGGGTCGCCTAGTCGCACGGGCATACTCGGTGAAGCGTAAAGGGAAGAGGCGGCTGGGTTGGGGGAGTGAGGGTGCTCCGGGTAGCCGTGCTCGAGGTAGTACGCGTTGGAGTACCGCACGTAAAGTCGCAGCACGCTCGCACTGCTCTTCCCGTCGTCCTCCATGACACCCGCGCCAGCGAAGAGGCTGGTCGTGGTGTTGAAGCCTGTAGACGGGGAGGGCGATCGAAGCACATGCTGCTGCTGCTGCTGTTGTAGTGGACTGTTGTTCGCGTGGCTGCTCACATAGAAGTTGTTCGCGCTCTCGTGCTCCACCCCTGCACCGGCTTTACTGTGCGGTTCACAAAGCGAGCCGTGACTGCTCCCAGCGGCGGCCCCGCTCTGAAGACTCTGCAGCCGACTCGCACGCAGTGGCGCTGGGGCAGCAGGTAAAGCGGCTGCCTTGCCACCGCGGTGATCATCTGGAGAAGCAATGCCGCTACGCGCACTACGTCCGCTGTCAGTGGAGCCGACCGTGGTGGTGAAAAGCGGCCGCGCGGGTGTGTCCTGCACCTCTGTCGCAGCCTCGGCCATCGTCATCTCGAAGGCGTCCAGCAGCTGATTGAAATCTTCCTCGATGTCGATGTCCACCCGGTCCCCAGTCGCGTCGACGCAGTACATGTCAAAGTCCGTCGCTTTCGCAAAGCCGAAGCGGGTCATGATTTCCTTCACGTAGCGGTTGAAGCAGTGGCGGGTGCGGATGGCGTAGACCACCTTCACGTTCAAATCGCCCTCGCGTGATATCTTTGTACAAATCCGCACTGGTGAGTCCTCGCGGCCCTTCTTTTTCTGCTCCCTTTTGCAGTCGTCATGTGCGACTCCAGCCTGGGAGGGAGAGGAAGAGGGAGACGGTGAGGCAGCCCTTGACGACTGAGCCTCTTTCCAGGGTGTCCTGTCTGACGGCCGACCTGCGGCGGCGGCGGCGAAACCACCCCTTGCGGGCGCACGTGACGTTGCCGCGGCCCTGTGACGTCCACCCCTCGGCCGCTTACGTGGTGACTCGTCTTCCTCGCGGTCGCTTTCATCGTCTTCCTCGTCAGACTCCTCCCCCTCCTCGTCGTCTTCCTCGTCGCTCGAGTCGTCGCTATCCTCCTCATCCTCCTCCTCCTCCTCCTCCTCCTCCTCCTCACTGCTGCTGGCATCGTCGTCACTCGCGTCCTCTTCATCAGACGTCTCGGTGTGATCTGTCGACTCCGTCAACACGCCAGCGTCGTCGCCCTCCGCATCGCCGTTGTCCTCTTCTCCGTCCTCTTCTTCCTCTTCCGATAAGGTGTCCTCGTTGACCGCCGTCTCGTCATCGGAGTTGTCTTCTTTTACTTCGTCAGACATGCCTTCAGCAGCACTGTTCTCTATGTTCTTCTTCTTCTTCTTCGTGGAGCTCCTCTTACCGGTGGTCGCTTTCGCAGGGACGGGCGTCATTCTCGCTGAGGCTGCTGCTGGGGCTGCAGCGCACTGGTCAGCGCTGGTGCTTGGCAGCGTCGCCGGCTCTTTCTCCTCCTCGCCACGCTGCCTCGCCTCTGCGGAATGGCGCGTAACCTCAAACAGCGTCGTGCCGTTGGGCACGTGCTGTTGTTGATGTCGCTGTTGCCTTTGCGGCGACAGCTGCGGGTGTGGTGAAAGTTGTGGAAAAGCAAACGGAGACGCACTGGTCGTGGTGGGACCACTGTGCCGTGGAGAGGTGCGCTGCGACGTGGTGGGCGTCTGCTGCGACGTCGGCGTACGGCGCTCCACCGTTTTTGGCGTCGCCCTCGCAGCGGAGCGCGATGGAAGCTCCTGCAAGCCGGACTTGGAGAGCGACATGGAGGTGCTGCTGGCGTTGGTTGCAAAGACGGGGGCCAGGGAAGTGCTTCGTCGCATCGGTCCGAACAGCTGATCTTGACTCGCGGCGTGAATAGGGTGACTACTGATGCTGTTCTCCCCACTTTGGAACAACGAGTGAGCCGTCATGGGGAGGGGAAGATGATGCGGCAACGACGGTGATGACGGTGGCGTTCGGCTGTGCTGGAGAGCAGACTCCTGCAGCGGAGACAGCACGCATTTCGGGCTCACGGCTCCTGCGTCCATCGTGGCCGCCGACAACTCCTCGCCCTCACGCGGCAGGGGAGGCAGCTTTATGCCCGCCGTGCGCGTCTTCGCATCCGTCGAGTCTATTGAGGCCTGCTGCTTTGAAACCGATACGCTGCGACTCCGCGGGTTCAGTGGCGCTTTGCCTGCATTTGGCGGTGTTGAGCCGGCTGCCGTACCGGACGTAGCGGTGCTCCACCTTGGTGTGAGACCAGAGGACGAGGTTCGTGACTGGGTGACTCGCTGCTTCGCTAGCAGCGGCGGGGCTGTGCTCGCCGCTGATGTCCCTCCTACTTTTAATGCAGTGGTAGTGGTGCTTGGGCTAGCTGTGGCGCTGGCTGCGCCTGTGACTTGTGGGTTGTGTGGGGTTGCCGTTGAGAGCGTTGTATGCTGTCCTTTCTTGCCCTCGTGAACTGCTTTGGATGGTGCAGTAGTAGCGTTTTTGACCGCAGAGGTAGAAGGAGCTCGTCGTCGCGCGTTTAGTGTAGGAGAGGGCTTAGTGCTGTTGTTGCTGCTATGTCGTACAGCAACCGCGCCGGCTAACGTCGTCGGCTTCTTCGTTTGGTCTCCTGGTGCCGTGGTGGAACGCATGGCAGCCTTCAACGACTTGCGTGGTCGGCGTGCGTTCGAGTTCGACGGCAGCTGCGACGCTGCGACGCCCGCACCATCGCGGTCCATCGACTCAACTGCCACACGAAAACAAAAAAAAAAAAGCGGAGTTCGAGCGAACAACCACGAAAAAAAAAAAAAGCGTGGCAACTTACGACGGTTTACACCGAAAAAGCCTAAAACGAAAAAGAGAGAGAGCCCAAAGCGAGGATTAAAAGGTCCTCAATACGCCGTTGCTGCACCCTCTAACGCATCCGTGTTGTATGAGGAATTTTTCGTGTCTTGACACGGGCACACTCTCTTTATGAGCTTGTTGTTGTTGTGTTTGACAATTTACGGTGGTAGTATTGATGTGCGAGATTGCGGTGTCGAAGGGAAAAATACATAGATAGATGAATGCACATCGTGCAGCATTATTTAATTCACGCGTGGTCACAAGGGAAGGGGAAAGGGGAGAAAGAGAACATGAGCTGTACAGCGCAACCGTAAGCGTCGGTTGTGAATACGCCTGACTGTTTCTTTTTATTTTTTTTTCCCCTTTCCTTGTTTTTTCTCTTCGTTTTTGCGGCGGTCACCGAAAGATGAGTTGGCTTTCAAGTGAGTGCTTTAGTGTTTACAACAAGCACCCGCTCGCCTTTTCGTCTCTGGAGCAACCTTTCGTTGCCATTACATATATACACACACACATACACACACATATATATATATATATAATAAGAGGGCGGTCCCTTTTGCTTAGTCTGCTTGTGTGTGTGTGTGTGTGTTTTCTTTTTTTTTTTTTTTGCCGCTACATACCTTGCCGGCTGAGTTCCTACTACTCTTCCTTTTAGTATGTTGCCTTCAAAGATCGAGAGTGGAAGTACACAAAAATTCAGATATATATATATATATATATATCTATTTGGATATTACGAATATGCAGATACAGAACTTCAAGGTAGTACAAAAAAAAAAAACAAGAGCGTTTTCCTTTCTTTTTTTTTTTTTTGCAGCGAGTACAACGTCTGCGCAAGGCAACGAGAGAGAGAGCCTCTACAGCAAAAATGATCTAGGATTTAAAAGACGAAAAAAAAAAAAAAGATGTTCTTCCGAAAAGCAAGACATGTGCACTTCTTATACAAACATACATACTCGCACGTAGACACAAAACGTGCACAGCTGTATGCTTGGAAGACTTACATGTCTTCTTTTTTGTTGTTGTTGTTGTTGTTGTCGGAAGAAGAAGAAGAAGAATTTTAAAAAAAAGAGGACACAAATCCACGAACGAAAAATGAGGTAGATAGATTCAAAAAAAAAAAAAAGCAGATACCGAATCGCAAAGATATATATATATATATGTAGTATATAGGAAAGCAATGCCTCACTGTATTAGAGAGAAAGAGGCACAAACACAAGCACTCAAACCTGTTGGCTATTTCTGAAAAAGACAAAAAAAAAAAAAAGAACCGAAACTGAGCTAATACAAACAAAAAAGAGAGAAAGAAGGTGAATAACATATTTGAAAAAAAAAAAAGAAGAAAAAAATGAAAACGCTTGCGCACGATTTATCTGTAAGAGCTACGCCGTGTTCTTCTTCGCCGCCTGGGTATTCGCGGCGGTGGCAGTGCGTGAAGGGGAACGCACTTTGCCAGCAAGCCCCGCTGCGTTCGCTGGTGAGCCCTCACGCAGTCCCGACGGCCGCAACGCTCCGACCGACTCCGACTTGCGCGTCGCCGAGGCCCGCATCGCGCTGCTGCCGTTCTCCTTGTCGCTCGCCACGCGGCCACGCAGCGGCGCCGATGGTGGTGGTGTGCGCGGGTCCGGCTCCTGCGCCGAAACAGCCGAAACGGAGCCGTGGAACTGGTTCATCGTCGCCTCCATCGCCGTCGCGGGCGTGAAGTCAAAGCGCTGGCTGTGGTCCTGCAGGTGCAGCTGCCAAGCAGTGGTCATGGAAGCCCGCGACACCGCGCCGCTCTTGCCGGCATCGGACAACGTCGCCGTGGTGGTCGTCGTGTTGGTGGTCGTCGTCGTCATAGTGGTTGTGGTCATGAGAGAGCCGGCGCTGAGGCTGCCGTCGCCGACGCTCGTGGCGGCCTGCGAGGCGGCGTGCCGTAAAAACGACGACACAAATGCTACCTTATTCACTGCGCCGTCCTCATGCAGGAGGGACTCGGCGGCGTCTTCGTCGTCAGCACGCGGTACCGCCGCAGCAGCAGCAGTAGCCACGTTCAGCGTCCGCCGCGTCCCCGGCGACGGCTCGGCGGCGCTCTCCGCTGGCAGCTGCGCCACCTCCCGCACGCTCTGCCCATCCGCCACGCACGACGACGTCGTCGTCGTCGTCGTCGTGTGGGTCGTCGTCGTCGTCGTCACGGTGCTGGTCTCCAGAGAGCTGTTGAATGGGATGAGGTTCATGTGAGCCCTGCCTGCCCCCTCCTCCATCGCCGCCGCGGCGACAGCCTCTCTCTCACTACGGCCCAGGTTCAGCGAGCCCTCTGGTGTAATGGTGAGGGGGGCCCAGGGCAGGAAGACAGAGGTGTCCGGCACGAGATGCGCACCGCTGGAGCGGCGAGGGCCGGCGCCATTCGCGGTGCCGTGGTTCGCACGGCCAACCGCCGCGGCATGACGGGCGTGCTGCTGCTGCACACTCAAGTACGGGTGGTGCTGCGGCAGGTTGCGGCTGACGGCGCCAGACCGCGCGGCGAACGCGTCGGCGTTGAGCGAGGCCGCGTTGACGTGGGCAGCGCCGACGGCCCCCGGCAGTCCAGCGCGTCGACGCTCTGCCGCGGCGGCGTACTGCTGTGGATAGCGGTGCTTGTGCGCCAAAAAGTGGTTCACACCGTGGGCAGCAGCAGCACTGCTGGGGTGGCCGTGGCCTCGGCTGCCAACTGAGGCGCCGAGGCTGCCACGCGAGAGCGGCAGCCCGGCTCCGCTCACGCTCACGCTCGAAGCCGGGTCGAGCGACGTGGCTGGCACGCTGCCCAGGTTAGTGTTGTTACAGTAAGTCGTGCAGAAGCTCGTGGCGGCGGCGGCGCTCACGTTGTTGCTTGCGTTGTTGCTCTTGTTACTGGTGAGGTGCTGCGTAGCAGCGGACACGCCGGACGACTGATCGCCCAGCTCGCCGAATGTGCGCAAGGAGAAGGAGAAGGAGGCGGCCGCGGCGCCCTGCGAGAGCGCCGTGGCGCCGGAAACGCGGCGCGGGTGAGGGGCCCGCAGCGCCTGATGCGGCTGCAACGGGTGGTAGTGCGTGCTGAAGCTCCCCGCGTTCGAGTGGCGGACATGTGACGGGTTGCCGTTGAGGCCGATGGACTGGCTGGCCGACGAGGTGAGAGGGAGGCTCATGGAATAGTCGCCCGGATACTCGTCGCTCGTCGTCATCGTGGACGGGCGCTGGTAGCTCATGCTCGTGAGCAGCGAGTTCGCAATCGGCTCCTCCATCTCCTCGGCACTCGTCGCATCTGCTGCTACTGTGCCAGCGTTTATGGCCGACTCCGGCTCTGCGGGGACGTGTCTCTTCACGGGTGTGGCCACTGCCGTGCACCGCGACGGGCTCTCCTCCCGCTGCGGCGTCTCTGGCGTACCGGGCGGCAGTGGCACCGGCGATCCGTTGGCGCGGCCGTCCGCCCACTGCCCCTCCACGTTGTCACGCCCGCCGCGATTGGCACCGCTGCTGAGCTGCACGCTCAAATTGCGTGAACGATCTTTGCTGGCCGCGCCGGCAGTGGTGAGGTTCAGACCAGGGTGTTGCGCAGCGTGGCCCTCGTGGTCGTTGTTGACAGAGAGCGTGAGGGGAGTGGCAGGAGGGAGGACGACGCTGGAGACGCTGCCGCGGTCCCCCACGGACATAGACTGGCCGAAGCGCTGCCGGGCGCTGGCCCAGCCAGAGACGGAGTAGCTCAGCCGGCGGTTAATGCAGTCCAGCGTGGAGGCGGAGAGGGTTGAGGCGAGGCTGAAGGACGCGTCGCGGCGGCGTGAGAGGCGGGAGAGGCTTTGCTCCCGCACCACCTTCTCCTCCTCCGCCTCGCTTTCCCCGTTAGCCACGTCAGCCGCCTCCACCGCGTTGCCGTGCGGTTGTGTCGGTGCAGCCGGATCTATAGGCACCGGTGACGCTGTTCGCCCGTCAAATAACATGTACGGGCTGCTGTTGTTGTTATTATTGTGGATGTTGCCAGCGCGGCTGCCGAGCACCGGCGAGCCGGTGGCTGAGGGCAGCACGTCCACCACCTGCACCGGAATCCAGCCCTGCTGCGTGATGTCGTCTGCCGTCATCGTCGCCGTCGCAGCACCGGGAGGCACGAGGTAGATGACATCTTGCTCTGGCCGGCTCGGTCGTGTGTCGCGGGCAGCGCGGGCCCGCTGGGAGTCGAGCTGCTGCGTTATGGACGGTGCGTGCGGGACCGGCGAGGCGGGGGAAACGGGGTCGGCATAGCCGCTGCGCAGGGTGTCAGCCAGCGGCACCAGCAGCGTCTGGTCAAACGCGAAGCTGCTGTTAAATGACGGCGGCAGCAGGCAGGCAGCGGCGCCGACGCTCTTCTTGTCGTTGCTGCTGGCAGCGTCGTCTCGCGCAGGGGCTGGCGAGCGGCGTACGAGCACGCGTGCCACGCTCGGCTTCACGGGGGAAGCAAAGGAATCGTGGAAGGCGGCCGGGATGGGCGAGTCGGGCGAGCAGTCCATCACACTCATCGACGTGGCCGCCTCTGCTAGCGTCGCCCCACGCATGGGGCGGTGGGCCTGCTGCTCTCGCTGCACGGGCAGCTGATCCGCCGTCTGCGGCACGACGACCGGCGAGGCCGCCCCGCACGCGCCGCTGCCGTCGCCGTCATCCCCACCACCACCGCTGCGGCCCCCTCGACGAACAGAAGAGGAGGCCGATGCGGCGGCGTTGCTGCGGGCGAGCAAGATTGTCTGGCCTAGTGCGTAGCTGCCGTCCAGCTGCAACGAGGCGTCTGCGAGGTAGGCCGTGCCGTCGTGGTTGTCAATGAACAAGTACTCGCTGTTTGCGTTGCCCCTGTTATCGTTGTCGTTACTGCGGTGGTGGTTCGCTGTGGTGCACGTGGGGAAGTCTGCATGGAGAAGCCGTGGGGCGAGGAAGGGGGAGGCGGACGAGGCAGGGACGCGCGTGCTGCACGTCGTGGCGGGAGAGGCCGAGGCCGTCGTCACGCACGCGCGCGTGCTCGTCGTTGTCGCGGCGGACGCGTTCCGCGCCGACGGCACTGCCGGGTCATCGTACGCGCCGCGGACGACGCTGCCGTCGTCGTCGGGCTCGCGATCTGGCCGGCACTCGTCGAAGTCGTCGCCGCCACCGCGATGACGGCGGTCACTGCTGCTGACGTGGTCTCGCGTGGGCTTTTTCGGCGTGGCGTCCAGCGACTCCGGCGTGTGGGGCACCGGGCTAGACGACCCACGCATCTGCGGCGTATGCGGCTGCGGCGTTGCCGACACGCCCGTCGTCGTGCTCGGGGTGCGGCGGGTGCTGCCGAGAGAGTGCAGTGTGTTGTTCATAAAGAGCACCGTCTCCTGGAAGAGGCCGACCTCGTCTTCGTCGTCGCTCTCGGCGCGCTCGTCGTGCACGTGGCCGCGGTCGTGGTCGCCGCCAGACAGCCGCGGGTGCTGCACGGACGCCATCGGTGTGACCTCCGTCGCTGTGGTGAAGTTCGCTGGGCCGTCGCTCCGGTACGTGATGCTCGGGTCACTGGCCCACACACCTTCCGACTCGTACCGACCAGCCGCCTCATGCAGAGCGGCGCGGCCGTCGTGACCAAGGCCATCACCGCTCGCAGCCACGGTGGGCCGGTGCACGCTCGGCGAGAAGACACAGGCGGAGTCGCGGCTGCCCTCAGACGGCGCTGACGACATCGTCGTTGCGTTCAGCAGCTGCGTCGTGGAGAAGAGGGCTTGCGTGGCGGAGTCGGAGGCAGACATGGAGGAGAAAGGACCGTGCGTTGTGCGTGTCGCGCGTGGCGGCGTCGTGGTCGCCGTCGTCGTCGCGGCATCTTCGCTGTCGAAGGCGACGATGCGACGGGGCTCCCGCAGCGGTGGATCGAGTTGCAGCAGCTGCCCGTGGGAGTGGGCTGACTCACCGCTGCTGCTTCCGTCCTTGTCGTGATTCTCGCTACGTCTTGGTGGCCGGGGAGGCGGGGAGGCAAGGTCGAGCCCGTCCGTCGCAGTGCCGCAGCTGCCCTTCTTTTCAGGGGAAGCCATCACGCTGGGGAAGCCGCCATTGTCGTTCACCACACGACTGCCGACCTGCAGTGTGCGAGATGGGACATCGGGTGAGAAGTTCATCGACGTCGCCGCCTGCGAGACGGTAACGTCAGACGCCTCGGAAAAGTCCATGACGCGCGTGCTGTCGACTGAATTTAAGCCAGCGATAGGCGCGTATTTTCTGGTGGCAGGCCCGCGGGTTACTGGGGGAACAACACCTAGACAGAACGAGAAAAAAAAAATGAAGAAGAAAAAAAATAACGATGGCAGGCAAGCGTGCGTACAAGGTTCGCTGGTTTATAGCAACAAAAAAAAAAAAGAGAACAGACGTGTACAACTTCAAAAAAAAAAAAAGATCTAGAGGGTAAATGCAGGGGTACAAGAGGAATCTAAAAAGAAAAAAAGTAAATGAATAAAAAAAAAAAAAGGTACAGTAAAAAGAAAAAAAAAAAAACAGAGAGAATGATCAAGAAGATGTGGTGCAGCCTTTTTTGTTGTTGTTGTTTTGCTTTGTTTTTGTTTGCACTTCAAAATAAAGAAGCGTCTCGCCTTGTTCTGTGAAGGTTGGAGTGGAGAGAGAACAGGAGTTTCTTCGAACAGAAGAGAGCAAGAATGTTCTTTCTCTTGAGCTTCACGAGACTGTAAGTCGCTGGAACGCCGTACAACAACACGAAGAACACCTGTTGATTTGTGAACGTGTGTCAGTGCGTGTATTTAATTTTTATTTTAGCAATTGGAAAAAAAAAAAAGAGAGAGAGAAAGGGGAAAAAAGAAAAAGGGAGAGCAGATTTGTTAAATGAGAGAGATAGAGACAAAAAGAGAGTATTTAAAAGACGCAGGATAAAGCGCCACGAATCTGCTGAACATTATAAAAAAAAAAAAAAACGGAGCAGGCAGCATAAAAGTGGCTTCAAAAAGAAGCAAAGAGGATGTTCCTTATCCTCCGATGCGCCTTGCCACAGAGCTTTAAATAAAGATAATTAAAAAAAAGAGCATGGCTAAAAAAAAAAAAAAGCACAGACTCGTGAAACACAAGGCTGTTGTAAAGAAGGCATCAAAGGCTTGCGTTGCTTATGTGTTAAAGAAAAAAAAAACAACTTTCTTGCGTTGTTTCTTTCTTGAAAAAGCAGGGCCTCACTTTTTTTTTTTTTTGTTAAGCCATGCTTTTGTTTGTTTGGTTTTGTTTTTCTCTTCTCAACTACATGGGATAGACAGAATGCTACTCCTTTTTGTTATTGTGGTGGTGGTGGTGGTGGTGTGTGTCTTCAGTTTCTAGCCGGTATGATACAAAGGTGAAGGGAAAGCAAAGGAACCCATAAGAAAGGAGGAGAGAGAATTAAAAAAAAAAAATAATAAATAATAATAATAAAAGGAAACGTACAAATACCTAAGAGAAAACAAATAACAAACAAACAAACGAGTAGAGGAGGTACAAGAAACCGAGAGCACAAAAACACAAGAGAATATGGAAAGAAGAAAAAAAAAAGTGTACAAGTGAATAATAATAATAAAAAAAAAGGGGGGTTGGCTGAAAACCAGAAAGAAAAAAAAAGGCGGTGGTGCATATAAACACATACGAAACGAAGACACATAAAGAGTCAATCACGGTGTTTTTTTTTTTTTGACGATGACGAAAAGATCGAAGGTTCAATTCAAATATATGTAAACAAAGAAAGTAAGGAAAAGAAAGAGGTGCGGGAGAAAAACGTAAAGCAATGCACAGTAGGGAAACTCTGAAAAGGCACCCAAGCATGCTTCGACCACAGGGGAGGGGGGAAAAAAAAAGATCTATGTAGATATAGTCAACGAGAAGTGAAAAGAAAGAAAATGACAGCAGTGTTTGTTTTTTTTTTTTTTTTGGTCCACAAGCTAAAAGGGAAAAGAGTTTTTTACACCTCATGCCTCTCCTTCCACAGCTCCGTAGGCGCCATACTACGCTCTCGCACCGGTGGCGACAGGTCGCGCAGCGAATGGGAGCTGACGGTGGTGACGGAGCCTGGTGTGCGAGCTTCCTCGCTGTCCTCCGGCTCACTCCAGCGCACGTGCTGCGGCGGCGGCAGCGGCCGCTTCGGTCCTGGTGGGGTGCGGAAGAGTCCCTCGTCACCGCTGACGCGATCCCTCGGCGGGGTAGACGGTGCTGCGGTGGTAGCAGACGAGGTGCACCGGGGACGGAGGACGGATCCGTGCGAAAAGATGGTGGCCGCGGCATTGATCGCGGTGGAAGCCGGCGGCACAGGAGGAGGGGACATAGGGTTGCAAAGCGGCGTTGTCACGATAGGGGTGGTGGTGCTGAGGCTATCGTTGGTCAGATCAGCAAAGCTGTTTCTCGTTTCCTTCTCCTCGTCGTCATTGCTATCTTTGCCATTCCCGTGGGGTAACGCTGCCGTCACTTGTGCATTGTCCTGGTCGAGGTCGAAATCAGCCTCCGCGTCCCACGCCGCCGGGTCGACGTGCACGCCATGTGCGCGGAGGTCCTGCGCAAAGGCAGATACAGCGTGCACCTGTTGGCGGTGCTGCCGGGCTAGCAGCGCGCTGACCGCCTCGGCGTCGGCGTCCTCCATCACGGCCTGCGCCCTCTCCAGCGCGAACGTGTCCACCTCCGGCTCATCCTCGGAAGCTGAGCAGAAGGAGAGGGAGACCGCCCTGCTAGAGTGAGGGGCGTCCACCCCGCCATCTTCCCTCGCGTCCTCCTCGATGCCTGGTACTTCGTGATGGTGGGTTGCGTCGCCCACCTCGACCACCACACCTGGGCGGACAACCGCTGAAGGAGCTACGGTGGCCTCTCGCAGAGGTGCGAGAGAGGGAGAGTTGTCCGCGTCACACGTCGCACCATGGCTGCGGCCCTGCTGGTTGTGAGGAGAGTGGTGTGGATACGAGTGAAGTCCTGTGAGTGGTGGTGTGAGCTGCACCGTGGCTGTGGAGCTGCGCATCGGCGCCGTCGAAGGTGCCGTCGCCGCCGTGCTGGCAGCGGAAGCGAGAGGGCGGCCGTTCACGTTGTCCCGTGCGGCCGCCTCGCGGTCGTGCAGGCATGCGCCATTCGGCCCACGCTCCAACGCACTAGCTGTCTGTTCAAAACAAGTGATCTTCGAACCACTGCCTGTGTGAATGCCTACGACAGCCTCCTTTTTTCCCTCCGCTTCATCGTCTGGGCGGGCCACGGACGGCGACGCGGCGCGACGTCGGCGCCGCTCTCGCTGCTCCCACAGATGCACCTCGCTCGGCACCGCCATACGTGACGGCTGCGCCGCCAGCACCTCCGCCAGCGACGACGTCGACGCGATCGAGAAGGACAGCGACGTCAGCGTTGGCGAGGTGGTCGGGCTCTCGACGCATTTCCGCTTTGTCTTGGCATCTTCGATCTCCTCGATGGTGGACGCGTCGGCGAAGTCGTCCAGCACCATGTTGCCACGCCCGCAGGCGAGCATGTCGGACGGCAGGAAGTGGGGAAAGAAAGCTGAGGAGACGGGGGAGAGAAGGGCCGGCGTGTGGCGGCCGTGGCGCGCGCTGTTGTCATTACGTTCCGCAGCATAACCCACGCTGCTCCCGGGACCCCACCCGTGCGAGAGCGACACGGGCGAGAGGCAGCGGCTGCTTGCTGTGCTGGACACCGGCACGCCGCGATCATTATTGGTGTCTGCCGCGCTGCTCCGCCAGCCAAGCGAGCTCTGCAGTGCGTTAGAGACGAAGGAAGAGCCGGAGGCCCGCGACACGCTGTTCGACCGCGCGCTGAGCACCTCGCCACCGCCGTTGCTGCCGCCGGACCACAGCCGTCCGTTGAAGCCGGCCGGTTGTGATGCACGCGGCGCCGTGGGCGGCAGGTGTGCAGCCTCGCCAAACCACACGTTTTCATGGTTGTTGTTGCTGTTGCTGTTGCTGTTGTCATGCTGCTGGGCCTCTGCGGTGGTCTGCCACTCACGCATCTGCTCCAGCTCCCGTGCACTCAACGTCATCGTCGGCAAGGGCCCGCCAAGGCGACTGCCGTTATGGTTCTTGTGGTTCGAGTATGAAGAGAAGACGGCCGGAGAAGCGGGACGGCTCCGCAGCGGTGTCTGCACGGACGGCGAGGACACACCGGAGAGGGGGGCACTGGACGCGTTCTGGCTGTGTTGATCTGCCTTTGTCCAGACGCCACGCATCATCGTGGCCGCCGTGGATTCGCTGCTGTCATTCATGTCGGGTCCTTCCCTCTCATCCCAATGGGTCGAGGTGTTCGCACTGGTCCAGCTGCCGTGGCGGGAGAGTGCAGGCGAGACGCTCGGCGTGTCAGGCAGTGAGAGCGACGACGGCACACGCGACGAGGCACCGCCGGGGTGCGACCGCAGCTGCCGCCACGACGCTGTTCGCTGCGGCGGAGCGTTGTCGCGCGTTGTCCCATCCGCTGACGTCTCTACATGCGCAACGTCCGCGGCACTGCTGCCACTGCGCGCTGTTGTCGTTGTGGCTGTGGTGGTGGTGCTGCTCTGTAAAACACCACTCTGCCACTCCCCCGCACCGCCACACGGCACCAGAGTAGAAGCGCGCGACGCCGCGAAGCTGCCGCGGCGGGTCAGGGAGGAGCTGCGCGGCTCTGTCTTGGCAGGGCGACGACGTGTCGACCACGTCCAGTCGTCGCGCACCATTGTCACGCCACCGTCTCCGCAGTTGTGGCTGCTGCTGCTGATGCTGGAACAGTTGCCCGGTGACCGCCGCCGCGGCGTCCACTGGCGTCGTGGCTGTGGCTGTGGCTGTAAAGTGCTGTCCGCCTCACTCAGCGGAGCCGCCGTTGACATCACAACTCGTGCACTGCCCTCGTACTCTGCGTCCTGCATCGCGTCGTGTATGTGGTTGGCAGCGCCACCCATTGAAGTGGCCGTTGTGGGTGTGCTGAGGTTGCTGTGAGAAGTGGGTGTCAGCGCCCCGCCGGCGCCGCTCACTTCCCCGCGTCTCGACAGCATCGTGGCCGTGTTTTTCCAGTCTGACACGGTCAAAGAGGTGTCACTGACGGAAGAGGCGGCCGTGTCGGTGAAAAGCGGAGGTTCGGGTTGTAGGAAAAAGTGAGGAGCACCTGTTGTGTCAAGTGTGTGAGTGGCCCTCATTTCTGATAGCGATGCTGCTTTGAATTTGAGGTCCTGTTTAGAGGTGAAAAAGAAGTGCAGGACGTCGGTGAGCTCTCTTACTTTTTGCTTTTTTTTTGTTGTTATTTCCACTTCATGAACTCCTCTGTGATTCTCTTGTTGTTGTTGTTGTTGTTGTTTTGGCTCTCTGTATGTGTGTTTGTCTGAGTTCAGTAACCCGGAGTAAAAGGGAGAAAAAAAAAAAAGCTGTTCGTGGATCTGCGCTTGTGAAGACGATGTCACAGGACGGCAGGATAACACTCAGGCGTCAGCACATACACACACACACACACACACACACATACACACACACACACACACACACGTTGGGTTGGAAAGAAGGCAGCGGGAAGTTGACGACGAAAGGAGAGGGTGTGAAATGTTGAACCTGAAAATGAGAAAATAACGATAATAAAGATCAAAGCAGCAAATCCCGTGACTTATCCTTGCCAAAGTCCAATACAGAGGCAAGAAACTCCGTGTCTTCTTTTTTTTTTTTTTTTCCTCTCTAGTATTCGTGATTCAACGCACGCCTTAAAAGCTGTCGCACCTGGGGGAGGAGCGAGGGAGAGAGCTACGTCCAAGTCGCTCCAACGTACCCCATACACACACACACACACAAAAAAAAAAAACAGCTGATTCTCTTTCTTTCTCTTTCTCCGTTCCGTCGGTTTTTTTTTTCCCCCTTCTTTTCATCATTTTCTCTTCTCTTTTATGCTCACGAAAGCCAAGCATATATTACAAGAAAAAGGTCATGTGGAACACTATCCCACCGGTTTTTCTTTGACGGAGGCAGAAGATGATGTTGAACCAAAGCAATATAGATTTAGGAAATTTCAGACAAAGAAAGAAAAAAAAAAAAAAACAAGCACCGCCAACAGTATACAAAGCGAAGCGGATCCCAAACGGCAGAGCAAAGGAAGTCACAGACATGCACGTAAAGTTGGACAAGGAAAGCAAAAAAAAAAAACAAAAAAAAAAAGGTCAGGCATAGGAAGCTCTAGAAGATCTACCAGTACTGATGAAGAGCACGGAAAGCCTGAAAAAAAAAGGGGGTAGATATAAAATTAAAAAAAAAAAAGAAGAAGAAAAACAGAAGAGGATCTCTCTGTTTACATTTCGATGAACTTCTCCATGCATCGCTCTTTTCCTGGTGTTTCAGTTTTTTTTTTTTTTTTTGAGCATGTGTCGAAGCCCGCCACGTTTTTTTTTTTTTTTTTCGTCATCGGCTTCGATGCCCATGCACACACACACACACAAAAAAAAAAAGGAGTACAGGACTTCGCCCTCCGTTCACAATGCAAAGAAAAAAGAGAGAGACTATTTTTATCCTCTACATGAACACCTTTTTTTTTTTTTTGTTTCCCCCCCCCCCTCCTCCTCCTCCTCCTCCTCCCGATTCAGGTTTATTCTAAATAACGACATGCACGCGTTTCGGCGGAACAGCGAGCATGATATCCGGCGGCGGCTCATCAGAGGTGTGGCCGAGAACGCCGGGGGCCGTGCCCTCTGATGCGTCCCCCGGCGTTCCGGGCGACCGCTGCGCCGCTGGCTGCGACGACGACAATGACTGACGCCCGCCCACCCTTTCCGACTGCCCCTGACTGCCCTTCTCCGCCTCAGCAGCGGGCGACCCGTCGTGCATCATCCCCGCACTCGCCGCGTTGCCGGCACTCGTGGCGGTGACGTTCAGTGACGCCTCGCCAGAGTTGCTGAGCGCTGTGCTGGGCGCCACGGCGACGCCACTGTTCACGCCAAAACTGCCAGGTGGGGTCTGGGGAGAGGCCACATGACCGCCAAGCGGTGGCGAGGCCCCCAGTAGGTGTGGCCTTAAGGGAGACGTCGTCTCAATGTCGCTGTTCGGCTGCCGCGTCGAGATGAAGTCGGTGCGCAGCGCGGCGTCCGGCGGCGATGACGCGACCGCGGAGTTGCGACTGTCGTTCAGCATCAGTCGCGGCGAGGAGGCGCCGCCGCCGGCCGTATTTGTCAGCGAGAGCGACAGCGTGCAGGAATGGGCTGCGCTGGCGCCTAAAGCTGCTGGCCCCGTCATCGTAGACCCTTCACTGTTATCTGTGGTGGTTGCCCCACCGTAGTGAGTCGTGGTCGTCGCCGTCGCCGTCGCCGTCACAGGGCTCGTGCGCTTTCG
Organism: Lotmaria passim; assembly: GCA_037349495.1. Taxonomy (NCBI): domain Eukaryota; phylum Euglenozoa; class Kinetoplastea; order Trypanosomatida; family Trypanosomatidae; genus Lotmaria; species Lotmaria passim. The sequence goes on from CP140209.1 coordinate 275,005, forward strand.
CAAAATGGACTTGATGTTCGTGGTCGGCTGATTGATCTGCCGTACGAGCTCGGAGTTGGTCGGCGGGGTGCCGGGAAAGGCCGCACCTGTGCCCCCGCCGCTGCTGCTGCCGCCGCCGCTGCTATCGAGGTTGCTGCACACCAGCCAGCTCAAGTTGCTGTTTGCCGGAGCAAGACTGGAGGTGCAGTTATTCATGTTATTTGCATTCTGACTGCTGTTGCTCCTGTTGTGATGCTGCAGGTGGCTAGCAAAGGACGAGGTGAGCGCCGGCGGACCTGCCGATGACGCAGCGGTGGTGTTGGTCGCGGCAGCAGTGATGCTGTTACTATGGCTGTGTAAATAGACACTGTCCGTCAACATCATCGACGGCGGCGCAGCGGGAGAGCGCAGACCTGGACTGTTACTGTTTTGCCGTCGCGGTGTCGGGACTCTCCCACTGCCGCCGCCACCACTGCTGCTGCTGCCCATCGCTGCTGCTGCTGGTCTTGGCGTGTGCGCTGCGGTCGAACCCATGGGCGAGACAGCGAAGAAGGTATGGATCTCCGGTAACGGCAAGTCGTTTGGAGCGTCGCCGTCGTCTGCCGCCATCGCAGATGCCGACCGCGCCGTGACGAGTGTTCGGGACAGCTTCGGGGAAACAGGTAGCATGGGTGTGCGGAATCGCGGTGAGACGGCCGCTCCGCTGGCGCTGCGTGTGTGCTGCACCTGCGAAAGCCTCGGCGACTGCGACTGCGGCTGTGGAAACGGGGACAGCGAGGAAACGGAGAGCGAGGAGGGGGAGGAGGTCCGCCGTTGATGGCAGTGCTGTGGCTGTGTGTGTGGTTCTTGGTGTTCTTCATCTTCCCCACTTCGGCGTCCAGTAGTGCAGGAGGACTGCGTCGCTGCGCAGGAGCGGCTGTCCACCGTGGAACTGTGCTCGTCCGATGTCGTGGCGCGGCCCTCCCCCGACGCCCCAGCGGTTGCTATGGCGGGGCCTGCTGTCGCCGACGCCTGCGGTGTTTTAGATCGTCGTGGAGAGGCTTGGGACGTGCCGGTTGAGAGAGCTTCGATGGGCTCGGCAGCCACCTCGCGTGGAGAGGAAGGCTGAAGACAAACTACTGGTGATAATCGGCTGGGGCTGCCCGCGCCGGACTGCGACGACGATTGCGGTGATGCTCTGCCGCTGCTGCTGTCGTGGACGCCGACAGTGTTTTGTGTTGTCGGGCCTTCGTCCTCGTCGCCTCTGCGGCTCTGGCGCGCTCGCGCTGGCGGCAGCGCCGTCTCACAAACGACAGGCGTTGTCAGCGTCGAAGCCGCCGTGCCGATATCCCTCGAAGATGCGGCTGGGGACATGGGCAGTAGCACTGGCTGCACCGAGGCGGTGCGACTGGCTTGCATAGAGGGCGGCTGCGTCGAGGTGACGGTGTGTATGGGCGAGACGGAGTTCACCGTCGTCGTTGTGTTGCCCAGTTCCCATCGCACGGGCATCGCGGAGGCCTCGCCGCCTGCCGCGCTGCCCTTACTGTCGCTATGCGGCCCACGAGACCCATTTACCCCCGTCAAAGGACAACTCGGTGCGATGCCCAAGGACTCGTTGGAGTTGCTGGGTAACGGTAGCGGTGGTGGGAGCAGCAGCAGCAGCGGAGACGGCGGCTCCGCGTCTGAGGCGATCAGCAGCGGCGGCGGCACCACGATCGGCTGCGGTAATGCTTGTGCAGAAGGAGCGGCAATGCTGGTGCTGTCGGCGCTGGCTGGGTGCGCGTTGGCCGACGACGGTGCCGCAGCCAGCCGCTCTCCCTCCGCCGTGGAGGCGTCCTGCATGGCGCGCATGGATCTGGTGCTCTCCGAGCTAGACGGGCGACCTCTGACGGAGCTACGCCCCGGTGTCGCAGGACCTGCAGAAGCAGCCAAGTGAAGCGTCTCAACACCCGTCCCACGCGGTGCTGGTGACGAGCCGCAGGAGTCCGCTTGGTGACCCTCACTGTGCACCACGCCCCTCACAATTCTCTTGCCGCTCTTCTCCTTCTTCTCCTCGTCCACCTCGCGATGGGGTGGGGTGCCCCCCCAGTCGCCGAAGGCCGACGACCCACGACTGCGATGGCTGCGCATCGGTGTGACGGCGCGCGGTGACGTAGACGACGTTGGCCGCTCCAGCGGGTCGCCGTCGTCCACGAAGCCCGGTGAGGCGGAGGCGGCGCCATTGCTCGCCGTCTCTCCCGACTTGCCCGGCACAACCTTGTAGCGCGACGATGACTCGGGGGCGCTGGCGCCACCTTGCCGCGGGATGCGCTCTTTGGACCCCCTGCAACCCATCAACGTATTTCGACAACCAATCAGCACGATTAACAGGGAGAGAGGTAAAGTTATAAAAAGGTATAAAAGTAGCGGGAAGAAAAAAAAAAGGGGGGCGGTTTGTCAAAAATCCTCTGTGCTGTTCGTGAACTCGGGGGTGGAGGGAGGGGGCTAAAGCACAACGCGCGACGAATGACAAACGCAAGAAGGAAATACAGACAAAAAAAAAAAAAGAGAGAGAGAAAGAAAAAATGAACTTCTTCAAATTACATACACACACACAGACATACACAACAGTGCTACTCTATGCACGACAACAAATACGCTTAACTGGAAACTTGTATTCCCGATAGCCGAAAAAAAAAAAAGAAAAAGAAGGGGGTCGGTTGACCAACCAGTATTAAAGCCTTAAAGATAATTAAAAAAAAAAAAAACAAGAGACTCGCACTTTTCTTCAAAAAACGGAGTAGTGAGAAAGAGAGAGCGTGAAGGAAAAAAAAAAAAAGAAGAAGCTGTAATTCGACTTTTTTCCCCGCAAAACGGACGTTGCTGCCACTTCTTAGGCGTGTTAGCTTTCCCAGAGGTTAGAACGAAGAGGGTTGCATATAAGCAAAAATGAAAAGAAAGCAAAATAACCGATCGGCAAGCAGCAAGCGTCTACAATGAAAATAGATATAGATATGCAACAACTACTCTTATATATGTGTGTGTGAAAATGAAAATAAAAAGAGCTTATAGGGTCGTGAGGCGCGGAGGTGAACTGCGAAAATAAAAAAAAACGCCTGTTTTCCTTCCTTTTAGACAAGCAAAAGACAACAAGTGTCTCTAGTTGGTCCTTACAGTCTGCACACGAGTACCGTTTTTGGGCTGTACTTTTTTTTTTCTTTTAGTTGAAAAAGGAGGAAAGCAAGCAAAAAAAAAAAAAGGGGCAACAAAAAAAAAAGTTCTTACGCCGGTTGCACGCTTTGGGTCTATGAGAAAAAAAAAAAAAAGATGGAAAGAGCTGAAAACTGGGCAGGAAAAAAAAAAAGCTAGCTTCGCGGCTTTCCGAAAGAAACGCAAGCTGGGCTTATTAACAAACAAGAGACACACATAAAAAAAAAAAACACTCAAAATTGCATTCACTTCTTCCGTCACTTGCGCTAAGTAACAGATTCAAAACACGAGCGTTTCTAAAAAAAAAAAGAGAGAGAGAAAAAAAGCGGGAACAACAAAAAAAAAAACGTCGTAGGTGAGAAGAAAAAAGCGCTTTGTGTAACCAGAATAAAGAGATTACTTGAAAGCACGTATCTTTGTTTTTGTTGTTGTTCGAAATTGTTTAAAAAGAACGTTAAAAAAAAAAGACTTGAAGGGGAAAAAAAAGGGTAGAATTAAAACGGAAAGAAGAAGAACAAACGCGTTCTCAGAGACGTATTTTTAGTCTTAGACGTTGCTTTTTACCGTTAACCTTTAAACAGAGGGAGGGGAAAAAAAAGCACTCTGGACTGGCACTCACTGCTGTTGAGACTCGCGTGTCAACTCGACAAGGATGTGCCCTACTTTTTTCTTTTGTTCTCTCTTTTTTGTTGTTGTTGTTGGTGTTGTTGTTTGTCGTCTCACGCCTCTCTTTGGCAACGTACAAACGAGCTTCAACCTGAGAAGGCAAAAGGAGAGCAGACCGACAGCAAGATAAAGATATGCTTCTAAAATGCGTTCTAGATACATATAAAGCGTAGCCAGTGGTGCAGCACGACCGCAAAGGCAGAAACTCAAAGACTTTACAAAAAAAAGAGGAAAGAAAAGAAGAAGAGGGGGAAAAAAAAAAAAGGAGGAGGAGGAAAGAAGGGTGTTTCTGTGTGTACGAGAGTTTGCTGCTTAGCAAGTAGAAGAATACCGCTAAGTCGTAAAGTGAAAAACAAAAAAAAAAAAAAAGAGGTGGTTGTGACACCTCGACGCGCCCCAGCGCACGTGTGCTGCGCAGCCGTTTGATGAAATTGGTAGTCTGCGACGACACGAATACGAAAGCAGCAGAATGAAAGTTCTCTAAAGGTTGAAAAACGAGAACGGATCAAAAAAAAAAAAAGTGCTTAAAAAGAAACGGAAAGTCGGTTCTGCGGTTTAACCAATTCGGAACTTAGAAAAAAAAAAGTGAGAAAAGTGGACTGTTGACCATAAATATATAAAACAGACGTTAAAATAAAGAGAAATATACAAAGCAGAAAAAAGGAGGGGGAAAAGGATATCCGAATCGTAGAAGGGAACGAAAAAAACAGAACGAGGATAACTTACTAAGGAGCCTGAGAAAAAAAAAAAAACAACAGCCTCACTTCTAAAAGAAAACTCTAGAGGCACCAGAATGCTGCCTAAGTGTCTTCGACGGGTGGTACTGTTGAGAATAAAATGGAAAAAGGAGAGGAGAGATTTTAGCACACACACACACAAAAAAAAAAAAGAAGGAAAACAGAAGTGTGCACAGTATTCCTGTTGCTGGTTTTAAAGCTTATCAGTACTGTACGAGAACATACATACGCAATTACACACATACGCACATGCACAGAGGCGCACTGCAAATTGGCTGGAGTTCTGTGTTCTGCATGTTTAAAAAAAAAATGCAATGGCATATAAAAAAAAAAAAAGAAAAGCAGAAGCAGCATCGTCATGAAGAGGAAAAAGAGCAGAAGAAGGTTTTGGGCAGGAAGAAAGAGGAGGAGGTGATGAAGAATAAAAAAAGAAAAGAATAAGGGCAAAGACCACACATACGCGTACAGAGAGAAAAGAACAGAAAAAAAAAAAGGGATCCAGTAAACACAAACACATTGACACGGAGCTCAGAATACCAACGAGCACCACTACCGAAACGCAGCGAGGCGAATCAGGCCTCTGCGTTGTTGTTGTTTTGCCTGCTTTCTCTCTAATGGTGTGTTTGACGGGCATGTTCTTCTTTCCTTTCTCTTTTTTTTTAATTTCTTCTATTGAGGTTGACACTAAAGCAATCACTTCTTCTTCTTCTTTTTTTTTTTTTTTGAACAGTCGAAAAAAAAAAAAAACATGAAACTCAGCAAATCGAAACGGTTTGTATGTTTGTGTGTATGTGTATGCGTGTGCGTGTGTAGCTGCGCATGTTGGAGTCATAATAACAATAATAATCAAGAGAGTGTGTACGTTCTTTTTTTTTTTTTTTTGCAAGCAGTGATGCACGAGACTATCGCGCAGACGAAGAGGCGTCACGGTTGAGCGACTGTACAATTCTGTTCGTGGCCTCGACGGACGTGCGCAACGCCCTCACCGAGTCGCACGCCATTTTCGCACTTCCTTGTGGGGAAGCGGCGTTGCCTGACACTATCAGCGACTCCGCTTTTTCATCCGTCGACACCCCCTCTCCGCGTTGTGGCGACCGACCTTTTCCCGCTGCCGGATTCGGCGAGTTCGCGAGGGTGTTGGCCGGTGGTGACGTCGTCGTCCCTGTTTGGCTGCGTTGTGGTGCATTAGATGAAGTGTCGGCGGTGTTCATGCCATCATCAAGGAATCCCTCACGCGCGCCGTCCGTGAGCGTCACACAAAGCCGCAACTTCATCGCCTCAAACCGTACCACCAACTTCTTATACCGCCGCACCGCCTTCTCCATCTCGCGATGGTGCCGCTCCTGTATATTGCACGCCGCCGTCTTGTACACGTTAATCTCCCTCTCATAGAAAGCCCGCTGCGTCGCCAGCTCCTCCTCGGCCCCGAGTGCGCGGGCCTGCCAGGTGGAAGCGTCTGTCAGCTGATCCGCCTGTGTGGCCAGCTCCCCAGTAGCGAGGCGAAGACGTTCCTCCATGGCGTGCATGCACGCCTCTTGCGTCGCGGCCGCCCCGCGCAGCCGCTCTACCTCCGCTTCGAGCTGGTCCACCGATAGAACTGCGTTGTTCTTCTCCGACATCACGCGGTCCAACTCGTCGTGGGCGCGCACGAGCATGTTCTCGAGGTGGGTCAGGCGCGCAGCGGCGTCGGTCTCGGCTGCGTAGTGGCGGTCCTCCAGCTCCACGTGCGCTGCGTGGGCGGCGTGCAGGTCGGCACGAAGGGCCTCAATCGTGTTCTGGAGGCTTTCCTCGCCCTCCATGCTTTTTCCTGCTGAGTGAGGCGAGCAGGAGGCATTGTTGCGCTGCCGCGCCTGCGCCTGCTCGTGCGCGACCTCACGCCAGGTGCGCTGCAGCACTGCCAGCCTCGTCAGCGTCTCCTCCCGGGTGGCCAGCAGTGCAGCACGGCTGCCGGTCTCGGCCTCCGCCAGTCGCGCCTGTGCTTGCAGCTGTTGCCGCTTGGACGTGGCCAGCGCCTCGGCCAGGGCATCGCGCGCCTCGGCCCAGCGCGCCTGCAGCGCCTCCACCTCCGACTGCAGCTGCGTGGCCGTCAGCTCCCACTGGGCGGCGCGGCGGCGCGCCTGCTCCTGCGCCTGTGTGAGCTGCACCACCTGCTGCTCGCGCTGATCCGTGTCCATCGCCTTCACGGCCGTCAAGTGTTGCAGTCGTGCCTCAAGGACATCGTTCTCCTCGCTCAGCCGGCGCAGCTCCTTCATCATGCGCAGCTCCTCCTGCAGCGCCTCAGCCGGGGTACGTGGCAGGTGATACAAGTACTGCAGACTCCACGTCGAGGACGTCGTGCTGAAGCCGGTCGCAGGCGTGGCCCCCGTGGAGGCGAGAAACGACGGCGTGGTGGCGGTCGTCGTTGTCGCCGTTGCCGTCGCGGCGGTGGCAACGGAGGTGCGTGCAGTGGTGGCAGCCGCCCCTTCCACCGTCGCCGTACGCTGCGTCTGGTCGGTCTGCGTGGTGCTCGCGAGGAGACCACCGCCGCCCAACGACCCACTCGTCGCTAAAGGGCTGGAGGGCATCTCCTCCTGCGAGGGCAGCGTTGGTGGCCGCTGCTGTCGCTGCTGCTCGGCTTGGAGCGGTGCACGTGCGTCGATGAGGCATCTCACGGCCATCGCCGCCGCGGCACTTGCGGAGAGGTTCGAGTGGTGGGAGCCGGAGGAGGAGGAGATGTCCGTCACGCCGCGCGCGTACGACGGGTCGAACTCCGCGCTGGTGCCGCCGCCCGTCCTATCGTCGTTGTCGTGCATGTTCGACTCCTCTTCCTCCGTTTCCTCTTCGTCCTCCTCGACCTCCTCGCTGTTGTGGGTGAGTGGGTGGCAAGGTCGGGCACCATGGTCTACACCAGCGATGGTAGCGTCGCGGTTGCGCTGGCCTGCCCCCTCGACACGCCGACCAGCACCTGCAGACTGCGACAAGGACGCGGACGATGACGGCGTGGTGGCTGCTGCGCTGACAGTGGGGGAGGGCGTGACAAGGAAGGAGCTGCGCCGCTGCTCCTCCTCCTCCTTCTCCTCCCTCCGCATCTCCTCCGCACTGCCGCTGTGGTGCTTCTCGGTGGCGTGGTGTGTTGCATGCTGTTGCTGCTGCTGCTTTGGCGGCCGGTGCAAGGGTGTGGGAGAAAGGGAGAGGTACGACGAGGCTGACGCGTCGGTGGACGGCGATACCCCTGTCATTTCAGCGTTGGTGGGCCCTGGTAGCTGCGTGCGGTCGGCGCCTGCGAGACTCCCGCTGTCCATCGTCCCACTGCCCAGCTGCTGTGGTTGCTGCTGCGATGGTGGCGTGAGACGTGGTGGAGAAGACGCCGGCCCAGCTGGGAACTCGGAAGAAAGAAACGTGCAAGGCCGGCCCTGCATCTCCCCGCCACGTGACCGCGCCGCTCTCCCTGCTGCCGTGGCCCCCGTCTCTTCCTCTTCACTGGTCAGACAAAAAGGCAGCTTGCCCAGCTGGTTGGACGGCGTGGAGGACAGCGGCGACGCCGTTTCCAGCCGTGATGCCGGTACCATCGTGACACCCGTCACGGGGATGGAAGGCGTGTACGCACCTCCACGCACGCGAGACTCCGTTGCCGCCGTCACGCCCTGCACCGCAGCTTGTATTCTCTCCTTGCTCTCCGTCGAAGCGAAGGCCGTGCCAGACCCATGCGCGGAGCCGTGCAACTTCTGCTTCTTGGCAATGAAAAGCTGCAGTCGCTGATTCTCAATCATGATCTTCTCTAGCTGCAGCTGCTGCAACGCCTTCTCCTCGGCCCACTCCGCCTCAAGCTTCTTTGCCTTTTCGCATTGAGCGAGGCCCTCCGTGTATGTCTGCTGTAGCTGCCGCACGCGTGCCCGCTCGCTCGCGTAGGCGGCGCACTCCGCCTGCGCCTTCGCCAGCTCCTCTCGCAGTCGTGTCTGCTCACGCTGGTAGCCGGCGGTGACCTCCCTAAACATAGCCCGCAGCTGCAGCACCTCTGCGGGGGAGGCCCAGTTGCTGCTGTGTCCGCCGGTAGGGCGTGCATCGTCCCTCGAGAAGAGCGACGACGCCTCCAAAAAGCTCGATAGATCCTCGGCGATGGTGGAGTTCGGCGTGGCCGCGTCGCCCTCTTCTCTGCAGCGGTACGCCGCCGGTTGTGGTCGCTGCTGTTGCTGATCTGCGATCGGGGACGTGCTGAGAAGCTCCGGAGAGTCGCTCTCGTCCACGTTGCGTGCCTTGCGTGTCCGGCGAGCAGAGACGTACTCGTTGTCGCGCGAAGTTCGCAAGGGCTGCTGCTGCTGTTGTTTCTGGTGGTGTTGTGAAGGATGGCGGTGGTGACGCGGCTGTTCCAGCCTGACTTCTGCAGTCCCGCCCGCCTTTCCAGGAGACCACCGGGCAGCTCCGCTGTGCGGCGGTGTCTGCGACGACGGCGGCGACGAGGCGGACGAAGACGCGACGCTGTCGAGAAGCTGCGCCATCATTGCCCTGCCTTTCTCCTCCGGCGGAATCGATCCGGACGACGTGAGGGCGGTTGTGTCGAACTGGGAGGAAGAGGTGGTGGTGGTGGTGGCAGCAGCCCGGCCTCCGCGACTACTTCCACCACCTCCTCGCAGCTGCTGTTGTTGTTCCTGCTGAGGACGCTGCTGGAATCGCGTGGACTGCTGCGCCGGCGTATCACAGCTGCCTCCGCTGGCGCGTCGAGTTGCCCCACCACTGGACGCGCGGTAGCGGTGATCCGCGTCGGTGCTGCCGCTTCGCGGAGAGGCGGAGCTGTTCGGACCGCTCGGGTGACTGCCGGGAGACAGGCTCCGCCCTGACGCCGCACCGGGTGAAGAGGTGCGTTGTTGCCGCTCCTTCCCCATGGTAGACTGTGGTGACGTCTCGCGTGGGTCCATTATGGGTCACTAGGTCTAATATGAGTAGCGTGAGCCGTCCACTGTGTGAAAGGGACGCAGTTGGTGGAGATTCTATAAGTCCTCTCTATTGCTGCTGATGTACAAAAAAAAAAAAAAAACAGACCAAGCGTTTACGTTAGGCTATCGTTAGCAGCGGACGTCGTTGCGTCTATGTGTTGTGGCGAAAAAAAAAAAAAAAGCTGTCTATAAAGCAAGCTTCCGAAGCCCTTTCTGTTTTCTTCCTCTTCAGTGAGGTTTCACGGGTGCCTATGAAGCTAAGAAAATCAAAAAGCGACGTGACGGCACAGCGGGTGTTGTTGCTGGTGCTGTTATTGTTTTCCCTCTTTTTTTTTGTTGTTGTTGCAGTGAAAGCCGGAGAAAAAAAAAAAAGCAGTTCTACCCTGCAAAATAAAATAAAATAGAATAGAAAAGCGAACCGCCTTGAAATGGAGAATGGAAATGGAGTAAGATTTAAAAGAGAGAAAGAAGAAGCATATCGATTTGCCAGCGCGGGCAAGTGCAGGAAGGTGGCACACATGTAGCACGAGTTGAGGCCGATGAAGCAGAGGGGTGCATTCGTCACTGAAACTACGGAAAAGAAAAGAGAGAAGAAAAAAAAAAAGAAACTCAGAGCACTAAAGCGCAACTCAAAGTTACGAGGAGAGGGGGCGGGTGATTCAAAAAAAAAAAAAGAGAGTCGGTGTAAGCTCTCCAAATAGCATTGTATTACCAAAAACAACATAAGTTTGTTTGCTCTTTGTTTTCGCTTATATGTGAAAGCCAATTAGAAAAAAAAAAAAAAGAAAGCAGCGTCTTGATCATTTCTTTGCAGCTTCGCCACCTTCATCACTTACTAAATTCTATAAAACTACGCCCCACCCTCTTTTTCTTTTTCTCTTTTTCGAAGAGAGGCTGCGCTTGCCATCACTTGTCTCACGTCTCCCCTCCTCTCAAAAGTCAGCGAGCACGGCGGGCATCTTCACCGCGTTAGTGGAACCATCCTGGTAGATGTATCGGACGCAAGCATGCGTCGACGGCACGTGAGGCGGCTGCGATCGTGGAAAGGCACCACTGCCACCACCACCACCCGCAGCGCTGCTTCCGGTCGGCGAAGGTGACGCGGAGGTGGACGGCGACGACAGGAAACGTGACGCAGGTGTCGTGGAGTTCGGCGTGCGATTTGCGCGACTGTCGCCTGCCAGGGGGTCGGGGATGGGACGGCCGAAGAAGTCGCGCCGCACAGCCGTACGAGCACTCATCTTTGCCCCTGCCGTTTCCTCTTGCCTCGCCTTTTTCAGCCCCGGCATGTCGTCATCGTCCTCTGCCTTTGCCGTCAAGTCAGCAGCGCTGGCAATTTTCGCAGAAGTGTCAGTGAGGCCAGGCGATCCGCCAGCCGCGGCGTTGCTAGTTGCTGCGTTGGCACAGCTCCGACTATCGTTGTTGTTGTTGTTTTGACGCTTTTCCTGTAGCGCGCCTGTTTTTACTGCTGCTGCTACTGCTGCTGCTTTCTCCCCTGCAGCCTCGTTCGACTGCGCCGGGGCACCCTTGTTAGCTGCGGCGTCCTGTTGTTGTTGCTGTTGCTGCTGTTGCTGCTTCTTGTTGAGAGACCCCACGGTCTGCAGAATCTCGTACTGTCGTATCTCGCCCACCAAAATCTGACGGATTTCGTTCTTCAGCGGCATCAGCACGGACGACAGCGACGGACGCCCCGTGGTGGACGAGGAGCCGATGCCGCCACCCGCAGCTTTTACGAAGCTTGAAGGGCCGTGTGCGCCTGCGGAGCTGCTGTTGATGTTGATGTTGACGCCGCCACTGCGGTCGCCGTAACGTGAGCGCTGGAAGAAGGACGCACCACGGCGACCAAGCAGCGACTTCTCCATGGGCCGCACCACGCCAGCCAGCAACTTGTCCAGCGCCGGCGTCAACCTCCACGGCACTTCGTCGTCACTACTGGACGTCGAAAACGGCCCGGCGTAACCGCCTCCGCCAAACGACGGCGGGACGTATTGACGATCCTTCTCGTAGTTCAGCCCATACTCCACGTGCCGGGCCACGGAGGCGTGCAGCAGCTGCTGGTCTGCCTGGGGGAGTCCGCTGAAGGACGTGATCGCGTGAGCGGGTAGCCGCAGCGAGCGGTCAAAGAGGCTGCGCAGCAGCATCGGTGCCATGTCCGTCGAGGTGACCTCCTCACCACCGAGGAAGGCGGCGATGTGCGGGCGGCAGCCAGCGCGGAACTGCTGGCCCACGTGCTGTGACTCCGACCGCAGACGACGCAGTGTAGCTTGCTCCCGCGGGAACTCGATGCGGCCACCTCGCGCCGCCGTGCTGCAATGAACGTAACAAGTGAGTGCGGCGACTTGGTTCAGTCGCTCCGCCGTGTCCATTAGCGTCTCGGGGTGTTGGAAGGAGGCGGCGGTGACGACGTCCTGCCGCGAGAAGCCGTCGGCGCAGCCGCTGGTGCGGGAAAAGCTGTAATCCGTGTAGGCTCGGTCGAGGTAGTTTTCCTGCAACCCGTCGATCAGACCCGCGGTGTCGGAGCAGCGGGCGAGCCGGTGGGCAGCGTAGAGGTAGCCAGGGTCGACGCGGAAGCCTAGCGCAACCTCCGCCTGCTGCTGTGGCTGTGGCCGTGCTCCGTCGTGGAGAAAGTTGTCACATCTCCTGGTACTTCCATCATCGCCATCGGCAACGGTGTGCGCAGGTCTCCCAATAGCCCGCTCTCGCTCCTGCCGGCGGCGCATCTCGACGATGTGCTGGCGGTGATGCTGCGCTACGGCTGCCTCGACGAGGCCTTCGTAGTCCACCCCGCAGTCCTGCCTCAGCAGCTGCACCGCCTTATTGCGCTCGGGTCGCGTGAAAAGCAACTGCCAGCTCTCCTTCAGCGCGGGACGGGTGTCCTTACCCTCCATCCGCCGAATGAGCTCGATGACGATGTGACGCGGTGGCGCCGCCTCTACGTCACCCTGCCTCTCCGACTGCTGGTGCTGCTGTTGTTGTTGACTCACCACGCTGCTGATGAACTGCATCGTGTTCAGGCAGCTGCGAACATCACCGCCACTGGTGGTGATGAGCTCCGACAACGCCATCTGGTCCAGCGCCGTCGCATGCTCGCGTCGCGCGATCTCCTCCAGTCGCGCCAGCAGCCGCTGCGGGCGAATCGGGGGCAGATGGTACACATGCGAGCAGCGCTGCTGCAGTGGCCGCAGTGATGGCACGTAGAAGTCGTTGCAGAGGCAGAACACGGGTCGGTGGAGCGGCAGCTGCATCAGGTAGGCGGCTACGCTGCTGCTAGCAATTCCGTCCATCTCATCGATCACAAGACACTTGGGTCGGAGAAGATGCTGCACGAGGGAGGTGGCGTTGCCGCCGTCGTTGGCGGCAACGTCACCATCCTCCGCGCGTGTCGCCGCCCTTGTGCGTTGAACGTCTGACGAAGAAGAGGATGGCCGCTGCATGCGTCCACCCGGCGCCGGGCCAGAAGCGGAGACGGCGGTTTTGATGAGCGCCTCCAGCCGCGACGCCGTCCGCTCCACGCTCGCGTTGATCTCGATCACCTCATAACCGCAGTGCGCCGCGAGGACGTGGACGAGGGTCGTCTTGCCCACCCCAGGCGGACCCGTCAGCACCGCGATGCGCTCCTCTGGCGGTGAGGTGGCAGCCGACGTCGGCCCAGTGGCTGTTAGTCCATCTTTTGAGCGCATCGCACTCTTGTGAGAAGTAGTGGAAGAAGTGGTCCCGATGCTATGGTGCTTCAGGCCACCTACGGCTGCTGCACTGCCGCCACTCGCTGCGGCCTCCTCAGGAAAGACGTACGCGTCCCACGACTTGAGCCACTGCAGGAGACGCAGGCTGATCGACTCGTCGCTCAGCACATCGCGAAAGAGCTTGGGGCTGTACTTGGTCACCCACAGCTCGCCGCTGCTGCTGTTGCTGCTGGCGGTGTGCGAAAGGCGTGTGCTACGCGGTGTTGCGTTTTGCGCCGCAGGGGAAGAGGAGGAAACGGCGCGCGTTGGTGTAAGGAACCGATCGCGTGCAGCACGGTCTTCGTCGCAGTGCATCCTATTGTCCTCCTCATCTTGTGCGTCGTCTGTGCCTTTTTCCTGCTTCTCGCCTTCCTTCTTCCGCCGCTCCTCTTGCCTCTTGGCTTCATCTGCGTAGATCTCACGCAGCATGTCCTTCACGCTGGCACCATCTCCCAAAAAGTTACCAGGCGTGCTGCGGCGTTGTGCGCCGACGTCAGACGTTGAAGACGCCGAGGAAGACGAAGAAGAAGCGTCATCAATATCGTCCATCGGGAGATCGTCGCCTGCGTCGCTGCCTCCGTCTGCCCCTCCGCTGACAGACGACGTTGTTGTGGAAGAGTCCACGTCCACCACTTCCGTCTCCCTGTTCAACATGCAGTTTTTCTCGTCGTCGTCATCGATTATTTCGATCACGGCTGGGGCGCGTGCCCGCTTGCGTGACGTGCCGCTGTCCTTTCGCTTGTGCATAGACGCTGTCGGTCCAGTTCGATTAGACGCCGTCACCCAGCACACCCGCCCGTCATCGCCACGCAGCATAAAGCTAGGCAGCTTGGTAGGCGGGAAGCTCAAGACACCGTGAGACGGTGCAGTGGGCTTGTTTTTGTACGCTGCGCTCGATCTTGTCGTGTTTGCTGCCAGCCGTGCAGATAGCGGTGACGACGCGTGTGTGTTGAGGAACGTGCAGGCCTGCCGCGGCTCCACCGAAGACGCGGCGTTGACGGTGGAGAGTAGTGACAGAGGCATGCCGGAGGCGGCGGCGGGCAGCACCGGTGCTGCGTCGTTGGCGTACGGCACGGACTGCAGCAGGTCATCGTCGCTGAACTCGTCATACGGATCATTCGGTTCTACAGAAGCTAATGACGTGGTGATGTTCTTTTCATCATTGTACCTCGAGAATTGTGAGGAATGCCGTTGCAACTTAATTCTCTTATTTTCCTTCTCGTCTTCTTCCTCCTGTACGGCCTCACGCCACGCCTCCTCGAAGTCCATTTACGACCGGAATAATAAACAGAATAAAAAACGCCTTTCCTTGTTGTTGTTGTCGAACACCAGAGATATGTGTGACGGAGAGAAAAAGAGAGAGAGAAAAAGCCGGAACCTTAACACTACCTTGTGTTTAGACCTTCTCTAGAGTTGGTAGCTAAAAAAAAAAAAAGGAGACGAGCAACTGCGTGTTCTATTGAATGTGTGTATGTATGTTTGTTTGTGTCTTCTATGGAGAAAATTTAAAAAAAGCTGATTTCTATGGTAATATCGTGTGATGCGGGTTTGCACCAATAAAAGAACAACAACCGCTGACGATTAACGAGTGACTTCTGTTTTGTTTTACTTTGCGTCTTTTTTTTTTTTTTTTGAAATAGTTAAAGGCTCTCTGTTTTTTTTTTTTGTTGTTGTTGTTGTTGTTGTGTGTGTATCAGTTGCCCTTTAAGAAAGAAAAAAGACTGTATCTCTCTCTCTTCTCGAAACCCGCCTCCTGAGTGCTGCCTAAAGGGCAGGCAGGAGGTGCAGGAAAAAAAAAAAAACTAAAAGAAACTAAAAAAGACGAGGATCGCAGTGTTAATCCCAGAGTCAATGGAGAGAAAAAAAAAAAAAACAAGAAATTCTAAAGTAGCGCGATACACTGCAGGAGTACAAAAAGAAAAAAGGCAACCTAAACGGATGTTGCTGATTCACGTTTCACCTTTCTTCGTGCACCTCACCTCTTTCTCTTTCTCTTTCTGCGTTCATTCGTACAGCAAAAAAAGTGGAGGCGTACTCAGATGCGTTGTTTGTAAACGAGAAAATGAGGGCTGCTGTTCGCTGTTGTTTCTTGCATGTTGTTGCTTTTTTTTTTCTCTTCTTCTTTGTTGTTATGGTTAGTTTAGAATAGGTAGAAGCCGAACAATAATAATGGTCGAACGGCTCGCAACTTTACCTGACAGAAAAAAAATGGGGGTGGTTTTCAATGCACTTTCTGTGGATCAGCAACAAGACCGATAGCATTGCCTATCCGTCATTGCGTCTACATGCATGTTTCGTGTCTTCCTTCCACTGCTTGGCTACGGTCCTTCTTAGTGGGGAGAGGTCGTGGGTCGCCCAGGTGACGCCACACCGCCGCCAATTCCTCCATCTCGGCCGCAAAGTCCGCCGCCCACCGATCCGCCGAAATCGTCCCTGTGTCACACGCCTCTGCGACTCTCTCGCAGACGCGGTACACCGCATCTCGCTCCTCAGGCGACACAGCGCCGTCCTCCGCCTGCACGCGGATGGCCGCACTGATGGCGCACACACCGTCAAACAGGTGTGACACTACCCGCTCCAGCTGCAGGGCGGTCTTCTCCTCGGCCGAGAGGGCGTCGTAGGCGACCTGTGCAGACTTCAACTCCGCCGCAGCAGTGGCCTCAGCCTCGTGTTGCCGCTCCACGCCCGCTGCGTGGAGCGACTGCAGCACCGCCTCTGCCGACGACGTCGCGGCGCGTTGGGTGAGAGATGTGGGGGCTGCGCGTTGGGCCCGGGCGGCCGCCGTCACGCCATTGTCCGTGCGCAGGCCCAGGCGTTGAAGAAAGGCCTCGGGGACGGCGGCCGTGCTGGTCGGGCCTTCCTCCACAATGGCTGCGATGCGTGGGATGTCGAAGTCCTGGATGGCTGCCAGGTACGGGTCGTTCCGGTCTTCGAGCAGCCTCTGCAGCGAGCTCTGTGCGCGGCGTGGCGCGAGCAATACTGGTGAGAAGGCCACAGCTCGCTGCGGCTGAACGGCGGGCGATCGTGTTACGAGCGTCGCGAAGCTGCGTGCCGAAGTGCGAAGTAACGTGTCATCGCTTCGGCAGCTCACGCGCAGAGCTGCGGCACGGCGCCGCACGACACGAGAAGTGGCGCCACCAAAGCGTGTGCGAGAGAGGGTGCGCCACCACATTTGAGCAAATTGGTTTTTTCTTCGTCTTTTTTTTTTTTTAATAAAAGTACAAATGCGAACACACAAAAAAAAGCTTGTCCGAGATGAAAAAAAAATAAACAATAAAAGGGCAGCGAGGACAGCAAATGAAGTGCCGCTTTCAGTAAAAGTGAAGCCGTTACACCCGACCGAGCAGAAAAGGCGAAATGTGAGAAGAGAAAGGAAGAGAAGAGAGACGATGAGAGTGGAGAGCGACAGGTAAAACCGAGAGACAATGATAGTAATCTCCACAAAAAAAAAAACGCACGGTATATAATTGTTGTTATTTACTCTCTGAAAAAAGCAGCTAAAAGGTACAAGCACTAGCATTCTCAATGCGATGAAACCCAACAGCACATTTGTAAATAAAAAAACTGCTTTTTCCTCTTTCTTCTCATCAAAAAATAAAAAACGTATTGACGGCTTTTTCATCCTCTTTCTTGAAACATCAAGCGCCGCACCACAGCAAAGACGACATTCTGGAGTGTTTTCCTCTCTCTCCTCCTTTCTTTTTTTTTTTTTAAGCGGTCACACACAGACACGCGCGAAAAAAAAAAAATGAAGAAAAAAGTAAACAGATACAACTCTATGAAAGGCGAAGAAGCTACAGATGAAAAAGAAAGAAAGAAGCGCACACAGGCACACCTTGGTCAGACTGCAATGCCGCCTCTACAGCGCCGGACTCGCCACGTTGAGAGTGAGGCACAATTCGTTGAAGGCGCCCCGCACGTCCGTTCGCAGCGCCGACACTTTTCCCCGCAGCTCCGTCACGTTCTGCAGCCACACGTGCCGATTTCCCTCCACGACGCTCTCCGCGCGGCGACAGCGGTCCTCAACAGCGGCGTTGACCATTTCCTGGTGTGATGCCAACACACGACGCATGTGGTCCAGCGCGGGCTGCACCACAGAGAGCCGCAGCTCCTCAGTGCTGACTTGTAGAGCGGGGGTGGCAGTGGCGGCAGCAGCAGCAGCAGCGCCACCGCCGTGCCTAGCATGTGTGCCATGCAGCTCCGTCGCCGCCGCACGCTCGCGCTGCACGTGATAGCGCACGCAAGCGGACTCCACCTGGCGCGGCAGCATCTCACGCACCTTCGCCTCCACCCGCTCAGTTAGCTGGGCATGCTCGCGCTGACGCATCTGCCGCTCCCGCTGCAGCGCTTCTTCGATGCTGATCGCCTGGGCGCCTTGTCGCTCATGCAAACTGGTGACATCGCGTGTGAGGGCCTTGACGATGCTCTGCATCACATCCGCGTGTTGTTGCAAGGGCTCCTGGGCGTTGTGGGTCCACTGAGTCTCTGCCTTATCCAGCATCGACCGCCACTCCGCCCGCCACACCCGCTGCGCCTCGGACAGCGTCTCCTGCCAGTATTGCTGCAGCTCCCGCACACGCTGCTCATGTCGGCGCTCGTTCTCGCTCGCGAGGTTGTAGCGACGGTCGTCCTCCTCGCTCAGCACCGCACGAGCTGTCGCACGCAGGTGTGCGTTGAAGGCGTCCGCAGAAGAGAAGCCAGCCCACAGCGGAGCTCCTGGCACAGCGGACGGCGTTGGGTTTCCGAGGGCTGCGCTGCCGCTGTCCTGCGAGCGGTCCTGCTGCGCCGTCACGATCGCCTCTGCGACGTAGGCTCGCAGGCGGCCTTCCAGTTCGAGCAGCTGCTCGTGGTGTTCTGCCGTCGCCATGTGCAGCTGCCGCTGCACCTCGTCGCGTATTACATCTGTGAGGGCTGGGCGCAGATGAGGGAGCAGAAGTTGAGCCAGACGGCGCTGGTCAGCTGAACTGCACTGCGCCACCCACGTCAGTACGCACTCCGGCGGAAAGGCGTCTACACGCTCGTTTTTTGTGCGAGATTCCACCTGGGAAGCACGTTGCGCGCTCTCCGCAGCCGCATCAACCGCTACGGTGGCGTTACTTGATTGCGCTCGTACCTCGTTCACCTCATCCCGTAGCTTGCGCAGATCCTTCCGCACAGCGACGCAGAGAGAAGAAAGCCCCTCGCGCAGCCGCTCAACGCGGTGGCTGTGCTCGGCACACCACTCCTCCTGTTGACGTTGCAGCTTCGCCGCAAGGTCGGCTGCGGTGCTGCGAACTCCATCGGCCGTCACGGTAGCAGCAAGTGAAGCCTCCACAGCCGGTTCCGCCCCAGTCGACAGTGACGGCGGTGGTGGCTGCGTTGGATGAAAGGCACCTTGGTTGTGTGGTGTTGCCGATATGGGCCGCGAGCGAGAGCGGTTCCGGTTGTCGCTTTCCACCTGCCTCCCCTGTCCTGAAATCTCCGCGCCCGCCGCGTGCCTCTTAATAGGGGCCTGCGGGAGTGGTGGTTGACGATCGCCACGACAGTCCTCTTCTCTCCCGCTGCTGTCATCCGTTGCCACGCTGGACGCTCTCTGCTTCCGACTCTGCGCCTGCTGAGACGTGTACTTTGACGAGCGAGACCGTGTAGAATGGTGCCTGCGTTTCGTGTCGTCCTGTCGTGTAGCGCGTCGACGCATCTCGTGCAGTACCGCCTCTGCCTCCAGCACTGTACGCCGCAATTCCTTCGAGGAGGCAGAGCGCTGCGAGGACGCGCCAGAGGAAGAGGAGCGAGAGCAACGGCGCGATGTACAGCGTGGGCGTTCTCCGGAGGAAGAAGAGGAGAAGGATCGATGAAGATGCTCCGCAGACTGCACTTTGGTCTTTGATGTACTCGCCTGTGTCGAAATACGGCCTTTTTGATTCCGCCTCGAGACAGGCTTGTCCTCTCCACTCTTCTCACCGCTGCTGTGACTCGCGTAGGCTGGGCGCACGTCCTTCTCTTTGCTTTTGCGTTGCTGCTTTGGAGTGGCGTGAGTGCCCTCCCTCTGCACAGCAAAGACATCCTCTGCTACCCGGGCTGGTGTTGACGCAGTGAAGGGCAACGAAGAAAAAGATGAGGCAGCAGCAGCAGCAGCAGCATCGTCCGCACTTGGTTTGGTACTCGCTGCCTCCGCTGCGTGACGCGCTTGGCCAGAGCCCTCGCGTGCAGCTTCGCTCTGGCCAGTGTCTGTCGCTGTTGCGGATTTAGTCGCGGCGCCTCTATTCACCTCTGCGCGTATTTTTGCAATCAACTCACCCAACGAGCTCTGTGCCATCGCTGAAGACGTCGGCCACGTTGCACGCTTGGCCGCTGTAGAGAAGGGGCGCGGCGGAGACGAGCCAAGTCCCGCTGCTGGCGCAGCCGCACTCGCCTTTACAGCCTCCTCCTCCTCCTCCCGTCCGTAGGACCTCGATGGACTGCTCACGCGCGGCGCATGCCGCATTGGTCGACGCGGTGCAGGAACGAGTTGCGGGGTGTGCTGTGGGGACGCGGGCACTTTACTGGCAGCTCCGCTGAGCAGCGGCGGTGGTTGCGACCGCGGCGCCGCGTCATGTGGAGCTGATGATGATTGTACGTGTGACGAGGGCCGCTGTGGATGTCCACTGTGGTCCCTCGGCAAACTGCGGCGGTGGCGATGGTGACCGCGCGACAACCTCGGCGGAACAGCCTGCTCACCATCAACGCCTGCGCTCATCTCGCTTCCTTGAAGACGCCTGTCGTGGTGATGATGGTGGTCGCTTCGATGACAGCTTTGAGGATAGAGCGGGGATGCATCTCTGTGTGTGTCACGAAAGGCGCTCTCGCGGTGGTCAGCCGGACGCCGCGTGTAAGCAGCCATAGCATCCAGCTGCGCTGAGGACAAAGACTGTTCTTGCGCGCTGCCCCATTGCGGCACGCGGTACGGGGAAGGGTAGCAGCACTGCTCCTCCCGCGCCCGTTGTGAAGGGACGCTGTCGAAGAAAAGCGACGACGGCGACGGCGGAGACGGTCGCCGCGAGAACTCTCGCGAGGGAGGCCGACTCGGTTGCCGCTGACCGACGACACCCTCCCCTCGCCGCAGGTAGTCGGCGGCTGGAAGGCAGCCCTTGCTGCGCTGCAGGCTGCTGAAAGTTTCTGCTAAGTACCGACAGCCGTCGCCGCCGGCCCACGCCGCGTCATGAGCCACGCGGCCTGGCATGGCGCGCGGCAGTGGCGGTGGTGTGGAGGCGCGACTGCGCCGTTGTTGTGGCTGTGTGGAGCTGCAAGCGCCTTTTCTCCCCGATATCGCAGGTCGATTACTAATACTATTATCACAGTGCGGTTGTCGTGGGCGGCTCACCGGCTCAGAGAAGCTGCGCGACTGACAAGGGCAGATGCAGCAGTCACGCAAGCCATCGCGTTGCCGCGGCGCGAAGGCGGACGACGCACATGGCACGCTGCTGGAGCGCAACGCCGGGGTGGACGTCAGCCCACATGACGGCAACATGTTGCTGGTTGACGCGTCGAAGCACGTGTCAAGACGCTGGGAGAAGGAAGAAGGTGACGGCGGCTCATGGGTGGCGTGTCGCGGTGGCAGCAGCGGCGTGTATGGGCACAAAGTCGAGCCACGCTGCGCCACGGCGTGGGGATGAGGGGTGAAGTACATGCCGCGACACACCTCACAGTAGGAAGCCATGGCTGCTGCCTCGCTTTCTATTTCGGTGCTGTTTCTATTACTTCTATGCAATTCAGGAAATATGGTTGGATGGTTCTATGAAATACAGTGAAGTAGGATGAGTTCAAAGAGCAATGTCAGGTGCTGTGGCTTGGTCTCTCTCTCTGACAAAAAAAAAAAAGGTTGCAGCTTACATACATGTGAGCGTGGACACACACACACGCACGCAAACACAGCACACTGCAGCGTCTGCGTGTAAAAACGATGGAGCAAGCAGTAGCAATTACCTAGTGAAGATGTGAGGAGCAGTAAAAAAAAAAAAAAAAAGAGACAGCGCCAAAGTGAAAAGAGAGAATGTTCATTCTGTCATAACAGCACATACACACTCAAAAAAAAAGAAACGTCAAACCAGTAAAAAAAAAAAGCAAAAACCACTGCGAGCCAACCGCATCCATCGAAGTCACAAGCAAGCTCCAAGCAAGATTCCAAACGGTGCAGGTGAGACCATATTTTCGCTTTTTCTGTTGTCTTTCCCGGCCGTAATAAAAAAAAAAAAAAAGAAAGCTGCGGTTGTTTTTACTTCCGCAACTTCCACGACGTTGAAGAGAAAACCGGCGTCACTGTTCTCCTCTTTGGTTCACACGGAAGGGCCTTTTGAGCGTAAGAGCTGCTTTTCTCTTCTCGTGTTGATGTTGCTGTTTTTTTTTTTTTTCCACTAAATCAGCTAAAAGCACGAAAATGAGGAAAAAAAAAAAGAAAGAACACACATTTTTTTTTTTTGTGTAGAGAAGCGATGGTCCTCCTATTTAAGTGGGTCGGAACGGATCTGCACGCATTCGTTACCTCAACCGTTTCAGCATCGATTTGCTCCTTTTCTTTCTCTTTTTCTTTCTCTTTTTCTTTCTCTCTCTATCACGGTGTGAAGATGAAAATGAGAGAGAAAAACGCGGGGAAAGTGGTTTCAACAAGAAAAAAAAAAAGGCAAGTGAGCATCACATGTTGCGTTTCCCCCCCCCCCTCCTTTCCTTTTCTCTCAGACATTCGACTTGTGATGCGGTGGCGGGTCGCTGATCCCGGGAACCGACACCAGTGTATTAGGCCACACCAGACACGTCAACTCACCGCCGTACACGCAGCCAGTGTCGATGCCGTACGCGTAGGGATGAACCTGCAGTCGCCGCTTCGCATCGTGGCCGTAGGTGATCGTGTAGTTCTTGTACAGGCGAGAAATCCGCTTGCGCCACTTCTCCTTCTTCACTTTGCCCTCGTGCTCCCCAGCCGCCGGAATTGTGTCCGCAGAGGGGTTGGCGCCTTTGTGGGTCGCCGCCGCCACCGCCGCGTCGCCCTCGTCGTCGCTGCTGCAGCTGTCCGTGTCGTCCTCGACATCCTGCCATGCCTCCCTCGGCTTTGGCTCCAGCGATGGCGGCATATTTGCCGCGCCAGGCCCACCGTTCAGCTTGCAGGCCAGCTTCGACCACTTCTTGCTCCAGCTCGTCCCAAACTTGGGCCGCTCGAGGGTGGCGAACTGCTCGGAGAGGGAGAGGGCGACCTGGGGCAGCCTGCTGGCGCCGACTTCCGCCACCTGTGCGTTGTACTTCTTTGCAGAGATCAAGTTGCGCATGCGGATGGCTGACTCGATCGCCTGCTCCTCCAGTGCGATGGAAGGGTCGATGCCGGCGTGCACGACGACGAGGTGGTAAGCGTGGAAGCAGAGGATGTGCGGGATGGAGCTCATGTAGGCGTAGATGTCGTCCGGGCAGCTCACGGCGAGGGGGAGCAGGCTGCTCTCGGACTCCTTCGGCGTCAGCGGGACGCCCGCCTTGATCTTCTCCACCAGGCGCAGCATCACCACATCGTGGTTGCCGAGCACGCCGATAGCGCCGATGTCGCGCAGTGTGCGCACCACGCCGAAAGAGTCCGGGCCCTTGTTGACCAAGTCCCCTGCAAAGACGCAGACGTCCTCGTCCCCGCTGTGCACGGCTTGATCATGACTGGTGCCACGCCCGGTGTTGTCGAACTGCAGCGAGGTGGCAGGGGAGTCGACGTCGCCCAGCGGCGGACCGCCCAAGCCCTCAACAGGTGACGAGGTTGGCGTAGTCTGGTGATGGTGCGGCGAGGACGACGGTTGCAGAATCGGTGGTATTCGCATGAGTGCCGAGTCATCCAGTGCCACGCGCTCTTCCGGAGACGTCTTGAGCAGCTCCGGACATCGGCGGACTGCTTTGTTTGTAAACTGAACTTTCACGAGCAGCTGCCGCAGCTGATTGGCGCAGCCGTGGATGTCGCCAATGATGATGAGCCGACCGGCGGCGCTGCCTTCAAGGTGAACAACTCGAGCAGACATGAAAAAAAAAAAGCACGAAAGAAGTGCAATTTTGTTTTCGTTTCTGACTTTTACTTTTGTTTGTTGGGATATAAAAACAAAGGAGAAGTTCTTTTGCGAACCGTGTATTATAGTAAAACAATATGAAGCATGAAGTGTTGTGATGAGAGCGATTGAGTTCTCAAAACTCGAACAGTTAAAAAAAGAAAGTGAAAATCAGCGCGCTGGTATGAGTGGGGTATACTGCGGCCTACATAAAATTTGCGTGTAGAGCATGTGTAGCGTAAATATATATTTATATTTATGGTATGTGTTTGCGAACAAGTACAAAAAGGAAAGGGTGTAGTTGACAGTAAAAAAAAAAAGGCTGATCTAAAAGAGGAGAAAAAAAAATGGCGTCTACAGTTGCATCGTGTTCTTTGCGCTGATCTCACCAACGTGGTCCGTTGTCGCTCTTTACAAAAAGAAAAGAGAAATATAGCGTTACATTGTTGCACCTCCTCTTTTTCGTTGTTGTTGTTGTTGTTGCTGTTTTTTGCTTTCCCGTGCATGAGGGAAAGTGGCAGTAGGTACAACGGCAAAAAAAAAAAAAACTAGGAAAAGAAAAACACTCGCTTGTTCGCCTCGCAACGCCACATCTCGTGTATTCGCCCTCCCCCTTCCTCCTGCCTTCCCGCTCCAACTCACCGCCTCAAATGAGGGCTTGAATCAGGGGAAAAGAGAATGGTGGAGAGGTACGCCTTCTCCCGCTCCGCGGCCTCGCGTGCCTCGCGCTGCACCGCCTGCGACGCCGAACGCAGTCGATCTATGGCGTAATAGAGCGGCGTCTCCGCGCAACTGCCCTCGTTGTCCCCATCCTCCTTCCACCTCTTCCCCTTCATACCAGACAGTGCTTCAGCTTCCTGATTCCTGCCGCGTACCTGCAGCGCCCGCCGTACTGGCTCCTTTAGCGTCTGTCGCAGCCGACTCGCCGCGCTATCCACCGTGTCGCCCTCGCTGTCGCCTCGTGCGCTTCCGAGTCGGGTCAGTTGCACAGCGTTGACAGCCAGGTGTGCCGCTGCCTGCTGCAGGCGTTTTAACGCGGCAGTAGGGTACGACGCCGTGTCATCATCACCCGCCGCCTCCACATCCTTGTCTCGCTGGATCAGAGGTCCACAGGCTGGCGCAGAAAAGACGGAAGTAACAGACCTACGGGTGTGCTGTGGTTGTGGTGGTGGTGATGCTCTGTCGTCGTCGTTGTGATTTCCTTGTCGCACTTCAGAACATGACTCAGTGGGCTTCCAGCTGCGCGGCTTCGACGAAAGAGAAGGTGCCACGTGGCAGCCTGGCAAAACTCTGCGGTGCTTCGTTTTGTCATCGTCGCCGTCGCTGCTGCTGCTGTTGTTGACGCTGTTGTTGATGCTGTTGTTACTGCCCTCGCTGCTCGTTCCCATTCGCTCCGCTGTGTTAGCAGCGGAGGAGGCACGTCCAACGTGGATCTCGAACAAGCCAGCGGTCTCTGTCATTGACGAGGGCAACGCCGCGGCAGGACTGTTGTTGTTGGACGCGGCTCGCTTGCCCCTTTCGCCGCCGTTCACCGCGCGGGACAGCATGGCAGCGAGTTCCGCAGGCACCACCGCGATGGAGGAAGGAATAGACGAGGCAGCGGAGGACAGCATAGGAAGGTCGTGTTCAGGCGCTGACGCAGCGCGGCGCGGCCAGACGGAACTGCGGCGACGCCGCTCGTCCGGCTGCGAGGGCTGCGAGGGCAGCGAGAGCGCCGTGTCGTCTGAGCTGCGAATCGGGCTCGCAGGAGCTGGAGTGGCGCACACCGACGCAGCGTGACCCGCACTCGACGGGTCCATTTGCTCTTGGAAGCTCATGTGAATTGTGGTGACGGCCTCTCCGTCTTCCCCGTCCTTTCGGCCTGCCGTCGCTGCGCCGCTGCGACTTAAGGGTGAGGTGCTGGGTGGAGCGAAGACTTCGGGGACAAGAAGATCGGCGGGGCACTGGTGATTCGGCGAGGCCCAAGTTGCTCGTCGATGCCGGCACGATGCCAGCTCGCTTTCCAGCTCCCTAACGCGGTCCATCAGCGCAGACCTCGCAGCCTGCTCCTGCGCCAGCTGCTCCTGCCACCGCGTGCCGCGCCGCTGCGCCGAGGCATATGCACGCCCGCAGCGCTGCAG
Organism: Lotmaria passim; assembly: GCA_037349495.1. NCBI lineage: Eukaryota > Euglenozoa > Kinetoplastea > Trypanosomatida > Trypanosomatidae > Lotmaria > Lotmaria passim. Next base: position 300,329 of record CP140209.1, read on the forward strand.
CAGGCGGTGAAGAATGCGTTGCGCCTGCAGCACGTGGCGCCGCGTCGGATCAGCCTTGTCGCCGCCTCCGCTGCCAAGACTGATGGTGTCCGAGAAGGCGGATGCATCATGGCCCGCGTTGACACCTGAAACATCGATCGACAGCTCATCCGCCTCGCCGCTTCGGCTCAGCTGGACGAGAGCCGCAGCACCTTCGCCCTCGTCCAGGTTGCTGTACTGCAGTTCCGAGGCTTCGCGTGTGCGCTGGCGCCACTGCACCAACTGCTTCTCCAGCCACGTCACCTTCTCTTCCGATTTAACCAGTTGCTCAAAAATGAGCGCGCTTGTGGCGGCGAACGCCGAGGCGGAAGAATCGAAAGCGCCAGCCGTCTCGGGCACGGAGGACATCACAACCCCGTCAAAGCCTGTCTGCCTCGCCGGTGAGGATGCACCACCACGCAATGCACCCGTAAGTTGTTGAATGTCACGTGTGTGCTGCTCCGCCAGCGCAGACAGCGCAGACAGCGACTCGGCCTCTGCCGCCCGCCACGCTGCGACGTCGCGCCGCATCTCGTCGTACAACTCAATAAACTGATCGCAGTAAGGCTTCACGTACTGTACGATGGCGGCGGTGACCGGCTCCGTCGTCTGCGTGTTTTCGACGTCCTGGTTTGTGTTGTCAGGTGCAGCCGGTCCACCCATTTCAGCAACCGGAACACTGGGTAGCGTTGACGCATCGTGCTGCAACGTCTGCCGGTCCCGTACAACGGTGCCCACTTTGCTGCTGAGCGGAGAAGGTGTGTACAGCAGCCGCGACGGCGGCGCAGCGGCGGCGGTGGCCTCACGGTGCGTTTCCGCTGCACGGGACGCAGAAGGCGGCGCACGCAGCCCGGTGTACATGACGGAAGGAGGCGACCCAGCGTTCTTCACAGGCGTATGCAGCTCTTGTTGCTGTAGCTTCGCCAGCTGCCCTTGGTCTGAGTCGTGCACCCCGGCGACACCGTTACTCCCACCCAGTATCTCCACCTCGTGCGAGGTCCACAAGGGTTTGTCGCTCACGATGAACGACACCGTATCGAGAAGGTCCTGAAACCGGCGCGGACGCACTTCCTCCGCCTCCGACTCCACCGCCCCCACGGCATGCGTCGCGGCGACGGAGAACTTCTTCGCTGCTGCAGCCCCTGCACTCTCGTCCGTAATTGCCGTTGTGCTTTGAGCTTGCAGCGAGTGCTCTTCGGTTTCGCGCGGCGGCGGGGTATGCACCAGCTTCGCAAGAACCGCCTCACGTGGTGGTGCGGAGGCGGCGGTGGCGGCGTCATCGATGGAAGGGTGACAGCTGCCCGTGTCTTTGCGGCGAGCACACAGCCGAAGTGCAGCCGTCTGATCCTCCTCTTCAAATGCGGTGACGTTGATGCTCAACGGCGCTGTCCCCCCTCCCGTTGCTGCGTACGCCAGAGGAGCCGTTGTATCTTCCGCAGCTCCTACCTCTGCCGTCAAGGAAGCGCGCTCTCGCGTCATCGGTGCGTCGGAAGCGGTTTGGCCCACCGTGCTGGTTGCCTCATTAAGAGAGCTGTGGTGCGCTAATGATGCAACCCGCGGCGGTGCGAACGGGCCACCGTGGTGGCGGGTGTGTGACGGAAAGCGGTCACGCATCAACTCTGCGAAAGATATCGCGTAGTCGTCCAGCACACGTTGAGCAGCCTTCGAGTTCTCCGCGGCAGCGCTGCTGCCCTCTGTTCTCCTCTTCCTCCATGCCGCTGACGTGTCCAGTCGACGCGCGTAGGCGGCCCATTCACTTGACGATCGCAGCACCTCCGCGTTCACCTCGTCAGCAGCCGCCTCGTCCACCACAGCACACACGGGCACCACCAGCGAGCAGGACTTCGTGGCGCTAGACACGATTTGCAGAGCTGCGGCGTCGTTTCGCAAAAGAGCGGCGAGTGACGCGGACGGTTTGTCAAGACAGCCAGTAACGGCAGACAAGCACGTCTGCGTGAGAGAGGGCAGACTGTATCGGCTGTGCCAAGGCAGCGTCGCCCTCAGCGCCTCCTCCTGCCCACAGGCTTCTTCTTCTGTCTTTGCATCCTTCCGCGTGGACGAGTTGTGCCCGTCGGCTTCGACGGCGTAAGGGCGGTACCCGCACGACGGACTGGGACCTGACACATCCCACAGCTTCCAAATCCCGACAGAGCGCAGCGACGCATCACGACTGGGATGCGTCGCTGCAGCAGCACCATCACCAACGAGCACGGTGAGGCAGAGATGACTCGTTTTTTCCTCCTGCGGCAGCCCAGCGGGACGAAGCAGCGACGGAGAGGACGGTGTGGAAACGCCCCCACCGCTCACGTGCATCGCCTCGGCTACACCCCCGTCTGTGCAGGGCTGCCATGCGACGGAGGAGAGAAGGGCCGTGTGCAGCACACGCGACGCCTCGGTGGCGGACTCCACGCGCACGTAGCACGCCGCCGGTATATCCGTCGGCTCATCGGCAGCGGAGGACGCCGCAGGAGAGTCGCTGCCCGTGTAACTGTCCTCCTTCTCCATCTTACTTGGATCACGAGCACAGCCGCTCCCTCGGCGAGCGCTGCGCTTTTCGTCGTCTCTGTCGCAGCTCTCGGTTTGTGCCTCCTGCAGAAGCAGCAGCTGTCCCGACAGGAGGTCCACCATCTCGCGCGGCCGCTGCAAGACAGAGGGGTGCCGCAGCGGCGCGGCGTCTCGCACCTCCGCAACGCTTATGGCTACGGAAAGGAAGTTCCCGTTCGTGTCTTTCGCGGCGCAGAGACGGTCCAGCACAGCCCGAAAGAGGCCGCCGGTAGCGCTTGTGAGCGATGATGAAGCTGCAAAAGCAGATTCAGGTCCAGGTGCCGGGCAGGGCAGCTGCATTGGTGGAGACATCAGCCCACCATCCTGCACATTTCCCAGCAGGAAAGAGGTTTTGCCGCTACCTTGAAGTCCCATGGCGAAGGTCAGCACCTCCCTGTGCTGGCCACGTCCTCCGTGAATGGTGCTCGCCGATGCCAAAGCAGGTGAGGCGTCTGCGGTGTGTCCCATTAACTCTGCGGCAATCACATCCGACAGCTTTTCCACCAGATGGGCGTCCGAAAGCGACGACGGTGCTGATGAGCTCCTCCGATCGTTGTCTGCCTCCCGATACGAGGGCACAGAAGTCGCAGCAGAGAATCCCTCAATCGCTAAGAAAGGCGTTAGCACAGCTATTTCAATGTTGCGTGACGAAGACTGGCGCTGAAGTGGAGGCGAGGCAGACTGCTGTGCCTTCATGCCGAGGCCAACGACAGCAGCTTGGCTGATATCCTCCTTTGCGTCTGTCTGCACCCCACCAGCTACTAAGCGTGGCGGACCGTTCGCATCGTTGCGGCGCCGCAGGACACACAAGCGTGACTTCTCTGAGGGACGAGAAGTACTCGAGGTAGTTTTCCCGGTCGCGCCCCCCTCGTGGTACCCGCCCTCCCACGAGCGCGACTCACGCCAGCGCAACGCGACGCACACGCGCGGTCGATCAGACTGCATTGCGTTGCTGCTGTTGACGTCCCTGCTGCTGTTGTTGTTGGTTTAATAGCGTAAAAAAAAAGTGTTTTTTTTCTTTTCTATCCTTTCTCGTTGGCGCAATCGTCCTTCTATTTTACTTCTTCATGGACGCAGTGAAACAACAGCATCTAAACAAGAGTGCTGCCCTACTCTCTGTGTTGAAGAAAGCGTATTGACAGCGGGGTTAAAGCACTTTGTGCTGCTCTTTCGAGAGTCAGACGTTTTTTTTTTTTTTAAGGGGGGGGGCGAAGGAGGACAACGTTCTAGCGGCAACAGTAATAAATAATAGTAGTAATAATAACGTAGCAGAAAATGTTCCCCCACCCCTCTCCCATCACCACCACATATACACACTTTTGTGTAAATATCTAAAATAACGCTTATTGGAGGGCGTCCGCAGCACCATCACGCCAGCACAAGTTTGGCAGGAGCGTTAAAGAAAAAAAAAAAAAGACAACAAGTACGAGAGAAAGGGAAAGAAAAAAAAACAAAGAAAAGAGGATTGCCTCGCATGATTGTACGCTGTAGCTTTACATCGTGCTGTTCAACGCAAGCGCATAGGCCACAAACCGAGGCGGCGTGAGCCTGAAGTTCTGCATTGCAGACGGGAGAACACGCATACGTAGTCGGGGCAAAGACGAAGCAGCCAACAAAGGAAGGAACAACAAAGATGGCCATCTTTTTTTTTTTTTTTGGAAAGAGACGTCGAGTTTTATCACAATTGTCTCTCTGGAAAGCAACGTGTGTGGGTGATCTAAATTCCCAGCCTTTCGAACGCAAATGTAAGCAACTAGAAAAAAAAAGGGGGGGAAAACAAAAATGCGCATGGGTACGCTCTAGGTGGCGTCTTCCTCCGCACATGCCGTGGGTCTGAGTCGCAGTGTGCAGCAACGGCAACCCCGCAGACGAGACGAGAAAACAACAGTTATCAAAAAGCGTACATTGAAAAAAAAAAAAAACATGGAATCTGCCCAAGGCATGTCAATACAGGAGACTACAGCAATAGTCCACCTCGAGTAAAAGCAGCAACGAAACAACCTAAAGAGGAACCACAGAGTGTAGTCAACGTAGTTTTTTTCCTCTTCCTCCTCCTCCCTAACCCCTCCATGTCAACTGCGTTCAGTCGATCCAAAAAAAAAAAAGGGCAGAAAGAAAGCCACATACACACGCATATATGCAAACATACAAAACACAACAGAACAATACCAAAAAAAAAAAAATAAGGGATAAAATAGAAGCCTGGTCAGGAGAGAGAATGGAGCAGGTGTGATGCACATGCCTGTATGTTTGTTGCTGGCTGTTGTTGAGTTAATTTGTTTGTCTTTTTTTCTTCTTCTTTTTTTTTTTTCGTGTGTGTTCTTTTTCCACCTCAAAATCTCATCCTCACAACGCGCGAGTTTTCACGCGCTCTTGCATGTTGGACCGAAAGGCCCTCACCACGCGCAGCTGCGTGCAGACCGTCGCCGCGACTCCACGCAGCGTGGGGCGAACACGGTTCTTTTTCGCCATTTCCAGCGCCGCCTCTTCCGCTGCGTCAACGATGACCGGTGGAGGCGGCACCGCCTTCTCGTGAATGTGCAGACTGCGCAGAAGAATACCCAGCGGCAGCGGCACCACAGCGAACAGGAAGCACCTCCGCCACAGATGCGCCGTGAGCGGCACGCACCGCATCAGCGCCCCGCCATACTGCACCGCGAGAATCTGAATCACAAAGGTGCTGCCGACAACGACGACGAACATCGGGGCATGGCGGAGGTTGTGCCACACGTACATGGAGTTGTCCAGGATGCGCGCGTTGAACTCGTTGCACAGCTGCAGCAGCACGAAGGTGTTGAAGACCACGGTGAGGTGCTCCTCGGAGTCCGGGACGAGCCCAAAGTAGCCAGCGCCGTGGTGAATCATCCACAGCTGCAGCACGATCTGATAGAATGCCTGGCCAACAATGTTGAGCCACATGCGTTGCGTAATGAGCGGCGCAGCCTTCGCCTTCGGCGGCCGCAGTAGCACCTCTTCCGACGGCGTCTCCGTCGCCAGCGCCAGGGCTGCCAGGGTGTCCATGATCAGGTTAAGCCACAGCAGCTGCACGGGCTTCAGCGGCGACTCCCCGTTGCCGTCGAGCAAGGCCCCGAGAAACGACACCACCACCGCCGCCACGTTCACCGTCATCTGGAACTGCAGAAACTTCGAGATGTTGTCGTTCACGTTGCGGCCCCACTTCATGGCGGTCACAATGGTGCTGAAGTTGTCGTCGAGGATGACGACGTCGGAGGCCAGTTTCGCCACCTCCGTCCCGGAGTTCATGGAGAAGCCGACGTTGGCGCCCTTGAGCGCGGGGGCATCGTTGGTGCCGTCACCCGTCACGGCGACCACCTCGCCGCGCTCCATGAGTGCTGACACGAGGATGCGCTTATCCAGCGGCGACGCGCGGGAGATCACCTGCAGACGTGGCAGAATCTCGTTCAGCCGCCGCGCACTCTTCGCCAGCTCGCGGAACTGCGGGCCCTCGAGCGCCAGCCCTTGCTCCCCGCGCGCCGGCCCCGCCCACACCTTGCCGTAGATGCCGACCTCCTTTGCAATGCTGACAGCCGTGGCCTTGTTATCGCCGGTGATCATGCGCACCACGACCCCGGCACGGCGGCACTGCGCGATAGCCGCCGGCACCTCCGGTCGCACCGGGTCGCGGATGCCAACGATGCCGACAAGCGTCAGCCCGTCCAGCTGCGTGTCATCCCTCGCGAAGGGCAAGCCGGTGAAGTCGTCGGCTGCCCCGCTCGCCTTGCCTGGAGCGGGGATGGGGTGGTCGGCGTAGGCGATGGCTAGGGTGCGGAGCTGGCGGCGGGCCATGGCCATGATCGCCTCCTCCAGCCGCATTCGCACCTCGTGCGACACAGCCACCCGCTCGCCCGCGGCGCTGAAGGTGTGGCTGCACTCCGCCAGAATCAGCTCGCTCGCGCCCTTCACGTAGTACCGCACCACGTTGTCGCTGCGCAGCACCAGCGCGGTAGTCATGCGCTTGCGGGCGGAGGTGAAGGGGTAGATGTGCAGATCCTCGGTGAAGGTGGCGGCGGCAGCGACGACATTGCTGCTCTGCCCAGCAGGCCACGGAATCGGCGTGAATGGGGAGGAGAGGGACTGCGTGGCGGCCGCCTGCAGCTTTCCCAGCCGCTCCGCGCGAATGTGCATCGGGTCCTCGCCGAGGACGTCGACGAAGTTGAGGAGTGCCTGCTCCGTCTTGCTGCCCGTCAGCTGCACCGTGGCGTGACGCGTCTGCGGTGTTTCGATGCGGGTCCGCGTGGACTTGGTGTTCATCGTGATGCATTCCATTAGCAGCCGTCGCACCCCAGCCGCCTGCGCCGTGTTCAGCACCTCGACGGTCTGCGAGGCTGCTGTTTTGGAAAAAGTCAGCGGCGGCAACGGCGAGTTTGGCTGGCTGCTCCCGTCCGCCATCCTGCGCGGGACAACGTACGCGGCGCCGTAGGATGTGACGCCGTCCGTCACGCACATGTCGTTCTGCGTGATGGTGCCCGTCTTGTCCGTGCAGATTGTCGTGGCGCTGCCCATCGTCTCGCACGCGGCGAGGTGGCGCACCAAGTTGTTCTCCTTGAACATCTGCTTCATACTGTAGGCGAGGGCGATCGTCACAGACAGCGGCAGGCCCTCCGGCACCGCCACGACAACGATGGTGACCGCCGTAGTCAGGTTATCTAGGTACTTCTTGTAGCCGAACGGGTGCTTGTGGCTGATAAATGTGTCCACCAGCTCTTTGCCGCTGAGCAGGACGAACATGAGCCCTGCGGCGACCATGCCGAAGAAGCCGATCCGGTCTGCCAGCTCCGTCAGCTTCTCCTGCAACGGCGTCTCCTCCTTCGCCTCGCGCACCTGCATCGCGATGTGCCCGGCGAACGAGTGCACGCCAACGCCCATGACGAGCACCGTGCCTTCGCCCTCCGTCACGTTAGTGCCGGAGCGCAGGATGTAGTCGCCGTGCGCCGACTTCGCAACGTCGTCGTTCTCCCCGGTCGCGGCGGACTCGTCCACCTTCAGCGAGGTGCTGCGCAGTACGATGCCGTCCACCGTGAGCACGTCACCGCCCGACACGTTGAGGAGATCGCCAGAGAGCAGCTCCTTGTCGGTGATGTCGACCGTCACACCGGAGCGGATGACCTGCACCTTCACCGGCGGGGTGGCCTTACTCAGCTCCTTAAACTTCTGCTCCTTCTGGTAGTTGTTCACGCTGCTGACAAGTGTGACGAGCGTGACGGAGAGCAGAATGGCGGCACCTTCGATCCAGCCGTGGCGGTAGTCCACCACGCCAGTAGCCGGGTCCGGCACGGTGAGGCCGAGCACAAGGGACACCACCGCGCTGACAATGAGAATTTGCATCATGCGGTCCTCCAGCGACTCGACCACCATGTCCCAGAAAGTTGCCTCCTCCGCCTCAGGCAGCTCGTTGATGGAGAAGGTGGCGCGCCGCTCCTCCAACGCTGCCGCGTCGCTCCCGTCGATGCCCCTCGCGAGGTCGGTTTTTAGACGTGCCGCAAGTCCTTGCAACCCGCCAAGGCTGGCCAGCCGCCTGGAGGCACCTTCGCTGCCATCGTTGACCAGTTCATGCAACTCCTCCGGCTGGATGGTAAAGCTGGACTGCCTTGCCGGCTTATCGGCCGCGTCGCTTACCTTCCTTGACGCACCGCTGTCCGTCCTCGAAGCACTCGAGCTGTTCATATTGGCAGCTTTGAGTGAACGTGCGACAAAAAAAAAAAGCGAAGCCGTAACTACAAACAGCGATGAGAGGAAAAAAAAAAAGAAAAGAAAATTCAGAAGTGAGACAGTTGTGTAGAAAGCGCAGGAAGAGGCCGCTGTGTTTCAAGAAGGAGGCACACAAGCTGAACCGCAACAGTAGTCGTAATGAAAAAAAAAAAATAAAATAAAAAAAGAAAATAATGGCACACACGCAAAAAAGGCGGCACACGAGAAACGAAAGCAACAAATAAGAACAGCAACAACAGCCAAAAAAAAAAAAGAAATTCTGTTTACGTTGAAGTTGTGTAAAGGGGAAAAAAAAAGGAGGGGGGTAAACAAGTATGAAGGAAATCGGCGCCAAATGCACAGAAAGAAGCAGATGCTTCTCTGTCACTATCAGTACAACAAGCTAGGTCATTCTGGATACAGAGTAATGTAGCACATGAAGAGCTGCTGCTTTTCCTCATCTTTACATATATATATATATATATATATATATATATATATATATATATATGTAAAGAAGAGAAAGCCCTCACTTCTTTTTTCAGAAGGACCTCTAAGAAGTTGTTTCTCGCATTTTTTTGCGCAGACAACTCCGTTAATCAGTTGTTTCCCTTCTTTACTTTTTTTTTTTTGCCCAACATAGGACCTAGGATGTCGTGCTAGGCTCCCTAATCATCATTTTCTATATGGAAACTGTCACCGTACCTCTTTATTGTGTGTGTGTGTGCTTTTTTTTTTTTTTCTTCTTCTTCTTTCTTGTTTGTTTCTACTTCGGTGGAAACCTACATGTAGCTGCTAAGGCTATGTCGCTCTGTTAGTCTAAGTTGGGGGAGGGGGAGAGAAAGAAAACAATCAAAAATAAAAGACACTGTCATTTACTTTGAAAAACACGAATGAAAAGGAAAAGACAAGAAAACGAATGACATCACTCTTGTAAGCGCAGCTACTGGCAAGCGGACGGGAATAATCCAGCTTGCTTCCTTTTTTCGTCCTAAGCACAAAAAAAAAAAACGTATAACCGCGACTAAAGCTGCAGCTTTCAAAAAAAAAAGAACTTCTAGAAAAACTCTGCAATCATCTTTTGCTGACACCATTCTGAGATACAATCCCTGTTATTCTTAATTAAGACTGACGGGCGGTAGCTAAGCAGTACCGAAAAGAGGTGAGAACCACTGCTAACCAAAATAATAATAAAAAAAAAAAAAAGAGAACAGAGTCAAAATACTCTTTTCAGCCTCATAAGTTCACATATAAAGCAGACAAGTAAATAAGGTAGAGCAAAAGACCAAAAAAAAAAAGGCAAAACAAGCGTAACTGTGCACGAGAAGAATGTTAGAAATGAAAACGAGAGGAGAAAAAAAAAAAAAAGAGGAAGTCATAACCAGGAAAAACAAAAAGAGAAAAAAAAAGGGGTAAAGTATGTGGCCTATCGTTACGAAATAAAAGCACTTGCTGTGCCCACACAGTAGAAAAAAAAAAAAAAGAGAGAAAAACACAGAAAAACAAAAGTTGTTCCCTAACTAGGATAATAGTAACTGAAATAAAAAAAAAGGAAATAGAAGAAGAAATGCACATGACTCTCTGATTTACTTTTTTTTTTTTAAGCGTCAGAAAGTAGTCAAAATATAACAGGAAAAACAAATAAAGTAATTGAAACACATACACGCAGCAACAACAACAATATGCGTCTGAACTATAATCGATGTTAGCATCCACTCTCGTTTTCCTTTTCTTTTTTTAATTTCATTTTCGCGGCACTTGATGTATACGAAAATGAAAGAGAGTGAGTCAAAAAGAAAGAGAATAACAGGGAAAATCAGACGTTTTTTTTTTATTTTTGAGGACATAAAATCAGAAGACAAGACAAGAAAGAGTGAAGAAAAGTGCAAGCCTTCCATCTTTGCCGTGATAATCAACTAGGGAAAGAGGAAGTAGAATAGGCTGAGAAGGCAAAAAAAAAAAAGTGAAGTGGGAGAAGTGTGTAGTCGACCAAAACCGTATGCAACGAAAATAAGAGAAAAAGGCAGCTTTGTACGACCGTGTTTTTTTTTTTTTTAACCGTAGGCGCCTGGTTGACAGCTTACTTCTTCGTCTTGCGGCTATTCTTCGTACCCGTGCCCTTCTTTTTTCCGGCTTCTCCACTCTTCGCAGTCGTCGCATTCGCGGCCTTTTCCGGTTTCGCAGCGGCAGTCTCCTTGGCCGCGTCACTGTTCTCGCCACTCGCCTTATTCTCCTGCTTCGCTGGCACAATCACAGGCTGCTGTGGCGGTGCCTCTGGCTTGCCGGACACCTTCTCCTCCTCGGCAGAGGATGACTCGCCATTCTCCTCCCCGCACAGCTCCTCTCCCTTTGCCTTCTTTGTGCCCTTGTCCGCACCCTCCGCCATAGTAAGGGCTGCGGCGTCAGTAGCAGTCGGCTCTCCCGTCGATGCGCTAGGGTCGACGTGCGCCTCAGAGGCGGAGCTACTGGTCTCGGCCCTCCCCGACACGTAGACCGCCAGTGCTGCCGTCGCGGCCTCTGTCGACGGCGATGCCGTCTGTGAGCTCGGGTCGGCGAACTTCCTGTTCATCCTTTTCTGCTCCTTGCTCATGTACTTCTTCAGTGTAAGCTTCTCGATAACTGAGAGCTTCACGCCTGCTCCTTCCATCTCCTTCAGAGGGGCTTCGGTGTAGTTGGAGGGGTGCTCGACCGTCGCCCGGCTCTTTAGCTGCTCGCTGTCCATGCGCTTAAAGTTCTTGGCGGTCGTTTGGTCGCCGACGACCTCAAGGTGGCCCTCCGTCCCCGGCGGGTCCCAGACGTAGCCATACAGCGCAGCTTCGTTGAACAGCTGCTTGCAGTAAAGCCGCTTCGCGTACTCGGAGGTCATCCCTTCTAGCTTCAGCCAATCGTCGTAGCGGAGCTGGTCGAAGCCGGGCTTGGCCGGCCGCGAGCGCAGCCACTTGTACTTCGATGCCTTGGCGGCCTCGCTCTTCTGGAAGTCTTTCAGGTCGCCGACGGTGGCCTGCTTGAATGTCGCGTAGAAGCGCGCGCGGAGTTCATCGGAGAGGTGGTAGCCGTTCTTCGGTAGGTTCTGGATGCGACGCACGCCGTCATAGAAGGCCGCCCAGCGGTCCTCTGCCAGCGGCGCCCCCCACTTCAGCTTCAAGTACCTGTTGATCTGCGCGTCGAGCAGGTCAATGTAAAGGTCGCGTGCCCGCTCCTTCGACATCCCTTTGCACTTGCGCCACCCGACCACCTTCCAGTAGCCCTCCCAGTCGCGGAAAACGTTCGGCTGCTTCACCTTCTTCTCATCGATGTCGCCCAAGGTGGCCTGCTTGTAGAGCGCGTAGAATTGCAAGCGCAAGACGTCGGACACCGGCACGTAGCCCTTCTCCGGCAGCGCGTGGATGTACGCGTCGACCTCCTTAAACCCTTGCTCATATGGGAACTCGGGAGAAAAAAAGTCCACCGGCTCAACGATGGTGGCTGGATCAACGACCGGCTTCATCGGCTCATCCGACCTCTTCCGATAGCCAAAAAGGCCACAAACAGCTTTCATCTTCTCTATTTTTCTTGCTGGTGTTCAAGCTTCAATGAAGGGTCTCTTCCAGAACAAGACAAACCAGCCAAGCTGCTTATGGAGAAAAAGAGGAGAGAAGCTAGGCTTGTAGAACGAAAAAATTGCTGTAGAGAGTCAAAAATGGTCGCTCGTGTGCGCGTATTAGCAACTCAAAGTACGCGTTCAACACAAAGCGACAAAAAAAAAAAGAAAAAACCTGTTAAAAAAAAAAGACGTAGAGAATGATGTTTGTATGTGGTAACGTTGTGGCGAATGAGGTTCGCAAAACGAAATAAAAAAGACGATTAATTACTGTGAAAAGTGTTTGTTTGTTTTGTTTTGTTTTTTTCCGATTACATCATGGCAAACAACGAAAAAAAAAAAGAAGGAGTGGGAAGGAGAGTAAACAGATCATTTAAAAATAGAATTCGTTTCGACGAGAGAGAGCGTCGCAATCAGGGTGTCGCCCTAGAACGAAAGACAACGTGCTTCTTAGCGAGTTGCCTTCGGTCCCCCTACGCGCGCTCGACTCCGTTTGGCCTGCTGCGAGGTAGTGCAGCAGTGGAGGCAAATATAAAAAGAACAAAGCCGGAAACACGAATAGCAAGGAAACTGTTTTTTTTCTCTCTTTTTTTTTTGTGTGTGTGTGAGACCTACAGATAGACATGGGGATTGCTTTTTATCTCGCAAGACGCTCGTGCTTCATTTACTCATCATCGTCTGGGCAGCTTCATCCGCCTTCTTCGTTAATGTGTTTCTTTCCGTTTTTACTGATTTTGATTAGCATGCAATCGTTATTTTTTTTTTTTTTTGCTTCTCGGTTTACAGCTTGCTCTGGACCTTTGCAGCTGGAGGCCATTTCATACCCTTCGACTTGAGCACGGCGATCAGGCGCTTCACGTACGCTGCCTTAGCTTCTTCCGGCTTCATGCCCTTGCGAGCGTTCCACGCATCCCACTTCGCGCGGGCCTCAACCTGCACCGCCCACGGCTGCGTCCCCTTCACATTTCCCTCGGTGGCTTGCTTGTAGAGGGAGTAGAACTCCAGCTTCGTGTTGTTGTCCATCTGTACGGGGCCTCCCCTGGGCAGTGCCCGCACGTATGCAACGGCAGCGTTGAAATCAGCTGCAGACATCTAGGATTGCGTCTTACTTTTGTGTTTGTGTTTTTTTGTCGATGCTTCACGATAATTAGTCACGTGGTGGTTAGGATCGGTTCTGTATTTATCTTTTTGTTGTTTTTCCTTTACTTAAGCTACATGCCACGTTTGTTTGTTTGTTTTTTGCTGTTGTTGCATTATTTTTGTACGGTGTTTCAGATGAAGATTCATCAAGGTGAGTCCAAACATGTGTTAATTGATAATAATAACAAAAATCAGTTGAACGTTAGAAAATGGCAGAACAGACGCGTTGTTGAGCAACAAAGCAGCATGAAGCAAAATACACGTAACGCTCTGAACAAAGGGGAAGGGCGTATACATCGAATGACGCGCTCGTTTCTTCCTTTCTTTCTTTCCCCCCCCCCCCATACGTCTATCGATGGTGCGAGGCTCTACAAACTCTCACGCCTGATATTTCAAGGATTATTGGAAAGCAGCTGACGCATCATGATGAGAATCCATGCGAGCTATCGATGCTTGTCATATACATAAAAAAAAAAAAAGAGGGTTGGAACTTACCGCTTTTCGGTTATCGTTGCTTTATTTTCCTTTTCATTGCTTGTTTTTTTTTTTTTTTCTTTCTTTTCTTTTGCTTACGGAGGGGTACCTTCGGTGAGCGAAGGGAAAGAGCGTCGCCCAAGAACTTAACAGAAAAGAGAAATCAAAAAAAAAAAAAAAGACACACGAAACAAATGAGAGGTCTGTATATAATAACAATAATAGATTAGCTGAGAAAGAAAGGGAGCGTGTAAAAGAAAAGAAAACTGCAAAGATGTTCCACTGCACCAGAGGCTGTGTGTGTATATGCAGCTACCTGAGAAGTCAATTGCGAAACGCTGTCTTCTCTACTCCTGCATGGCCTGCTCTTCATGTGTGTTACTCAAAGCGCACCACATCCACTCCAGTGAACATGTGGCCCTCAGAGCACTCGTAAATGGCCTCCTTCGTCCTCGCCTGCACATCGCACCGCCAGACGTGCCCCTTGTCTGTGACGTACATGTATTTCCGCAGGCTGTCGTTGCTCGCCTGAGAGACAGGGATACTCTCACGGTGGCTGAAGGGCCACGCCACGCCAATCGCCTCTGTGAAACCGGTGATGAGGGTCTCCACAGGCCCCAGCTGAGGCTGCCCGTTACGCTGGTATGCCACAGTCGACCGGTTCAACGAGTTGCCACCTATCGCCTCATCGCCGCGGTCGGTCCAGTACAGGTAGCCTTCCTTCGCGTCAAGCAGCAGGTCGATCGGCTCTGGCAGATTGCGATGCAGCGTCACGACGCAGCGCGGGTCGATGATACCCTCCGCCGCCGACTTGGCCGCTGACAAGGACGGCAGATTGCGCAGCTTGAAGTGGTAGGGAGCGGCGAGGATGCGTCCTTTGCCGCCCTTGGACGGGCCTTTGATAGTGAAGAAGATCTGGTTGTGTGTCTCGTCCAGCGCGACGCCAACGCACATGCGTGACTTATCCTCATCGCTGTTGGGCTTAACAGGGGTGGCGAGCGCCCTCTCCTCGGAAGTCCCGCTCTCCAGCGCCAGCAGCGCGTCCATCGACACCAGTGGAACAACCTCGTGCGTCTCCACGTTGTACTTTTTTAAGCAGTGGCCCTCGCGGTCGCAGAAGAAGAGCGACTTGCCGTCCTGCGAGAGAGCCACCTGCTTCATCGTCGTGATGAGAGGGTCACGCTTCGCCGCCTCGTGCGGGGCACCGTCACGAATCAGCCGGCGGGGCGGCTTCACCTCCACCCGCTGCGTCGCCTCGTCACCGCCGTAGAGAGCGGCGCGCACCGGGAAGCCGTCCGCAGCGTGCCAGTCTCCGCCATCCTTCTCTCTTTCGTCAGGCTTCATCTCGCCCATGTTGCTCCACCACGCCACGATGTCCGCCGGATCCCTCGACGCTTTGTATTCGTTGAGGTCGATGGCGAGGCCGTCCGGGCTGAGGCAGTGGCGCGTGAAGAGCGTCTGCATGTGAGAGCCGTCACCGCGAACGCTGTTCACGGCGTTCCCCTTGACGTCGAGAAAAAAAACCGTGTCTTTCTCTGCCATGGCGATTACGTGCAGGTACAATTTTGTTTTGTCTTCCTTCAAGTGTGTATATAATGAGCGTGGTATAGTCTTTCAAACAATAGAGCTTTTAAAAAGAGTAAAACGTAAAGTTAAGTAAGAAGTACTGTATTACCAGAATACAAAGAGCAGAAATAGGAAAAGCCTGTAATAGAAGGGCAGTGAAACTCCGCAAAAAGGCGAGAGAAAACAAAGTGAGAGAAAGAAGGTATGGATTGTAGACGAAAAAAAAAAAGGAATGAGTGCATCGCCGCATCTTTTTTTCTTCCTCTCATCTGTACCGTCTTTCGGAGAAAAAAAAGCGTGTAGCAGCACCATCGCTGAGGAGTGTATAGTTCTTCTACAATCAAGACTATAATCTGCCTGCAGTGTCCCGTCAACCTATCTCCCGCGCACAGTACCGCCCAATTGTTCGTTGATTACGTGGCGGCATTCATCACCCCCTCCTAGAGCGAACACTTTACAAAGTTGTGTCTGTGCACACAACATCTTGTGCACTTTGTCAAGCACTTGTATGTGTGTGTGTTTGTTTGTTCGTTTGTTTGCTTCTTTAGTCTTCCAACCCAAAAAAAAGGGTGGGCAGACAGAGAGTCCACCGTTGCCCTCTTTACATTTCCTTTTTTTGTTTTGAACGTAAATACGGTAATAGATTTTCTTTTTTTTTTTTGCGAAACTGGACTACCCCCAGCACGAAAAAGAGAGAAAAAAAAAAACGCATCAACTTGAGACAGGAAGAACCACGCAAGTCAACAACGGGGAAAAGCACATGGCTGTATAGGTCTTTCGTCGCCCCGCTGACATTCCTTAGAAACAGTTGCTTGTACATTGCCACCGTTTTGCATGGGAAAACGGAAACAGTGTCCCACGGTTCAACAACAACAAAAGAAAATTGATGGCGTTTTACCTTCTCGAGTTGGTCGCAGCATTTGCTATTTTTGTATCTTTACCTAAGCCCCAAACCCAGACGGGCCTGTTGGTTTTTCGTTTTTGTTTTTGCCTTAATTGAATGTCGTGGCACAGAGACAGTTTATAGAAAAAAAAAAAGGTTTGCACAACGAATGAACACGTGAATAAAAACACATGTGCGTAGGTAAATGTGTATTTAGCAAGGAATGCTTGTGCTTAAAGTGCACACGAGGCGAGCTTACGCCGGATTCCACGGGTGGCCCTTCTCGGCGGTGACGGCGATCAGGCGCTTCACGTACGCTTCCTTAGCTTCTTCCGGCTTCATGCCCTTGCGAGCGTTCCACGCATCCCACTTCGCGCGGGCCTCAACCTGCACCGCCCACGGCTGCGTCCCCTTCACGTCACCCTCGGTGGCTTGCTTGTAGAGGGAGTAGAACTCCAGCTTCGTGTTGTTGTCCATCTGCACCGGTCCGTCCTTCGGAAGGGAGCGCACGTACTTTACGGCGGCTTCGAAATCAGCTGCAGACATTGTGGGCGAAAAGGGTTAAATAGTAAAAACTGCTGAGAGACGAGAAAGAAAGCGTGAAGGATAATCTTACATGGGATGGGAACACAGTTCGAGAGTTATGATAGAAAAAGAGAGAGTAAGAAGAAGAAGAGGAGAGTAGGGGAAGAAAAAAAAGGTCCAAAAGAACGGGGAAACCGTTAGGGTGACTTCAGACTTCGTTTATGTTAACGATTCTCTCTTTTTTTTTTTTTTTTCTTTTAGCCACTTAATCGTTGCCTTCAGTGCAAAAAGGAATAGAGCGCAAAAAGGTGTTCCGCTCACAGTCGAGAGTCCTTCAGATAATACTCTCTAGTTCGCTTCGATAACAGAAACGCGTCTTACTACCCTTTCGACAAGTCTGCGCAGCAAGCGGAGAAAAACAGCGGCACCACATAAAGAGAAAAAAAGCGATTCAAACAGCCTTTTTTCTAAGCTTCATGTGCGTTCAACTCTGATATATTTGCTAGCCTTTTGGCGGCGCCGCATTTTTGAGCCGGCATATGCGTTTTCTCGTTTTTTTTTTTTGAGCTTCACTTTTGTGAGACGGCTCGCTCTACAATAGGTAACAGCTGGTATACAGGGTAAAGAAGAAAGCCTGCGAGGGAGACTTAAAAAGTGGAAAGTAAAAGAAAGGCAAGTAACAGGCGGCGCCAACAAAAAAAAAAAAAAGAAGACAGAAAAAAGGGCAGAAAATCAACTAAGAGCAAAGTTAAAAAGTGTATTGAAACAGTTTGACATTCAAAATGAAGTCTACGAAACGGAAAAAAAAAAGGACTGAAGATAAGTCAGCGTGACTTTTCGCCTCTGCCACGGCGCAAAAAAAAAAAAAGGAGGGAGCCGACCGAAAGAAAAAAAAGGTACACAGAAGAAAAGCACCGCTATACTCTTCATAGTTTCGTCAAAGGTTGAGAAATAGGAAAAAAAAAAAGAAAAAAAGAAAAAAGATACGAAATAACTATGTGTAGTCTGCCCTACGGCGTGACGAGCAGTGTTCGATGTATGCGAGCAAACGTTGTTGGGCAACTACTTACTACCAAAAACAGGATGATCGCGTAACGACGCCGGCCACCGCAACGTGGCGTTACGGTCCAGCACCCCGGTCCGAAGGGGAAAGCCAAGAGCCAGCCATCGTCGCTCTCATGCGATCTAAAGCTGCTCATGGCATCGGCAAACAGGTCAAGGGTAGAGTCGTGTTCGGGAGACCCGGAACTCGTTCATTGTCCGCACTACCCCGTGTAGAGCCTACGCGCGTCCGCGCGTAGTGCTTACTCCCGTAAAAAGCTGTAAGCACGCCCGCAGTAGGCAGAATAGCTGAGTACATTTGCAAAAGAAAAAAGGATGATCACACGTCAACAGCAGCATTGGCGGTAGAGCATGAAAGAAAAAAGTAGAAAGAAAGCAAATGGACTGATATAGGACACAAAGAGATGCAATAATCTGAAGGAAAAAAAAAACATACGCCAATGAATGAGTGGGTGAAGTCTCTTTCTCAAAAAGGTGAAGAAGAGAAGAAAGAATGACGCTGCCTAAGCGCCACTTGAAATGCACTGGGATGCTACGTGCTTATGCAATGGCAACGTTGAGAGCGGGGGAAAAAAAAGACTGTTCGTTTTTCGTGCATGTGCGTGCGCTACTTCTCTCGTCACGCAACTGCTACAGGTTGAGGAGCATTGGAACGAGGCGCCATGGGAACGGGCGGACGTTTTGAGAGCGGAATAGACGCCACCGCGGCTTGAGGTTGCTTTGCCGACTCTTGAGGAGTGGGGGTCTGCGCCACCACTGTCGGCATCCAGTCGTGCACGATCGACACCACCAACCACGACAGACGGCGAGCCTCCGACTGGGTCCACCCTGTCATGTTGTACAGCAGCGAGCTAACAGATCGCGTGTAGAACGGCATCAGATGCTCCTCGGGCAGCACAACGCCCCGCTCTTTCGCAATCCTTGGCTGTTCCTGGTAACATCGCGTACGGCGGGCGATACACACCTCAAGCGCGTCATCCAAAAAAGCGGCGCAGGCCTCGACCGTGAAGTGCTGACGGAAGCGCGTCAACGCCGCCTTCTGCTCCGCCGTAAAGCTCTGCAGCTGCGGAGAATGGTGCACGTCGTGATACTCCTGCAGAATGCGGCGGCGGCTCGAAGTCACGGCGCCGCTTCGCGGAGCGTTCTTCGGGAGAGGGTGAGATTGCACGCCATAGCCGCGATAGCGCACCGGTGTTGCCTGCGCTGAGCCGGGTTGTGGGGCCTCAGCCGTCGCCGCTGCCATCGCGCCAACTTGATCCTGCTGCTTCAAGTACGTCATCACCGCCTTCACGTCCCTCGATGCCACCATGGCGTAGACGATGCGCTCCTGATCTGCCACAGAGAGCTGGCGCAGCTGATGTAAGTAATACGTCGTGACGGTGTCTTCCAGCTCGTATGGCAACTCAGGCACAGGTCGGCCGGCCGACAGGAGCTGAAAGGGTGGAACGGAGGCCGGCTCACCCACTGCGAAATCCGTGAAACCCTCGGACTGGCCCCGGTGACGCTCCACGGAGTGCGAAACGTAAAACGACGATGCCTGGCTCACTTCGCGGCGGCGCGCGGAGAACTGCGTGAAAGGAGGCGGGAGTTCCTCACTCCTGGCGCGTGCGCCCTGCGCCACCGACCCGCGACGGCGTGCCACACTCGACATGGCCGAGTTCACTGCGGAGTCCCGCGTGGTCCACGACTTGCGTGGCGGTATGCCGCTCCCATCCGGCAGTGGGGAGGGCACCGGGGTCGGATTGGGGCGGTGGTTCTGCTGCCCGCGCTGCACATGCATCGCTGTCGGGACTCCAGGAGAGCGGTACACGGTGGGCGACTTCTTCGCCGCCGCGGGTGCGCCGCTGCTGTGCGACGGAGGGTGCGCGACGGCATGAGAAGAGGCAGCAGGGTGAGCCGCAGCGGCAGCCTTGGTGTTGGTGGTGGCGGCGTTTTTAAAGGAGGGGGTTGGCGCCGTGTTCGCCTGAGCCTCCTCCGCAGTAGAGGAGTTGGTCGACGCGTAGTCGACTGGTTCGTGGTTGTCAGCGTTGAACATGCGGGCGTGCTTTCGCTGTTTGTATACTTGTATGCTGCGAGAGGGCACGCGACTGCTTCCAATACAAAATGTGGCTGTTCAAAAAAAAGGGAAAAAAGAACAAGAGCTACGAATGGACTGCAATGCTGATTCTGGTGTTTGTTACTTCACGCTTCCCGATGCAGTGGTCGACACAAGCGAGAGAGAGAGAGAGAGAGAGAGAGAATGAGTGTCAAGTCAACTGGTGCAAAACAAGAAATTTGGTGTTCAAATAAAGACAGTTTGAGAAGCAGAGGTGAGGTTTGAAAGAGATGATTGATGCGAACGTAAGCGTTTTTTTTTTTCCCCCCCCCCCCTCCTACATCTGTCGGCACTGTTGACGACCAGAAGCTCTATAAAAGAAGAGTGGTCGTGGCCTAAAGAGAGAAAAAGAAAAGCAAGGAGCGCGAAATACGCCACCGCTTTGCAAACGTGCACTACTTGTGAAAGACGTATGATACGCTCTTCCCCACAGCATTGAGCTTTGACAGAACCGTCGGCATGCTACCGTTTATCGAGCAGTGTTGTTGGGAGAAAGCACTCGGACGAACAGAAAAAGAAAAGTAGAGTGCTCGTCTTCTGACATTTTTCTTCTTTTCTTTCTCGCTAACCGCTTCCACGCTTCTTTAACGTTTACTATGTGACCAGCAACTTCGCTGCTACAAACCGGAAAAAATGAAAATAACACCACGACAAGTGATGGCAAAGAAAAAAAAAAACAGTTCAAAGAAACACAAACCTACAAAGAGCGCACCTGCCCGCACATTGCAGCATCAAGGACAAGAAAGACCGCAGTAGCGCGTCAACCAGATTCCAAAGGGCAAACAGTCCAAAAAAAAAAATGAGTTTTTCCATTTTGGCTGAAGTAATAGTGCAAAGAAACGAGAGACAAACAATTCTACCCATGCAAAACGTTAGCTGGCACGTGCACTCACATATATGTCGACAACCACAAAAGCCACACGGCGCACGAGGAATTTCGCTTTACTGCTTGCTCTTCTTCTTCTTTTCCTTCTTCTTCTCCACCTTCTTCTCGCCGGCGCCATCCGTCTTTTCCGACGGCGTTGCACCGCCCATCAACTGGCCCATCTCCTTCGCCGCCTGTTCGAAGCGTCGCTTCATCACAACATCCTGCTCAAAGCGCTGCACCCACGCCCGCAGCACATCGGCCACCTCGCCCGCGCACTTCGTCGAGAAAAGGTCCTCATGATTCTCCGCTCCCTTAATGACAGCAGGACGACGCAGCGCAAAAAACTCCTTGTGAACAGCGACATCGGTCACCGGCTCCTTTCCCGGCACCAAAAGCTGAAGTGGGTGATGCACCTGCGCTAGGTGTCGTACAGGGACGTAGCGGTGCTCGTCACGCACCAGGCCTTCCTCACGGAAGATGTCCTTTGGGCAAAAGAGATAGTTCTCATAGAAGGTCTTGTCTGCTGCAGCAGGGTAAGGCAACATAGACTCCAAGTCGCTCCTCAGCGACTCAATGGCAAAAGAGAGCTCTGTGGGCGGGATGTTAACGTCTTCCTTGGCCTTTGCGATCTCTTCTCGAAGCCTTGTGTTCCGCACAAGCTGTTCGGTTATCAGCGGTGTGTCCAGCAGCAGCAGCGAGCCGATCCGGTGCGGGTACGCGGTCGAGGCCGCCATGCGCGCGGCAACCAGGGCACCGTAAGAGTGCGACAGCACGTGGCTCCAATGCACGTTCAGCGCATCAAGGACGGCGCAGACCTGACGGCATGACTGCTCCATCGCGTTGGCCTCTCCAACCGACACCGGCAGCGGGATGTACACAGCCCCGTGGCTCCACGCGAGGGAGGAGATCATCGCTTCGAACTTCTTCGCCGCCTCGAGGGACGCATCCGTCACCGCAGCAGGCTGCTCCGACGCGGCTACGCTGTGGTCGAGAATAATGAGAGGGCGAGGTCCGAGCTGCTCGCCGTGGTAGAGCACCGTTTTCGGCATCGTGGCCCGCGCCTCGGCGTCCTCGACCGTGTACAGCTGCCATGACTTGAAGGTAAAAGTGCGCCATGGCACTTTGGTTGATCCGGTCTTCTTCTCTTCGCTTTTTGTGGGAGAGGTGGGAGGTGGCGGTGGTGCCGCCGGAGTTCCGTCCTTCGTGCTTGCGCTGCCTGGGGATGATGGGCCACCGACGGCGGCCTCGGCCACCTTTGCCGCAGCTGCCCCTGCACTAGCGGCAGCTGGGCATCTCAGCCAGACAGCAGCACGCATGACGTATGGACCTCCCTTTTTTTTTTTTTCGGTCAAGTGTCTACTTGCTAGCTACAGAGCGGAGCACACACCGCACCCTCTTTCCCTCTTGCGTCGAGTCCTCCCTTTTCACGTTGCGAAGACGTTTTCTGTGCTTTCGCCTGTGCGTGCGTGCGTGTCGTGAGCACGTAACGAATGGTAGCAAGGAGGAAAGGAGTCCACAAACACAAAAAAAGTGCTTTGCGACAGAAGCCAAAGCGCAGTGAAACAAGCTCTTTTTTCTCTGTGTTTGTGTGTGTGTGTGTTTGGTTGTTATTGCTGTTGTTGTCATTGCCAGCGTCGACAATTGAAGGGTAATGAGAACAGGAAGTAAGGCGAGAGTTACGTTGTTGCAGAAGAAGAACATCCAGAATGAGAAAGGAGAGGTCCGAGAACTGAATTGAGTTTTTGAGGTGCCCCGCGCGCCGGTAAGCCGATTAAAACGTACGTGTGATGTAGCGTTCGTCATTCTTCTCGTCTCTTCCTCGTAATTTCAAGAAGATGGTCAGGGTAAATCGGCCCTCGCTCTTAAGATACACGCATGGAAATGGCTGAGCTGCGCCACTCGCCAACTCAGGCTGAAGTTCAATCGACAGGTGGCACCTTCAAAACACTTGAGCGAGGCTAGCAAAAGAGGCGAGTGATGGTTTTACGATTGGTGCGTGTGTTCATTTTATGCGAGTTAGAAAGGCGATCTCTCTTTGTACTCTAAGAAAAACAACTATAATTGATACCGGAAACTTGGACAAGCAGTCTGTGGGTAAAACCACACGTGTAGATATATATATATATATATATGTATATATGTGTATATAATGGCAGACAAGTGAGATTCTGTCCTGCTCGTTTTTCATTGCCACATTTTGACAAAAAAAAAAAAGATGAATAAAGATAGGTTCTCCACCTTTAGAAAGAAGCTACGCGAATTACACATCAAAAACAATATACATCTTCCTGGGGAACAGAAAAGGTATTTGAAAATAACCATCATAACAGCAAAAACGACAAAGAACAAAACCACATGTGTATACTGCGAAATCGCAAAAAGGGGAGGTTACTTTATAGACGAGCAGGCCAAAATAAAAGAAAAGGGGGGGCCGTGCAACTTGCATGTCAAATCAGAACTACACTACACAAAAAGCAAACATCGGGGAGAAAGGACTACACTTCTGGAAAACGAAGCACCTGCTTACGCAGGAGTCGAAACAACTCGTCTTCTAAATTCCAAGACCAATCGGGGGTACCCGCACACACACATAAAAAAAAAAAAACGGCAAGACCAATGGGATCATCGAT
The DNA here is from genome assembly GCA_037349495.1 of Lotmaria passim. NCBI lineage: Eukaryota > Euglenozoa > Kinetoplastea > Trypanosomatida > Trypanosomatidae > Lotmaria > Lotmaria passim. The sequence goes on from CP140209.1 coordinate 323,423, forward strand.
CTCATGATTAAAAAAAAAAAAACCTGAGCAGTGGCGCACAAAGAGCGCTTGCAGTATTGATCGACCTTGCGTGTACTCAGCCATTTGCGGGAGACACCACAGCACAGCGGCTTCTAGAGCGTGCCTCTCCTGCCTACTCCCTTTCATTAAATTGCCTTCAACAACACACTCTCTCGAAGCAGCCCCGTCCTCTTCGGATCTCGATCGCCGATTCGAAAACTCATTTCCTCTTCCCTCGACGACGCGTCCCTCGCTCAGTCTTCTTCATCGGTTTCAAGTGCCATGCGGTCGTATACCAGACGTGCGAAGCGGTCCCATGCCGATTGCTCCAAACCGCCGAGAAGACGCTCCTGATGCGACACAAACGGATCGCGCTGCTCGAACTGCAAGAATTTCACCACGTTGGTGAGCATGTTGAGCGCCACCGCCGCCGCCTCCGGCTCGCGCATCAGGTCTGACAAATGCAGCCCCCGGTACTCTGGGCAGCGCAGCATGTCGAACACCTGGCACACCACGTTCTCAAAGGTGACAAGCCCCTCCTGCACGTACTGCGCGATCTTGTCGCGCGTAGCGTCGTAGAACTCCCGCAGCTCGTACACGGATAAGACGCCGTCGCCGTCCAAGTCCAGCACGCGGAACCAATAGCGGATGGCCTGCGGAGTTGATTTGTCTTCCTCGGAAAGGCAGAACCACACAAAGTCCTCGTATCCAATGCGCTGAGGGACGCTGCACCGCAGCCGGCGACCAACACCGGCAAACACACGCTGCACGATAGCAGGGTTCATGACGTCCTCTGGGGCGTACCGCATGAGGTCCTCCGGTGCCAGCAGCATGTCACGATCCTCGTCCAGCTCCCAGAAGCGACAGTACAGCACATAGAAGTGCTCGTAGGAAAAGAAGAGCAGGACGGAGTTTATGTCCTCCGCGGCGTCGACCTGGCGAAAGGCGTCGATGAGTCGCGACGCTGCGAGCTCGGAGTAGTGAATGCTGCCGCGGTCAAACCGGTCTAGCTCGTAGTAAATTCGGTAGATCACGGTGTCGAGGTACTTGGTTTGAAAGTCGGGGGTCTGCCGCAAAAAAGTCAGGCCGGGGTGCTGGGTGAGGAGGACGTCGATGTAGGCGACGAAGTCCTGCGGGAGAAGGTAGGACCGCAACGGCGCGGTCTCGAGGCTGCGCGGGGTCGAAGTATCCGCCTGCCTCTGATCCGCCGTAGCAGCCGCGGCGGCAGCTGCAGCGTTCGTGGCCGCAAGCGACGCAGCCGCTGCAGCGGAGTTCGGCAACTGCGACGAGAGAATGAGTAGGTCGAAAACCCGACGCACGGCGTCTTTGTTCCGTAGGTGCGCGTCGTAGAAGTCCTTCAAGTGCTGTGGCGTCACGTGGAAAAGCGAGGGTAGTGTGCTGGAGGAAGCACCGCTGCTGGCGTTGGTGGTGTGGCTCAGTAAGGACGACGAAGAGCCCATGCGACTGCTGCTGGCGGGCCGTGACTGCTGCCGACCTCCCTCTCCAGACACGTCCGCGGCGCCGTTGTTCACCTCCAATAGGATGAGGCGCAGCACGATGAAGGCAAAATAGCGTGGGACGCCGAAGCATTGGTTGCAGATGCGCTGCACGCACTGAATGAACTGTTGTTTGTACAGCAACTCTTGTTTGGCGTAGGGCAGGTTGCCGTTGTTGTGGCTGCCGCTGCGGACTCGTCCGCTCAGCAGGCGCACCCTCGACGAGTGCTTTGGAAAAGGCGGGAGCCGGCCAAATTCGCGCTGGATGTAGTGGGCGACCTGCCGGTCCTCGAGGATGTGCAGGTTCGACATCGGCGCCACCTTGGGACCACGTCGTGTTTCAATAGGAGTCCCTGCACCCTCGCTACTGTCCCCCGCCAGCGCCGAGGCGTTGGCACTCAGCATACTGTTCTCCTCGCCGTCGTACATTGCGGCTGCAATAGCCATCCCATCCACCACCTTCAGGTGCGGGTTCTCGTGCTTTTTTGACAGTGGACCGTTGATGATCTGCTCATGCGTGGTGGGGCGACCAAGGGGAAAGTAGAACCGAGGGATTTCCTCGTATGTCGCGGCTTCCCGTCTCGCTGCCGCCTCCTTGAGCGAACTGCTGCGGCTGCGGCTGCGGCTCCGCCGCACGGCAATATCAGCCACCTTGGGAGACCGGAGCGGGGTTTCAGAAGGGGTGCGCTGCGGAGTTGTAAACTCGCCTAACGGCCTAACAGCGGCAGCGGCCCGGTCGGCGGAGCAGTCCGCTCTCTGAGGCGCGGCAGCCGCCTCAGCGCAAACGCCGTTACCGTCGCGCGACGCCGGTGTGACTTGTCTTTCTGGCGTCGCGTTGATCGGTGGAAGCTCGCCCTCGTTTTTGCTAACTTTCTTGCCGTTTGTCCCCTCGCCTTCCCTGAGCAAGGCCGCCTGAGTTGGAGGAGTCAACTGCCGCTGCTCGGCCTCCCCCTCCTCCTTCTCCTCCTCTTCTGCCGTGGCGAGAGCTTTGTCCTTCTTGTACTGACGCCGCTGGGGACTCACGAACGGCGACTGCTGAGCCGTACAGCCTGGCGCGGGATCCACGAGGGGGGCAGACGATGGCGCCTCCGCCGTGGACGACGAGGCTGCGCCACCGACGTTGGTGGTTGTGCTCTCCACCAGCGCAGGCAACGCGACCGCGGCGATTTCGCCGACGGCAGCGCGCGACGCGTCCTTCATCGCTTTATCGCCCGCCACCTCCTTGACATCCGCCTGAGCAGACGGCGTTGCCTGCGCTGCAGCCGCCGGCACGGGATCGTCAGGCGCCGCGGGAATGGCCATTTTCGCAATTAGCTGGCTCTTTGGAGACACTTTGTCAAACCGGGGTTCAGAGGTGGGAGGGGTGGCCGCCGTCGCACCAGCTGCTTCCTCACCCTCATTGGCTTGACTCGACGTGGGAGCAGTGCGCACTGCGGAAACACTGCCTCCGCCACTGCTGCCCCACGCCTCCTTCACCTTTGCAAGGCCGGCATCAGCAAGAACTTCGCGGATGACAGCATCCACGCTGCTTCGCGTGCCCTGCGCACACATCCAGTGTCGCATCAACTCCAGCATTTTCCACCGCGCCAGCTCATGTCCGGCACTGCTGCGCTCCTGTAAGCTCTCGAAACGATCTTGCTGAGCCACCGTCATGCCAGCAAACCACGCCGAGGACGACGACGCCATCGGTTGCGAGGCTGCCTCGCCGTTCCCACCGCGCAAACCTCCAGAGGACGACGTTCGCGAGCTCCGCGATGAGTGATGACCCCGCTTTTTCTCATCCTTTCCGCCTTTTTTCTTTCGTCGCGGCTTCGGCTCGGCCGATGCTAGGGCCGGCGATGGAGCTGGCGCTGCAGCGGCGGGAGCCTCGACGGAAGACGGTGGCTGAGGGTCAAGGCGAGCTAAATTGAGAGACGGCATCGGCGGTGAGGAGCTGCCAGTCTTCGTGGCCATCGGAGCTGACTCGCTGCGCGTCTTCGAGCCAAGAACGGGATATCGATATCCGGCTCGGCGATCGACTTCGCCGGCAACAGAGGAGGTGCCTCCCAGCAGCGCCGCGGCCACCTCGTCGTCGTTCATCTGGAAAGCTCGGTCGCCACCGTATTTCAGCAGGTTATTGTACTTAAAAGCGTTTCCGCTGCTGCTGGGAAGGGTGCCCGGTGCCGTGGAACTTGTAAATGCGCTGTCGAGGCCTCCGCCGCCGCCTCTCCGCGCGTCGCGTGAGACGCGGCCAGTTGCGTCATTATAACGATTATCAGCATCCGCCGTGTAGGAGCCGGCGGAGCGTGAACCCGGCAGCTGCGCACCGTCCGCAGTGGGTAACAGCGTTTCCTGCTCGGATCTTCTGTCGTCTCCGCCCAAGCCAGGCGCGGATGAGCTGCGGTGCGACATCCGCCGGCTTGCCGTGGTCGCGTTCGCGTTGTTTCGCCGAAAGCCATAGTGTGGGGCTGGGGTAGAGGGCGGGGCAAAGAACCCGGGCGACGAGACCGCCGGTGCTGGTTCACGGAGCTGCACAGATGAATCCCCCCTATTGTGCCCATTAGAGCAGCTGTCGCTACTGACTGTGGAGGGGGAAGTGATATCGAGACCATTGCTCCCGCGTGGTCGACTCTCCTCACCGGAGCGCGAGCGGTACGTCAGAAGCTGCTCTGTCGTCCCCGTCAGCTTTTCATTGACGCTATCGCGAGTGTAATCGACTTGACTGCTCATGCGTCCATCATCGCGCATCTAAGCTGGAGTTAAGAAAAAAAAAAAGAAAACAGAAAAAAGTCTGAGAACAGTTGCAACAAATAACGCTTGAAGAGCTATCAAGGGCGAAACTCGCAGCTTAGGGAAAGGGGACAAAGACCGATATTAGTGAAAGACAACAGCTGTTTTTTTTTTTTTTTTTGAAGGGAAAAAAACTAGCGACTTCCTTTGATGTCTCCCTCTTTCTCTCTTCCCGAGTTTGTTCGTCGATCTACTCTAAGCGAATTGTTACAAAGCAGCCCCTTCACCTTCCTTATTCACTCTAAGCCGCCTGCTGACCGATACGACAAAAGTGAAAAAAAAAAGTGGGTTTGAAGAGCTTACTAGGCTTCTTGCTAAGGCTGGCCCTCGTTCTGCGTCGCAACTGTGAAAGAAATGTATATATTATAGAAACCTCTCAAGTGCGAAAAGCTATAAAAGACTGTTCTATATAGAAAGAAAAATAGGATTTAACGACCACTACAAAAAAGCTAGCAGAAAAGCTGAGCGCTGCGATCCATGCGGGCACCGCTGTAACACAGCAATGCAGACTCAAATGCAGTTTTTTTTTTTCCTCTAAAGATTGAGCAACGAATGAAAAAAGTGAAGGGATGAGCGATACAGGAAATACTATGAAAAATGCAGCTTTGTGCAAAGGCGTTTTGGTGACTATCAATCCTCACTTCACTCAACTCAAGATTCTGAAACGAACAAGCCAAAACACCCAAACCAAGATATGTAAACACAAGCATAAACGGATGCGCCGTAGGATGCAGTCGAGAGAAAGAGAGAGAAAGCGAAAGAGAGAGTAGCAGCTATTTCCGCAGAAAAGTAGATATGTCAAGCACTTGACAAGAGTGATGACGCCATGCAGCAGCGCGCAAAACAACTAAAAGTAGTTGTTGGCTGGCAAATCGTCAAGACGGTAACGTCAGTAAAGACTGAGAAGTTCATGACAACGGGATGGGCTAGCAAACACTTGGCGTAAGTAGCTTCGCAAGCCGAAATGACACGCAGCCAAGCCTGACGTTGTATAACAAAAAAGATGCGTTTTGTCGTTTCAAATCAAGCAAGATGGAAATTATGTTTGCTGAAAAAAAAAAAGGTGTGCATGACGTGGATATGAACATATAACGACGTCAACCGATAAAGCAAAGCAGCGCATCAGACACCGACGTGTTTCAAGATGACTTCACAACCAGTCTAACCACTTAAGCACAGTCAGCCACCATGTTCCGCGTGAATGCACTTGCTGGGTAAACAGAGAGCAGCTGTGAGTAAAGTGCAATGTGCAAAAAAAAAAAAAAGATCGTTTCAGACAGCTGTGTTTTTGTAGTGGGGAGGGAGAAAGGAACTCAAGCCAGCGAGCAATCTTTCCAGCGTTTAGGCCATCGACAGCTCAACAGTTTTGAAAACCACACCGCTGAAGAATGTGAGAAGTAGCAGGTACACAGCAATCAGCGCAGGCCGTACAGCGGATAAGATCTCGTTCCACTCCCGCACCATCATCAAGCAAGTCCGATCCGCGTGCTCTGTTCCGTTTAGCCGAATCGGGTGGCACGCTTGAACTTCAGATACCCTCGCGATGAAAAAGGTCTGAAAAATGCTCTTGAGGCACACAATGATGACGAGCACAGCCGTGCCCAGGCTTCCATATGCCATAACGTCGCGCTGAAGAGCGGTTTGCGGCCTCATCGGGCTTTCCTCAGCGGCCGGCGGTGCGGACACTTGCGCTCCCTCTGCTGCTGTTGAAGAAGCGCCTCCAGACGCGGGGCCTTTCTCCTCGCCAGCTAACTTTGCCACAACTATGTCGCTCAGTTTTTTGTACCCCTCCGGCAGCTCTGTGTTCATCGTAGTGGACATGATGCGGCCCTTCACCCACACGCTCTTCAGGAACTGCACGTAGCCGAACACACGCATCGTCACCTCCGCGTTACCGCCACTGCCGTTCTGCGTGAACACCACAAGCGCCTCCACGCGGAACGCGTCGCCAAACATCACGCCGGGAACCTGGCTCGAGAACTGCACCGCTAGCGTCGGCACGTCGCCGACCTTGAACAACGCGTAACGCTCGTACTCGATGTACGTGTAGGGCTTGTTCATCATCGCCTTCACCAGTGTCGTGCACGTGAACTGGCGCTGTCCGCGGAACGCCCCGCCGTCCTTAGTCGCCCGCCACGGCTCCCACTTCTGGTCAGTGTCCTTGCGCTCCGAATGATACTGCTCCAGCAGAGAGCTGCCGTCGTCGAAGCACAGCCCATACACGTCCAGCACGCCTTTCCCGGCAGGCAGCTTCACCGGCGTGATGACCTCCTTTTCAAAGCATGAGAACGCGCTCAGGGCAGTGCCGTAGTCCGTGTCGACCTCCGAGAACGCGTCCATCGACGCCACGGAGGGCATCTTCGACTCGTCGTTTTCGCACGTGGTCGACCTGAACGCCATCATAGCAGCCGGTTATGGAAGAAAGAGGACAATCAAGCTTTTGATGTACACTGATGCAGTTACTGAGATATTCGCATAATGCGTGTCACGACAACAAAACAGCACACATATTCGCATAACAAGGTGAAAAAGAAGTTGGGGATGTTGAGTTGAACAGGACGGAAAAAAGGGAAACCAAACAGGATCAGCGCCTTCTGATAACATAGAATATAGAAAAGCGTAACGGGTCGTTGCAGACACATTCAGTTTTAGATTACAGAAAGCTGCGGCCAGACTGCGCTGCCTAGCATACCTGCACTAGCAGCAAGCAAGAGAACAAAAAACAGCTTGCTGAAGCACACGTCTTCGCATTCAGTTGTTCAATCAGTAGCTCCAAATGGCTCGACCAAAGTTCTCATATACGCTTCAGCAGGCTTTTCTTTTGTCGCTACTTTTGATGGCTACAATCTACACCCTGTTCACAAAAATAAGGCAAAAAAATATGACGAAGAGGTCAAAAGGGAGTGCTTGCTTAAGCCTCTCGATTTCCGAAACGCGTGTATAAGCAAAAGCCTTATTTGAATATAGTGGAGAAGGTGAAAACAAAAAATGTTGTAGAGCATCAGTTTCCATTCGCTACAAGCACTGCGCTCGTCACTCTACACATTTTGTCTGTCTTCTCCCCATGGCTTTCGCTCCAACCAAAAGCCAAAAAAAAAAAAAAGAGAATTGACGGTAAATGAACAACAATAGAATTCAAGCAGGAAAAAAAGGAAGCGATAAACTTGGCGCCACACTAAGAACCATTATTGCAATGCCACAAAAGCTGCGATTCCCACTTGAAAGCTGACAAACGCGACTACGGCAGTGACTACCGCTGTCAGCGGAGGCACAAGAGGCTGCAGTACACCTCTTCGAGCAAATGCGCCTATGGGAGAAAAAGCCATCACTAAACAATAACAGAGAGAGACCATAAAGCAGAAGGAAGCCAGCGCAAGTAAAACCGTGTTTGCCATGGAATCTGTTATGGGCCAAATGGAGCGCAGCAGCGGAGTGTAAGGTGTGCACTGCTCTGGCCCTGCTTTACCTGATGAACCGTCTACGCTTGCCGTCGGTCCCGCGTCGGAAGCTTCGTCAGTCTTTGCATCGCTGCCCTGGTGCTTTTTAAGTTTGTCCTCAATCATTTTGGCCAAAGCGCTGTACCCGTCCGGCAGCTCTGTGTTCATCGTAGTGGACATGATGCGGCCCTTCACCCACACGCTCTTCAGGAACTGCACGTAGCCGAACACACGCATCGTCACCTCCGCGTTACCGCCACTGCCGTTCTGCGTGAACACCACAAGCGCCTCCACGCGGAACGCGTCGCCAAACATCACGCCGGGAACCTGGCTCGAGAACTGCACCGCTAGCGTCGGCACGTCGCCAACCTTGAACAACGCGTAACGCTCGTACTCGATGTACGTGTAGGGCTTGTTCATCATCGCCTTCACCAGTGTCGTGCACGTGAACTGGCGCTGTCCGCGGAACGCCCCGCCGTCCTTAGTCGCCCGCCACGGCTCCCACTTCTGGTCAGTGTCCTTGCGCTCCGAATGATACTGCTCCAGCAGAGAGCTGCCGTCGTCGAAGCACAGCCCATACACGTCCAGCACGCCTTTCCCGGCAGGCAGCTTCACCGGCGTGATGACCTCCTTTTCAAAGCATGAGAACGCGCTCAGGGCAGTGCCGTAGTCCGTGTCGACCTCCGAGAACGCGTCCATCGACGCCACGGAGGGCATCTTCGACTCGTCGTTTTCGCACGTGGTCGACCTGAACACCAGCGGACCTGCAGCCACATCGCCGGTGCTTTCGTTTTCTTTCGCATTCTTCGCGTCGAGAAAGCTCTGAAATGCCAACTCAACTACTTTTAACGCCGCGTCACGGCTTGGGAAGTTGGAGAAACTCTTTGAGTCGCCATTTTTCAGCCGTACGCAAAAGCCGTCCAACAAAACGAGCTTTTGTTCTTTTTCAATATTTAACACGTCTTCAAAGTTAATTTCGAGTTTCGATTCCATCATGGGAGAAACAAAGAGAATATAATTCTGGGTAATCCACATTTTCCCAAGCCGGCTGGCTCCGAACTGATAGCAACAGGTAAAGGAATCGATCACACTTTCTTTCGATGACACCGAAGGGAAAAAACGCCGGAATTCCGGTGCTGCCTTTGCACGCACTTCGTCGGCGCCCTCCACAGCTACCGACTTGCGCTTTTCGATAGATAAACTCTTCTCGAGAGTGGAATTAGTTTGACTGAGCCTCTCTTTCAAGCTGGGTGACACTGGCCGCGCAGCCGAGCTTTGTGAGCCGATAGAGAGCTCCGAATCCTTCCTCATGTTGGGTCTTGGGCTGACGCTCACAGACCGTGACTGCAAGTCGTGCTGGAACTCCATGTCTTTCACTTCTCGACCCCTCGAGCGACTAGCCGAGCTTCCCACACTATTGCTCCGCGAGCTCACTGAAAAAGAAGAGTCGGATTCATCGCCCGCTGAAACAGAGCTAGTGCGGTTGGCTGCGTATTTTTCGCGCACAGACCACAGTGTTTTCAGCAGATTGAACATCTGCGTCACGCCTGTGGAGAGAAAAGCGGTAAAGTCGTATTCATGTCTCACTTTAGTGATGACAACAATTGTGTCGCACACAAAACTCGACTTTTTTTCAAAGGCGAGCACGTCCTCTAGTTGTATAATCAGCGGCTCCTCCATGAAAGACGAAGTGAAGCAAATTCGCAGCGGAGTAACGTACATGCGACCCATGCGAACAAGCTTTCTGCGGATCAGCCCGCAGTTGCAAGACTGCACCAGCTTTTCCTTTGCCGGAATTTGCGGGAAAAGCTGATGGAAAGCTTGCTCCTCGGGATTGCTGGCGCTGATCGGTTGCGCCTTTACATCTGGTGCGGCAATACTGGACATCTTTCCCTCGTCTTTTAGTACTTTGAGCAACGAAAAGAAAATGAAACAAAAAGGGGTGAAAGTAAAGCACTACAAAAAGAGAATAAAGATGAGTATCAGTGATAGTATCCTTTTTCTCTCGGTATTGCTGGATTAGACGAGAAGAAGAGAAAGAGAGTGGCCAACAGAAAGCACGCCTTCTTTCACAAGGCTGTAATCCGCGCTGCAGAAAAGTCAATTGGCTTTTTCCCCCATTTGTGTGAACTTAGATCTTGTAATTCTAGCCACTAATCGACAGTTTTAAGCAAACGGCAAATCATCTATGGCGTGTGCATATGTGGACGCTTTGTGAGACCACAAAAGACAATTGTAGTCCGCAAATTGCTATCGACTAGAAGGGAAACACCGCCGGCTCACACAATGAAAGTTCTGCTCTTCTGATTCCAAACACACAAAATACTGGAGACAACAGTATAGAAACAACCAAAAACAAATGGAAAACATGCTTTAATTTAGAAAAAGCAAAACAATGAGCGAAGGTCTTATTACTACTTAGCAACCTAATGCTCTTTCACGTCCACCAACGCAACATCGTACACATTCGATCCTTCCGGCCTAGAATCCTTTAGTCGCTCAACATAATTGCGGAGGTACTTTTTCCCCTCCTCGCCTTTTCCTAAAACAGCGTACCCGTGGTGCATTGGGCACGTCCAAACACAACCGGACATCGACTCTGTTAGGACTGGAGCCATGTTGGGCTTATCCAGCCAAATGTCGTAATGCGTGCCCTCCACTTCGTTCACGCACAGTGCCGTCACTTTTGCCTTTGTGACTTGCTCGATGAGGTGTGCAACGCACAGCGGAGGAATATCCATTACGACATTTCGCATTGTCACATCGGGTTGACGCGACGAGAGACGGCCGTACAGCGTCTTGAGAGGGCATCGCCCACAGATGTAGTTATACAATTCCAGCTCCACATTCTTTAGCCCTTTCGGGTGAATAGAAAAAGAGTGTGCAAAAGAGTTGTTGCTTGCTTCTTTCGGCACCATTGGTGATGGTGTCTGCACGTCCTTGCCCTCCACGTTTGTGGTGCTCCACGATCCGGGGTGAATTGTTACTTCGTTTTCCAGCGGTGGAACTGTGGCAACCGCCACTTCTGGGTGCGGACTCCACGGCTTGGCGAACGCGGAGAGTGATTCCTTTGCACCTGAGCCTTCCTTTCGAATCGGCTGCGGCTGAACAGTGGCTGGAATAGAGTACGGAACTTGGCCAACGCTGACTGGTGCAGTGGGGGAGATGTGTGGCAGCGCTACAAAAGGCTGATTTCCCCACTGTCCTACCTTGATTGATAATCCGTTTGCTTCGCCAACTAACGTTGCCTGCATCACCGGATCAGCAAGCGTAACGGGAGAAAATGGTTTCGCGTCGACATTGAAAGCTGCTTTCTGCTTGCGGAGAGAATTGGGACTTTTAGGCTCCCCTTTTGCTTCTTCCGACGCCGCGCTCTCTACCTGAATCGCGTCCTTTTTCTTTTCCTGAGTAGAGGCATCACTGTCCTTTGCGTCTGTAACCTCCGCTGATTCTGCATTGGCTCCCACGACATTTTTCTGTTTCTCTTCATCAATAGCCATCGGCTTCTTTTCCGCATCGCTTAACTTGTTTTCCGCGACGGTTGTAGCGCTGTCAGGGACCTGCGTTGCGGTCGCCTGGGCAGCTTCCATATGTCCAAGCTGCAGGTTCGCAGACTCTGGCGCAGCAACAGTTTCTGGTGTAGGGTGTGCGTAGCTCGCGTTGCTGTTTTCAGCGGCCGACTCAGCTGCTCCAGTGCTTTTTCCGCTGTCGTTCACCAAGGCCTCGTTTGCTTCTGCGCCATCAACAGCCTTTTGACAATCCCCGTTCAACTCCAACCCATTCACTGCTGCAGCCTCCACAGTTTCCCTTTCGACTTTGACAGCATCCTCGACTGGGTTCTGCACTCCCTTCGCAACCGTTGCTGCGTCAGACATTTTTGTGCCACAGCAGAGTTCGAGACTCAAAAGAGAAAAAACCTACGAGCAGAAGAATGTGCTTTTCGCCCCTTAGCTATGTGAATATATAAGAAAAAAAAGAGAACAGCGGAAATGGAAACAGCAAGTAACCAGCGGAAGAGCAGCGTAGTTACGTCAAATGCGAAAGGCTCGACATAGGAAACGGACAGCTTCCACAAAATGACTGTGAAAGGCTACCTCAATAAAGAACCGTACAGGAGCTGGAAAAAAAGAATGCACTCTGTTGAATGCTCGTTTCTTGTCAAGTAAGCCACAGCCATCTTTTTTTTTCATGTGTGTCATTTCATACAAAACACGGTAGGATATTCCTACTCACCTCTGGTGGATGCTTCCATTGAATTAAACTACACTGCGGCTAAATCCTGATCTATCACCGCAAAACGTCTGCCGCGGCACTGGAGAATGTGTAAACGTTTCTGTCCTCTCTGGTGAGGCCATCATGCTGATATCCCGTGATGCCAAAAGAACCGCAAGATATAGAAGAAAAGTGCGTCTCTTGGAGGATGCAAACCTGCGTCGAGCTCTCCTTGAGGAAACGAGCCAAGGCAAGCTTTTTGGACTCACTCAGCCCATTGCAGTTCCACTGCGCACAGCTCAGGGTGGGCCCAAGATTGCGCTCAACATCACCACAGTATAAGAGTAAAATAATGTCAGCGGCCCATCTTACGGTTTTCACAACCCGTAGAGACATGTTTTCACGAGCCGTATCGAACGTGTGAATTGCTGCAAGTCCCTCCAGCATATGCACGACTCAGACCTGTCCGCCGCCGCCAATCGCCCGCAACCTGATACAAGGACAGGCTGCAGGCTCTTGGCTTCCCCACTTAGTGGGTGCTAGGCCCGAACACCACATTGAGGTGGCCGGCATCATCAGGGAGCTACGACCATTTGGAAAAAAAAAAGAAAATCTGTCAGTATGATCTCTAGAATGAGTTTTCGAATGCCAATGAAACCCGATGAAAACTGAAGCTATCTTATTTCATTCTTACTTACTTTTAGGCGGGAAACATCAGTTGCAACACTGCTTTAGCACAAGAAAAATAGTTGTTAAAGGAGGAGATTTATTTATGAAACTCTACCTGAAAGTGAGTGTTATGCACTAAACAAGCCATCGTTTTCCTTCTTAACGCAAAGGACGTCACAAAAGCGTTTTGTACAACTTAGTGGCTTTACAGAAAGGCACACAGCACCATCGATATTGATTACATCGTATGTACGGCAAATCGACGATTCAACAGCGCAGCAACAATAATGTGCCTGTGTTAGTCACTCACATAATAATGCGAAGAAACAGCAGGCTGCCGAGCCCTGCAATCGCAGCTACTCCTGTTGCACGCCGGTGGCTGCACACTACTTTGGCAGCGCAGGGAAAACGGGAAAAGAAACGCCAAGACCACTAAGCGCGCGGCACGCGCACGCAGCATGTCACACAGCTCGATCCAAGCACCGAACCCAAGGCCACGCAGCGAAGCAGCAACCTTGAATCCCAGTCGCGCGCAGCTTTTCTCGTTAAGCAGAGCAACGCTTTTCTCACTCGACATGGTAGAGGAAAACGACGAGACCTGAGCAGCCTTCTACTTAACATTTACCTCTCCCTTCGCCCCCATCTTCCTCTTTCTCTTTCTCTTCCCACTCACCCCCCCCCCGTCATTCTGAAGGCCACAAAGGGAGGTCCAACCGATAGCGTTTCACGCGGTAGTAATTCTCGACGTCAAACCGCTGTCCGCTTGCACGCTTTACGGGGGAAACTACAGCCCACAGACTCACTCCAAAGCACTGCGGTGTCAAGCTTCGCAAAACTACACGCACAGTTTTACACACCCAACAAGGAGCAGCACTGCCGACAAGCTGCCTATCACCCCCAGCGGCCGAAGGCTCGCATACCCCTGGCCAAGAACCGACGCCATGACAACCACCGTTGAAGCTGCTAACGTGAGAAAGGCAGAAAACCTGGAGAAACTCTTCCACTTCTTTTCGGATGCACGGAATTGTTCTGCTTACCGCGGGCGTGCTTACAGCTTTTTACGGGAGTAAGCACTACGCGCGGACGCGCGTAGGCTCTACACGGGGTAGTGCGGACAATGAACGAGTTCCGGGCCTCCCGAACACGACTCTACCCTTGACCTGTTTGCCGATGCCATGAGCAGCTTTAGATCGCATGAGAGCGACGATGGCTGGCTCTTGGCTTTCCCCTTCGGACCGGGGTGCTGGACCGTAACGCCACGTTGCGGTGGCCGGCGTTGTAGCAGGGCCTGGCGAGTCCAAAGCAAATTGCCGCAAAGGGAGGAAACGGGGAACCGCCACTCATAGGCAACTTGCGGGGCTTTAAACAAGTGATTTCATCACTGGCAACGGTAAAAATGAGCACACCTCAGAGCACAGCCTGCCTACACTCCGAAGCGGCGGATTCAACACCGCAGAGATCGCCATGTCTCTTACATGCTGGGTGGAAGGGATGTTCTGTTAACTTCCTCCGGCGGTAAAACGTAGCTCCGCCGCGAAACAGACACAACACGGCTAGGCTCACAAAAGGATGCGGCCACGAAGAGTACACGCATACGAAAAAGAGGATGCTACTACGGGCAGCCCTTTTTTCCCCACGAAAACCACAGCACCTTGAAAGATGAAAAGTAGCATTATCACGATGCCGGCGAGCCATTAACCCATGTTCTGCTCTATTTGAGGAATCCGCCCCTTTGTGAGGAAAGTTGCGCGCCCCTGTTTTTGTAGCCGGGAGATTTCCAGTTTTGGCTTCGTGCTTGCCAGTGAAAAAGCTGACGAACAGGTATCAACACAACTGTTTTCATTTGCGTAAGGAAATGGGCATCTGAAACCAAACTTGTGTCCAACACACCCCGCCACGATGTTATTCTCTGAGGTTTCCTTCGGAAAAATGCCTCCGCGTAAAGAAACACTTAGAGAAAGCGAAACAGACAGCATGCGTTTTTTAAACGCTGACCATTGGGTGTTTTGCGGCTCCGACGCGGAACAAACCCGCAAAAGACCGTCAGTCACAACCGTTTTTTTCTCCGCGGGACCTCCGGCACGAGCCCGGAAAGCACCAAACACGAAAAGCACGCGACGCAAAACCGTCAGAGCTTAAACGGTTGTATCCCTCACCGACATACCCCCATGGTTTCTACAGTTCCCCTCTTGGTTTTCTCCTCCGCATTCTGATTCATGGCGGAAGAAGCTAACGGCACGCTTGTGAAGCTCATCGGGCTTTCGTCGTAATCCTCGTACGCCGTGGTAGGGGCGAAAGAACAGCGCAAGCAGCCTGCTTAGCGGCAAGCGCATCGTTCTTGCGAAGTCACATCCGCGTTCTAGTGGATAATATTCGTGAACACCAGGGTTGGCGGCGTGGGGGCGGGCCTTTCCTGGCAGTGGTAGGGTTGTTCCGCGGCAGAAGGGAAAACAACAAAACCCTTTTTCTAATTTCCGGCTTTTAGTGTACGGTGCGCCCCAGGGCAAACGCGGTCGAGTCTCAGGCGGAAATCCCTTGCTTCGAACGTCGACCCTGCTGCCGCGGGGGGCTTTTTCAGCCGTCTGAAAGGTCAAGCTGTTGAAGAGAAGGAAAAGTCAACGTGCTAAAGGTAACGTCGGTAGCGTTTTTGACAGGCAGAGAAATCCAAGCGAGGGGAGGACGTCAGCCTCAGTCACCCAGGAGAGAAAAGTGTGTCGTCTTTCGGCAAGTAATTTTGCTATGGCCCGGTCTTTTGTGTGGTTTTTCAGCGCCGCCGGGAAGACATGAAAAAGCACCGTAACGACGCCGGCCACCGCAACGTGGCGTTACGGTCCAGCACCCCGGTCCGAAGGGGAAAGCCAAGAGCCAGCCATCGTCGCTCTCATGCGATCTAAAGCTGCTCATGGCATCGGCAAACAGGTCAAGGGTAGAGTCGTGTTCGGGAGGCCCGGAACTCGTTCATTGTCCGCACTACCCCGTGTAGAGCCTACTCCCGTAAAAAGCTGTAAGCGCGCCAGCTCGCGCGTTCGGGAAAGGGGGGGGGGGGTGGAAGTGTCGAGTCCCTTTTCTCTTCCAAGACGTCCTTTTGCACGAAGACTGGTTTGATATATGTATATGTATATGTAATCACGCCCCCTGTCGAGTCTGTGTTGGTTAGTCCGGGTGCTCGGGCTTGCGTCCCGAGTGGGGAGGCGGCGGCAAGCGAAGATCGTATTGCCGGCTTTTTCCTGTTGTGGTTTCTTAGGTTGCTTGACTGTCGGCTCTGTGGCTCTTGTCCGTGCGCAGTCTGAGTCTGTAAAACAGTGTGGGGGCGGTGTTTTTATACCCGCGGGGATTTTTGCTTGGACGCCGTGCTCGCGGTGGCAGGGTTTGCGGGCGTTTGACCAGCGAGTGCCCTCGGCGAAGTGGCCGCACTGTGGCGGAATGTTCCTTCGAGCTTGGTCAATGCAGTGGGGTGCGGCGCTGGGGAAAAGGACTTTGTGCTAACAGGGCCTCCAAATCTACATCACCTCAATGAAGTCTGTGACAAACCGTGATTTTTCTGTCGTGATAAGGCAAGGTGGAACGCTGCTTGCCTGCTGCGGGGCTTTCTGGGTGTGCGTGCGCGTGAAATGGACACCTTGTTACTCGATGCGGGGTTTCGGCAGGAGTGGGGCGGTGGGTGTTTTGAAAGGGGCCTTTTTTCGCTGCTTCTTCCTCTCCGTTGCTGGTTGTAAAAGCCGTTTTTCGGACCGCTTGTGTTCTTGTGCGGGTTTCTTTTGGGGCTTGGGGGTTGTGTCGTTTTGTTTCGCGGGCGGGGCAGGCGCGATGGGTGTATTACGTTGTGTTGCGGGTTCCTCTTTTTTCTTTACTGCAGGCGTGGGGATGTAGCTCAGATGGTAGAGCGACCGCTTAGCATGCGGTAGGTATTGGGATCGATACCCAACTTCTCCAATTTTTTTTTTCAGGCGGGAAAAGGAGAAAGAGGGCGAGGACAAGAAAAACGGAGAGCAGGCGCTTGGAAAAATGACGTAATGAACAAGACTGTGTGATGTGGATGGGCTGCGCGTTTTTGGTGGTTCAAGTCGCCACACAAGCAAACCAACAGCAACAAAAAGATGCCGTTTGCGGAGGAGAACACTCGTCTCTCAACATCTCGTCTAGACGTCGTCTTGCAACGAGCGACTCGCCCTCATATCATTGCGTTTTCTTTTTCTTTTTTCTGCAAGCTATAAGCTTGTCGGTCCATTCAATCTAACAAAAAGGGATGAACAGAAAATGCTCAAAAAAGGGGGATCTAGAACAGAAGAAGGAATGAAATAGAGACGCGCAGCCTTGGCGTCGTGTCGACATTTCGACGCTTGCTCTCATGCCGTGTATTTGCGACTGCTGTCGTTACGCCCGCCGCATCTTCACTCTATCAGTAAATGAGAAAAAGGGAAACCGCCCGCCGCTTTCCAAGGGGAGGCCGTCTTCACAAAGCTCCGTTGACCTGCCAAACGCTTTTCGGTCGTCCTCTCCTGCTGGTTGCCACGGGCAAGAGAAAAAAAAAAAAAAAAGGAGAACAGAAAGAGTGCGTCACCCTTCTCCTCGCTACAAACAATGCTCCTTGATCACCTTGTACAGCACGTTCTTGGTGCTGCGCAGCCGTTCCGCCGCCTCCACCCACTCATTCGCAACGGCGTTGAGGGGCAACGTGCGGCGGTGACCCGACGGGTCGGTGTAGGTCACCACGCGCCACTCCGAGCTGAGGATGATGTCCGCGCCGTCCTCAAAGCAGACCTGCACCGTCTTGTTGGACAGCCGGAAGACCAGCACGCCGTCGACGCGCAGCCAGCGCTTCACGTAGACGAAGTCGCTGAAGGTGTGCGGGTCAGTGCTGCGCGCAGGCGTGGGGGGCACAAAGGACGAGCATGTGACTACCTGCACGCGGTTCGGCGTGTTTTGCTCGCGGCCCAGGTAGGTCTTGAAGTACTTTGTAAGTGTCACCTTCTTGTCCAGCGCGGCGGGGTATTCGGACATGTTGAACACCTGTAGTTCGTCCTTCGCGAAGAGGCCCATGGTACCGTCGCGCGCCGGCATCTCGATCTTCACGCGGGCGTAGTACTCCACCCGGTCGGTGATGGGCTCCCACACAATCTTCGTCGAGTCGTTGAAGTGCGCACCAGTCTGCCCGGTGTTGAGGCGGTAGGCCATCCCGTACTTGCTCGAGAAGTCCGCGCACTGCGTCACCCACACCGGCGGCGGCGGCGGCGCCTCCTTGCCTGCGCCGTCGTCGTCACCGCCACGCTCGCCGCAGAGGGTCTCGTGCAGCCGGTCGTGCAACGCCGTCAGCTGCTGCTTCTCCTCCTCGTCTACATTTGCCTCCTCACGGCGGCGCTCCGGCGCGGCCACCGCAGCGGCCCCGGCGGCGGGGAACGCGGGGCTACCCGGCCGGCTGTCGATCGGTGGAAAGTGGGCGCTGGACGTGCGGCGCCCCGACAGCGGCGCCGCCACACCACCACGCGGCGACTCGGGACGGCCGTAGTGCGACGCTTTGTTGGCGTTCGCCGAGGTCGGCGGCGGGGCGTAGACGCCGTTGTGGTTGTCGTTGTTGCCGGTCGGCGAGGTAGGCTGCTGCTGCTGACGGAGGTTTGCGATGTGGCGTGGCGAGGTGGGCGCGCCCTGCGGTGGCGGCACGTTGGTGCTGATGGGCCGCAGCACCTCCCGTTGCGCCGGCACCCCGTCCTTGCCGCAGCTGTACGGCAGCGCCGCCGGCGGGGGAGGGTGGTGCATGTTCACGTTGGAGTCGCGGCGTCCGGGGCGGGCGGCGGACGAGGCGGTTGCAGCACCCGGCACCGGCAGACCAAAGGTCGCGAAGGACTCCGGCGGCGTGAGTGGCGGCGGCGGGGAGGCGAAGAAGGAGTGCTGGCGGATGTCCATCAGCGTGGGGCGGTGGCTAGGGCTGCTCTGCAGGATGCGCGTGATGAGGTCGCGCGCGTTCTCCGGCACGCTCGAGGGGAACTCGTACCGACACTGTCGGATGCGCTTGTAGGTCGACTCTACGTCCTCCATCTGGAAGGGCGGCTGGCCCACCAGCAGAGTGTACAGAATCACACCCAGCGACCACGTGTCCACCTCGTAGCTGTGGCCGTGACTCTTGTGGTCGATGATCTCCGGCGCAATGTAGTTAGGCGTGCCGCAGATCGTGCGCTTGCGCTCGCCGTCGTACTGCAGCTCCGCCGCCAGCCCAAAGTCGCCAATCTTGACGTTCAACTCGCTGTCCAGCATGATGTTGCCGGGCTTCAGATCGCGATGGATGACGCACTGGTCGTGCATGTACTGCATCGCAGCGAGGCACTGCAGCATGACGTACTGCGTCTCTGGCACCGTGAAGCGGCGCACCTTCAGCAGGTCCATCAGGGTGCCGTGGTCGCACTTCTCGAGGAGCATGTACACGTAGAATCGGTCGCGGAAGGTGCGTATGAAGTCGACGATGTACTTGTGCTTCATGCGCTTGTGAATCGCAATCTCGGTATGCAGCTTCTGCTGCGTCTTCGGCTTGTCAAGGGAGGCGCGGTTCACCGCCTTGAGGGCGTAGGTGCCGGTCTCATCTGACACCTCGTAGCACTTCGCAAAGCCGCCGCGGCCGAGCACGCGGCCGACTTGAAACTTGTGCAGCCTGCCGGTGGCGCTGTCCACCTCGTAGACGCTGGTGCCCGGCTGGAAGGACGGCTTGGGCAGGTCAGCGGCGGTGACAGGCGAGCCGGTGTCGGAACCGTAGGCAGGGGCCGCACGCATCCCGCCAAGACGGTGCATACGCTCCATGTGCGACCGCAAGAGAGGAAAGGAGACGGAAAGAGGACGCAGCAGGGCGAAATCTGAAGAAGGCTCCTGAGGGCTGCGTACAATACGCCTCGGAGTGACTCGCAAGCAAAAACAAGCAACGGGAAAGGCAAAACAACGAAAGCGGGATCTGGAAAGGGGGGAAGGGGGGATAGCTTCCTCCTCACTTGACGGTATCTATCTATGTGAGGCGTGTCTGAAAAGCGGATGTACTGGGGCCGGGGTTGCGCGACTGCAAGAGACAGAGGGTACACACATACACAGAGATTCTGAATGTGCTTTTTTTTTTTTTTTTCTTTTCCGGTGCTCACTGTCTGGCCAAAAAAAAAAGAAAAAAAAAGAAAGAAAGAAAGAAACAACAGCAGCAAAAAAAGAAAAAAAAAAAAACAAGACAAGAGGGTGGGGGAGAAAACTACTTGACGCTGACGTCAATGTTAGAGAAAGAGAGTCTAGGAGTAAAAAAAAAAAAAGAAAAAGAAGAAAAGTGTTTTTTTTTTCTTTCTTTTTGTGTGTTTGTTTGTTATGGAGGATCTATAAGGTGTGATTGCGTAAACGTGATAGAGAAAGAAAAAAAAAAAAAAAAGAAGGGTGAACAACACAACGTGGTAGTTTCAGAAGGATGGATAAGGAGAGTCGTCCTGATTTGTGCGACACGCGAGAAATGCAGAGAACTTCAAACACACACACACACTCAACGAAGAAGCAAGCAAGAGATCTAGGGGGAAAAAAGAGAAAAGAAAAAAGACAGTTACTGAAAAGACGTCGGAAATGGTCGCAGGCCTGTTGACTAGGATTGAGGTCACACAAAGATCGGGGAAGAAAGGAAGAGCAACCACTTGAAGACTAAACAGAAGAAAAACAGAGAAAGAAACGAAAAACAAAGAGCGATTAGAGTTGCGTTACTGTGAGAGGGCAACGGCAACATCAAGCGTGAGAGGGGGAAGAGCGCAGACAGAGCACAGACAGAGAGAGAGAGAGAGAGAGAGAAAGATGACGAGGGAGGTGACCACACAACAACAGAACAAAAAAAGCCAACTAATGAAGGAAAAAAACAACAACAAATATTTGGTGACCCGCTTTACATATTACTGGCTAAGTGTGACATAGAGAAGAGGGCTGCGGGTTGAAGAAAACGAAAAAGAAACTACCTCTAACCTGCTCGTTTCCTTCAGATGTGGCGCAGATGGCAGCAGTCAGATGTGCAGCACGATTCGCACACAAAGCTGCTATTCTTTTCTTTTTTGTTGTGCTTTTATTGGAAAATAAAGGCGGCCAAGGCAAAAACTGGTTCGCGCCTCGAAAAAGAGATCCCAAACAGGATGCATAGCTCCACCAAACACACACGTATACGTGCTTTAATCCAAGTATCATGGAGAACAATTCGCATCGTAAAAAAAAAAAAAAGAGGGGGGAACCTGAAAGAAGTAAAGTAAGGCTGGCCACAGCACAATAAGGAGAAAAAAGGGGTCTTTTTTCTTTTTTTTCTTTCCTCTCCTTTCCACACCCCTAAAGTGGAAACGACAGAGAGGGTGCTCAACAAAACTCTAGTTTGTTTTTTTTCGGTGCCAGCTGGTTTAAACGGACAGCTTCTTATGAAGTTGTAAAGGCACACATCTCCACGGAAAAAAAAAAAAAAACAATATGGCAAGCACAGTAGATGTACTTCCCCCCCCTAAAAAAAAAAAAGAAGGAGAATAAGAGGAGCAGGATTTATAAACAGCACGTTCCCACGTCGTTTCGTTGAATTCTACTCTATTCGAAAAACAAAAAACAAAAACACAACAAGAAGCAGGGTCTGATGATCTTTCCCTTTTCTTTTCATTTGAGCGCTCACTTTTCTTGGCCCCATGTCCAGGCCTGACTCACCTTCCTCTGGGTCTCATGCAACGGCACCACACCGACGTCCTTGCCGGTGAGAAAGCCAACATGCTCGGCGCGGTTGGCGGAGGTGGAGAGCACTAGCTCACCCACCGTCACCGCTGTGTTTACGGCAGCCCTCCCGCTCTCCTGCGCGGCCACGATGTTGCGCAGCGACCACGTCAGCACGTAGTCGCCGCAGCTCGCGGTGACGCACAGCTCCTCTGTGCCGGGGAAGCGGTCGAACTTAGCACTGCGGAAGCGTACCGCGCTGGCGCCGCCCATCTGCATGGCCTGCGCCGGTGTCGGCTGCAGGAGCAGCGGCTGCGGCTTCTTCGCCCCCATGCGACTCTGAAACCCGTTCGCCTCCTTGTCCGTGTCGTCGATGTACTTGGTCTCAATGAAGAGCAGCACCTGCGCCGTGGTCGCCACGATGTACCTGCCGTCTGCCGTGACATCGATGTCGACCACCGGCGTCTTCGTCTCCAACAACGTCTTGGCCGTTTTGGGGAAGTAGCCGCCGGTGGGCTTCCGCGAGCCTGGGGGTCCGGTGTAAAGGCGGATGTTACCGGCGCCGTCGCCAATGACGAGGTAGCCGTTGCGTGACGTGGCGTGGCAGGTGAAATCCTTGCGCAGCGAGGCTATGGCGTAGTCCGTGGGCTGCTTGCCGTCCTCCATCACGACGCAGCGGCGCGGGTCCATGCGGGTGTCGATGTTGAAGGCGACGTTGCGGCTCAGGCAGGTGAAGACGGAGCCAGAGGCGGCAGGGGTGTGGTTGGCGTAGGTGAGGCTCTGGATACTGAGGTCCTGCGGCTTGTACTCCTGCACGACGCTGCCGCTGGACAGGTCGACCTGCTGCACCGCCGTCTGCTTGCCGCCGAAGAGGAGCAGCTTGAGGTCGCCGCTCTCCAGCAGCGAGCCGGTCGCGGTACTGTCCACCGCCTTCACCGACAGCGTCTCCGCGCGGGCCCGGTCAAAACCTCGCTCCGTCACCGGCAGCGCCTGCATCTCGAGGCTGGACGCCTCGTTACTTTTCTTGATCACCAACATCCGATTGAACTGCAGGGACTCGGCAGCGCAGATGTTGCCAGCACCGGTGCCCGCCACCGCCATGTTGGCCGCGTCGAACTCAAAAGCTGGCTCAGAGGTGTCCTCGTTGCGGATCTCGTGCGTGGCAGTCCCTGCGAGGTACTGGTACCACTCGTCGTCCGGGTCCACCTCGTCGTAGCCGGTGAGGAGGCTGTAGGTGCATTGGTTGTACAGCGTCACGAAGCGCTGCATGCACATTTGCGGCGTCACCTGAGCTGCCCGGTCGGCCGGGGCGGAGAAGCGGAAGGCGACGGTCTCGAGCTCGTCTTCGATGAGCGCGGGCCAGTGCACGGAGGCCGCCTCGTTAGAGTAAGACAGCTGCAGCTCCACGCCGAGCTGCTGCTCAAAGACAACCTCCCCCTCCTCGGCCACGACGATGACATACTCGGCAGCACTGCTGCTCGTCTTCTTGCGCTTCTCGATGGCGATCGTGAAGGCGTCCGCGTCGCCGAGCGGGTCGTAGTAGGGGCGATCGCCTTCCTCGCCGACGTACTGGTACAGCGTGCCTTCGCACGAGAAGAGAACCGTCTTTTCTGCAGGCATGCTGGCCGTCAAGATAGAAAAGGAAGAGGAAGTGTATAATCTAGGTGTATAAGTACTTCAGCAGAAGCTCTACGTTCTTCTTCACTTGAAACACCGGAGAACAAGAAAGCAGAAAAAGAGAGTGAGTGAATGGAGAGACGATACATGAGATGCTCTCTGCACGTGCGACTTACACATTCTGTTATTATTATTGCAATGAGGGAAAACAGAAAAAGAAAAATCAGAGTTGTACGAAACCCTCAAAGAAAAGCCCGAGAAACTAAGCAACATCCCCATTTTTATTTCCCACGGATTGCTTGGTGAACTGAGAAACCGTACCCGTAACTGTGAAAGGGAGAAAAGAAAAAAGGCCGTCGTCGACATATGTGAGGTCTTTTGAGAGCGAAGCTGCTAGGCGGACTGCGTCACTGCGAGAAGTCGTCAGCGCGTCGCACCAGCGTCACGTCGGACATGCGGACGGGTGTCGCCGTTGCACAGGTGAGAGCAATGGACTTCACCAATGCCTTCAGCATCGGCCACGACGTGCCTTCATCCTCCCGCTCGCTCCACCCAGAAGGACACGCCGCCTCGGCTGCTGGACTCAGGTGGCGCCAGAGAACCACGGCTTGCCGCAGTGTCTTGGGCAGCACTTCCACGTGACGCAACCGTCTTCCCGGTGGGGAAGCGCTGGAGCTGTTCGCCGGCGACGACAGCTGTGGCGGACGTTCAGAAGACTGCGGGAAGGACGACGAAGACGCCGATGCAGGAGAAAAAGGTAAGGGGTTCCCATCAGCACCCACAGTGGACAGAAGCCGTTGCCACAGCACCTGCGCCTGCCCGCGTGTGAGCTCCGCCTCGCTGGCTGACGTGGAAGGCCACCGCGCCTCCATCACTACCTCGTCGTCTTCGCCTTCGGCGAGTTTGACACCGTCTTTCCTCGCGTCGACCGACCGGCTGCTGCTGCTGCTTCTTTGAAGGGAGGGTGCGCGCAGGGTGATGGGCAGCCACAGGTGCGCGCCTTGCTCCACCGGCGGCACCACTTCCATCTCCGAGATCACCGCAAAGTACACCGCTGGCGTCTCGGCTGGTGCGGTGCGGTGGTCTTGTGAAGTCGCCGCGTTGGCCGCGACCCACGCCGCCGCTGCCTTCCCACATGCGATGACGACGTCTGCGTCATCCTGCAGAGCCCCGAGCTGCGTCGTCGGCTCGTCGCAGAAAAGGAGGAGAAGGCCCCCGCGCTGATACCACAGCACACACGTGTTGGTGGACGACAGCGCGGAGGCGGACAGCGTGGCAGGGGCGGCAGGGCCCACCTCATACAACGTCCACGGCGTGAAGAAGAGGTGGAGGGCATGCAGGAATTGCTGCGTGCTGAGGCTCGGGTGGTGGGTCGGATTGCCGCGCGGCAGGACCAGCGCGATGCGCGGGAGGGCGGATGGGTCAGGCGGAAAAGTGGAAGGAGCGAAGCATGTCGGCGGCCCCCCATATTGCTGCTGTTGTGGTGGCAGTGGTCCGCGCCGCGATCGGAAGCGCGACGGGCTTCCAAAAACATCCGCCACGAGCGCGTAGACAGCCTGAAAGACCGGGAAGGCTTCGCCAAAACGGGTCGGGTCCACGCACCACTTTTCATAGACGTCCTCTACCGTTCCCAACAGCGTGGGCAGGGGGCCGCGGCCCGGCAGCGTCGACAACGCGACCTGCGGCACGGCCTGCAGCAGCGGCGGCGGCAGACACGTTGACGACACGAGTGGTGGTGCCGCTACCACCGCCGTGGCGTCGCCGAAGGCGTCGAAGAGGGCCGAGGCGGCCGAGTCGGTGAAGGTGCCGAGAGCGATGCGCTCCAGCAGCGCCGGCGTTAACGCGTGTAGGGCGTTGGTGCTGTCGTCGGCTGGTCGAGGCCGTTTCTGTGCCGTTTTTGACTGCCTCGTGTTCGTGCCTGAGCCAGCGCAGGCCTCGGCGGCGGCGGCAGCGGAGGAGGTAGAGGGCGGAAAGGGAGTCGAAGGGGACGGCGGCGGTGGCGGGTCGTCGGCCAGCACACTCGCCAGCAGTGTCAGCTGCTCCGGACTGGACGGGACGAGCAGCTTGCGATCGCCGAAGATGGCGCCGGAGACCTTCACCACATTCGTCGCGGCGCTCTGCGGGCTGGCGAGTGCTGACGTGGCGGTCGTCGTAGTTGTCGACGCCCCAGGACGCAGCGGCGGCGCCGGCACTTCGTGCAGGTGGCACACCAGACGCGCCGTGCCAAGGTGAGGCAGCAGCTGCAGCAGCACCCGCTCCGCCGTGACCAACGCCGATGCTTCATCATCTTCCGCCCCATCATCGCTTTGCCCCGTCGCGTGCTCCTTGAAGGAGACGAGGGCGTCGATGGGCGGCGCCGAGGCAAGCAGACGGCGGAGCTGCGCCGCGATAACGGCCTCCGCGTCACCGCGGCCGGCGTTCGCGTCCTCCTCGGCAGTGTCATCGCGCAGCATGCAAATCCACACTTTGCACTCCGTGCCAAAGGCAACGGCAACGCGGGGCGGTGAGGGCGGTCGGCCCATGCAAACGCACTGTGCATCCGTGCGTGGCGGGGAGGAAGCAGGTACCTGCTCGGCAGGGCTGCTGTCAGTGCCATCCTGCAGCTGCACGACATGTCCGCGCACCGTCATGTACACGTGAAAGCGGCGAAGGGCGGCATAGCTGTCGAAGAGCACCAGCACAACAACTGGCGAGCGTGGCGGCGCAAATCGTTGCTGTTGCTGTTGTTGCTGGAGATGTCGCCACAAAGACCCTGTGGCGTGACGGCGGGAAGGCCGACACTGCCGCTCCATGAACACGTTTACCATCTGGAAGACGCGGGCAAAGAAAACGTGGAGCGAAAGAGGGGCGGTGTAGCGCACAGACAACGCGGTCGCGCCCTCTTTTACAGCTGCGCTTTGCTGCGCACATGAGGACAACGACGTATTTAACGTTCTCCACGTGAAGAGGGGAGCCGTGGCATCGCTCGACGGTTCCGCGGAGCTTGCCGGTGGCAGCTGTGGCGGGTTTTTCGCATGGACGTCCTCCTCCCGCTTGCGTCGCTTTCCTGCCTCGCAGCCACCATTCACATCCCCACCGCGTTGGTTGCCGTCGGGGCCGTTTCTTTTTTCATGCGTATCTTCTTCGTCCTCGTCGCTCATGCAGTACAGGCTCCGCAGGTGTGCGGCACACTGCTGCTGCGCCGCCGTCAGCCCTGTCGCCTCAGCACCCTCCTTGTGACGTACAGCGGAGGACACCACCAGGCTGCGGTAGATGTCGTTGACGGGCAGTGGGCCGTCTTGTGGCGTGATGCGCAGCGCGCGCTCCAACAACGAGCAGCACGGCGAGGACACTGTCGTTCCATTAGCGGTTGTACACAACTCCTCACCTGCTCCCTCATCCTGCAACCAACGGGTGAGGCAGGTTGGCGGGCACGGGATGCACTCGTAGAGCGAGATCGCCTCGTCGTCCACGCCAGGGTCGGTGAAGAGGAACGACACCGTCACAGTCCCCGCCATCACCTGAATCCCCGTCACCTCCGCTAGCGCGTAATGGAGGCGATAGGGGGGAGGGACGTGCAGGGGCCCGCGCAGTGGCGACGCGCTACCTTCCACGCGACAAGGGGCGAAGACAACGGAACCGACGGTCAACGTGCCAAGGTGCGGACTCGCAGCACGGTTGCGGACGTCTGGCGGTATGGCTGCTCCTGCTGCACGTCGCCACAGGGCCAAGAATTCGGAAGCGGAGAAGCGAACCGGCGGCTTGGGTGGCAGCAGCGGCGGCACTTTTCCTTTGTCATCATCGTTGTCGTGAAGGTCAGACTCGGCCTTCACCGTCACCTTGTTGCGTGATGCGATGGGCGGCGATGAGGAAGGAGGGGAGGGTGACACGGAAACGGGTGCGACTTCATGTTTTTCTATTGCGTCCATATCTGTAAAAGAGGCGTCCATTTTGTGTCGTTTCTATAGGGAAACTGTAGAAGAAAAAAAAACCCCTTATCAAATGGAAGAGTTCTATGCGTAATGGTCAGGTCTGTGGAAGTGAATGAACGCGTTTTATCGTTTTTATTCAAGTGTTTTCAAAGTCTGATTACCGCATGGTGCGTGTACGTGTGCTGTCAAACCCACGACATCTACCAACAAGCCCGACGCACACACACACACACACACACACAACGAAAAAAAACAGCGTTTGCTTGCGGTGCAAAATCACAGCCAGGCCAGTTGAGCAACATGAGAAAAGAAGAAAGGGGAGGGTGAGCTTCTTTCACGTAGCATGAGACCCCATTTTGTTGAGGAGTTGCCCCTCTAAACAACAACAACAACAACAACAGCAGCCATTCCATAGACGTCACCAGTACTTAACAGAAGATTCGACGAAAGTTGCAAAAAAAAAAAAAGCTGCTTCCAATGGACCGCGGATCAAAAAAAAAAAAAAACACGTGTATTTAGAGATTCGACTGAAAAAGGAGAGAGCAGAGCAGAGCAGAAAAGACACACACACACACACAAAAAAAAAAAAACACAGAGAGAAAAGGAAACAAGAACACGAAGACAACAACAATAGCAGTAGCAGCAACAGAAGCAGAAGACAAATCTGGTGTTTTTTCTCCACGCGGCACTTTTTTCTTGTTGCACAGCGGGCAGCCTCGACGCCTTTCCTTCTCTAGACATTAAACGGGGTTAGGGAGGCAAAGGAGGGCCGGCCGTGTGAGCAGACGTAGTACTGCTCCACGCACGCCAGCGCGGCGACCATGTGGCGGGCAGCTGCAGCTGTCACGGCGTCGCCAAACATGACCGCGCCTCGACACGAACGAGAGACGAAGAAGCGAAGAAACACAGACGGAATCACAAGAGGAGCGGTGAGGGCCGAAGGGGCGACAGACGCACCACCGTGAGCCTCCATCTCTTCCACGGTGTCCATCAAGCCTTGCAGCGACGCTACGCGGTGCTCGAAGCCCTCCACAACCAGGC
Source organism: Lotmaria passim (assembly GCA_037349495.1). NCBI lineage: Eukaryota > Euglenozoa > Kinetoplastea > Trypanosomatida > Trypanosomatidae > Lotmaria > Lotmaria passim. The sequence goes on from CP140209.1 coordinate 351,248, forward strand.
AAGGCCACGACTGAACCGCCGTCGGTAGGGGAGAAGGGTGGAGGGAGGGTGAGTGGCAGACGCCAGGGTCCCGCTCGCGCAGAAAGCGCCATCCCCACTGACGCAAGTGCGGCTCAAGCAGCGAGACACGCACGCGCCACGCCACCGGAATCACTGCTGTAAAGGACGAGAACGGATTGGAAAACAGCGCAACACTGCCGTCGGTCTCTAATCTCCGTAAGAGCTGCATGTGACGCTGGCGTCGCTCCAGGGCGTGTCGTGCGTGGCTGCTCAGCACCGCCGCGATGGCTGCGCCAGTGGCACCACTCCGCTTCTTGCCTTTCCAAGCACTCGTGTTGTGGTGCGTCTGCGATACTGTCTCCTGCAACTCTGGGTGGCAGACGTAGGTGTCCGCAAAGCACAGGAAGAACTCGAGCCGGACACGCTCGTGCACCGCGTGCTGGTCCAATAGCCACCACCGCTGCTGACGGGGACACGCGACGGTGAAGGCGGGCAGCGTGGTAGAAGAGGCTGCGGACGCGTCAAATGGCAGCACCGCACTCAAGACCCCTTCCGTCTTGCCTGCCTTCTCGTATCCGTCGCATTCTCTCGGACTATTCAGACGCGGACCAGGCGTGGTGGGATCACAGGCCGGCTGGGCAAGAAGAATGAACTTGCGGGCCCACGGAACAACAGATATGCTTGCCAGGGTTCCGGCAGCAATCGGCGGTGCCGCTGCGTGTCCGCAGAGACTTCCACCTTTCTGCTCCACAGGCGTCCACGACTGCGGTGGATTGCATGCCCGCGGCAGCTGCCGCAGCACGCTACCGCGCCCCGTGTCCAGCAGATGACGCATACGAGCCAGTTCCTCCTCTGCAAGTCTGGTCTGCCCTTCCCCGTTGCTCGCCTTCTTCATCATCGCAGAGGCTCGCTTCGCCTGTGCCGCACTCTCTTCTTTCTCTTCCTTGATGATCTCCGCCAGCTTCGGGTGAAGAGAGACAGGGGTGCGACGCGGACGTGCTGCGGCTGCGAAAGGCACCGATGGATGGCAGTCGCCGACACCGCCACCGTATCCCATTGCGCTTCTCCATAGTACTGCCGGTGTCAGACGCACGCGATGCAGCGACGTCTGCGCTTCTGTCTTTGTCGAACGGCTTTCACGTTTCTCACGAGCGGACACGAGGGGGGCGGAGGAAAAAGTAGCAGCCATGGGGCCTGGAAGGAAAGACTGCGTCCCCGGCGCTGCGGCGGCCTCTAGCACTCGTTGGCAGACATACTGCATACGCAAACCAACCTCTTTCTTATCCGTCGCGCAGGGCGGAGTGTCGGTAGCGGTAGCGGTGGGGGTGGGAGCGGAGGAACGCATCAGGTTTCCCTTCAAAGCAGCCGTGGTGGAGGTCACCGATTTGTCTGTTGTGGATGCGACCGCGTCAGCGTGCAGCGGCAACTCGTCCTCCCACCTTTCATGAGGGAAGGAAAGGCATGACGGTGGCGGCGGCTGCCACGGCGGCGAGAGGGAAGCGCTCGCTGGTGGTTGCCCCACGGGGCCTTCCTCTGGTGTGACAGGCGCACTTCTTGCAGCGCCAAAACGTTCCACTGCCTCCGCGTATAATTGTGCAAAGGAAGAAGCTGACGGTACGCTGGTTATCCCCGTGCGCGGCACATCTGCTGATCCTCGTTGTCCCCGTTCACGCAGACGCTGTTCGTAGAGGTGTGCTGGTACGTACACCGCGTCCACGAAGAGGAAGACGGGAACGGCATCGATTAAAGGGCCGGTGTTGCTGCTGCTGCTGCTGCTACGGCGGCGGCCAAGTCGTGCATGTGTAGCCGCCACCACGTCGTAGGCCCAGTGCTCCGGCTCCAGTACACGACAGAAAGTTGGCAGGGATTGACATGCGGGCGAGGCGGCGGAGGGAGAGGGGGATGCGCCTGGACAGCCAACAATAATTAGACACATCGTGGGCCGGCAATGGCGGCCGCAATGGGGGTGATCATACGACATCGTGTCCGAAGCACAAGAAGGAAAGCTGAAGGAGGGACTCCCGTGATCTGCGGGCGACAGCAAAGGCGTTGACGGGGTGTGAAATAGCACGGCGAAGCTGCCAGGACGCACCACGACTTCGGTAAACGACGACGAAGAGGACTCACCAAGTGGGCCGAGCGCGTCTTCGTCAAGCTGCGAAGACGCGAGCGCCAAAGTCCGCCACTTTTCACTCGTTTGTCGCTGGTGCACCGAGCCATTGTCTGGAGAGGGGAGAGAAGTCTGAAACACGTCGCACAGCCTTCGCGCGGTCGCCTCGCCTCGCGTCTCCTCTCTTCGCTGCGCGTCAGCTGGCGACGGAGCCTGCAATGCGCCTGCGGGTGGTCTTGCTGCGACGGCGGTCTTTTCCTCCGCTTGCTGGACAACAAAGCAACCACTGCGCAGGCCGTATCGGTCGCAGTGTAGCCCTTCCCGTGTTCCTCGCTGCGCTGATCGAGCGGCGAGGAGGTCGTCGGTGTGTGTCCTGCCTGCCGCAGCGACAGCGCTGCACAGCCTCGAAAAAGAAGTGGAGGTGGGAACCTGCGAGCACGCCCCTTTCGAAGGTGCGGCTCCCCCACTCACGCCCTCGTCTGTGCTCTCTGAATCACTCCCCCACTGCGCAAGAAGACGGGCGACGAAGATGGAGGGTCGGTTCCTTGTCCCAGTCACCTCGCTTAAGGGCGAACGCGGCTTCGAGTACAGGTACAGCGGCGCCAACACGGCACACGCGGCGACTTGAAAGAACACCACGAAGAGATGTTGCTGCTCTTCTCGCCGTGTGCGCTGCGCAGAGGCGGAAGAGACCGCCGGCCATGAGGAGGACAGGGAAACACGCGGTTGCGACTGATTCGACAGAGCCATGCGCGGTGTTTTGAACGCCGCCTGGCGCAGTGGCAGGTTGTCGAAAAGGCCGCGAACACCACAGCGTGTGACAAGAAACACGTCACAGTCTTCAGCAGAACAGGGACTGCGTTGGGCCTGCTCGTCCGCTGCTGCCGCGACCACCTTTCCACGGTGCCAACGCCGTTCAAAGCAGAGGAGCGGCGGAAAGAGAGCTTTGTTCGTGTTCCAGCCTACAACAACACCGTCTCTGCAAAGCTTGGTGTCACCTCGGTGCTCTGCTGCAGCAGCCGTAACAGAAATGCTGACGTGTTGACAGATCGACGCCAAACGGTGGAAGAACTCCAGGGTGGCGAAGGCACGTGGCGCACCTATTTTTCTCGGGCTTTCCGTTCGGCGCGCTTTGCATGGCCGCTCCCCCCATGAACTCGCGTCACGGTCAGACCTCCGCCCCGTGGAGCGCAGCACACATGCGCTGTCAACGGACAATGGGACACGTCGTTCGACGTCCCACGCAAACGCAGGCAGGCAGATGGAAGCGTCGACGCCGGCGACGTCGCAGCGTGAAGCAGGCGCCGGCTTCTCCGGGTACACTGCAAAGGACATCGATTCTTCACAGGGAAAGGACGGTGGGGGTGAGGGCGGTGGCGACATGCGCCGCGGGCCACATAGAGTGCCGGATAAGTAGGCTTCCCAGACTTCGCCCTCCAGCGCTGGCATCGCCATCTGCATCACCTTGGCAAGCGCATCGGAGAAGGTCGGAAACTCTGCGCAGGCGGACAGCACAACGGCATCTGACGCGGCCAACGGATGAATATGATCTGAAGGTGGTGAAGCTGCCTGTTGACGCCCTTCCAAAGAACGGGAAGACATGGCTGCGCTATAGAGATGATGATCGGAGGAGGAGGAAGAACCAAACCAGTAACACACACGCACATACATACATACACGTCACATCATCAAAAAGAACAACTGTTGCTGACTATTATTACTTATATATATATTTTACTTTTACTCTGATTAACGAAAAAAAAAAAAGCCGCCTGACGGACACGAAAAGAAAAGAAGAAAAGAAAAAAAAAAACAAGGACAGTAAAAGGTGGTCTGAGGTGAGCAGTAAGAACGGCAAAATTCATTTTATATAGCGTGCGAGATGCAAAGAACCGCCATGTAGGAACGTCGTTTCTAGACATCGAAAAAAAAAAAAAAAGAGACCAAGTGTCGAGGAAGCATCTCAACTGCCGTTCAAGTTGGTCGGCCAGCAACAATTTTTTTTTTTTTGGAGAGGTGGGGGGGGGGGGAGGGAGTATACCACCCTTCATTTCCAACCTTCCACACACACACACACACACAACACGTTTCTTTTTCCCTTCTTTCTCCTTCTTTTTATCTCGCTGCTCCAGCGAGCATTCAAGTAGCTTGTCTTTTTTTTTTTTTTCTTCTAACGACCATAAACAGCGTACATCGCGATGCAATAAACATGGATGGCATCACGCCAAGAAGAAGAAGATATATCTAAATATATCTATATATAGTTGCCAAAAAAAAAAAAAAAGAGAGAGAGAAAGAAAACGCTAAGCATCCACCTCAACAACCAGCATTACCTGACTATTGAGATGTAACGGAAAACACGTAGAGAGAGGGAGGATGAACCTAAAACGTTAGGTGAAAAAGACAGAGAAAAGAAAGAAACTACAGGAAAAAAAAAAAGAAATACACATCGGCATTCGCCATAATAGAAGAGGACGATTCTGTAAATAAACAACAGCAAGCATTTAAAAAGAAGTAGGTGTACATGTACGAGGGAAAGAAAAGAAAAAAGAAAGAAAGAAACCGCAATGTATCATAGCCATTGACGGGAAGGGAACACGTCACACACACACACACACACACAACTGCACCGCATCCAAACATCCGTAAAAAAAAAAAAGGAAAAGGGAGAGAAAAGCCAACAAAACAAAACAAAACAAAACAAAACAACAACCAAAAAAAAAAAAAAACGATGATGACGCTAAACAACAAACAGAAGCAAATTGGCAAAAATACAAGGAGAGATGAAAAAAAAAAAAAAAGAGAAAACACTGTTATCATCAGTTGGAAAAAAAAAAAAGAACAGAGAAGCTAGAGTGCCTCTAATTAGACTTGCTTTAGGAGATCGAAAAGGGAAAAGAAAGACAATAAAAGACGTGAAAACTATACATAATAATAATAATAAGAACAAACGAAAAGACATGGGATGATCGAAACTGCTTATCAACAACGCACAGGCTAAATCTCAAAAAAAAAAAAAAAGATAGGAAGAAGAAAAGGTACATCGGTTTCGTTTTTGTTCTATTTGTGCTTTGCTATTAGCAAGCTTCAGTCCAGGCGCAGCACCATCACCTCGTTCTCCGCCCGCAGAGAATCGCGATGCTCCCCACCCTCGTCCTTCCTGGTTGAAATCCTGCGCAGTGACACGAAATTAGCGTCGCCGCTCATCGCATGGTCGTCGCTGCTGTGAAACTCTCGTCGGGAGGGCGTCGCGACGGCGACGGAGGTGCAGGTGCGGCTCTCCTCCGGCGAGGGCGACCGACCGCAGAAGATCGACACACGCTGGCTACACGGCGTGAACTTGTCTCGGGCGTCATAGCTGCTGTCCACAGCAGCAACTTGGTGCTGCTGTTGCTGGCGTTCTTCCCAAACACGCGCCGACGGTGCGGTGCGCTTGTTCGATGGCAGCTTGAAGGGCAGAATGGCGGTGGAGGCTAATGAAAGGAAGGGGAGCGAGGCATTGGCGCGTAGACGCGCTGTCGCAGGTCGGCTCTGGCTGCTTTCCAGCGCGCCGCCTTCTTTGCTGCCGTGTCTCTTGCTGTTCGTCGGCGACTGCTGCTGCGACGACGGTGCGGAGAAGAGACGTGTGGTCAGTGGATGGTGCTGGAGATAGAACACGCCGCTGCAGTGTGGTATTGGCTCGTTGGCAGATGCGGTGGACAGCGCACTCAGCACACCATGCTGCTTCTCCTCTTCCCTCACGCTTGACACGTTAGACACGAAGTGCTCGGCGAGAAAAGGGTGGCGCTGCGCCTCGGCAGAGGTGAGCCGCTCCGACGCGTCCCAGCATAGGCAGCCCAGCAAGAAGTCCGCCCACGCGTTCTCGTGCGGCGGCGGCGGCGGTGCCTCCGTGGACGTGGAGACGGAGGGGCGACGGCAGGCCTCCTCTGCGACCCGCAGCGTGAAGGTCTTCTCGTCCATGTTAGCGTGGCCATTTGGGAAGAGGTCCAGGAGGAAGGCGCGCTGCGCCGGTGTCTCCCACGCCGTGACCCGCGTCACGGCACCATCCGCCCCCACATCGACGCAGGACGCGGACGAGGTGGTCGGTGCTGCTGCTGCTATGCTGCTGTCCTGTGTCTTGCGGGGGCTTGCCGTGGTCGACGTGTTACCAGAGACATAGATAGAGGTGCTCTGCCGACGACGACGTTCTGCACGGGCGCGCTGCTGTCCAGCGGTGGTGTTCAGAACCTGAATGAAATTCCGCCAATTCCGCTCCACCGTAGCCTCCTCCTCGGATAGCACTGGTGTCGGCTGCGCCTGCTCTGGGTTGAGTGTCGCTGCGTCTCCATCGTCGCCCTCCTGCTCGTTCAGATAGGCACCGAGCGAGACACTATGAGCGGCGTCGCTGCTTCTTCTGCTGCTGCTGCTGGCCTTCCGCTGCTTGTACGATCTCCAGCACGCCTTCACCATGGCGAGGAAGCTCGTGTCCGGCATACCGAGCGTCTCCACAGCACACGCGAGCATCGTGGCGTCGTCGCAGACGTTGGGGAAGAGGATGTGGCCGCTGCGCAGCTCATACAACACGCAGCCGAGGGACCACATGTCGATAGCCGTAGTGTACGGCAGCCGCAGCGCCATTTCCGGGGCCCGGTAAGAGGGGGACTGGAGAGGGAAGGTGACGCCGGTTTGCCCCGGTGCGAGGGGCTTCGCGTGGCCCAGATCGATCACGGCAACACGCGAGGTGGTGCACCAGATAGACGGGAAGGAGGAGGGGCCGTACGACTCGGACAGGGCGGGGGAGGAAATGCGACTGTGCAGGCCTCCGTGTGATGCATCGCCGCTGTCGCTGCAGCCACTGCTGTTGTGGCTGCCGTTGCCGCGCCCGTGTTGAATCGCGGAGGACAGCCCGTTGCTGCACGAGCTGTTCGCCGTCAAGGAGGAGCCCTCCACGGCGCCGTGGCTCAGCGTGCGGTCAACAAAGATCACGTTGTCAGGCTTCACGTCACCGTGGACGAGGTGCGCCACGCCGTGCAGAAAGGCAAGGGCGTGCACCACCTGTGCGAGAACGCTGGAGGCGATGGGTGGAGGAAAGGGACAGGGTGATCGCTGCGTGGACTCAAACTCCGACTCGGAAGCGGTGCTGACGGAGCGCTGCGGCGCATGTGTGACAGTGGCGGCAGCAGCAGCAGAGACGGTGTGGCAGTGGTCGCCTTCTTCGTGTTCTTCACCTGGGTGAACAGCGCTGTGCTGGTCGTTCTCCCTCTCAGACGCCATTGCCGCGGCGCCCGTCTCTTCGCACTCCCGGTGCAGCTCCAGCACATCACGAACACTGAAGCCGAGAAGGGGTAGGACGATGACGTGGTAGCTGCGGAACTCGAAATCCGAACGCGGGGTGATGACCGACGCACCAAGAAGCGTGCACTGATCGCTCAAGGAGAATCGGCCGATGAGGGACGGCAATGATCTGACGGGTGTGTTCTGCGCCGCCTCGCAGCATGCCCTGACACGTTCGTTAGCCGTCCATTCGTTCTGCGCCGCCTGCTGGTACACGGCCTCTTTGCGAATCAGTTTGAGGGCGCAATGCCGCTCCGAGCTGAGCGGCGGCGCGGCGTGGTCGATGGCGCGCACGACGACACTGAAGGTGCCAAACCCAAGCACCTCCGTCACCTCGTAGCGGAAGCCGATCTGCACGCCGAGGGTGACGGGGAAGTATGATGTGGACGAGACAGTGGCGGCAGGGGAGGCGGAGGCCGCCATGGCAGCCGTTGCCGTCAGCACTCGTGAGGAGACTTTCGACGAGGGGGTCTGCGCCCATTCGCTTGACGCCACTTCGCTGCGTTCATCCTCGCCCTCCCCTCCCTTCAGCGGTGTTGTCAGTGGCGGCTCTGTCACCCCGCACGCCGTCCGCGGCGGCACAGCCGGCCCGCAGTAGTACACGCGATCGTAATGCTGCATCTCTAGCGCCTCCTGTCGAGTGAGGCGGTCTGACATCCAGTACAGCGCCTCGGCCGGCGTCCACGGCGGCGGTGGCGGGTTGGGTGAGCCGATGTCGCCGACGCTCACGTCCCGGGAGGAGCTGTCGGCGCTGTTGTCCGTTTCCTCCGCTTGGCAGTCTCCTTCGTCCGTGTGGTGAGGGCTGGAGACGGTGAGGGAGATGTGGGGCTCGGTTGGGATGCTGCGACGGTGGCCTCCGCTGCTGTTGCTGCCCGGCGTCCGTCTCTCCGCGCTTGGTGTGGCGTCCTTCGTTTTGCTGCCACGACCCATCACTTCCTCAGCGGTGGGCACCGCCAGGATAGATGGCAGCGCGGACTGCATGTGGTAGGCGATTGGGGTGATGGCGCGCACGGAGGTGAAGAACTCGTCCGCGCTGTTGCTGCGTGACCGCCCCGCGCACCTGGACGCGGGTGCCGTGTCGTTCCCCCCCTCGCCTGGGCTTTCGAGGGCGGTGCTGCTGGTGAGGGAGCGAAACTGGGGAGGAGTCAAGGGCGGCTGCGAGTGCGAGTAGCGCGGGGCGGACGGGGGAGAGCGCAGTAGCGGGTTGAGGTGCGGCAGGAGAGGCGCCACGGTGGCTGTGGTGGGCGTCCCGCTGGCCACGAAGGTCGACAAGGCGTGCCGCGCGCTGTGCGAGCTGACGCTGCGCGTGTAGCTGGTGCTGTGCAGACGGAGGCTGCTGCTGTCTGCGGAGCCCCGGTTGCTGACCGGTGTAGCGCATGCGCTGCGTGCGGGTGGCGAGTAGGCGGCTGATCGTGTGCGGAGCGACGGGTCGCGGAGCGGGTGCACAGGGCGAAGGGCGGCGCTCTCCACACGGCGAGGGGGGCTGCTCTGAAGCTTGCTTTTCTTGTTGTTGCTGCTCTCTTCGCACGGCTGCAGCTGCTGCGGGATGCACGTGAGCGAGACGCGACGTGGCGGCGGCAGCGATTCGAGGTCCTGCCGCTTCGGGCTGTTCGTGGAGCTCGGCGTGCTGCGCTGGTCGGTTCGCGAGGAACGTCTTCGCCACAGCAGGTCCGAGTTCAGCGGTGCGGAGGGCAGCGCGGAGGAGTGGACGTCAGACGGCACCGCCGAGGAGATGGAGAGGTCTTGCACGGGAACAGAGTCGCTGTTGGCGATGGAGACGCCCACCTTGTCCTCCTCTGCGTAGTCGAAGGACAGCGAGACCTGCCGGCTGAAGCGGCGCGACGTCACGCTCGGGTTGAACCGAGGACGAGTGAAGGGGAGGGCGGTGGGCGGGGGCTGCGAGCCCACGACGCCGTCCCGCTCCTCGCTCCAGCTGGTGGAGGAGGTGGCCAGCGCGGGTAAAAAGTCGGTCAACGTCTTTGCTTCGAAGGGTAGGGCATAATGGGAAGGAATGGACGCGATGGAGTCCTCCTGCTTGGTCGACAACGAAGCGACACGGCAGGGAGATCGGCTGTTTTCCTCCTTCTCTTCTTCCTCATCGTGTGCTGCGGTGGTAACGACGGCTGCCGTCGTCGTCAGCGCGGTGGTGACAGGGTGGCTAGTCAGCATCTGCGTGGACTCGTGCGAGGCGTCCTGTTGCAGCGAGGCGGCCCGCGCCGATGGGTGTTGCGCCGGTGATCGCGGCAGCGGAATCGACTCCGCCGCCGCCGACGTCCCGTGTAGCAGCGGTATCCCCCTTGTCAGGCTACGCGTATGCGTCACCGGCGCAGCGGCCTCGCTTTCGGAGCTGTGCTCGATCGGCGCTACTTGCGGCTGCGCGAGCGGTTGGGCTAGAGGGTGGGCGGCCGAGGTGACTTGACGCTCCGCAAAGTGCATCCACATCCGACGTGACACGAGCGACGGCGACGGCGGTGGTACCGGGCTGTTCGACACCGCTATGAGGAACGACGGTAGATGTGACGAGGGTGCGTGCGGGGAGCAGCAGCCACCGGTGGTGGCGGCTCTGCAGGCTCTTTTTTTGCCCCTTTTCGGTGATGCTTCGGTGACGTCGTACGTTGACTGGCTGTGAACGCCGAGCGACGAGGCATCGCCGCTGTGGGGACAATGAGGTGCTTCCGCCTCGGCCTCGTCCTCGCCCTCGCTGATGCTGATACGTGGCGGCGTGGCTGATCTGCCGGCACCGACCTCATCAAGTTCGTCATGCTTGGCATTTTGGTAGTCGACTTCCGCGAAGTTCGTTGTGGTATGATCAGCAGAGACGTCCGCCGTCATTGATGAAGAGTCGATGGTGCTCATCGGAAAACAACAACAACAATAACTTCAATAAAGTCCTTCGAATTTTTAGTGAAAAAGAAAGCAACTCAATAATAAACAAAAAAAAAAAAGTCTGGCAACCGATACAAATCTGTTACAAACAAGTAGACAGCAAAAAAAAAAGAAAAAGAAAAGAAGAGAGCAGGCGTGCAGTCAACGAGGAGAAGTGCGCTCTGTTCTTAAAGTAATGGTGCTGCTGTCTGGCTACACACATGAATCGCCTGCTACCCACAACAACAACAGAGCTTCAGTCTCGGACACATAAAACACACACACCCAACGTTTTTAATAATAAAAAGGAGAACACAAGACAAAAAGGGGGGGGGGAAAGAAAAGGGAGCGGCTAAAGGGTGTAACACGCACAGGGAGTTTTACAAGAAATAAAAAAAAGTTGCTGAAACAAAAATAGCCTTATTTTGCTTTGCTATCAGTGGCTTACGTTAAAAAGCCACTAAAAAAAAAAAAAGGAGAGGGGAGGGGAAAGGGATGAGATAGGGGGGAAAAAAAAGAAAGGTGAGTTAAGGTTCCAAGTTCACACTGAAAAAAGCCAAGCAAAACCAAACAACGAAAAGACAAAACACAGTAAATAAAAGTAATAAACAAGTTTGGACAAAGAAAAAGCCAACGTGCGAGAGAAAAGGAAACACTGCTTACTTTTAGTGCGGAAGAAGAAAAGCAAATAAACAAACAACAACTAATAAGGTGACGGTTATATAAAGAGAGAGAGAAAGAGAAGGAGAAGAAAAAGCGCGCGGTAGTTCCTCGGAGCGACACACACCTCCGCGCCGGGGAAAAAAAAAAAAAAGAAATATGTGTTTACAACGTCACTACGCTTCTTTTCCCTCTTCTGAACTATTCTAGGTGAAAACCACAGAAAAAAAAACCGTAATAATAATGAAAATAAAAACAACAAAGTAGGACTCAACGGAAACACAGTGGCAGATTAGCAAACAAAGAACAACAAAGAACCAGAAATGATATCGTCAAGCAATCAAACAACGGAGAGAGGATTTTTTTTTTTTTGACGACAAAGCCAAAAAGCAAACAGACAAAGAAAAAACAGTAAAAGAGTTAAACAGTAAAAAAAAAAGTGGTTCACGAAAGGCTACCAAAAGCCCTCTTTGATCAACAATACTCCTTCCGAGCGAGCGGACTTTTCCCGTTCCAAGCAAGCTTCTTGCGCTCACTGTTAACTGCAAATCCTGCCTCTGGTGACTGCGTGGCATCACGCGTGTTTTCCACAGATCAGTTTTGTGTGTGTGTGTGTGTGTGTGTGTGTGTGTACGTTATGCGTGGAACAACAGAAGAGGATGAAAGACAAAAAAAAAAGAAAGAGAAAAAAAAACGGAAAGACGAAGGACGAAAAGTACTTGGTCGGAATAGAAAAAAAAAAAAAGAAGAGATATTAAAAAAGAAAAATTAGCTCAGGCAGAGCTGTATATATGCATTATTAAGCTTCATTCTGTCATTGATTTCTTTTGGAGCTCACACATGTTGGACTTAAAAGGCCAGTCGACCAGGATGGCTTCTCAGCAGTATACCCGCTGACGCAAGAGCGACGCGGTAACGCACTTCGGAATTTGCGAGTTGTTGCGGCTCAGCTCCTTGTGTAGTTCACCTAAGGCTGAATCTTATTTATTTATTTATTTTCGTTTTGGTGTACGAACAGAACAAATGTAAAAAAAAAAAGTCCACGAACGGAACAACTCAGAGTGGCAGGGGAGAGGGGGGGGGGAGGGGTGAAGAAACAAACGAAAAAAGCGTTGCGTATGATAGCAGAGAAAAACTGGCGAGCAAACTCTGAATTGTAGCGAACAAATTGAACCGAGAAGATGAAACAGCAGCAGAAAATAACAACATCCGTAGGGGGTAAACTATGTGAGCATCTTTTCTTTCTTTTCCCCTTTTAAACTCCTATAACGAAGCATGCTATTGCACGTCACTCGCTGACCCACGGCTCTGTGGAGCTTAGGCCGGGCTGCATCGGTGGCCTTCCTCGCGCGTACACGGCCATCGGCAGCGCTGTCCAGCACAGCACGCAGCAACGGAAGCATAGCACCACGACGTTCTTCATCGTGTAGAGAATCAAAAGGAGACCCAGGGCAGGGGTGAGACCTTGCATCAGTCGAACCGGCCAGCCACGCGCGCGGCAACCGTGAATCACCATAAAGTCAAACACAACCAACACAATTACGAGCGGACAGGCACACCAGAGCAGCGGCGCTTTCGGGTCTCCTCGGTGCGACGGCTGTGACGGCTGCGTTCGTCTAAACGGATACGGGTTGTAGGCCAAATCTTCCGTATTTCTGTAAGCGTTCGAGGCGGAGAGATAGGAGGAAGAAAAAGGTGGGTTGCCCGAGGGGATAGGATAGCTTCGTGAATACAGCTGCTGCTGTGGTGGAAAGAGGTGAGCTTCGCCATCCGGCGCGAAAAGGGGGGCTGGGGCGCGCGTTCGCCGCACAGCAGCAGCAGCAGCAGCGGCCGCCACGCGATCTAGCGCTGTCAGCTGGCGCAGCGGAAACAAAAACTGCGGCTGCGTGAAGGACAGCGGCGCGACGCTCGACCCCACAACGGACGGCAACGGGAGCGGCGGTTGGCGGCGCTGATACAGCCCTGGGGCAGGGTGGGGTGCGAACGTCAGATAGGGGTGGTGCGAGTAGACCCGCGAGGAGCTGTGGTGGAGGAGCTCTCTGTTCGTCGACTGCGCCTCGGCATCCCACCCGTTGCCGGGAAGGTAAGGGGAGGCTGACGCTCCCATCTCCGCTGCTGCTGCCGCTGCTTTGGCTAGCTGAGATACTCCTCGCTGCACTGGGCCGTAAGTGCAGAAAGGATCGTTGCCCAGGTCGCCCTCGTCATGGGCGCGCGTGTCACTGGCAGTGAGGCTCGGATCGGGACAGCAGGCTTTCATAAACAGCTGAGAATGCGGCCACGCAGCGCGCACGTGCCAGGGCGTGTTTACGACGCACACATACAGGACCGCGCTAACGGTGAAGACGAGGCCGGCAAGGGCGAAGGCGAGGTAGGCAACGGCGAGCCACTGGCTCGCAGCTTGGTGCAGCGACAGCCCCTGGTCGAATCCATGTTGCGCTGCTTCCCTCGCCGCATCGATGGACGCGGCGCTCGTCGCCTTCACGCTTTCTGGCACCACGACCCTCGTCGCATCGGCGGCGGAGAGGGAGAGGTATGCCATGGAGGCACCGTACCAGCGAATGTGGGCGAAGTAGTTCCACAGGGCGAAGCAGTAATAAGCCCACAGCAGCTGCAACCCCGTCACTGTGTGCAGAAACACATAGCGGCTGTAGAAGCGCGGGACGTCGTCTGGGTCGCTGGATGCCGGCGTGCTGCAGCCCACATCCCTCACCCGGACAACTTTCTTCGTGACCGTGGTGATGGCAGCCGTTGGTGGCGGGCTCGACGGCGGGGGCGGCGGTGTAGTGTCATCGGAGCTGGCCGATGCATCGCTGCAAGAACGGGTCTCCACGTTCGTGGGTGACGCCATGGTCGAGTGAGCCACGTTCTTCGCTTCGCTTTCACTTTTTTCCTCTCCCTCTTCATTTCTCACCGCCTCGATGGTGGAAAAGATGTTGGCGTTGTCGGCTTCATCTGTCGTTGTGTCCGAATCTGCAGCGAAGGGGAAGAGCTGCGGGGATGGCACGGCTCCACCGCCGCGGGCTTCATAGACAAAGAAGGCGTGCAGCCATGCTGGAATGGGCATCCGTGTGCACACGAGTGTGCGTACGCGCCAATGGTCGCTTCGATTTCCAAGCACTGCAGAAGGTTCTAAGTGAAAAACAAACAAATAACAACAACGAAGCAAAGGCGGAGAAACACAGGTGCAAAAAGAACAACAACAAAAAAAGAAGGGAGGGAAAAGGACAAGAGAACTCACGAGGAGAAGCTTCAGGAGAGAGAGAGCCGCTTTTCTTCTGGTGTCCAAAGCTGATGGGCTGTTTGCTGCGAGGAGCTATTTTCACAGGAGTGCAAAACGGGTGAAGTGAACGGTGAGACGCGAAGAAGCAAGAAAAAAACAACAACAAAAAAAAACAGCACGAAGCCGCGTAATTATCCAACTTCTGTCTTAAAAATAGTGACCAGAGAGAAAAAAAGCTCTTTTTCTGTTTTCTGTGTTTGTGATGACGCAAAAGGCAGTATCTGCTAGAAAAAATGTGGAGAAAAAACAACAGCAACAACAGCGGGACAAACACCAAACACAAAATAGTGCAGCAACACCTTACATAACACACAATGACAGCAGACGACGGAAGGAGAGAGGAAGAAGAGGAGGGGGAAAAAAGGTGTGCTTCTTATCACAGGTTTCACGAGTGGTTCTTTTTCCATGCCGCCTCGCGGGCGACCTTGATGTCGTGTCGCCGTTTAGACTCTTCCGCTTGTATCCGGTCCACCGCCACCGCCTTCAGTTCCTCTGAGGCCGCCTCTGTGTCCTTCGCACTCGCGCCCCCCACTGCTGCGGCGGGTTCGCCGTGGCGCATGGCGTAGCGCCGCCGTGCCGCCTCCGTCATCCCGTCCTGCGGCACCGCTGACGCTTCCTTCGCCTTCGCCGACGCCGCTTCGGCTTCCCGTGCAAGGCGACGTTTATGCGCCACGGCACGCTTGCGCTGCAGCTGCTCGGACTCGTAGGCGAGCTCGTCCAGATCGTCGAAAAGACCCAGCCGGGTCAGCCATTGGTGGATGCGGATGTCGCATTCGTAGTCGAGGATGCGCTTCTGCGTCTGCCAGACGTGCTGAGTTTCCTCGGCGTCCACGCCGGTAAAGGCGAGGCGGTACTCGTGCCCGGCCGCAGTGCTCTCCTCACCGTAGGTGCCGTGCTGGGGCGGGTAGGCGGGCAGCCGGAAGAGCGCGCGACCGGGGGCGGTGTGTGCAATGACGCTCTTCACCGCGGTGGTGGCGCTCATGCCCAGCCACACAGGCGCGAGGTAAGGAGGAAAGAAGTGAAGGGCCGGCGTGGCGAGGGCGTAGGCCAGCGGACCCGAGAGTAGCGACCCCGCCGCGACAAGAACAACGCTGCCCAGTGCCACGTGGCGCACGTTGTGGATCCATCCGTCCAGACGCGTGTTAAAGCCGGTGCGTTGCTGCAGGTGCTGACACACGTTGAAGTAGGTGAGAGCGGCGGCAAGGGCGAGGGTAGGGTCGATCGTGAGGAGGGCTGTCGTGGTAGCAGCTGTTGCTGTCGTTGTCGTGGTCAGCCCCAGGGCGCTCGTCCAGGCAAAGTGTCCCGCTGCGGCAGGGGTCGCGGCGACATACGACACCGCCAGCGGGCTGACGATGGCCATGCCGGCGTCCTGAATGAAGAACGCCCCTATTTGCTGGGCTGGCACGCCGAGGCAGTAGAGTGAGGCTGCCGCGGCGACCATGTGCGGGGTGAACATCTTGAGATTGTTTGTGCGATAACTGCGAAAGATGCGCTCGCGATCGTTTTTGAGCTTCTGTGCAGCCACGCGCTTCTCCCACATGATGGCCCGGGGGTGCTCGACAATGCTCAGGTACTCCTGATGCGCATCGTGCAGCTCCGGGTAGGCACAGGCAGCTCGCCGCAGGCACTGATCGCCGTAGATCGTGCACGGCAAGGTGAGGCAGCGGAAGAAACACCCCGCGAGGACCAACGCCGCCCCGGGGGTCTGCAGTCCGCCCACGTGAGAGAAGTAGAGAGCTGCATTGGCGAGGACGGTGGAGAGAGTCCCGATGCGGTGCACGCGTGTTTGAGAGAGCATATAGATCACTATACTGATGACAACGAAGAGGTTGCAAAACCACCACCACACTTGTACACATACACACACATCAACAGAAAAAAAAGAGGGGGAGGAAAAAAAAAAAAAAGAGAATCGAAACAGGTGAAAAGGGATGCACAGATTCCTGTTGATAGAACGAACTGTAGCTTCAGGGCCAAGAGACTGAACCCCCCCCTCCTCACAGACACACAGGCAATGAACACAGCTGTTTGGTGATTTACGTCGAGGTGGGTCTTGCGACTACTGGAATTGTTAGCGTTAAGAGGCTTAGCGATTGGTCAGCTGCCCATTAAAAAAAAAAATGTAATAATAATAAGCAAAAACGTCTATATCTATTGAAAGAGGTGGGGAAAGGGGGAAGGAGAAAGATGAGGAAACCCAGTGAAGATGCTATCTCCATAATCAGTAATCAAGTGGGTCGCGCTGGAGTACCGAGATGCCGCTCACCGGCCCACTCATCGCCGATACAGAGCCGTAATCCCCACCACTCTTTTCAAACAAGGAGACGGAGGAAGATAAGACGTTGCGGATGTCGCTGCCGGTCGGTGCCGCCGCCGCCACCGCCGCCGTCGTAGTCTGCAGTAGCTGGTTCAGCGACTCCTTTAGTGCCTGCTCCTGCGCCCGCCAGGACTGCCGGCGCGTCTGTTGTTGCTGCGGCTGTGGATGGCGAGCGTCGACATCGTCGGCGGGGGTGTCCACCATGCCGAACGTCGCTGCTGCGGTGCTTTGCGTGTGGTCTTCGCCCTCAGCGACGCCCTTCCGTCCATGGACAATGAAAGAGAAGTAAGGGCTGGTCTTTGTGGTTGACTCCCGCAGCGGCGTTTCCTCTGGCAGTGGAGGAAGGCTGGAGTTGATGGTCTGTGACATCGCCGCATCGGTTGCCACGACAGGGGTGTAGGGCGTGTGGCTGTCGCACATGCCGTCACGGCTGCCCGATGGCGATGAAGAGAGGGAGGAGGTGAGGGACGCTGCAGCCGCTCGAAGAAGGCGATGGCGCAGCCCGTCGTCGATGCTGTGCAAGGCGTGCTGGAGCAGGACGACCTCGGCGTTGGACGGGTGAGTTGATGGCTGATCCACCAGTGTACCGGTGTTTGTGTCATGCGGGGTGAGAAAAGTCGGTGGGTCTGCTTGCGGTGAAAGCGTTTGCTGCGACGGGCTGTTAGTGGCATCCGTGAACGGTACAGTCTGCTCCCATGGGTTGCGTAGCTCGGCAGCTGAGGGCCTCTGCACCATCGCTTTCTTCGCTACAGTGGTGTCTAGCAGGCGATGCCACGTCTCCAGCTGACGGTGTGCGGCGTCCTCGTCCACCTCAAGCTGGCGCAGCTGCTGTGCAATGAGGCTGCGCACCTGGGCCAGCTCTTTCTGCGCGACCTCCTGACTGTGTCGCCACGATGGTGCCGACAGCGACGACGACGACGGGGCGGCGCCGTCTGTGCCAAGCGAGGTAGACAGCGTATCCGCACCACACTTCAACTTCTCCATCTTGCGGCGCAGGGCCCGCTGCTGGTAGCGCCAGTTGCTCAGGTCGAGCGCCTTTGCCTCCGTCGCGTGCAGCAACTGCTGATCGACGTGCCGAATCTCCTCCAAAAGCCGCGTCATGGCCGCCACCTTACTCTGACGTTGGTGGAGTAAATAGGCCAGCGTGTCCTCCCGCTGCTGGTCCTGCACACGCCACGGCTTGGCAAAGCTCTCCTCGGACTCCCGCACGACTTCCTGCGCTTCACGCAGCAGCACAGCGGGCATGTACAGCAGCGCGTCTTTCAACGGGAGGTAATCGTGACTGGTGTGCGGCCCAACCAGCAAGGCAAGCCCGCTGCAGCGCGTGTAGCAGCTGAGGCAGTAGTAGTCCTCTGACTCGGTGGGAAAGAGAGGACAGGGGGTGGCGGTGGTGGTGGTGCATGCGTGGGAGGAGAAGTGGTCGGCGCCACGGAGCAGCTCGGCAAGTGTGGCGGCGCCACTCGTGGGCTTTTGGCCGGGCTGGCTGGCCGATGGGGGTGGTGAGCTGCGGCGCTCAACTGCACTTAGCGCGTTGACGGCCGCCATATATGTGTGTGGAGGTTCTGAAACACTCAAGAAAAGGACAATGACAAACGAGGTCCTTTTATGTTGTCTAATCTGCTGTGCGCTTCTACCGATAGCAACAATGCTCAAGAAGAACAAGAGGGACTGCTGGCAAAAGTGGTAAGTAGTAAAAAGAAAAAAAAAAAGAGGAGACGCGCAGGAGGTTCGTCCATCTCTCTCTCTTTCCCCCAATGTGACTCACTTCTTGTCAATTTAGTGTTCGCGCAATCGTGAGTCCAACACTATTTATTATTGTTGTTTTTTTTGGTTGCTGTCTTGGACCTATACACCGTAACGCCGTGAGCTGTTCCAACGAAACAGCGCCACACCAACATTAGAAGATAATTGACTCTTTTTTTTTTTTGGAAAGAAGGGTTTGGAAGAAAAAAACTCTGGAAAGAGAACAAGTCCTGTCGTCAGTTCATCTGCCGCTGAACGGTTCCTTCGCGAGATTGGCTGTGTGTACTGAAACCAGACTTGCCCCTTCTTCATGAGGAGTAATCTCGTAATCATAAAGCCTTAGGAACGTATAATGAATTTATTAGTCGTGATTCGAAGCAACGAACATACCTAAAAAAAAAAAGACGGCATCACAAAAAAAAAAAAAGGGCCGAAACAACGACTGTGCTCAGTGCTTCTTCTTTTTCGCGGTGAGCATGTGCTGTGCGGGCTGTGCGTCCTTCTCAGCATCGCGAGGGCGGCGTCGCGACTCCACAGGAGCGACAGCCTTCTTTTCGTCTGTCTCGCTGTTCGTCTCGACCCTCGTCCAGCGAATTCGCGTGGCGCGAATGACCATGTTCAACTCACTCTGCGCTTCGGCCACCACTTCCGTCCTGTATGCCCACCGATGCCTCCCACGACGCTGCACCAGCACGTAGCTGAGCAGCGCAGCAGCAGCCTCCTCGCGCGCCTTGTGCAACCCCTCCGCTGCAGGCGCAGCACTGGTAGCTTCACTCGAGGCAGCACCACTCTTCTTCGTCTTCTTCTCCGCCGAGGTCCCTGTCTCGCTGCACCTTAGCGCGCTCTCTTTTACAGCCGTCCATAGCGGATCCGGGGCAGCGTCTCGCTGCGACGCAGGGACGTAAACGCGCTCGTTCTCCTCGTCCAGCATCTTCAGAAAAGCACCCTCCACATCGTTCACACGCTGCTCACAGAAATTGACAACTTCGCACCCGTCCGGGTTGGTGCACAGCAGCTCCGTGAGGGTGTAAAGCAGCGCGGGCCAGTCCTTCGGGTTGCCGTATAACGCATCGCACATCACAACGTAGTGATAAGGTAGGCCGGAGCTGCCAGACTTCATGGCGGTCCCAGCTGCTGCTTTCAGGGTGCTGCTGCACTCCACAAGCGAGTCAGACGGCTTCTCCAGAGACTCGACCATGCCCAGCATCACTCGTTCCACAGCTGCCTCCACGGAGGACTCGCTGCTTTTCGCATTCGCCTCAGTGCTGTGACCGTGTGGCGGCACCCGTGTCAACGCTTTCATTTCTTTCTGCATCTGCTTGTGGACGCTGGTGGTCACCGTCGGGCCCCATTTCCACGGCAGCGCCGCGCAGTAGCCCATACCATGGCTGCGTGTCTGCACCCGCCGCTCATTCAGTCGGACGTTGTGCGCCATGAGCGGCAGCAGCTCCTTCATGTCCGTGACGGCGACACGGGCGCCCCCCATAGCCAGGGCGATGCCGAGACACCCCACGCCAGCCCCCAACTCCACGACGTTTTTCCCAGCCAGAGGCGCGTGTGCGGAGCCGCTTCCGCTCGCGGACATCTCTTTGCTTGGCGTAGGAGGGAGTCCAAAGACGTGTGCGTGCAGGTAGGACAACGCAGCCGGGTTGCTATTCCACAGCACCGCTCCGAGCTGGTCCTCTGCGCTCTCCAACTCCACCTGTAGGGCGGTGGTGTTGAGGTTGCTGCGATCGCCAGAGATGTTGTCGTTGTCGTGGTCGCCGGCCGCCGCTGCCTCGTCTGGTACGGCCCAGTGGAGGGTGGCCACCGTGCCATATGGACTTTTCACCTCCTCCACAAGCCATGCGAGCATTTTTTTTTTTCGGGGGGTTTTTGGTTTTTTGTTTCCCTAACAATTAAAAAGAAGAAAAAAGAAAAAAGAAGAAAAGAAAAAGAAAACGAAAACGAAAGGGCGAAAGAGATGGTAAAAAAAAAAAACAAAAAAAAACCAAAACAAAACAAAAAAGACAAAGACATACGGGACCAAAGAGCAAAGAAAATCAAATCGTACCCCTCAAAAAAAAAAAAAAAAGAGAGCTTAAAAACGGAGGCAGACGACACCATGTAGAGTGAAACAGACAAACAAACAAACAAAATTGGCGATGATGTGTGCCTGAACATGTGCGATAGCGAGAGAGGGTGTTTGTGCGTGAGAGCGTGTGCGTGCTTGCTGCGCCGGGATGTTGTTGCACGATTGTTGATCCATTTCTTTCGTATTTTTTTTTTCCCTCTCTCTTCTGTTTGTACAGCGTCCGGCGCCGAAGGCTGCCGGGCTAGCGTAACAGTGCACGTTTAATTTAACAAAAAAAAAAACACACACACACTCACCGATCTCGCATCCCCTTAACACTTTTCTGCAAGTGACTCCCTTGGTGAGAAAGAAAGGGAGAGGGAGAGAAGAAGAGTAGAAGCTGTTCCGCGTTTTTGTCGTTCTTTCGTGAGTTACTGCTGCACACGCTTCTGGCGGTACATGCCCTGGAGCGTCTTCTCCCGTGCCTGCAGCTGCTGAAGGGCGTGCTCGGCGGCGTCGAGGTCGCGGCGCATGGCTAGCTGCTCGCGCTCACGCAGCGACGCGATGAAGCGAGTCGCCTGCCGCGCCTGAGTCAGCTCGTTCACAAGGTGCTCGTACACGTACGCGGCGACCGACGGGATAACCATGGACGATGGGGCGCCTCTCTCACTGTTGCCCTCCCCCTCTGCGTACGCGCTAGGCTGCTTCAGTTGGCCGTCGTCGCGCACGTAGCCCTGCAAGGCGTGGAGCTGCCTCGGCTGCAGCATTGCCACGGCAACAATTTGTTCCCACTGTTGACGGAGTGGCTGCAGCACCGCGTTTGCCTCCCGCACTTGTGCGGCGACGCGGCTGCTGAGCTGGTGCAGCGCGTTCTGGACATCCACGCGTACAGTATAGCGGGGCTCGTCGTTCACGTACTCTCGTACCGCCCTTACCGCCTCAACTTGACTGCGTTCACTGTTACTGCGCATCTCACTTTCGATCAGCTTCTCCGCGGCTTCCTTGTCGGCTGGTGAGAGGGCGAGGGACGACGCGGCGGTGCCGGCGTCGCCAACGCCCGGTTCGCCTTTGCGGCTGTGATAAGCAGCCGTGACCGCCTTTTCGCACTCCACCGCCACCCACCGACGTGCCGCCGCAAGATAGGTGTTTGCTTCTTCGGCAGTGCGGAAAGTCGCGACGGCGATCGCTGCGGAGTCGCCTTGCACGGCAGGCTCGACCTCGGTGGGCGGCCCAGGGGAGATGGCGGATGGCAGCAAAGGGCGCGCATCAGCGTCTGTGTCGCCACCCAAGGGCTTTTCCGACACTTGCCCATCCACTTCGGTCTTGGCGTGCTTGCGAGGGGCCGGAACGCTGTTCAACGCACTGAGGAGATCGTCCGGTACACTGTCACCACTCGTGCTGGTGTTTTTGTAGCTGCTGGACGACACAAGTAGTGGAACGCCTTCCGCCGAGATAGACGGCAGCGACTCGCGCGGACGCTTCGCAGGCGGCGGCAGCGGCAGCGGAGGGGGAATCGCGCCAGAGCCTGCTGATGCTGATGCTGCCTGCGGTAGCGCCGCAAAAAGATCGCTCAAGGTGCTTTTCAGTTCACTCTGCGTATCCGCCGCCGTGTCCGTTGTGCCGGACGACGGACGATCGCGCAGGAAAGCCGCCGACGCCGAATTGGTCGTGGTGGTGGACGATGACGTCTTTCTTGATGGACCTGCCGTGAGCTGCCTCAGTAAGTCGTGGTTGACACCAGTGAGGGCTGCGCGTGCGCGGCTGCCGTCGCTGCTTTCCCCTCCCTTTCCATCGCCACCGCTCTGTATCTGCCGCTGCTGGATGATACGCTGCTGCTCCGTCAGGTCTTTCATCAGCACACGTTGCCGTTTCACCAGTCCGGCCTGCTGCTGGTCCTCGTACATGTCAATGGCTTCAAAGTCGCTCTCGTCGGAAGGCACGCGGCCTCCCTTGCCGGCTTTCCTTTCATTGCTATTATCGTCGCTGTCGTTATCCTCGTCATTCTCGGCCACCGTGTCCACTATACCAATCGATTGCCGGTCCTCCTCCAACGCCTTACGCATCTTCTTCGACTGACGCAGCGACAGCGTGCCCGACTCGATGCCTTCGCGATTGCTCTCCAGCTTGGCCAGAAAGGCTGCCTCCTCCAGCTGCCGTTGACGCTCCTTTCGCAGCCCCTTCTTCTGATCCTGGTTCGCCAGCCGACTCGTCGCCATATCCACCATCTCCTGCTGAAAGCGCTCCCCGCTGACGGTGTCGGCCCGAGCGGCGCGCTCCTCGTGGGTTTTGCGGGCGTTGCGGCGGCGGCGTCGCTCTGCCATGAACGCCTCGAGGCTCTGCTTTGCTGCCTCGTCTGTCTCCTCCTGACCTTGTTGCTGCTGTTGTTGCTGCTTTGCGTACTGCTCCTGCTCGTCTTTCAGTTCTAGGTAGCGCTGCTCGCACAGCCACGCGGGGCGGATGTAATGTGTCGGCGTGCGCCGCGTCAGCTGCTCAGCGATGAGGCGAAACTTGTTCGGGAAGAGGGACTGCAGCTCCACCAGCTTCTCCTCCTCCTCGAGGCTCCACGCTTCGCGGATGTTGAGACGCGGATCAAGGTAGTTTTCCCACCGCTCGCGACACTGGGCGGCGGTTTTCTTCGTCAACATCGAGGCAACCCGCTCCCAGTCACGCAGGCCATACTGCGCTAATGCGGCCTTCAGCACCTGGTCCTCCGCGTTGGTCCACGGACCACCTTTGAAGTGCAGCTTCGACATCGTGCCCTACGGGAATATGCGAAAAGTAAACAAAAAACAAAAAAAAAAGCAGAAAAAAAAAAAGCGAACTACTCAACAGTGACGGACACACGCACGCACAGCCGTGTCTCCAACTGGGTGTACAACTGTTGACGGCTAAAACGTGGAGGAAAGAGAGAAGTGAAACAATGATTGGAAGGCGTGTGTATGTGTGCGGAACAGCGGGTGGAAGCAATGCAACCCTTCTGTCGATGACGCTGATTCTGCAGAGTTACTGGGAAAAAACAAACACTGGCATCAATATCATTTTTTTTTTTCTCCGATGAGGGGCTGTGAAGCACGTTCTCCTGCTGAAGAACTCATTGGCTTCATAAAGCCCATTATTATTACCACCACCGTAATACGTTTCTATCATTCTTGCGTTCTTTTTTTTTTTTGAGGGTGATTCGATGAAGATACGCATGCGTAGTTTCATTAGCAAGGTACAGTTCCTTGTTGTCTGTGAGAACACTTACTCAGCTTTAAAAGAGAAAGAAAGAGAAAGAGTGCGCAGTCAATGCACTTGCACCAATCCTACAAAAAGAGAATCAGAACACTGCGGCCGATTCCCCCGTTTTTTTTTTTTTTAGATCTACTCGCCGCCTCCCCTCCCCCTCGAAGAAAAAGCGCCTTTTTTTTTTCCACCCGTGACGCGTGTATGCCCTTTTTTTTTTTTTACGCAGCAGCCACAGCCTCCACTACGGCCACCAGCTCTGGCGACAACTGCAGGCTGCGGTCCCGCACCAGCGCCACCATTCTCTCCACATCCGCGGGGTGAATAAGGCTGGCCGACGCTTTGCCTTGCTGAGTGCCATCACCGCTACTACCGCCATGACCACGACTCCTCGCGCGGCTGCGTCGCCGCTGCAGCTCCGCGCGCCATTCCTTCAAAATTCGTTCGTGGTAGTAGTAGAGAATCGCGTGTTGTCCGACGCCGAGCCGCATGCACAGATCGTAAAGCTCGTAATCGATCGGTGGCAGCTGCGGCATGTTCGAGTGTGTTTCGGGGTAGCGAGCCAGTTTATCTGCACTGAGCACGACGGCACTGCGCTGTAGCAGTGAAGACTCGTGACGGCCGACGAAGGACGGGGCGAGGTACGATGGGCGACCCTCCGACTCGTCCCGTAGAATCGGAGACTGCAGGCTGATGCTGCGGGCGGCGCTGACGGCGCCTGGCTGCGCCGGTGTGGCCCCCACCGCCTCTGCGGCTAACGCGGCTGCATCGGAGGCAGACGGTGAGGCCGGAAGCACCGATGCCGCGCCAGCGCTGGTTACGGCGTCGGCGTCGGCTGGCGTTGGTGCTGCTCCAGCTGCACGTGCGGTCATGGAATACGCAGCTGCCTCATCCTCCGCCTGCCCACCTTCCTCTTCTTGCTCCTCTCGTTGCTCATTCACGCTGTTCGTGCTGGACTGCGCTGCTTTGCGCAGCTCCGACGGCGTCATCCAGCGAGACTCGTGCTCGGAGAGCCACACCTTGATGGGCCTCTCATTTCCCGCAGCATTGGCGTCGCCTGCGGGGTCAGTGTCACTATGGCGGCCCGCAGCATCCAGCGGTTTTGCCGCCACGGTGGCCGCCGCGCGATCCGTGCTCAGCTCCTGCGCGTAATGCGCAATGGCCTCCTCCAGCAGCGACACATACTCCACACAGAGCTGCGCCTTGGCGAAGATGTCGTCGCGCAGCGCATCGGAGAAGTTCACGACGAGGTCAATGGAGACATCTCCGTCGTTGTCGGACACCATCGTCCCCCCACCAGTCTGCGCGCGCAGGATGCTGCGACTCTCCTGCAGGGCGGCCGCCACGGCAGGCTGGAGGGTGTGCCGCGGAGTCTCGAAAACATATCGCGGCGCCTCGTGCGCAGACTCGTACGGACCGTCGGGAGTGGCCGTGAAGGACAACGCAGCCGCTGCTGCACAACCCCGTGCCTCGGTGTCGAGGCGGCTCGGATGAATGGTGGGTGGAAGAGGGTCGAGGTGGCTGAAGGAATGCACGCGGAAGACCACTGACGACGACGACGCCGACGACGACGTCGGCTGAATTTCCTGCAGCGGGAAGTAGCGCGTGAGTACCTGTTGCGACACGTGGTTGTCCTCCACCGCCGCCAGACCGTCCTGCGCGCGCAGGCGCTGGAAGGAAGCCGAGGACGGACCGACAGAGGTTGGCAGGGTAGGGGCTACGAAGATGACGTCGATGGGCTGCCGGATGGCGCCGCTCCAGAAGCCGGTGCCGTACGCACGCGCGGAGGGCATGTCGGAAAGAAAGAGCATCGCCGGGGCAGAGGCAGCGACGGTTGTGACGGGGCGGTTCGTCGCTGCGAGAGGGTGTGCCGAGACAGGCGTCGACGCAGGTGGCGTGGAGGTGGCTGCCGGGGTCACGATGCCATACGGATCTTCCTCCTCTTCCTCCCCTGCGGGTGCCGCTTTTCCAGGGTGGTGTTTCCCTTCCTGCCCCTGATCGTGATGCTCGTGGTCAGCTGTGCTGGCACCGTCATCGCCACTATCGGTGAGCGAAGGGGGCAAGACCAGATCGCTGAAGGACAGCCCGCGCTGCATCTCCCACGGCAGCACCGACGTCCACACATGCAGAGGAACCACTTTCTGATACACGAACGGTTTCTCGTCACGGCGATCTCCCGCTGCCGCAGCACCGTCACCTTTCGGTGACGCGTTAGCAGCGGTCAGCGCTGCAGCTCGACTTTTCCACAGCGACCAACGTCGACTGTGGGCACGGGAGGACGAAGTACTGGGTTTCCTGTTCTGGTTTAACAGCTTGGAGGTCCATTTGCTGCTGCTGCTGTTGGTGATGATGTCATGGCTGCGCACCGACGGCGGTGCACGTGTGATGGTGATGAGGAGCTCCGCCGGAAACGTGGGTTTCTCCTGCAGCGGCACTTGGGTACTGTATTGGTGCCATTCGCGCAACACGCGCTTCAGTGCCGCGTAGTCGCGATTCACAGGAAGCTGAATGTGCGACTTCACCAGCTCAAAGACGGATTTGGGTGGCATTATAAAAGCAGAACCCACGGAATAAAAGCTGTACAAATGCACTGGGAGAAAAGGGGAAAAGAATATCAATGCCATGAAGTGACCGGGGTGACGGGACGCGATGAGTGACGTGAAAGTAAGGTAGAACGGATGACCCTTCACATAACGAGCGTGTCTTTTCTTTTCCCCTCTTTTCAATAAAAGACCATAGACAATGACACTGCTGCCGAAGCTGCCCCTCCCTCAGTTGGCAAAACCATGATGCTGTGTAGGAAGCTGAGCCACGTGTGCTAAACACTTTTCTTCTTGCTTTCTGCAAGAAAAAAAAAAAGTACACATCTGAGCCTTCTATTCAAGTTGAGGCTGCAGTTAAAGTGCGTAGGTCGCGTGAAAGCTATTGCTTCATCTGTGGCCCAAAAAGAAAAATCAAAGGTATTCGCGACTTTCCGGTCAATATGGTATTGTGCTTTTTTCTTCTCTCTTCCTTTTCACTTCTACTGGTACTATCCTGCTGTTTATAAGATCGAAGCTCATACATGTTATGCCAAACAAAGTTGTACACGGTCATGCGTGCGTGTGTGTGTGTGTGCAGAAAATGCCACGGAACGGACTCAACGAAAAAGGACCGAGGAACAACCACACCCACACACACAAAAAAAAAGGCGCACACACACACAAAAAAAAAAAACTCTCTTTCCCGCCGCGAACACACATACACACAAACACACACATATATATATATATATATATATATACACTACGTCGTTTAGTTAGTTTTAACAAATTCGGCCATCCCTACAGAACAAACGCTGACCAAATAACGATCCGCCCTCCCGCTTCGTCTACTACATTGCATACGCCTTGCACATGGAGAAGGGGGGGAGGGGAATGGACCTAGAACAGTACATGACGCGACGACCACCAGAAGTGTGAGCCCGTACTCAGAATCAACACAGGAAACGAAAAGATAAGAAGAAAAAAGAAAAAGGCTTAGTTTAGTCGGTGACCTTGAAAAAGGCACTTGCTACACTCACACGTACATACTGATACACAAACACACACGTGCACACCCGCTGTTGTTCACTGCGACGCGGGTATCAGCGCAAGTAAGAAAATGTGAGCTAAAAAGAAAAAAAAAATGGGTCTGAAGGAGACCGATTTAACAAGGTTAGAAAGAGGAAAAACAACAACAACAACAAAAAGACAGATGAATCGACAGGTTAAATAGTCTTTTTAGAAGGCACATGTCTGTGTCTGTGTCTGTACTCGGAAGAGAAAACTAGTTAATCAGAGTGCATTACGTTTCCTTCCTCTTTTCAACACAGTTTTACAACAGCAGGAAAAAAAAAAAAAGCGACGCACAAAATATGTGTCTTACGTGCTCTTACGAGTATCGGTGCATTTTTCAACTTTTTTTTTTCCCCCCCTTTTTGCGCATGTAGGTATTAAAATAAGAAACAAGAGTAGAAGGGCCCGAATATGCCGGCTTCTCGCGGTCGCCTCGCTGCAACGAGCAGGAGAACACCGCAGAAACAGAGCTTATCTCTTTGCTTCTCATTACAGCTTCGATATGTCGTGGCTGCCGCTCTCACGCAGACCTGCACCGGACATGCGCACGAAGCGCGCGCGCTGCTGCATCTCTGGGATGCTGTGCGCACCGCAGTACGAGATACCCGAGCGCAGCCCACCGACGAGCTGCTTAAGGATCGGGGCGAGGGGGCCCTTGCACGGCACGCTGCCCTCCACCCCCTCCGGTACGAGGTCGTTGAAGACGTCCTCGTCCTGCCGCTTCTCCCGTTCCGCCTTGCTGATGTTGGCGCCGAAGCCTGCCATGCCGCGGATGATCTTCACCTTCTTGCCGTCCTTCACCAGCACACGGCCCGGCGCCTCGTCGGTGCCGGCCAGCATGTTGCCCAGCATGACGGTGTCTGCGCCGGCCGCGATAGCTTTGCAGATGTCGCCCGCCGTCTTCACACCGCCGTCCGCGATGCAGGGCACGCCGTACTGCTTCGCGACGCGGGCACAATCCATGACGGCCGATAGCTGCGGCACGCCAGAGCCGGCGACAAGGCGCGTGATGCAGATGCTGCCTGGACCCACGCCGATCTTCAGGCCGTCCGCGCCGGCCTCAATGAGGTCCTTCGCAGCTTCGCCCGTCGCGATGTTGCCGGCGATGACGTCGACCTTCGCGGTGCGCGGGTTTGCCTTGAGCGCCTTCACCATGTCGATGCAGAGGTCGCTGTGACCGTGGGCGATGTCGACCACCAGCACGTCCGCCCCGGCATCGACCAGGGCCACCGCGCGAGCGTGGTCCTCCTTCTTGACGCCGATGGCTGCGCCAACCAGCAAGCGGCCACGCGAGTCGAGCGAGGCGTTGCGGTTGTTCGTCAGCTTCAGAATATCGGACGAGGTGATGAGGAAGAGCAGCTCGCCATCGGGGCCCAGCAGCGGGAGGTTGCTCGTGCGGTGCTTCCGCATCACCTCACGCGCCTCCTGCAGCGTGACGGCGGTGTTCGTGGACACGACGGTGCGGTCGACCGGGGTCATGAGGGACTCGACCTTGGCGTCGTCCTTGGCAAAGACGAGGTCGCTCTTGCTCAGCACACCGCGCAGGCGGCGCGAGGTGAAGTCGTCAACGACCATCAGGCAGCTCACGCCGCCCTTGCGGCCGGACCAGTTCAGCTCCTCCACCGCCTCGGCCTTCGTCGCCGATGGCAGAATCATGCGTGGGTCCTCGATCAGAAAGGACTGCGCACGCTTCACCTTGCGCACCATCGCGCACTGCTCCTCTACACTGCAGAAGCGATGCAGAATGCCGATGCCGCCCTCACGCGCCATGACCACGGCCGTCTTGTCCTCGCACACGGTGTCCATGTTGCTCGCGACGATTGGCATGTGGAGCGTGATGTGCCGGCTAAGACGCGTGTTCGTGTTGACCGCCTTGCGCGAGCGGACGGGGCTGCGCTGTGGAATCAGCAGCACGTCGTCGTAGGTCAGACCCTGCGGGAAGACCGGGAGGTTGTCTAACGCGGCCATTGCTTTTTGTAATGGAGTAAGTCACGAGCTACTTTTTTTTTGGCTAACTTGAGGTGGAATAAAAGAAAAGACGTCAGTGCCTCGCTGCGTCAACGGACAGGGGAGAAAAAAATAATAATAAAAAAAAAAAGGAAGGGCAAAGGTAAGGTTCGTGCTGTTTCTCTTTTCGAGATGCAACAGGAATCTCTGTTTGTGAGCGATCGTGGAATCTTGTGTGTGCTTTTATGGATATTCAGTCGTTACGACAAGGTGAGACAAAGAAAGAAAGAGTGAGTGAGAAGAGGAGGGAAAAAAAAAGTGAGACAGCTAATCCGTAACATACCTTTTTCCTTGTTCAAGCCTGCATTCGGTAGCGTTGTGTGTGTGTGTTTGTGTGTGCTGGCGTTCGAGACGCTTTCCAGAATCGGGCGATGTTGACAACAGGCGAGAAGTGTAATGAAGAAAAATAAAACAACTAAACAAGAAAAAACCCACAGGATTTCACGAAAACAGTTTTTTTTTTTTTCATTGTTTCCATTCCAAAGGGCAAACTCGATGACGCAGCAGCTCTTGCAACTTGAGTACTTGGCTGCCCCTTTCCACCACATACACAAAAAGGATGCTGAAGGCATGTGTGTGTACGTGCAGCTGGATTAATCGCAACACTACCAACAAAGGTACTGCTTGCTTATGCGTTTTTCCCTCCTTTGACTCAATTCAGAGCGTAGAGTAAAAAAAAAAAAAAAGGCGACATAAAAATAATCAAAAAAAAAAAAAGCGAGGAGACGCAAATCACGGATTCTCTCGGAAAAACAGAAAATAAACATCAGGCAACAGAAATGAAGAGAAGCGAAGAGATGCCCTTCTTTCGCTTGTTGCAAGACAGAAAAATAAAAAAACAAGAAAAAAAAAAGAAGAAGAAGAGCAGGAGTGCGCAGCTCTTTTTTTTTTTTTTGTGCTTTTAGGGGCGGCCCTTCCACTCGAGAGACGCCGCCGGGCTCACCGGAGGAATGAAGTTCCGCAGCGCCTCCATCAGCTCCACCGCCGTCGGCTTAATGAGCACAAAGTCGAAGACCTGCTTCCCCACGAAGCCCTCCGCGATGAGGTGGTGCAGCAAGGCGATGAAGGGGTCGAAGAAGCCCTCGACGTTGACGATGCCAATCTTGGGCCGGTACGCGTTCAGCTGGAAGAGCGTGATCACCTCCAGCAGCTCATCAAAGGTTCCGACGCCGCCAGGGAGGGCGACGACGGTGTCGGCGTGGGCGAACATGATGCTCTTTCGCTCTGACATGGTCGAGGTGGTGTAGATCATGTCGCCGATCATGTTACCAGAGGCCTCGCGGGTCGAGAGGGAGCCAGGGATGATGGAGATGATCTTGCCACCGCAGTCCTTCGCGGCGTTCGCCATGGCGCCCATAATACCGACCGTGCCACCGCCGTACACGACGGGCTGCTGCAGCTCCTCGACAATGTACTTGGCCAGTGCACGGGCTTCCTCCGCGTACCGGGGCTTATTGCCGTGACAGGCACCACAGAAAACGAGCACGCCCTTCTTCAGCAGCGGGTCCTCGATGTCCTTGTCCGACCATACCTGCGGTTTCTTGTCGAGCATTGGCTGCGAAGTGGCGTTGGTGCCCACCACCAGCGACTGCTCCACCACCTCCAGCTCCCCGATGGCGGCGAAAAAGTCTTGAAACGGCGCGCTCTTCACGTGGATGTCCTCGAAGTGGTGCATATTTGAGTAACGCTCCAGTACCATGTACTTGTGCGCGACCGGCTGACCCTGGTCGAAGACCTGGTGAAGCTCGTAGTTGAGGGTGCCAGGCTCGTTGTGGATGCAGTGCTGCTGCAACCTGGCAAAGGTGTCGAGGAAGGCCTGCTCCGACTCGGCGTTTGCCAGCTTGATGATGAAAGCGACAGCAACAACCATTTTCGTACTCTTTTATTATCGGATGCTTAGGCTTCGCAGATACTCTTTTGAAACAGGGGAAGAAGGAGGATCGCGATAGTAATCAAGATAGCAAAGAGCTTGTGTATAATAATAAAGCTAAAAAAAGACTGTTTAAATACGTTGCTCTTCTTCCGCCGTAGGTTTAGAGGAGTATGGTAATGAATTCGATACACGCGAAGGTGCGCGTAAGTCTGCACCGGGCAGGCGTGTTGTTTGGTTTGTGTGTTTGCGCGCGAACGCACGCAACAGGGAGTGAGGAGAACAACAACAACAACAAAAAAAAAAAAAAAGAGGAAGATTGGGTGAAAAATGAAGACGACGATGCCCGCTATTTAAAAGCGCAAAGACAATGACAATGACAATACGAAGTCCCAGAGTCCCTTCGAACTAGTGCGGACAACTCTTGCGAGCTTTGTTGCTTCAACCAGTAGGACATCGATACAAAGACAAGAAAACTGAGGAAGCAAACGCTTCTCTCGTGATGAGCTGCTGAGCTATGTTCTATCAATTGCAGACTATATCAGAGAGTTATGCCCGTAATTCAAATTCCGGTTAGCATACGTGTTATTGTTTTTTTAATTGTTTTTGTAATGTAGGGGAAAGCTACACCGTGGTGTCATGCATGTACACACACACACACACACATAGTTACAGCACGCTCCATTGGAAGACTGCCTTAAGTTCCTTGGCGCCGACCACCAGGCCCATTAAAACAAGAGGGAAAAAGTGGCAATCATAATGTCACCAATGGAGAGGTACAAGAGAGGACATAGACTGTAACAGAAACTCAGAAAAAAAAAAAAAGAAAAGGAAAAGGAAAAGAGGACTTAACCCCCCCCCCCTCTCCTTTCTTCCCCTCCCTCCCCTCAAACTCGTTCTTGTTCATCAATAGAGCAAACAATAACAACAAGCGTCTCCCATGAATAGTGCATCAGATGTGAAAACAACAACAACAACAAAAACACACAAAATCAGACTGGTGTAGGAAAAGGGAGACTCAATTAACAATAATGATGACAAAAAAAAAAAAGAGGAAAAGAAGGAGCGTGCTCGAAAAGGGTAAAAGGGATGAGAAACAGAGAAACAAACCAAACAAACAAACAGAAAGAGAATGTGAGGAGCTTTACAAAGAAAGCAGAACAAAAAAACAAAAAGCAAAAGGTAAGCATGGCTGTTCCTACATGAAGTAATGGGGTGGTGGTGGTGGTGGTGGTGGGGAGGGGAAGGGGGGGGGGGGGGGGGAAAAGATGAGATCAGACGACCAATCCGAGATAATTTGAGGGGAGTGGCAGGGAAAGAAAAAAAAAAACAAAACAAAACAAAACAAGAACTATTTCTACATGGAAAAAAAAAAAGGCAAAAGAGAGTAGAATCCGACTGAAAACAAACAAACAAACAAACAAACAAAAAAAAGGGTCGATACATAACATGATGCGTTAGGCAACCACACATTGACCCAAGACGAAGAACTGGAGGAAAAAAACAAAAAAGCAGGAAGAGGGGATGAGAGAAAAAGAGAAAAGAAAAGTGTTAAACCGGTCAATGCGTGAAGGGAATATCAATAACGACAAAAAAAAAAAAAGGGCCAAGTATGAACATAAGTTAGTGCCTCAATGAGAATGTACTCCATAGTACACACTATACATCACTCACAACACATTCCAGATAATAAGAAAACACAAATTAAAAAAAAAAGAGAAATAGGAAAAACAACAACAATAAAC
The DNA here is from genome assembly GCA_037349495.1 of Lotmaria passim. Classification (NCBI taxonomy): domain Eukaryota; phylum Euglenozoa; class Kinetoplastea; order Trypanosomatida; family Trypanosomatidae; genus Lotmaria; species Lotmaria passim. Next base: position 384,032 of record CP140209.1, read on the forward strand.
AGACAAAAAAAAAAGCTGAAGAGATAAAAAAAAAAAAGTGCACATCGTAACCAGAGATGAAGAGCAGAGTGAGGGAGAAACAAGTCAAGTGCGCACACACACACAGAGTCAACATACCACGCAGTGACGAAGCAACAACCAAAAAGAGAGAGAGAGAGTAGCAGGAATAACAAGTACAGATGAGAGAAAAAAAAAAAAAAGGAGACGGAGGAAAGAACGAAGGAAAGGGAGAAGCAGAGGGTGAACCAGAAAAGTGATTAAAAAAAAAAAACAAAGAACTGAAACTCTTCCGGCGACGCTACAAACGCAGAAAAGAAAAACGCACATAGACAGTTTAGTCCGAATACTCGGCATGTGCTGTGCCGCAGCGCTTTGCGGCCTTCTTTGCGCTTTGTACTTCACCCATGGCGAACAAGTCATCCTTGCGCTTGCGCTCCTGCTTCGCCCGCTCCAGCGCGTTCTGGAACTGCTCCTTCTGCTCCAGCACCTCGGCCTCACCGTCGGAGTACTCAATCCGCCGCATGAGCCGCAGCTGCTGCACGTTTTTCTCCTCCAGCGCGTTGCGCAGGTCGGCGCACTCGCACACCTTTGCGTCGTACTTCGTCTCCCACTCGTTCAGCTCCTCCTGCAGCTTCTGTAACTTCTTCTTCAGCTTCTTGTGGTGGTGCATCTTCTCTTCCAGTTCCGCATTCCGCTGCTTGGTGAACTCCTCTACTCGCTTGTTGATGAGGTGCTGCATCTGAGCGTCTTTCTGCTCCAGCTGCTCACGGCACTGTTGATCCAGCGCCGCCAGCGCCTCGTTCTTCTCCCGCAGGGCATTTTGGAAGTAGTCAGCCTTTTCGTTATTCTTGACGATGATAGACTTCTGGTTTTCCAGCAACTGACGCAGCTGGTCCAGCTGGTCCGTGCGCTCCCGCAGACGGGACTCCAGCCGCGTCACATCCTCACCAGACCCGGCGGAGGCGGACAGCTTCGCCTCGTACTCCTGCTGCATCTTCGCCAGCTGGCGGTCGTGCTGGGCGATCGCCGTCTCCGCCTTCGCTAGCTCCGCGCTCTGCGCCTCCATCTTCGCGTACAGCTCGTCACGCGACGCGCTCAGCTGCGCCGACTTCGCCTTCTCCTCCTCCAACTCCGTCTGCAGTGTACTCAGCTGAGCGGCGTCCTGCAGCGACGCATGACCGGCAGCGATGATGGCGGCACCGTTTAAGTTCGCTACGGCGTTCGCGCCGTTGCCGCTGGCGGACTTGACACGGAGGGGGTAGGCGGCGGCGGTGCGCAGTTGTTGGCGGAGTTGCTCGTTCTCTTCACGCAGGACTTGCATCGCCGCCATACCGGTGCTGTCCATCTTCAGCGCCGCCATCATCTTCTCCTGCTGGGCAGCGTAGTCCTGCACGCCACAGGTGCCGCTCGACGTCGCCTTGGCCTTCTCCAGCTTCGCGCGCGCCTGTTCGAGCGACTCGCGCGCCTCCCTCAGCTGACTTTCTAGCTGCGCCTTGGCGGAGTGCAACTCCTTATCCGTCGCCTTGTGTTCGGCCTGAGCGGCGCGGAGGTCGGCCTGCAGCGACGTGATCTGCCCCTGCATGTCCGCCGCCCCTCCTTCATCGAGCCGCCTCTTCACGGCCTTCAAGACGACCTCAAGGGCCTCGACGGAGTGCAGCTGCTCCACCGTCTGTGCAGCCTTCTCCTCCGGGGTGAGGAGGTAGGCCTGGCAGAGGGCATAGATGTCGTTGAGCTGCGCCTGCAGCGCGTTCGTGTTACTCTCGGCGATCTGCAGTTGGTTCTGCAGCTGGGTGACTTCGTCCTCCTTCGCGACGAGGCGGGTGCTGAAGGACTGCCGCTCGCTGGCGAGGGTCGCCTTCACCGTTTCGTAGTCGACCAAGTCTGCCTCGCGGCTCTTCGTGGCGTTGTCGAGCTGCACCTCGAGCTCACCGACCTTCTCCTGCAACGTCGCCAACTCCTCCTCCATTCCCGCCGTGCCCTCTGTCTCGTACTTGGACAGCTTCTCCTTCAGCTCCTTCACCATGTCCGTTAGCTCGGCGATCTTCTGGTCCTTCGAGTCCATGTTCACCACAGGCTTGTTCTTGATCTGCTTCGCCCGATCTGCAAAGCGAAGGGTGGAGACGGTTTCGGAGAGGTTGCGCTCGCTGGGGTTGATGTTCGCGAACATCACCGTCTTGCTGTTGCCACCCAGTGAGTCCTTCAGCAACATCGTCAGCGGACTGCTGCGGAAAGGGACGTGCGCGCCACCCTTGACAATGGTGTCGATGACGGTGCCCAGCGCGCTGAGGGAGAGGTTGATGTTACAGCCTTCCTTCAGGGTGTCGCCAGAGGCGCCTGTCTTGCCCTGCCGCTCCGACCCAGCTAGGTCGACCAGGTTCAGTTTGCTAGACACCGCTCGTGTGGTGCCGTCCTCCAGCGTCTCGGTGGACTCAAGAGTGAGGGTGAAAATGGAGTGAGAGCGGCTACTGTCCGCGTTCAGCTCCGTCGACGCCACACGACGGCGGTCCGTACCCTCCTCAAGGTGGTGAATGACGTCCTCTGGCAGCTTCACCTGCGCCACCACGGCGCCCTGGACGAAGAAGGTGTGATCCTTGTTCTCGCGGATGTCCAGCGAGACCTGCTGCTTCGCCAAGAGGTCCCGCACCTTGCCGTTGTAGAGCTCAAGAAAGCTGACATACATGCTCACAGCGGTTGACGGCGACTCCTCCCTCATCTTCCTCACCGACTCGAAGATGTACTTCACGCAGCGTGGGATGATGCCCTCCATCTCCTCATCCCCCATCTCCCCCGTCATCGTGTACGTCTTACCAGAGCCGGACTGGCCGTAGGCAAAGACGGTCGCGTTGAATCCATTCAGTACGGAGTCAGTCAGCGGCATGATGAACTGGGTAAAGATGTCCTTCTGCGAGAAGCTGTTGTTGATGACGGCGTCGAAGGTGAAGCGGTCGGGCTCGCCAATTACGTTGTTCGCAGTGACGGTGTGGGCCGTGAGGTCGAGGTCGACACACGACTTGTGCCCCGTCGCCTTCTCCTTCTCGCTCAGGGGACGGCAGCGGACGAGCACTTTGATGTTCTCCGCCGCGGCCGCGGCGTGGTCTCTCTTGCCCATCTTTTTCTTTTTTTAATTTTCTTCCAGATTCCTCTGATTGCTTACGTATAGACGCGGAAGTGAAAAGAAAAAAAAAAGAAAAAAGACGTAGGCGACCAAGCGACACGGCAAAGATAGGTGGTGATTGCTCGTCTCGAATGCGCGTGTGTATGCGGAGGTGTGTGCTTTGCGTCTGTATTAATGCAATCAGGACCTTACCTTTTCGAAGTATCTGTGTTAGCAGCGAACAGTTTTTATAGTTACAACTACACCCTATTTAAAATCTCTTTCTTACCCTTTTAAAGGCTGCAGGTGTTCCTAGTTCCTAGTTTTTTAGAGACAGATTTGGCGCAAAGATGTCGAAAAGCGAAAGAGAAGGAAGCGATGGTGGAGGGAAACCGATATATATATATATAAGAAATGCTCGAGCAAAATGGTGTTCGCATAAGGTTGAAGGCAAGTGTGCAAGTGGTGCAGGAAAAAAAAAACCGAAATAGTAGTGATAAAGAAGAAGCGCTAAAGAAGGCCTTTTGTGCGTACGTGAGCACTCGAGAGCAAATACACTCTTTCTTTTCAGCTCTCACTTATTATTTGCTATTATGTATGCCTTTTTAAAAGGTACTTGTGTATCTGTGACTGGTGCAAGAATAAGAACAACAGGAAACACTGAAAACAAACAAACAAATACGACCATATGCACGTGCAGCTTCCACACCCTTCACAGGCACATTTACTTTTGCCCCGCTGTTGCTTCGTCCGCGGTCTGCAACTCACGCAGCGCCGCCAGCACCTCTGCGGAGACCACCGGCTCCACGGCGAGCGGAAGTGGTGCCGCGTAGTAAGTGGGCTTCAGCAGCAGACCATTCAGCACCGTCAGCGCTCGCACGGCCAGCGCAGTCGTTGCGAAGACGACCTCGAAGGACTTCGTGTGCGGCCGAATGGCCGCCACGGCGTCGCTGCGAGGCAGGGCACCTGCCCCTGCGTTGCTGACCTTCGTCTGGGAGACGTCCTCCACAGTTGTCTGTTGGCGGGACGTGTGTTGCTGCTGCTGCTGCTGTTGTTGCTTCGATGGAAAAACCGGTGACGCACCCGCGCTGGATGAGGTGGAAGATTCTGCTGCCTTTGCTGTGCTGGCCTGCGCCTCCGTGCCTGGTGTGCGCCACACCATGCAGCTCACCAACCCGCTGCTGTCGTCGTCGCAGACGTGATGCACGCAGATCTCGCGCAGCTCCGTAGCACCCATGTTGAGGGGGATGTTGTGCACCACCACGCACTGACTCGTAACACGGGTGACGCCGGCAGCATCGGTGAAGAGGCGGACGGCGTGCCGACGCTGCAGCGCCTGTATCAAGGCGATTCGCTGGGCAGACTTGTTGGGAGAGGCTAGGACGATGGCGAGCTTTTCGGCTGCGGATGGGGACGCCGGCGATGTTGCGAGCTTCCCAGCGGAGACAAGCCAATCCGCGCTGAAAAGCTCCAATGTTAGTTGGTCCACGCGCGCCTCCAGCATCGCCACTTTCTGCTTCAGGGACGAATCCGCCGCACACGACGTTGCTGGTGTTGAAGGCTCTGCACTCGCCTCGCCCCCTGGCTGCGAAGTCATGCTACCGGAGACGCCTGAGACGGGAACCGCCGCGTCGTCATGCTTACCCTTGACCTTCCGAACACCTTCCCCTTCTTTCTTTTTCCCGGCCGGGCCCGACGTCGTTGCGTTCGCTTGCATCTGCTGCCGCTCTATCTGCTGGAGAAGAAGGTCTGTGTTTCGCTGACCCATGACGATCTCCCCCACCACGCTATGCACCTCATTCAGCTTCCCACGCAGCCCCTCCGCGGTGCTCTCCAGCTGCCCTACTTGACGCTCCATCAAGGCAAGCTTCTGCTGCAGGAGCTGGAGGGCGTCCTCCTGTTGGTGCAGCGTATGCTGGGTGCGTCGCGTCGCCTCCTTCAGCTGCTCCACTGTGCTCATCAGTGAGGCAAGGGGCGACGGCACGCTCGCTCGTGGGGCAGTGCCTTCCGTCGTCTTCATGGACGAAGAAGAGGGCAGTGACGATGCTGTGAGGGAGGCCGCCGCAGCTGCTGACTCGTGCTCGTTAATCTTGCTGCTGTCACCGCTGTCTGTGTTGTTGCTGTTGCTACTGCTGCTGCTACTGCACGGCTTACTGCGGACGCCTGAGCGACGTGCATCACGAAGGTACACGGGCGTGCGCGCCATGATGCAGGCGATAGTGGTGCGTCGCCACATAACTGCCGCTTTGACTCGTGGAAAAGTGAGGGATAGTCGGTGCTGGGTGTACTCAAGAACCCTTTCTTTTCGAACGAGCAGACAACTAGGATGGGGGAGGGGGTAGAGAGACAAAAAAGGTGTACTTCTTCTTTTACTGTGCGTGTGTGTATCACGGCCACCCATGTAGAAACAACCATGTCGGGAAACAAAGAAAAAAGGACAAGAAAGGTAGAAAGAAGCCGGAGAAGGAAGAGTGACAAAGCAGCTCAACGCTTGGCTCACAAGCGAACGAAGAGAAAAGAAAAAAAAAAAAAACACCAGCGGCACACACACAAAAAGTGTGCAACGTCCATGCGAATTCGTCACACATTGTGACATCCACTTTTATGATAGGGCTCGTGGCACTTCGCCGGTGACAGCACTGTTTTTTTTTTCTTTTATTATATTGACCTGTCCAATACGATCAGCTTTTGGAGGAAAAACAAAGGAAAAAACATGTTTAGCGTCAACTTACACGGAGGGAAAACCCAACCATTACAATGACAACCATAATTATCATAGTCTGCTAAGGCACTTAAAAAAAAAAAAAAACAGCACAGCTATACAAAACAGTTAAATACGACAAAAAAGAAAGAAAAGTGATTTACACGTGTCGAAAGCCATTATTGCAGACGTTTGGGAATAATAAAAACACAAATACGCAAACACGTACACACACATGTGCTCACAGACACACATATATGTGAGGTCGTTGCACATTATTGAGCGTCTTGTATGCGCTTCAGCTTACCGTCAAAAAAGCGGTGGCGACCAGCTCGGCCAAGACGAACACCGCCGCAGCGCTGAAAGAGGTCTTTGTCCGACATACGCGTGATATCACCCACTTCCTCCCCTTTGAAGCGTTGCCCAGCCGTTTCAGCATCTCCGTCGTCACTGCTGCTGTCAACGCTCGACGAGTCGCGCTTGCCACGCGAAGACGCTTTAGCACCTGTCCGTTCAGCTTTCGTGGTCAGCTGCCGCTCCACCTCGCTGTCACTATCGCTGTCGGTGCTGTGCACGCTGGAGTTGTCCACCGTCTCGTCCACGTCGCTATCGCTGCGCGCACGCTTTGCCGCCCTACGCTTTTTGTCCTTGCGAAGTTGCCCGTAGATGGCGTCGAGTTCGACGGCATGGGTGGAGGCGAGGCTGCCGCCCTGGGTGGGATCCGCGGCATGCCCCAGCCCAGTGGCCACGTTCGGATCACGACGCACCACCTTCACGTACGACTTTATCCCACTACGCTCCTTCCCAAGGCCCTCCCCCTCCTTCCACCCGTACTTCTCCATCATCTTCTTCGCTAAAGCAGACATTCTCTTTCTTTTGTTTTTTGGATTTTTGTACTTGTATAGTAGTACAAGACTAAAAAGAAACAACAACAGTAGGGGGGAAAAAAAAAAGACCCAACTGCCTCTGTATGCAGAAACGCAGCAGAGGTTGCTTGCGTCGGCTTTACCTTCTTATGTTTGTAAGGCTGCACTGGCGGTGTTGTGTGGCCACAGTGTAGATGACAAAGCGAGGCTGAAAAGCTAGGGAGGAGAGGAAGAGAGGAAGGGAGGAAGGGAATGATGGAAAAAAAAAAAAAGATGGGAAAGAAAAAAAAAAAAAGGAGGAAGTGCCAAAGAGAAGGAAAAACCTGTGCCGTTTAGAACGGCACTCTCAACCTCCTACCTCGGCTTCGCTCCCATACATGGTTGACCCGTGCTGCGAAGACTTGAGATTACCCACCTGTGATGGCGTTCATACAAGACAAATGATAGATTTTAAGCTGAGGGGGTGAAGAGGAGGACAAAAAAAAAAAAGCAAGGAAGAAGACTACACGTACCTCTGTGTCGCTTCTTTTTCTTCTCTTCGTGCTGTGTATCCCCGTGCTTCGCACCAATCATTCTTAGCGAGTAATGCTGGCGTGTAAAAATAAATGGCGCCATTTACCCGCTTCAACAAGGGCAGCCGCCATCCACGCGAGCTTTTTTTTTTGTTGTTGTTGTTGCCCACCGCATACAGGAGGCTCTTTGTGTGTTTTTTTTTTTTAAGTTAGTCATGTCGAGGAGAAAACAGAGAACAAACAAACAAACGAAAACAAAAAAAAAACACAAAAGAAGAGGAGTGAGAAGCTAAACAAGTACCTTCTGAATAAAAGACAGAGCAAAGAAGAAGAAAAACAAAACAAAAAAAAACGGATCAAATGAACACAAATGGTACAACTACAAAGACAACACGTCCTTCGAGAGAGAAAGTTAGTATATATATATATATAAAGAAAAAAAAAAAAAGAGCCACACCCGAGAAGGAGTATAACACTACAGGCGCGGACATCCGGCCGTATTAATGGCAATCCCGCCGTGGTCCTTTGCACGAGAACAAAAGAAGGGGAGCTCACGATCAACGCGAGCGCGTGTAAACACTTTTGTGCAGACTTCGCCAAGAGTACATTTGAGACCAAGTCCAGGGTGGGGGTGGGAAAGACAATCAAAAAGAGGACAGCACCAAAAAGTATATATATATATATAATGACAAGAAAGAAAGGAACAAAAGGGGACAAACACGCAGCTGAACGACGGCATGGAAGACAATTTCAAAACAGAAAAAGAAGAGCATAAAAGAAAATAAAATCCAACACCAGCAAAAAAGCAGCTACTTAAAACGGAAGAAAGAAAAAAAAAGATCAAAACGAAACTAAAACTAAAAAGCAAAACAAAAAAACAAGAAAGTGAATAACAGGAAGAAAAAGACGGCCAGGAAAAAAAAAAAAAAACGACAGACGATGAGGGACCACATGCACATGCATAGACATCTACATATGCCTGCCAGCATTTACAATCACGCGTTGATATAGTAAGGGTACAAGGAGGCGGATGTGCGCACATGTGAAGAAAGCGCTTCTCTGCACATTCCACCTCCGCTTTTCAACTCTATGCTTCGTTGAGTTCGAGCTGAGCGCGTACACACATACGCAATAGTTCTTCTGTGAGGGGAGGAGGGGGGGGGGGAAGATCTGAAGTTGTTGGAATCCCCCTTTTTTTAAAATGCCCTCACGCAAAGGTGAGACACATGAAACAAGAACAACAAAAGCACTTTTTTGTTTGAAGAACCTATAGGTGGGGACGGAACGCACCAAACGATCAGCAACAACAACAACAACAACAAAAACAAGAGTGAAAGGAGTGATGTACACCAGCGAGAAAAGTAAAAGGGGCCAAGCTAAACAGTGCCATCGACTGAAAACAAAACTGAAGAAAAAAAAAAAAGGGAAGCATAAAAAGGGCAGCAAGCATAGCAACGGTGCGGATTAAACGTTTACTTATCCGCAGCAACACACACACACACACACACAAATACACAAATACACGCATATATATGTAAGACATATGTGTACATGCCTTACTGCGAAGAATAAACAAAAAGAACGAGAAAGGAGGGACTTACACGCGAGAAAGGAAAAAAAAAAAAACGAGATGACAGCCATAAAGAGGGCGTGGGGAGGGAACAAAAGCGAAAGAGCGAAAAAAGGACACAACTCACTGGCACAGGTCTGCGGTGGAAAAAAAGGGGCGCGTTACAGAGAAAGAGGAAGAAGAAAGAAAAAAAAAAAAAACTCAGAGCAGTGGTGGATGGGCGTTGTTTGCTTCACACGATAATATGCTCAAATCCCTCCAATCGTATGGCAAGCGGGACATCACCCGCTTCCCTCGCTCGTATCTTCCGTACATTTTGGACCACCTTTTTCTTCCTCTTCCTGACACTTCACGGCACCCCTCTCCATCCAACATGAATGTGCATAAAGTACTTGCACAAAAGTAATAGTGGTACAGCTCTTTTTTTTTTTTTGAAAAATAAAACAACAAAAACAACGAACGGTTTCAGAATCACTTATATGTCTGTACAACTCTGAAGAGGAAGGAAGAAAGAAGAAGAAAAAAAAAATGAACAAACCCACCTGCATCCCTGTGTCCTTGTCGAGCAATCAACTGCATGCAAGCTAAAAGTGAAAGCAATAGGGAAAGTGAGGAAAAAAAAACTAGATGAAGCACCTGTAAAAGAAAAAAAAAAAGCAGCATAAATTCCCCACAACCCAACAAGCAAAAGTTCCGCGTGCAAGCACGGCTCAACTGCTATCTTCCTTACTTTCTCATCGTGCGTGTCTCTTCCTTACATTACTACTTTACGTCGACAAACGCTGCCTTACTTCGTGGTTTCTTCCGCTGCCTCAGCCGAAGTTGGGCGTTGCTTCACATTATCAGGCTACAATTTTGTTTGCTTCCGTGTACCGTTTACGCTCACATACTGCCCCTCGTCACGGACCCTTTCTACTGCCTCTTTTCTTACTCGTCCTCAATCCCTCTCCCAAGATAAACAAACAACAACAACAACAACAAAAAAAAAAAAAACTGCTTTTTTCCATTCAAAGAAAGAAGCGACACGCCATTCGCTTTTCCTTCCTCTGTATCGAGACTACGAGGCACTTGAAGGCGCGCACACATACAAAAAAAAAAAAAAGAGAAAGAAACGAGGATCGACGCATTCGCTTATTAAAACAAAAGGGGCTTCACACAATGATGCTGACGCGAGCTTGAAGAATAAGGCTGAGGGCGTTGTGGCGGAAACGGTAAAAAAGCAACACACAATAGGGGTAACATAAACAAGCAAACAGCAACAACAACAAAAAAGAAAACAGGAAGCATGCTTTACATAGCGTGTTAATCATCCACCCACAATCAGAAAAGGAAAAAAAAAAAAAACAAACAAACAAGCAAACACAACAGAGACGACGACTCAACCACAGAAGATAAATCAAAAAAAAAAAAAAAGCAAAGAGATACACATTTATACAAATACAGGGGAGAAAAAAAAAAAAACTTCACCACGACAACAAGCACGCACACATCAAGGTAACGATGAGGATCACACACACACACACAGTTAGCTAACTATATGTATATATATATATGCGACATTGAATAACGATGGTTGGTGCAAGAAGAATAACAAACAAACAGAGGAAGAGGAAAACAAGTGCGGAACGGTGGGAAGCGCAGTTGCGTGACGTACCCGCCGTTACCTATTGTTAGACACAGACAGGTTGGACAAAGGCCCTCCTCCCTCCCCTCCCCTTCCGGCCTGTCATCTGTTCTCTCAGAAGTACCTCGCGTCTGCGTCGACTGGCTGCCCTCCTTCACCGTCTTCGCTCGGCGTCAATCCCGCCGGTCAACGCTAGCGGCTGTCATCGAGTGCTCCACTTGGATGTGGTTGAAGAGGCTGCTCGACATGGACGTGTTCGTCGTGGCATTCGCCGACGATGACAGGACACGGTGGGCCCCAGTCAACGTGGAGCGGCAGCTGCGCGTCTCACCACCGGAGCACTCGGAGAAGGCGGAGTGGTTGCTTGGGGCAACGTTTTTGCCAGTGCGGCTGCGCGGTCCGCGGATGCGGCCAACCTTCGCCAGGTCGTCCCGCGGGTCCGGCTTCACGGCACGGGGGTGCTTCACCGTCGCGCTTGTGCTGCGTGCAGCGCTGCCGTTGGCCCGCCGCGAACTCTGCTGGCTTGTGAGGCTGGCGATGGCGGCGCGGTCGAGGTGGCCGACGTTCGCGCTGCCGTGCATCAACGACGACCACGGCGCCGCGGACGACGGCGAGGGCTGGCTAAAAACAGCAGCGGAGCTCGCGTGATAGGAGCCGCTGCCGCTGCCGCTGCCGCTGGTCGTACCCGCCGCGGCTCCCTGGCATGGGTTCATGGGGCGTACCTCGTGCTCCATCGTATAAAGGTGGTGGTGCGAACCGCCGCCGCCACCCATGTAGGACAGACGACAGAGGGAGTCGCTGACCTCTGTGTCAATGGTGGACCGACCATCGTTGTTGCTGTTCCCCGTGACAGCGATAGGGCTGATCTGACTCATCGAGAGGTACGCACCAGGACCAGCCGGCGACGTCCGCGAGTGCGAGCGGCCTGTGATGGTGGTCGGGTTGGCGCCGTGCGGCACGCCACCGACGGCAGCGGCGGCCTGCATGGCAGCCAACGACTGACCGGCGCCACCGCTGCGCGGGGAGCCGCGGGTGGTGTGCAGGGGAGACACGTAACCGTTTGTGCTGCCGGGGCTGCGGTGCAGGTTGGCCGTCCACTGCGGGTTGTGGGCCAGGTTTGCCTCAAGGATTATGTCGGTGAGCAAGCTGAGTTCCTCCTCGAAATTGTGAGCATTGGCGGCGGCGGCAGCTGCTGCGGCAAGGGAGGCGGACTGCGTGGCCGGCGAGCTGGTCACACGTGGGTCACCGCCTGGGGAGGCGACGACGGATGGGGCAGCGGCGCGGCTGCCATTACCGCTGCTGTTGGCGGCCTGCCCGTGAAGGTTGATTTCCCCGCGCAGGATGGACGTCATCTGGTGGATGAGACGCGCACACTGGTCCCTGTCCTGGGTGAGAGCGGAGGCCTGGCACACGCCGGCCACGGACGGCATCAGCTTCGACGCGCTCTGGAGCAGCACACCCGAACTATTGAGACAGTTGCCGCCGCCGCCGCTCGGCGTGGCGCCGGTGTGGTGGCTCACGGCGGGTGCTGCAGCCGCTACGTGGTTACTGCCGGCAGCACAGCTCGTAAGCGGTGGCGTGGCCCCGGAGGGGGAATGGGTGTGAGTGCTGGCAAATTGTGTGTTGCTCGCCGCGGCATCCTGCTGCAGGACAATATCGAACTGGTCGAGCTCTTCCTCCTCGGGAAGAACTTCTTTCGGCAGCGGCTGCGACTGCTGCTGCTGCGGCGGTTGTGGGGGCCGAGGCGAGGCAGTCTGCCGGGCTGCGTTCGTGCCAAAGGCGTTGTTGCCGTTGCTACTTGGATGCGGGCGGGCGTGAGTTGCGTCGACGTTGAAGTCGATCGGCGAGGCCGGATGGGCGGCATTGCCGCGGTAAAGCGTTGCCTCGACACTGTCCATCCTTTTGCTTTGCCTTCTTCTTCTTTTGTGTGGATGTGCGCGCGCAGCTTTGCCGCCGTTGTGTATAGTCTTTGTTCGTCTGTGGAGGTATATTTACACGAGACGAGCGGAAATAACGTTAAATAAGACAGAACAACTCCGTCGTTCTGCCTGAGCGGACACACACACACAGCCACACCTAACAGTCTTCCTTGACCGAGGGAATAAGCAGTGACGAAGCACACTGTGTGTCGTCTCTGTGGTACGAACTACTTACAAAAAAAAAAAAAAAGGCTCTTTACATATATATGTATTATATATATATATATATATATATATATAAGACAGCAACCGCTTTAAAAAAACAAGGAAAAAAACCAACGCAATGCAGCTAAAAAAAAAAACAAAAAAACAGAGAACCTGTGTATACGTATGAACGGCCTACAAAGTGACACAACTCAATGTAGTGACGAGAGACAGGACTGCGAGTCGTTCATACAACTCACTTGTTAAACGCAAACTAACGCAACGACAACCACACGCAAACTAGAAAGGGGGAAAAAAAGACAAACAAAAAAAAAAGAAGAAGAAGACAAAATACGAACAGGAAAAAAACAGATTTAGAAACGCTTCGAAGGGTAACGCCTGTATCTTTTAAAAGCCTCTACACTTCTATGTGTGTATTTACAAAAATAAAAAGGGGGAAAAAAGCAAAGCAGGGAAAGGCCAGCCACTGAAAAGCAGACCAGGTCCGACCTTTTCTGGTTGGTCTTTTTTTTTTTTTAATTGCTCTTCCAGACTGCAATTGAACGACAGCGTCACATAAAAGACTAACGTACGTGCACAGCGGCGCGACAGGTCGGCAAGCACCTTTAAGGAAAAAAAGAGGGGAAAAAAGACTGGAGAAAAAGAAAGGCTTCAGCTCAGCGAGTCAAATACGCGAGACAGAACCGAGAAAGCTGTGAGTGGAGAGAAGAGTTGCTCTATCTTAGTCTAGTTTTTTTTTTTTCCGATTTGAGACGACGAATGCACACAAAGACACAAGGAGACTAATTGGGCCTTTTCTGTTTTCTCCCTGTGCACTCTCGTCTCTGCTTGGCCGACGCTTCGAGAGTACGGTGAGTCTCCCTCTAGTGGAACGGGAAATACACTAACAAGAAAGAACGCTTCTTCTTAAAAAGAGGAATAATAAAAAAAAAGAGAAAAACGTGTTCTTCGAAAAAAAAAAAAAAAGAACTTCTACTATGTGCTTTTCCCCGACTTCTTGTGATAGAACGAAGTGACGTGGTGCGATGACGTTGCACAACACGTATCAAGAGACAGCCGCAACGTATCGTGAAACTGCAGCATTATTGAGAAAGAGGAGAGAAAATAGAAGAGGAGAGGAAAAAATGGAAAACAAACAAGCAGACAAGAAATTCAGTAGAGCCGATTCGTTAGGGGAACATACCAAGGAGAGAGACGACATGCATGGATTGGGACACATAAGCACGCTGCTCTCCTTCCCAAACAATAGAAAAGTTGCGTTTTGTTTTCTAAAGGGCTATCTAATCTCTCCTCTTCTTTTTTTCCCTTTCTCACCAAAATGGCTGTAAATAATGCTGCAATTATGCAATGGAAGCTTAAGGAAAAAAGATCAAAAGAAAACTATGAGGAAAAGCAACACCCTCCCTTATTTTCGAAATGGTGCCTTTTTTCTCTTTTTTTTTTTCCACGGACGTCAATCCGGCTACAACTTTTTGCTTGCATGACGGCTCTCTTTCTCTCTCCGTGCGTTAAAAGCCAAAAGCACAACGACGGAGACGTTAGCATTTGTTTTCCTTCTTTCGCACAGCGGTTACGTAAGGCGAGGCGATGAAGATTCTCTCAACAACGACCAAAAAAAAAAAAAACATATACATATATATATATATATGTATTTTTTTTTTTTTTTGCGCTGCTTGACTATTTCCTTTAGCTTACCCCCGCTAGGCAACTCGAAAACAAAAAGGAAACGAAAAAACAAAATGACAACAACATAAAAAAAAAAAAAAAAGCCGTCATGCAAGCTACACAGTCGTATCCTCATACCAGCCCAGCGGCGCGGGTGTGCCGTTTCCAGCTGCCGACGACGATGGCGGAGGCGCTGCTTCAACGTCTTCGAAAAACGACAGCGGAGCTGGAGCTGAGGGGGTCACACCGACGGCTGAAAAAGCAGCTGCTGCCGCTGGCCGTTCCGTTGACGTCTCCGTGCGCGGTCGTTGGTGATGCCGGTGCAGGTCGGTGCTCTCCGCCTGCGTTGCAGCCGACGGTGCTGCGTGCTGCCGGCCCTGTCCGTAACGCGTGGGCGCTGCCGCGGTGCTGCTGTTCTGCTGTTGCCGCTGCTGCAGCGGCAAGGCAGGCGGCAGCTGCAGCGCACGCAGCAGCGCCTCTGTGGACGACGCAGCCACCGCCGCTGCGAACGGCAAAGCCACGTCTAGAGGTCCTGCTGTGTGACGGGCCACCAGCTCGCGCACCGTGTCGCCGACGTCGAAGCCACCTCGACCGCCGTGGAGAGCGCTGCTGGACATCGTCGTGTGGTTCTCAGCTACGAAAGGATGCGACGCAACGAGCACCTCCAACCAGAGCCGGTCGCGCTGGATGCGTGTAGCACCCACCGTAGCGGAAGGGTCCGCCGGTTCGATGGCGGTGCCGGCGGCTTCAGCACCTGCCGTGCCACGAGAGCGACGCGGCAGATTGAGAAAGGTCAAGAAACCAGATCCTCTGGCGCACTTATCGAGCGCCACAAACTTTGTTGGCGCAGGCGAGGCACTAGCATCATCGCCGCCGCCGCTCTTCGCATCGTTAGCGGATCGACTAAAGGTGTGGGAGACGGTCGCCTCGAAGAAGCAGTGGAGGTGGGCGGCGACCCAGTACACCGGCTTCGCCACGCGGAGGAGGTTCATCGTGTGCGGGTTGCCAAGGGCGTGGCGGTGAATGTCATCGCGAAAGTACGGCTTGAAGCGCAGCAGCTGGGCTTCATCGCCGTACGCGGTGATCCCCACAGGCCAGTCGTGCGACACGAAGATGTCCACCAACGGCGCGTCTACGGACGCCGCCTTCGCGTCCGCGGTGCCGCGCTGCAACGCCTGTGCGGCGCGCAGATACGCGTCCAGCTTCGCCACCTCTATGCGCCGGACGTGGTAGGCGCCTTTCTTCCAGTCGTAGCTGGCCGCGTACGGGCGAGGCGGGTAGGGGCGGTCGTAGTCCTGCTCCTTGAAGATGCCGCTGAGTCCGGCCACGCGCAGACAGTTGTCCACCGTCACGACACCGGAGTGACCGAGGTAGTAGATGTTCGGCGCCACAAAGCCGCCATAGCTTTCCTGGGCAAGCAAATCTGAGTTCTCGTGATTGCCACCGACAAAAATGGTCAAGTACGGCGCAGTCACGTTCTGCGGGGTGGCGGACGCGTTGTTGCGCCAGTACTTGTGAAAGTCGCCCATCACCTTGAATTTGTCTGGCACTGCCATGCTGTCCATGTCACTCGCCGTTCGCACTGCTTGGAAGTCTCCGCAGCAGATGAGAACATCGATGCGCTTGCCGGTTTGCTGCTCGTGTGCGGCGCAGGCGTCGTAGATGCGATCGAGCTCGCCGTGGCAGCAACCTTGCACGGCAACGTGGTAAACGCGCTCGTTCCACGAGGCGCTCAACGACGAGGGAGATGGAGAAGGTGACGCTGATGTTGTGGAGTCGACGCTGTGCGACTCAGGCGCTGCTGGAATGGCATTTCTCCCTGCTTTAAGGGATGCAAATATCTTGTGAGTCAGCGAGGCCATATCGAATTACGCAACTTTTACTTGTTTTTTGTTTTTATTGTTAAGCGCAGAAAAAAAAAAAAAAGGAGTGAGTTATTAGGAGCGCTGGACTTGAAACGAACATCTCTTTTGCTGCGGACCGCTTCCTTGAACAGAGTTGGAGCACAGAGTGACGCAGTGACAGCCACCACTCCATTTGCTGTCCGTCCCTCCAGCCTCCCCTCCTCCCCCCAAACATGAGACAAGTGAGGTGAACAGGGGAAGGGAAGGAACAAAGGGCGGGGTGCTCGGGACACCAGCAGCAACCGAAATAACTCCTAAAAGTAGTTATAAGTAGCACATCGAACATTCACTTTCTGTCGGCCTTTATGTGAATAAGAGCACAATCAGCACAGTTCGCCATGCGCGCCGGAAAAAAAAAAAGAAAGCACACGTAGGTCACTACAATAATCACATCGCTTCACAACCGTAAACATGCACAACACAAACAAACACTCACACACATTAAAAAAAAAAAAAAAAACCGAAAAAAAAAAAACAAAGTGCAATCGTCTCGACTAGAAGTGGGTGGTCACCATACGTGGCAAGGCGTCGTTATGCCAATCAGCGAATGGCGTAACATGCACAGGTGCGCTACTTCGCGGCTTTGTAGTACTCTACTTCCAATTGATGCAATAGAGAAGCAAAGACAGCTTTTTCGTTTGCATCAGGACAGCCTCCGCTGAGCCAGCGAATGACGCCCTCGTGGTCAACGAGCATTACATGTGGTAAAAGATAGTTGCGCAAACCTAACGTTGTGTAGAATGGCTCGAGCAGCTGACTGCCCACAAATGTCGTGGATGCAATCAGTGCGCTATTCACCTCCGTAACGGATGGGGCGTCAGCAGCGGTGGAAGCGGCTAAGCGCTGCTGGGAGAGCGACTTGGCGAAACGGTTGACGTACATGCGCTGCACCCATCCATACTTGTACACGTCGGCGCTGCGGAGTGAGATGACGTCAATTGGCATCGCACGGGACGATGAGGCACGAGACGCATTGCCTTCTCTTCCTTTACCAATCTGTGGGGACAGACCATAAGGCGACTGCATCTCCGAAGCTCCGCTCTTGCCAGCTTTGGCGACGTCACTTGGCAACGGAACATAAGGAACAAGGCCTGGGCAGATGGACGCGTAGGCAAGACGACGCCACTCTGCATCTGCCTGCGAGCCGAACTTCTGACCAAGCTGCGAGTAAATGACAACGGCAGGCCTTCGGAACATAGAAGACGATATGACAGTGAAAAGACTGTCGTCTTTAGCGTTGTAAGCTCTTTGGGTGGCAACGCTGCCGTTCTTGTTTTCCCCAACCGCTGCGGGTGGGAGGAAGGACGCAAAAGACGAAGCATTGTGATTCGTTGAGAGGAGTGTGGAGAGTATCTTCGCCACAGTTGGGGAAGAGGAGTCGGAGGAGCAGAACTGACGTGTATTGGCACATCTGATCTGCGGGAAAAGGGAGCTAATCTGGAAATGTGGCGTTTGCTGTTGTTGTCGCACAATCGTCACATCATCATTTTCGTTCTGATCGGTCTTTGGCACACTTTTGGCAGAAAAGTAGGAAGCAGACTTTGGCCGCGGCGCGTGTCGGCGCTTCCGTGAGAGCGATGGAGGACCGCGCATGAGTTTGCTGTCCTGAATGATTTTGAGCTCGTTCATCGCGTGCTCGTTGAAGTAACGCAGCATGCGCTCCAGCTCATTGTCCACCGCAAACTCCATGCCATATCGAAAATACTTGAAGACGAGAAACACATCTCGCGAAAGAATCGGCTTATCCAGATCCATGCCGACGTCGCGAAAGACGAGCATTTTTGAGCGCTCCGCCTTGATTTTAGCGTCAATTTTCTTCCGCCGGCCTTCCGCTGCCGCGTCGTATGTAGGAAATGAAGTGGATCGCGTGTCGGCTTCCATTTTCGTCAGTTTTTGAAGGAAGGGATTTGTCGTTTTCGCCTCAACGCCTTCCTTGTGCTTCACTTTAAACTGCGCGCGCGAACCAGCTGCTGCACTTTGTGGCATATCTTGAGCTTCGCTGTTTTTGTCGTCTTTTCCAGCCTGCGAATTGTCTTCGAAGAACATCGTCTTCCCTGAGCGGCGACGCGGGGCCGGCGGAATTTCTTTTCCCTCAGAGATCGAGCGTTTCCGCATATTGTCCTGTAACTGCTTCAACACGGCTGCAGGATCTTCGTCTTCCATCGGCCCTCCTGGCTGCTCGCCACCACCCACCGCGCGCTGCGCCGATAAAAGCACGTCAGCGCAAGCAAGCCCACATCGCCGAAGTGATAAAAGGCTCCGGAGACGCCGCTGCATCTGAGCACTGGCACTTTCTATGAGTGTAATCCTCTGTGTGACGCTGTCAAAAAGCAGGGTATTGTAAAAAACAGAAAAAGCGATCTTGTTAAACAAACAAACAAAAAAAAAGGTTCATATGAGAGAAACACTCGATAAATGGGTCGCCAGTGGTGTTTATGGGAGAGGTACTAGCGTTCTATTTACTCGGCCATAAAAGCTACACAGTTCGTTGGACGACGCAAACATCCAGAGATGCTCAGCGTTCAAAGTGAGACGGATGCACTTGGCTGTGTATTGGACAATCACCACAGCGTCTCTATGTCGAAAAGGCGCATTATTTTTTCTCTCCGAGTCACGAAAAAAGAGCTCCACTGTTTCCACAGTATTTTTCGACACTGGAAACAGCAAAGTGCTATGCACGGGACTTGTCCGAGTCCTGCTATTATCTTTCCTTTTTTCAGTTTAGCTCACATTACTCGCTGGTCGCATTACAGGAGAAAAAAAAAAAAAGAAAGGAGGCAATGACAATGGAAAACAACACATGCGCACAATAGTCCAGCAGAAAACCATCTTTGGACAATTGACGTCCGTCAGCAGCAATAAAGAGTCGCTTACTTCTTGCTCTTCTTATGCATCCTGTCTGCGTGCCGGCGACGAACGTCTTTGACAGCCGCCATGATCTGCTTGCGCAGACGTTTGAAGCCTTTCTCGCGCCTGTTAACGACGTGGGCAAACTGAATGGCAGCAATTTCCTGTGCAAGGTTTTTTGGCGCGTGTTTTTCCTTTGTTTCAAGCTTTTTCACACCTAGGGATTCTTCCAGCTCCGACTGCGCGTCGTTCCGCTTCAGAAACTTCTGGCGCTTCTTTTGACGAGCGCCACGGAGGCCTTTTGGCGTCTTCTTGCCAGCTTTACCTCTTTGCGCGTGGGTCACAATCGCGACGCTTTTTGCGCCGCGTCCAAATCCTCTGCCCATGCTTCAGGCAACCTGATTCTCTTGAGTATTCGTTCGTGACAGTGTTTTTTGTGGTGTGTTCTCTAGGCGTAGCTCGAAAAGCAACGACGAGGTCAACAAGAAAGAGACAGAGAAAAGAAAAAACTCTGCGGTCGTCAAAGAAAAGACTCGTACTCGATTAGGCATGAAGACGGAAAAGAACAACTTTGTCATTGTCCTTTCAGCCGCTCGTTCTCTACTTGCTCAGACGCGATTGGAACAACGACTAGAACCTCCAATGGTTTGCTTGCACCTCTTGCACGAGATTCGCGCTGAGGTGTAACTTGCAGGTATTATCCAGTAGAGAAAGAGCAAAAAAAAAAAAAAAGAACATAGCATCGATACGAGAAGTAGAATCGATTTGTTGTGGTCTTCTGTTATCGTGCAGCTGGAGGCTCCGGCGAGGTCTTTGTCTGCAAGAGAGCTGTTTTTAACCAAACTCCTTCAAACATGTGAGGCAATTACTTCTCTGTCGAGCTTAAAAGAAACATGGGCATCGGCACGCGTGAGAACCACCAACAAACTGCATGCAACAGCAATCGTGCGTTTACAAGAGCTTGCATATATGTAGCTATCAGTGAGATGAATGAAACAGTAACAATTGAACAACAACAAAAAACACCAACGACAAAAAAAAAACAGAAAAAAGATACAGAGTCAGGCCTGGAAAACAAAATAAAAGACGCAACCGAGATTTATAGAACAGTAAACGAAAGGAAGCTGTTCAGATTACATGGAATAACGATGAAAAAGCAATCAATGGAAACTATAAAAAAAAAAAAAAGAAACACTGGCGAAACTTCGAAAGACACTTTCAACGAACTCCTAAAAGTAGCACATGTGCGGAGGCCTTGAAAGCAAAAGAAAATGGAAAGGGAAAGACAAAGAAAGAAGAGAAAGAACTGAAAAGACTATGTACAGATAAGCAGTGCTTCCCCT
The DNA here is from genome assembly GCA_037349495.1 of Lotmaria passim. NCBI lineage: Eukaryota > Euglenozoa > Kinetoplastea > Trypanosomatida > Trypanosomatidae > Lotmaria > Lotmaria passim. Next base: position 404,302 of record CP140209.1, read on the forward strand.
GACATCGCTTGCATTATTTTGATGCAACTCAGTATCCTTGGGAGAAGCCCTGTTGAGGGAACCCTTGGCTTGGGAAGCCACCTTGCATCTGCTGCTGATCCATGAACTGTTGCTGGGCGTATTGCTGGTCTGGCATCATCATCATCTGCTGCTGCTGGTCCGGCATCATCATCATCTGCTGCTGCTGGTTCGGCATCATCATCATCTGCTGTTGCTGGTCCGGCATCATCATCATCTGCTGTTGCTGGTCCGGCATCATCAACATCTGCTGCTGCTGTTGCTGGTTCATGTAGAGTTCGTGCTGCGGCATGCCGCCACCAGCCTTCTGCACATACGGATTTTGAGTGCCACCCTGGTAGTCGTTCTTGGGGATTTCCTTAACGTCGTCGTCAGAGTAGTTCTCTTCTTCCTCCTTGTTGCGGAAAGAGTGCTTTGAAGATGAACGGTGCTGTGGCTCAGAATCGTCGTCGAAGCCTTGACTGCCGCGAGCCGAGTTTTGCAACCTCATACTACCGCGGATGGAGTGCATGCTCTTCGGGCGAGCTGTCTTTGCGTTCGGGTTGTCGTAGTACTCGTGCGTCACCATGCGCTTCTTCTCCTTGTTGAACATCTTCTCTGTCTTGGTGGTGACGCTACCCCACCACATGGCGAACTTGGTCTGAAAGGACATGACGAAGTCGGATAAACAACAGTAATCTCTTTTAGCGACGTTAGTGACAATATGGCAGCTTTGTCTCAGTTGAACGGAAAAGCAACAGAAGCAAAGGAGAGAGTTAAATGAGAGGAGAACAACAGAGAAGGGAGAGAAAACGATGGAAAAGCTCTTTAGAGGGCGATTGTCAGTTCTTAGCTCATCATTGATTTACGGGCAGACGCCCTTATTCGATAGCGAATGTTCTGAATGCAAGCTTGCGTGGCCACCTTTACCAATGCCAATAGTATTCTCAATTGGCTGTGACGATTGAAAAATCGGGCTTGTGCCTTCTATTAGGAATAGGACCCGTCATTCGGACAGTGGCAAAACTGTTGCCTTTGCCTTTGCGGGAATGCATCTCGGCTCCTGATCCATGACCTTCACTTACGGCGCATGTAGTTTGCTGCTGTTTTACTTCCAGTCTACTTTTATGCGACTCAACAAAGAGCTTTTTTTTTTTTTTCAAGTCGTGTTCACGACTTTTCAGCTGCCTAGTTGTGCCCATTTCTCATTTTTTTTTTTTTTTGTGCTCTAGAAGCAAAAGGAATCTCATTAAAAAAAAAAAGAGAAATAGTCTTCACGAACGTGCAGTCTTACTAAAAAACTTAGCACAAACGTAAAGCTCTAAAAGACAAAGTGTGCTTTTCTGAAAGAAGTAGACTAACGGCTCAGCTGTGAGGTGCAGCGCGCCGGATCCGCTGTAGAACGTCAAGTAGGCTTACAAAACAATTGCAAAGTGGGCAAAAAAAAAAAAACACACACACACACAGGAGTTCATAGGTAGCCTCTCCGCAAGCCGCTGCAATGATGAGAGGAAGACGAGCAAAGCGAGGAGATGTCAGCACCTAATTTTCCAAGCAGCAGAAATCTTGACAGCGCGGTCAAGACTGGTTTGCTTAGGCACACCAGAGCGTGTATTTGACGCGTCGACTTGAACCCGTGCCTTTTCATGTGTGGTGTGTGGGGAAGCTAAGGGAGAAAGGTGAGGAGAGGGTGAGGGGGGGGGGGAGAGCGAGGAAGAAGGAATGAGTGAGGGTACAACGGCACAGTGAAAGAAGCGAAAGCCAGTCGTGGCGCTTTCCTTCTGCGTGTCCTGCCGATGGAAACGGACACTTGGTGGTCGCAAAGGTCATAAGCACACGCATTGGTGTCTTCACGATGAATATTGTGCAGTTTCGAAGCAAATACCGCAGGATTTGCTACGGTGCAAAACTGTTTTCCTTGGGACAGAGCGTAAAAACTAAAGGAGAATACGCTCTTGTTTTTTTTTTTTTTTTGACTGAAAGCCAAACAAAATAGTATTGCTGCGCTTTATTCAGTTGGTCTATGCGTTTTTAGCGTACAGCTTTTGGTTTTCGTTTTGACTGTGAACTAAATACTGCAACTCATATGCCAACAAGTACTTTTTGAATTCTCAGCGTCTGAATCAGGAGCGAGATGCAAGATAAGAAAAAAAAAAAAAAAAACACACACAAACACACAAATACACACGATTAGCTTGCCGTTGGTCACATCTTTCTACTTTTTAAAAACACAAACGCCCGTTTGAGGCAAAAACAAAAAAAAATATCAAAAGCTATGCATACCGAACGCGTTGAAAAAAAAAAAACACGTTTATTGTGGTTTTAGCACATCTGCCGATTTGTTGTATTAACGCGCGGCCGGAAGCGAGGAAACAGCAATACGAAAGAAATTGCTTGTCTTTTTTTTTTTTTGACCTATCACCGCTTCTTCGTTGCTCTTTGTGGTTGTTTGCTTTTATTTTGGTTGTGTTGTTATTTCCCTTTGCATTTATCGTTTCATTTTATATGTTCCATAGTTGAGATTTTTACTTTAGGTGGTGCTGCATATATATTCTTTATCGGCTCGCAAAACAAGAGAAGAGTTTGCAGTCTACAATACCGAAAACTGATTTTATCAAATTAACACCTGCAAAAAACACAAGCAGTTTTGATCGGCGATGACGACTGTCGACGAGATTTGTGGAACATATACCCTTACCCACTGGGAGGGGAAGGCGGCACCGGCGGCGGCGTCGCTGACCATTTATCGCAGCGGTGACACTATTACGGTAAACGCCACCGTTGCGAACGATATGAATGGGCAGGTTCAGTACGAGTCCAACATTCTTGTCGGCAAGCTACAATCCGCGGAGAGTCAGGAGTCGAACGCGAACCAGGCTGCTTTGGAGCACGCATTGGTGAACGGGTTCGCTAAGGGCTTTCATGTAATGCTGGAGACAAACAGGCTGCTGCTGAAGAACTCGACCACTTCCTTTGTTTTTGTGCAGTCGGCAAAGCTCTCTGATTTTTTCGGCGAACACGCGATCATCGCCATCAACGACCAGCCGCCAAACGGTGAAATGACGATGCGGTTCACTCCAGACGGCAACGGCGGCGTCTTTGTCATCGTGAACGTCGCAAACTCGCTGCGCGGGCAGTGCCAAATTGAGGCAGGGGCTTTGCGCGGAGAGCTGGCCTCCACCTTGGTCGAGGCGGACGAGAGTTTTGCGGCAGTGGAAAACGAAATCCGTGAGGGCATGCACAACGGCTTTCAAATTCACAAGAACGAGTCAGGCCTTTTCCTGCAGTCCACCTCCGGAAGTCTTCAGCTGTGCCAGATTGTGAGCCAGAGTGACTTGGCAGGCGAGTATGTTCTCAAGTCCTACAACGGCTACGCTGTTCCCACGACGAACCAGCCTTCTGTCGTGTTTTCTCCCAAGGGGGATAACGAAATTGATATTTCTATTCTTGTAGCGAATCGCATTCGCGGCACGGCGGTGCTGGAGCAGAACATTTTGACCTCCGAGGAGCCGTTGATGTCGACTCGCATGATGGGTACGGAGGAGGAAACGAATTTGGAAGGCGCTTTCAATGTCGGTTTTCAGTACGGACTCGAGGCCATCGCTTGTGGCTCAGAGCTCACACTCAAAAACCAGGACTGCGAGTTCGTTCTGACCCGTGCAGCGTCTCCAGAGGCGCAGAGCAGTGGCCCGACGTACAAAGGCACGCAGTGCACCAAGTGCTTCAAGACGGAAGGCAACGGCTTGCTGTTCCGCATTGTGAACGAGAACGAGAAGAAATGGGCGTTTTACAACGACACTGAGAACTACCGGATGCACGTGCAAGCAAGTTTCGGGTCGCGTTCTTCAATCGAGGCTCTGAACAACGCGCGAATGTACAAAGACGATGATGGCCGCTTTATCGTCGAGGTTACTGTGGATCCATATGCCACGGAGATGTTTATTCATGGTGACGTGAACGGCTTCAAGATGGCGTACAATGCACAGCCTATTTAAAGAAACGTCTCTTTTTTTTTTTTCTCTTTCATAGTTGGTTTTTGTTTTGTACTCCCTCGTTCTCCGTTTCGAAGTTCATCTAATTACTTTTTTGTGTGTGTGCTTCTTCTTTTCCGTGACAGGTTTTCAAAGAGGAGTTTTCAGATGTCTTTATATACATAGTTTTTTTTGTCTGTTTCTATTTTCGTGTATGAGTTTTGAAAAAGGAAAAGAGAAAAGAGGCTCTTTATTCGTTGTTTTTGTCCTTTTCTCACTTTTTTTTTTTAAACAGCATTATTGGCGATCTTTCCCAATTTCTTTTTTATTTCTCAGACCTCCCTTTTTCTTCATTCTGTTTCGCAAGTGCAGGGCTTGTTTAAAGGAGTTTATTGGAGGTCTGTTGCCCTTCCCTTTGTTTTGTGTATTGTGCTCTTCTTGTTTCCCTGTTTCAAAACAGCAACAGTGCCGTTTGTTTTCGCTAGGTGAGACGCACGCACAAGATTCTGTTTATACGATATATATATATATATATTTGGCAAATGGGAAAATAAAACATGGTAATCTTATCAGCGTCCTGCGAAAAGAACAGTGATCTTTTCTACGTAGATTTTTTTTCTTGACAATCCGCCACCAGAAACTAAACATCAAAATTGCATGTGTTCACTTTAGCGAGGAGCTTCTTTCCCTTTGCACCAGAAAATAGCTGAGTTTTTACCTAGTGGGCTGCGTTCCGTTCATACCGGGTGCACACAATCGCATGCACAAGACTAATTTCGTGGCATCTTTCACGAATTTCTTTGCTAAAAAAAAGAATAAAAGAAAGAAAAGAGAGATTATTTGTGTTGCATGCATGATAATCAGTACGGACGTAGCATGCGCTTTCCACTCATATTCGCCTCTATTTCTCCTCTTTACTTTTTTTTTCCGCATAGCATTAAGCCAATTCGTCTCTTTCTTTGCGCGTTTTTACTATCGGTAATAAAATGTACTTTTTTTTTGACTATGCTGACATAACTGTATTCATAGCAGTTGCCCAATGTGAGTGAAAAAACAGTCACAGCAACAAAAAAAATCCTTAAAGGACACACTTTAAAAAGGTGGATTTGCCTGTTTCTGTTATTCATTTTTTTTTTTGAATGACGCTCATCCAAGTTTATGGCTCTATTTCTGGGTGTTTGTTAGTTACCAATTACTTCAATCGCTCCATACTTGACTTAGCTGCTAATGTATGTGCACCATACTTGAAAAAAAAATGGTTCGGCAATTTGCGCTTTCATTCTGTTAATTAACCATACAAAGTAAAGGCAACGAAAATGTTTGCTTAAAGTACTTCTTTACACTCACTTTCTCGTCTCTCTCGCTCTGCCCGGTCCTATTCCAAATTACATCTTTATTGTGTCAATTTTGTTGGCTGAACTGTATTGTTTGAGATTCCTTCAAAACAGGACAACAAGTTTTGCTTTGACGTTCTTTCTCTTGAGAATTGTCCGGCTTTTATTTTCTCCACTAGGGCACGAAGTTCTCTTTTTCTTGTTCGTTTCTACAAAACACATTTGCGCTTTCCCGGTTAACCATGAGCGGTGACCTTGCTTCTCTTGCTGGGAAGTACACGCTGACCCGCGTGGACGACAAGGGGTCATGTGAGGGGCGGGTGACGCTGGAGATCGCGGTGGACCCAAACGACGCGAACAAACTGCGGCTGCACACAAAGGTGGCCAACGCCTTGGGATGCACTGCCACGCTCGAAGAGGGAAAGCTGAAGGGATACATCATTTCCACCCAAATGATGGGCTCTGCGGGGCAGATGAAGGTGGAGCACATTTTGAGCAGAGGCCTCGCGGAGGGTATGGAGTACAAACTGGAGGATAAGGTGTTGAAAATGACCTGCAAGACTGGCTCCTTGGAGTGGACGGTGGTGTAAGAGGTGAAACGGTTGTCTCGAACCCTCCATCGTAGCGGACACCCCACAGTTGATTTATAACAAAGCTGTGGGTTCGTTATTTTTTTTTTTTTTGTGTTTTTCTTTTCCCCTCTGCGTTGGCTGATCTTCAAATTAGGAGATATCTGATGCATCAAAAAAAAAAAAAGTGTTAAAACAGTACATACACACAACGAATTAATGTAAACAGCAATGCCTGTGCTTGCTGATCAATCAAGCACTCCGTTTTACAATCGCACACACACACACACAACAACAACAACAACAACAAAAAAAAGAAACGTCAAGTACCAACGACTCCTTCTGCTTATCTTTTTTTTTTGTTACATCTGCTTCTTTCCATTCGTTGCTCTTTTTAAAAAATCTGTGCCATTCGCTGTCGTCCTCACAAACACATTCTGTTTCATACAAATATGAGCTTCTCAATTATTGGAATTGTTGCTATCACGTTGTCAGCTCAGCTACGCAAACACGCACTAAGCTCTCGCTCTTATTTCATTCTTTTTTTTTTCTATCTTATACTCTCACACCCGCGCACACATGCTCATGAGGCACCCTACTCTGTACGGTAAGTACACCGTGGTGAAGTTTGACAATGTGCACTTTGAGCCGCATGCCACGTTGAAGTTTTCCGCTATGGAGGGCAGTAAGGTGCGTGTGCACGGGACAGTCAGCAACACCTTCAACGGTGTGCTGACGCGTGTGAACGGCACGCTGAAAGGTCCCGTAATGTCTACGATGATGTACGGAAGCGAGCGGCAGATGGCGCTTGAGAGCGCGCTGATGGATGGTTTCGACAGTGGCATGACGTACAAGGTTAAGGATGACGGGGTAACGCTGACCACCCGCTCCCACACCATTATTCTCCAGCGGCAGTAAGAACCGTGAACGCTGTCATTGCAACTGTCGCCGTTTTCTTTTCAACTAACACACACACACAAAAAAAAGCAAACTAACATACACGTTACGTGTTTATTTACTTAAAAGTGGTTCCGCAGCTGTCTGAAAGAGGACAAAACCTCTGTTCTGTACATCGGCATTCTGCTTTTTTTTTTATTTATTTCCCTTCAGATTTGCGTTAAGCATCTTTTTTTTTTTCTCGCTCTCTGGAACAGCTGCCCGAAGATCAGTTGAGATTTTTGGCATGCCCGTTCTTTTTTCCTTTATCTCGAGTTCAGTGAAGGGGAGGGCATGTCGGAGTGTTTTCAGCTTACAGTTCCTCAGCACACCAACGCACACATCAATGCAAGGCCGCTGCCACAAGACACTACGTCGTTTAGGACAGCCGTTTTTTTCCCACTTCTCTGATTTGCTCACCAACTCTTTTGGTCAAAAAAAGTTTTTTTTTTTTGAGTTCTTCGTTTTTTTCTTTTTCTTTTATTGCTAGCAACTTCGCTAGCTTTTGCGTTATGTTGCTCGGAAAGTGCGACTGAGAAGCGTGTAAAAACAAAAAAAGGCATGCCCCCCTTATTTGACTTTCTTTCTGTGGCCAAACTCCTGCGCATGGACGCGTCGACTTCCTTTTTTCTCACACCGCTTTGTGCTTACATTTGGGAAGGTGCGCTTCTCCTTTTTCAGAGGCTACGAAGGAAGTTTGTGAGCGTCGCTACTTTTCTTTTTTCTATTTTCTTGATATATTTCTTTCTTTGACGAAGAAGATCTTGTGGCTTACAATCTCGGCTTCCATACACCGCTGAACAAGTAGCTGCCGTAGGGAGAAAAAAGGGAAAACGAGTAAATTAGCAGCTTTGCTAACAAAAAAAAAAAAATGAAAACACAGGCGCGTTGTCTTTGTGCTCGCACTGTCATGCTGTCCCGCTGGGTCATGGTTGTTTCCCGCCTCCATCAACGTGCTTCGCTCGCATAGGCAGCGGCTTCCGATATTCGCTGTACTGTCTCACCCCTGCGTAGCGAAATGTTATTTCGCTGCTGAAGTTTACCAGATGCTCTATTGCGTAGGAGAGAGGAAATGCACGTTCAAGGCGGATCTTTGGTGACCTCCCGTCTTTTTTTATCCTTCTCTTCTTATTTTCTTACGTAAAACAGGAGCAGAGAAACCGTTTTTTCTGGTTTGTTTCAAGAAAACGCGTTTACGTCAGGGAGCTTTTCGTGTTGCTTACACCACTGTCAGAAGGAGAAAATACACACACACACACACACACAGACAAAAACAACAACAACTCGAGGCAAACCACACACTGCTGCATTCTTCTTTTTTTTTTTTCAGTTCTTCATCACGATGAATGGCACCATGCGCTCCAAGCGCAGCACGGCTGCTCCCGCTGCTTCCGCCTCATCAGAGAGCGAGTTCCATCAAATGCGCGCACAGGAGCAGCTGCGCTTCCACGCCCTCGCCACACTCGGGGCAAATGAGCAGCAGGTGGCCCCCTCCTACTTCGTCTCCTCTCTCCAGGAGCTGACCGCGCAGCGACTCGCTGACAGCTTCGCTGACAACCGTGAGGTGGATGCGCTGCGGGAGGAGCAGGCGGAGCTCTACGCGATGGTCTTGGAGCGCCTGCCGACGGAGCCGGCGACGATGCTGCCGCTGCGCATCACCGTCCCACGCATCATGGACGAGCGGTACTGGCAGCGGTGCTGCGAGGCGCGGTGGCCGCTCGGGCAGCTGTCCCGCATGGTGGGTGGGGAGAAGCTGCTGGGCAAGGAGTACGGATGGAAGCGCCTCTTCCTTGAGCGCGTCCTCTGCGACTACCTCATGGCTCTCGGCTGCGCCAGTACAGATAAAGGTGGTGGGCTGCTTCCTGCCACGGCGCTGGTCGGGCCTGGTGATGGCGGCGGTGCCATGCAAACGGTCGCGTCAGCTGCTGTGAATGCGGCAGCGGCGGCCGCGTGTGCCAGCGCCGTCACTTGCACGCCCCACGACACCGACGCCAGCCTCTTCGACCTCAGCCGTGACGACACCGCCGTGGCCGCGCTGCGTGAACTATGTGCCATTTGCCGCGATTACGTCCACACGATTGATCTGCCCTGCCAACTGGTGCACTTCCGCTTCTACGAGCATCTCTTCGCCCACGTGCCCGGCATTCTCTCCTTCCGACTCACCTACGGCGTGGCGAAGCGCGGCGTCCGTGTCGGGGCGGACATGATTGGCTTCCGCGACGACGACGCTGCGGAGATGCGGCAGCTGCTGCGGCACTACACCGCCCTTGAGAGCCTCCGCCTGCCATTGAACCGACTGCGCGACCGGCATGCGCAGATGATCGCCGCCGGCCTTGTCAACTCCACCACCCTACGTGTGCTGGACTTGTCGCAGAACGCGTTGACCGACATCGGGGTTGTGGAGGCGGTGGCGGTGCTGCTGTCGCGCCCCGACTTACCCCTGGAGGAGTTGTACCTGCAGGACAACCGCCTCGGCAGCGCGGCAGCGGCGGCACTGGCGGAGGCGCTGCACTTCAACAAGACACTGCGTATCTTGCACCTGCACCAGAACAGCATCGGTGACGCCGAGGGCGGTGCGTTGCTGGTGAAGGCGCTGGCGGTGCAGCCCACCTTGGTGAATGTGAACCTGTCCAACAACCAGCTTGGTCCCCGCACGCTACGCGCGCTGGCAGAAGTCCTACCGCAACTCAAGCAACTGAGTGTGTTGCGGGTAGCCGGCAACGTGTTGCTGGCGGGCGCCAAAATCGTCTCTCCCGCGGCCTCTGCTGTCTCTGCCCGTGAGGTAACGCCTCCTGTTCCCCGTCCCGCGAGCAGCGCCTCAACGCCGACGTCTTCCAGTGCTTCACCGTCGGGCACCACCAAGGGCAGCAAAGTGGACACCGACGCCGACACCGCGGCGGCCTCTGCGACGATGGCGGCAAGCTCTGGCACGCCAAAGAGCGTTGGGCCGACTGCGCAGTCCACAACGGTGATTACCCCTGAAACGGCGCACGTCGCGGCGGAGTCGGCGGACGCGGGCGACAAGGCTGCTACCGGTGCTGCTGGTGCGAAGGAGCAGACGGAGGGTGGCGTGGTACTGCGCAACGCCGTAGCGGCGAACAAGTCGCTTGTAGAGCTGGACGTGCGCCTGTGCGGCTTCACGCCGAACGAGGAAACGGTGATGATGGGCGGCGTGCAGCAGCGCGTTTTCCGCCGTAAAATGGAGGTGGAGGTCGCTGCCAAGGAGGCGGAGCAGCGGCGCGAGTTGAAGCAGCGGGCTGAAGAGCGGGTTGCGCGCATGACGGGCCGAACTGTATAGAGAAAAACAAACAAACAAACAAAGACACAACGTACGTTGCGATGTAAATTATCAAAGGTTCACATTTTTTCTTTCCCCTTTTCATGCTATTGCCAGGATCGGTGCTGTTGGGTGTGGTGTTAATCAACAGCGAAGGGCTTCTGGCCATTTTGAGTCGGAGTGAGGCACGCCGGCTACCACGTGGAGCGGGCTCCTCTGCAGTCAGTGTCAGGCGAGATGCCGACTCCAAAAGAAGAAGAAAAAAAAAAAAGAGAATAGTAAAGAAAAATGAGTGAAACTGGTCTTTCATGACGGCCATGGAGGCCGTAGCACGCGCTGTTTTTTTTTTTTTTTGTATAGGCTGCTCGTTTTGCATGCTGAGTTTCCAGATTCTCTGCTCGTCGTAGCATACAGCATGCCAGCGCGCAAGAAACAGCGAATTCAGAGACGACGGCATTCGAGTTGAGGCTCCTGTCTGACCCGCTGAGTGACTGACAAATCACCGTCACTATCCGTTCTTTTTTTTTTTTTTGTCTGGCGAGCCATGCCACTGAACCACCTCTTTCGCGGTCGGCGAGCACCGATGCTTATGACTTGGTGAAGGGCGATCACGTGCGAGGGCGAAAAAGGGAAAGTTCTTCTTCTCGTTTTGAGTTTCAAGTATCCGATCGTCTTCTTTGCCACTTCGTGACAGATGCGATGTGAAAGGAAGGTGGAGCAACAATGCAGAAAAAAGAAAAACGCCAAGCCATGCGCATTATTCACATTTGTTTTATGCTTGTTTCTGTCTCTCCCCCCTCTTTTCTGTTTTACCTTCTTGCTCTTCGCATAAGCGGCCTCTCCACTGCCCACTACCGTGTTGTTTGAACGTCGCAGGTTTTACGTCACGTTTTTTTTTTTTCTCCCTTAAAAAAAAAAAAAGCTCTTTTTGTGTTACCTCCACAGTCTCTTTCTTCCCGACAGACACACGTCACACTGCCCCCCCCTTTCTTTTTTCTTTTTTCTTTTTTCTTTTTAGTGTTGTTGTTTCGTTCCCTTTCTTGCTAGCTTTCTTTCACGAAGAACATCAACAACAAAAAAGACCGTCTTAGCTCACATTTTTCTGTCTTTCTCTCTCTCTTTTTTTTTTTTTTCCTCCGACGCTGCTCATCTTCTTAGCATCACTTGCTTTTTTTTTTTTTTTTTACATATTAGCAGCGGACTCTGGAGCGATGAAGGTCACATTGCGCGGCGGCCTCACGCTGGCGGGGTGCCTCATCGTCACCGTGACGAACTTTCTCGTCGTAACCATGTGGCTCTATCTCGCTCTTTTCTTTGTGAAGTACGTCTTTGGCGATGGGCCGGCCTTCTTCCTGCACAAGGTGAGCTCGATCTACCACAACTTCATTCAGCGTGCCTACCTCGTGTGGGTTGAAGGACTGCTGGAGTTCGGGCTAGGGACGCGCTTTGCTTACACCATTGTTGATGGCGAGGGCCAGGAGCACCTGGAGCAGCACTACCTAACCGAGATGCGCAGCGAGGACGGTGGCACAGAGCGGCGCGTTGACCTCGACAAATACCTTCGTGCACCGTCCGCCCCCGGAAAGGCGAAAGTCATCATCATGAACCACCACTGCCGACTGGACTGGCTGTATACGTTCATCTTCTTTTCCCGCACGCGTGGGATGGCGAGTCACGTCCGCTTTGTCCTCAAGGGCGAGCTGAAGAAGCTGCCGGTGTTGGGCTGGGCCATGGAGATGTTCCGCTACTTCTTCCTCTCCCGCAACTGGGAAAGCGATGAGAAGTACATCGAGAAGATGATCGAGTTTCTCAACGAGACGAAGGATACCCCTGTCGTGTTCATTTTCCCTGAAGGTACCGATCTGTCGCCCAGCAACATTGAACGCTCGCAGGCTTATGCGGCGAAGTCAGGGCTGCCCAAGTTTCACCACGTGCTGAACCCCCGCACGACCGGCCTCATCGCGATCATCCGGATGCTCGGCGGACCACAGCAGGTGGAGGAGGTGCTGGACTTCACAATCGGTTACACCTACCACGCCCCGGGAGAGCGGCCGAACGAGCCGGCGCTGATCAACGGCCACCAACCCAGGAAGGTGCATCTGCTCATGCACCGCTACGTCCTCGAGGGCAGCGAGGCGGCGGCGCACACCCACGCCAAGTTCATTGTCCCAATGGACGAGGCGAAGCAGGCGGCGTGGACGCACGAGCGCTTCGCCGAGAAGGAGCAGTTGCTCTCGCGCTTTCTTGTGTCCAACCCGATCGGCTTCGACGCTGCGGATGTCAAGATGGTGCTGGGGAAGGAAGTCGGCGTGGCCTTCTACGACAGCGATGAGGAGCGTGTGCGGCACCCGAACCGGCCGGCGTGGAAGCGCTACTACCAGCAGGTCGGTTTCTTCGGCGCAGTCGTGTCACCGTTGTACTGGATGATACCGGTACTGTACTTTGTGTTCTGCACACGGTGGTGGCTCAGTGCGTTGTGGACGGCGGCGGTGCTGATTTGCTTCCATAAGGTCGTTAAAGCCTTGGGTGGGCTGCAGAGGGCGCTGATTTTGACCAAGGTCACGCCGGAGAAGACAGCGTTGCACCGGCTGCGCCTCTGGCTGGGGACCCGGCATGAGACTCGGCAAGCAAAGAACGGAAAGAGCGACTAGACAGACTCTTCTGTGTCCTCTTCTTTCTCTCCTTCTTCATTTTTCTTCGGCGTTGCTTTTCTCTTTTTGCTGTAGCGGGTGTGACTCAGATGAGTTTGGCGTGGCAGTGTTTTTTTTTTTTCCTGCCTAACGAGGTGCACGGTAATACAGAAGTTCCTTGACGGTTACTTTTGTCTTGGAATCACTCTAGCGTTTTTTTTTTCTCCTTAAGAGTTGCTTTCGCCTTCTTTCACCATTTTCTTGTTTTCAAAAAAGAAGAAAGGAAAAAAAAAAAAAAAGAGACACACACACGGTTCATTGCCTGAAGTGCTGCAACTCAGACGAGATAGCAGGGAAAGCACACATACACACACGTAAACGCGTGTTGTTTGCTCGGCGTGGGAAGCACTAAATAAAGCAAAGTCATAGTAGATGACAAACTGCCCAGAAGAGAAAAAAAAAAAGGGTTTTTTTTTTTATCTGCTCAGCTGACGTCTCCTGCCGTGTGTTTTCCCTTTTTTTTTTGTTTCAAAGGTGCATCTTTGCAACGCCATGGGGGAAAAAAAAAAGAACTTCACAGCTGTGTGCTAAGCTCTCCTTTTTCTTTTTTTTTTATACAGGCATGCTAGCCTTACTATGTCTCCTCGTCTTGCTCTTCTCTGTTCTCTTTTCGGCAAAAGAGTTTCTTTTTTTTTTTTTTTTGCTCCTCCATTATCAGGTGTTGTCGTTTGGACATCCTACACACAATCTCTCTTCTACATATATAGAATCAAGTACGCAGGTTTTTCTTTTGCTGTATCACCACTGCTGTTTGATCGAGGTGCATTAAAAAGATAATAAAAAAAAGCAACAACAACAACATTGCGTGTAAATAACCACTTTTAATTCTGTCTTGGCGTCAAAAAAAAAAAAACACACACAGTGGGCATTTTTGAGTTCGTCTCTTGCACCTTGACTGTCCACTACAAAAACACACACGCACACAAACAGCCAGGTATACACCTGGACAGATCGCATCCACAGCCACAGTTCTTCGCACTCATGTCGTTCGGTGGACGCTTTGGCGGACCGTCGCCCGCTGCGCGGTACGTGCCACACTCCGATGTCACCAAGACCCACTACGAGCGACTTCTATATGATCTTCGGCGCTACCTGCCGCCTGGCATGGAAGACGACGTGGAGGAGGTCGCGGAGCAGGTGCTCGCGATCGTCTGCGCCCCCGCCGGTGCCGCGGCTGCCGCCACAACCCCGAACACGATTCACGAGCTGCAGCAGAGCCTGGAGCGTCTGCTAGACACCCGACTCTCACGCGAGGCTCGCGACCACCTGCTGCATTACGGCAAGCTGATCACCGATTACGTGGCGAGCTCGGCGGAGGAGATGGAAAGCCGCAGTGGGGCCTACGGCGCGGCCATCACCTCCTCCGCGGCGCTGGGCGTGGACGACTTGAACTTTGCCGGGCCGAGCAGCAGCAGCAGTGACAGCGACAGCAGCAGTGACGCGGAGGCGAGTGACGCGGAGGAGCGGCGCAACATCAGCGCGCTAACCGGCCGTGCCGTGGAGTCGGCTGCGGAGCGGAAGGAGCGGCGGCGGAAGCGCAAGGCGCTCATGCAGGCCGACCGCAACCTCACGCAGTACGCCTTCACCGAGGAGGGTGGAATCGCGGACACGGTGGCGGAGGCGGAGGCGCGGGACGGCGCTGCGGTGGCCACGGCGGATGTGGTGGCCGCAGACGCAGACGAGGAGGAGGAAGCCGACGTCGACGACGACGACGGACTCGACGTGGCGGACACGCCGAAGATTGCGTTTGACGAGGTTGCCTGCAACCCGCAGTACGTCAAGGACTCTGTCCGCCGTCTTTTCCCCTCGCATGACGCCGAGACGTGCCAGTCGCTGGCGCAGCGCGTCGTTGACTTTCTGAGCCAGCGCGAAGAGGACGACTTTACGCTCGAAACGCAGCTCACGACGTGCCTTGGCGGCTACGAGGACGAGGCGGTGATGGACTGGATTGGAGACGTCGTGCGATCACGCTGGAGCGTCGTCTACGGCCTGCGATACGCGCAGTGCAGCTCACAGAAGGAGCGCTACGCAGTGATGGACGCGATGCGGCAGCACGCCCTCGACGACACACGTGTGAGGCATCTCTATCAGAGCATCACGGGTAACGAGGTGGACCCGCTGCACACAGAGCAACAGCAGCACCAACAACACAAGGGTCAAGCCGGTGACGGGGAGGCGCAGGGCAACGAGGAGGCCACGTCGTTTGCAGGGGTGGCTGCGGCGAAGCAGCCGCCGCTGCGTCGGGTAGACCTGCAGGCATGCGCTTTCCACGACGAGCGCACCCCGCACCTGCATGTCCGCGCCACCGTCCCACAAGGGACGCGGAGGCTGACCTACGAGACCCACGACGAGATTGTCCTTCCACCCACCTCGCAGTACAACGCCGCCACCGCGCCGATCGCCGTGGCGGCGTCCTTCCCTGCGTGGGCCGTCGCCGCCTTCCCCGGCGTGACGGACCTCAACGCGATGCAGTCCAAGGTGTACGACTGCGCCTTTCACTCAGACGAGAACATGCTGGTCAGTGCCCCGACCGGGGCGGGCAAGACAAACGTCGCGATGATGGCGATGCTGCGCGCCATCGACGCCGCGCGAAGCCCCACGACTGGCGCCATCGACGGGCACAACTTGAAGATGGTCTACGTTGCGCCGATGAAGGCGCTGGTGCAGGAGGTGGTGCGCACGTTTTCGATTCGCCTGGAGCCGCTGGGCCTGGCCGTCGCGGAGCTCTCCGGCGATGCCGCGATGACGCAGCAGCAGATGGCCACCACGCAGCTCATCGTCACCACACCGGAGAAGTGGGACATCGTCACGCGCAAGTCTGTCGAACTCGGTGTCGCTTCCCTGCTGAAGCTCTTGATTATCGACGAGGTGCACCTCCTCCACAACGAGCGTGGCCCGGTGCTGGAGGCGATTGTGGCGCGGACGATGCTGCAACAGCAGCTGCGCGGCGAGGCGGGCATCCGCATTGTCGGCTTGAGCGCGACGTTGCCGAACTACACCGACGTGGCGGCCTTCTTGCAGGTGAACCGCCAACGCGGACTCTTTGTCTTCGACAGCAGCTACCGCCCCATCCCGCTCGAGCAGACGTACTGCGCGATTAAGAGAGTGAAGGGCGTCGCCCAGAGCGCGGTGATGAACCAGGTTGCGTACGACAAAGTGCTGCAGACGGTGCAGGCGGAGGAGCAGGTGATGATCTTCGTCCACTCGCGGCGCGAGACGGAGTTCACGGCGCGGTATCTGCAGAAGTGCGCCGCCGACGAGCGTCGTGGCTACTACTTCGTCCAGCCCGACAGCGACAGCCACAAGGCACTGCAGGAAGCCAGTAGCGGCGCCACCGGGGCGGTGCTACGGCGCTCCCTACAGCAGCTCCTCCCTGACGGCTTCGGCATCCATCACGCCGGTCTCAGCCGCGATGAACGCCGTACGGTGGAACGGCTCTTTGCGGACCGCCACATCAAGGTCCTCGTCTGCACCGCGACGCTTGCGTGGGGCGTCAACCTGCCCGCGAACCGCGTCATCATCAAGGGCACACGCGTGTTCAACGGCGCGAAGGGGCAGTCGGAGCTGCTGAGCGCGCTGGACGTGCTGCAGATGTTTGGGCGCGCCGGCCGCGTCGGCTTTGGCGCCGCCGTGGGCCGCGCCACCATCATCACCGCGCCGGAGGACTTGCACTACTACCTGAGCGTGCTGAACCAGCAGCTGCCGATCGAGTCGCAGATGATGAAGCGGGTGGTGGATATGCTGAACGCCGAGATCACCCTGGGCCACGTCGAGACGATCGAGGAAGGCGTGCAGTGGCTGCAGCGCTCCTACCTCTACGTCCGCATGCGGCAGGTGCCGGAGGTGTACGGCATCCGCCCCAGCGCGAGCGACCCGCTGCTGCTGCACCACCTCGCCAACATCGTCCATACAGCCTGCGAGGAGCTGCGGGCGTCGAAGATGGTCGACTACGAGGCGCGGGCGCGGCGGGTGAGTGGGACGCCGTACGGCCGCATCGCTTCCCACTGTTACATCACCACCACCTCCATGGCAGCGTATTTAGCCCTGTTGAGCAATGCGATGCAGGACGTGGAGTTGTTCCGTGTCTTTGCCGCGTCGAGCGAGTTCGCCAACATCGGCGTGCGGGCCGAGGAGCAGGCGCAGCTGAAGGAGCTGCTCGACAGCGCGCCAATCGCGGTGCGGGAGTCGCGCTACACCCCGCTCGCCAAGATCAACGTTTTGCTGCAGTGCTTCATCAGCCAGAAGGAGTTGGAGGGGCTGCCACTGATGAGCGAGATGGTGTACGTGAAGGATTCGGCCCAGCGCATTCTGCGCGCCTTGTACGAGATCTGCCTCGTCCGCGAGTACGGTCGCACGGCGCGCCAGTTCCTCGACCTGTACCTCATGACGATGCACCGGCAGTGGACGGTGCAGTCGCCGCTGCGGCAGGTGCGTGACTTTTTGCCCGTGAAGCACTACGAGTCCATTCTGCCAGCGCTGGAGCGGGTGCGCGTGCCATGGGAGGAGATCCGCAGCTGGAGCGTCGAGGACCTCGCCGAGCGCCTGGGCGACGACCGTCGGGCGCAGTCCGCCCACGAAGCAATTCAAGTGGTGCCGCACTACGCCGTCGAGGCAGCGGTGCGTCCGCTGACGCGCGGCATGCTGTACGTCGACGTGGATATTCTACCGGACTTCGACTACGTTGAGTCGCTGCATGGCCGCTCCGCGTGCGAGGTGGTGCTGATGATTGAACACACCAACGGGCGGCTGCTGCATCACGAGGCCGTGCAGCTGCCACTCTCGCACGTGCAACAGCGCACGAGCTACGCCTGTCCGCCGGTCGTCGTGCCCATGGTGGACCCCACGCCCACGCACTTGTTTGTGCGTGTCGTTTCGCCGCACTGGCTCGGCGCCACCGCGACGGCCCCTGTCTGCTTGCTCAACACACTTCTCCCGCCGGTGGCGGCGCCGTTGCGGGAGGTGGACCAGCGGCCACCCTCGACGGACGCGAACGTTTGCGCCGTGGCGGAGCGCCTCGCCACCTTCCAACTGCACGCCGTGGCCGAGCAGCTCTTTCCTTTCCAGGACTTCACCGCCCTGCAGTCGGACCTCATCGATCCCATCTTTCTCGACCACCCCCGCAACCTCCTCGTCGGGGTGCCGCCCGGCGGCGGCAAGACGGTGATTGCTGAGCTTTTCGTGCTGCAGTTTCTTCTGGAGGAGGCGCTGAAGGAGACGGAGCGGCAGTCGCGGGCGCAGCAGGCGCAGCAGGGCGCTTTGCCACAGGAGGACGGCGACACAGCTGCTGTTGCTGCTGCCCTGCTGCCTGGCAAACTGCTGTACCTGACCAGCAACGCGGACGTGGTCCACCGTCGCGCGTTGGACTGGCGTTACAAGTTCGGCGAGGTGCTGAAGCAGCGCGTGGTGGAGTTGACGGCCGACGACGACGGCGGCGGCGGCGATCTTGAGAGCGACGCCCCTGCGCAGAAGCTCGCTGCCGCCACGATCATTCTCGCGACTGGCGAGCAGCTGATCCGCCTCGTGCGCCGCGGCGATGCCGCTCTGGCGGGGGTCACGCACGTCGTCGTGGACCATCTCCACTTGCTGCGCTCACCGGAAGGGCAGGCGATGGAGGAGTGCATGGCGCGGCTCAACGCGGAGCCCTTTCTCGTGGGCCACGGCGTCGGGCGAGCACGGGTGCTGGGCCTCACCTACCCCCTCATCAGCACCGCTGAGGTCGGCCGCTGGCTGAAGGTGTCGGCGAGCCACCAGTTCAACTACGGCAACTCGTACCGTCAGCTGCGGGTTCGGCTGGCTGGAATGGAGCTGCCGGGGCCGCGCAGCCGCTACGAGAGCGGGGCCGTGGCCGCTCTCAAGCTGCTGCGCCGTCCGGCCTACGCGGCCGTCCCCACTGTTGTATTTGTGCCAACGGCGCGGCAGGCGAAGGAGTTGGCGCAGCGCGTGCTGCTGCGATGCCGTGACAACTACATCCCTGACACCGTCGAGCACGCCACGGACGACGCGCGCCTCGCCGTGTACCTTGCCGCTGGCGTCGCCTACCTGCACCGCGGCACGAGTGAGCTGGATGCCCTTACGATACAGGAGATGGTAGACCAGCCCGCCATCCACGCCGAGACGCAAGCGACGCTGCCGCTGCGACTTGTCTGCGCCTTCGACGCGGCCTGGCGTCTGCCGGCGGCGCTTTTCACCAACGCGATTGTGTGCTGCGGCGAGCGTCTCGTCACCTTCGAGGGCGAGGACGGGGAGCGGGGCATCGCGTACCAGGACTGCTCCGCAATGGAGTTAATGCAGATGTGCACGCGCGCCATAAACGAAGCCGTCTTCTTCTGTCGCAGCCCGCGCGTGTGGGTGTGGGGCAAGCTCCTGAACGAGCCCCTGCCGCTCGAGTCGAGCCTGCGGTACGCCGACGACTTCCGCGACACTGTGAACGCCGCGATTGCGCAGGGGCGGGCCTGCAACCGCGCGGATGTGTTGCGCGTGCTCGCCTCACACTACTTCCTGTACCACGTCAAGTCGAATCTGCACTTCTACGGTGTGCCGACGGCCGCGGATGTCCCGCTGTACGCCTCCAGCGTCGCCTCACACGTGGTGAACGCGCTGAAGACGCTGGGCTGTGTGGAGGAACTCCGTATGCGTCGCCGCAGCGAGGAGGCGGAGGCGGAGGAGCAGGAGGAGCGGGAGGAGGAAGAGGAGGACCCGCACGCGCCGCTGCGGTCTACAGTGCGGGGAATGGCCCTTGCCCACCATTGCGTCGCCGTCAGCACGGCCGAGGAGCTGCTGCAGGTGCTGCCCGGCTCGCTTGAGGAAGAAAAGAAGAAGGCGGCGCTCTACGACACCACAACGTACCTCTGGCGGATACTGGCGCACCACTGCGAGGAACTTACCGCGGCCCATCTCGGCGATGCAGCCCGCGTCACCGAGGCGGCCGAGTACCGCGCCCTTCACTCGCTGGCCCGCGCACTGCCCGACTCGCTCGGCGTGCGCTACATCGACATCGACTTCAGCGCCGCAGGGGCCAAAGTGTACCTTCTCGTCCTCGCCTACTGCTGCCGCCTCTTCCCTGCGTCAATCTTTGCTGGCCCGACTCGCGAGAAGGACGAAGCAGACACGTCGAGCGCCTTCGACGTCCACCGCGGGCACGTCTTCCGCTACGCCGCCGCCAGCCGCGAGACGCGTGCGAGCCTGTGCGATGCCGTTCCTGCCGCCTTGGCCGAGCGCCTCGCCGAGGACGTGCGTGCGTTGCTGCCGGCTGTCCGCCGCGTCGTGGCTGCCGCGGTGGAGCTGCTGGACGGCGATACGCAGGCGTGGGCGGTGGCGCGGCTGATCCAGCTGACGGCGGCGCTGCACCAACAGCTGTGGGAGGGCGAGCCGGCGGTGCTGCAGCTGCCGTGCTGGCGTGCCCCGCCTTTCACCGTGCCTGAAGCGCAGGACACGATCGGGAGGGCCAGCACGCTCGAGGAGCTGCAGGACGCCCCCGCTGCTGCCGTGGCGAAGCTGGAACCATGCATCAGTGAAGTAATTTCCCTGGCATCGACGAGTGCAGACGCCGCAGACGCCTCTGGGGCTGCCGCGGGCGCTGCAGCCGCGGTGCAGCGTACGCTGACGGCCGCGGTGCGGGAGGCGGCGGATGTGCCGCGCGTGGTCGCCGTGCACGCCACCGGCCGCGTGGAGGAGGTGGATGGAGCTCTGGCCATGATTGTCCATGTAGAGGCACAGGTGCGATGGGCAGCCCACCATAGCCGCAGGAGCGACGGCGACGGCGCCGCCGCCGCCGCCGACGACACGGACGTCGTCCAGGTGAGCGCCAGCCTGAAGTGGTGGGTGCGGTGCGTTGTGTTGCACCGGGCCTCGCCAAACAGCGCGCGGCAGCTGGCGCTTCGCGTAAGCAAGCTAGACGTGACGAAGACGATAACGGAGCCGCCCGCAAAGTCATCATCGGCGGCCCCAGCGACATCCACGTTCCTTCTGGGTTCTGATCTGCTTTTTCCACTCGCACGTCTAGAGGCAGAGGATTTAGAAAAGGTGGAGATGCGGGTCGTCGTGACGAGTGTGCACTTCTGCGGCGTAGAGGGCACAGCTACTGTTCAGTTCGACGTCGACGATGAATAGAGGTGTGGGAAGTGAGTCATACGGCCTGTTTTGGCTGAGCTTAAAAAAGGTTTTTTTTTTTTTTTAAATTGGTGACGTGGATTGTAGGAACGTAATCTCAAGCTGAGTAGATGAACGGCATGCCGAACAATGGAAACCACACACAAATACACACAGCAAAAAGAGAGAGGTTTCTCTTCCTGGTTTTCTTCTCTGCATCTCGTTTTCCTTTTTTGTTTCAGTCAGATCGGAGTGCGAAGATCCAATGCGTTATGTCGATTTACACCAGCTCCGCAGGGCGCATTGTTGGACGCCAAGCGTGACTGCTGAAAAGTAAATTAAAAATGTGCTTTAGCCAAACGGAAACACTCACACGAACACACAAACAAGTGAAAGTGTTGCTGCTACAGCTTTGGCATTCCATTGTCTCTTTCTCACGTTCAGCCCTCTCCCTCTTTCCTTGCCTGATTATGGCACTGGTTCTTTCTCTTCACTTGAATTCGCTTATGCTGTTTTCTTCGTGTTTTCTTTTCCATTCCTTTCACCTCACCTCGCTTCTTTATTAATGATGGTCGCAATTCTCTTAACCTGAAGCGTGTGTTTGCGCACTTTCACTCACACACACACACACGTAAGTGATTACGCACAAAACCGTCCTTTTTTTTTTTTACTTCCTTCCTATTACTATTACTGGTTGTTTTTCTAAACAGTTTGTTCACCAACACTGGTGGTGTACGTCAGTTTTTTTCCCTGTTCATCTTTTCCTAATGGAAGGCAAGCAAAGGGCGGTTAGCTGCACTTACCATTCCTCTTCTTTCTTTCTTTCTTTTTCTTTTCTTTCAACGATTGAACCGTTGTATTGGCATTGTTTCATAGTGGCAACTTCTTTTCTTTTTTTTTTTTTGAATTTCTTTATCTTTTCTTTCATTCGTCCGCACCTCGCTTTTACCCTTTTTTTTTTTTTGAGTTTCTCTAGGCAAGAGTTCTTTTCACCCCCTTTTTTTTTTTCAATTGATATTGCTTTTTTTTTTTTTCTTCTTTCTGTATCTATTTTTCGAACCGCTGTGCTCGTTTCTTCAATGCGAATTGCGACTTAGAGGTTATCTTTCACAACAACGCTATACTTTAGCGGAATCAAAGAGGGAAAGAGACCCACTGCTCACGCACACACACAGACAAGCACATTGTGTTTTAAGATGTCATATACACGACCAGTGTCGAAGCCTGAGTCGCGCGAGACGGACGGCGAGGGGCTGTCGGATGTCGTCCTCACTGCGGCGGACGCAGCTTCGCCACAGTCGGACGTCGAGAGTCGCCAGAGCAGCGCCGCCGACGGCAGCGTCAGCGTCAGCGGCGGCGAAGACGGCAACAGTCGCCACCAGAATGATAGTGCCACCGAGCATCACAGAGCCGCCACCCTTCCAGGGCAACGACGGCGCACGACGGTTGTCTTTGACGAGGTGCTCGTCGGCAATCAAACCGACGACGACGTCCCTCCCTGCGTCAGCGAGGCATCCGTCCCACCGCAGCGTGTGCAGCGTCTGTCCATGGTGCTACAACGACATCGCAGGCCGCACACCGGCGGCAGCGACGGCAGTAGCGGCAGTATCACCTTCCAGCGCAGCTCCCAGTTCCACACGGTGGAGCTCACGAAGGAGTACTTGCAGAACGTGGCGGAGGCGCACGGCGTGTCGCCGGAGCACGTGCGCGACGTCGCGCTGGCGGCGCGGGGCAACACCGACCTCATGCTACGCATTCTGCAAGGCGAGGTGCGCAACCGCCTCGCTTCCCTCGATAGCGTGGACGCGCTGCACTTCAACAACGCCGAGGCGGTGGCGCAGCTACTGAAGTTTCTAGAGCTGCCCAGTGACTGGGAGGGTGAGGTGATCCGCACACTGAACGCGACGAAGGGTGACACGCAGGAGGCGGCCGCGCAGCTGGAGCTGAAGAAGAACGAGCTGCAGTCGGCCATCGAGGCGGCCCGAGTGTCAATACCATCAACGGAGGGCGGCGAGGGGCAGTCCTCGTCGAGTGAGGCCTCCGAGGGCCACGAGGCGGACAGCAAAGAGCCTTCGCCGAGTGTGCGACGTAACAGGACGAGAGATGAGATGGATCACGTCTTTGCTCGCGTTGCGGCCACCGGTGGTGCTCGGCCGCGACATGCAGACCAGCAGGACAGTGACCGGAACTACTACAAGCTAAACGGCGCGGTGGGGGCACGCGCTAGTGTTTCGGCCTTCGGTGGCCTTTCGAAGCTCCGCCCCGACGCAGGCGACGACACCGTCACGACGAGCCTTTCACGGCATGAGTCTGACCAGCTGCGTGACGTCGATGTCGACGAGGTTGGAGAAGAACAGGGGCAGGCGGAGGAGGAGCAGTGGCAGGCAGAGAGAGCGGAGAATGGAAGGGCACAAGCGCCTCCTCCGCAGCACGGCAGCAAGTCCGTGAACACGCCTGTGGCGGTGTTGTCACAGGCTGTGTCGGCCACTCGGCAAACGGAGCAGGAGGTCGACAGTGACAAAGATGGGCAGCAGATTACCTCGCCCGCTTCAGCGGTCCCCCAGGCGCCTCCTGCCACGAGCCCCGTGCAGAGGCGGCGTCGCCTGTCCTTGTCACGCGGCGCGGTGGACGTCTCGGCACGCCTGGTGAGCCGACCTGACCTCTCCCTGTCGCTTCGCGCGCACCCGATCGGCAGCACCGCGTCGTTTCACCGCGCCCAACCACACGCGGCGGCGTCAGCGGCGCAGAGCGGGACAGCGCCGCTCCGCACCAGTGCGGAATACCACCTCCAAAGGGAAGGACCGGCCAACGCCGCTTCCGCCTCGACGGCGCTCGTCTCGCAACAGGACGCTTCCTGGGGAGAGGAACACCAGGCGGCGGGTTCTCTTCTTCCGTCCATCCTTTCCCCAAGTACGGCAACGGCGACGGACGCAGCAGCAGCAGCAGCAGCTTTGTGCACTTCCGCGTCTGCCTCTGCTATGGCGACGTCGTTGGGCAATAGTGACACGCCTCCGTTTCCTCCTCCGGCTGTTGGACTTCCGCCACCGCCACCACCACCACCTCCGCCACCAGGACCCGGCAAGACATGCGATGGAGCACCGCCCCCACCACCACCACCTCCACCGCCACCCATCGGAGGAGCCCCGCCACCGCCACCTCCACCGCCGCCGGGCTTGGGCCGCACGGGCGGTCCTGCGGCACCCCCGCCACCGCGTGGTGGAAAGACGGCCCCGGGTGCGGCTGCTCCGGCTGCCCCGGCTGCTAACACCGGCAAGACCCGACCGGTGCCCATCAACGGCACCATCGGCGAATCAGTCGGTGTCTTTGGTGAAGCCTCTGACTATCCAACGCTGTCTGATGCGACCTGCGCGTTTTTAGAGGAGATGTTCAAACGAGCCGATCCGAAAAAGGAGGCGGAGCGAGAGAAGGTGAAGGCCGACGTGCTGGTCGCCCTCCCGTGGAAAACGGACACGGCAATCAACGTAATGCTGAGGATTATCAATCTGCCGATCCAGCAGATCGAGGCGAGCATTCGCACCTTTGACAGGCTCACCCTCGGCGACGAGCGCATCGCGTTGCTGCAGGAGAACATCCCCAAATCGGAAGATATCGAGGCGATCAGTCGTGCACGCAAGGCACACGGCAAGCCGTGGTCGCGAACGGAGGAGCAGCAGCTGCCAATGGCGGTGCGATTCATCTTGATGACGCAGACCATCGACCACTACGCCGAGCGCATCCACGCGTGGAGTCTGAAATACAAGCTGCGCGGCGACCTGGAGGATCTGGAGCAGAAGCTGATGAAGGCGAACCGCGCAATCGACGCTATCTTTAGCTCAAAGTCGCTTCCGGACATGCTGTACTTCCTGCTGGAGGTGAGCAACTTCCTGAACCAGGGCAGCCGTTTCCAGGACGCAAAGGGCTTCCCGATCACGCAGCTACCCCAGATCATGGACTTCAAGACAACGGACGGCAAGAGCACCTTGCTGTCCTGCGTCGCGGAGTCGTTGTCCTCGACTGAGTCCTCCCACCCTGCGAGTGCGGGGATGCTGCACATATCGGACGAGCTGCTGCCGATGGTGGAGGAGGGCCGCGAGATCGACGTACCAAGCATCGAGCAGGAGCTGAAGAAGCTGCGTGGCCGACTGCAGAAATGCAAGCTGCTGATCGAGCAGCTGAAGAATGACAGTCGGTGGACCACGGTGCTGGGCAAGTTTATTATTCGCTCGCTGCCGGAGCTGGAGCGGGTGGAGAAGCTGGCGGAGACGATTGACGGCAATATGGAGCGTCTGTGCACCTTCCTGTGTGAGCGTAGAGAGACCTTCTCGTTGAACGAGGTGCTGCGCACGTTGACGATGTTCTGCAAGCGCTTTGACCAGGAGCAGGAGAAGATGCGGCTGCAGAGGGAGGAGGCAGAGAAGGCGGAGGCGGACGCTCAGCTGGCGCAGGAAAAGAACGGGGCCGGCGCAACTGCATCGTCGTCGCCGTCGCCCACTCCCGCTCCTCGTCAGCGCCGGCCGAGTCAACAGCAGCAACAGCAGCAGAAGCAGCGGTCCCCGGAGCCGAAGCAGCGCCGACTGAGCGACGCGCAAACACCCCCCGCATCGCACAGAAACAAGCAACAGGCGTCGGCGGCGTGAGGTGATGCTGCCATTGTTATGTTTGTGCTTGACCCCGAGCGTGCTATAGCTTTGTCTGACTGATCACGCTGTGGAGGCATACGCATGTGGCGAATGCGCGTGCGTGCTTTCTCGCTCTCTCTCTCTCTCCGGTTTTCAAAAATAGCTTCTTTTTTTTTTTTTCTCATTCATACATTCGCTTTCTTATTTTGATTTTTATTTTTCCGTATGGCCTACGCGTGGAAGCGTTAGTGGTGCGTGGACGAAATTGTGCGCCTCTTTACTCTGCTGTTTTTTTTTTTTTTGCTGTTGTTTTTGTTGCCTTAGTAGGATGCAACTCATAACAACGGCAAGGGAGCAGCAACAACAACAACAGCACACACACACACAAAAAAAAAAAAAAAAAGCGAAGAAAACAAGCAAATATATGCCGTACCGACACTTGAATAAATTGCAGGAAGCTAGCAACTTTTCTTTGGAAAAAAAAAAAAAGAGAACAGACAAGCATTTAGGTAGCAAAGGGATCGTTTTTGTGATTTCTGTTTTTCTGTAAAAAAAAAAAAATACGAGAAAATTAAAAAACAACTTTCTCAGTCGCTCTCTTAAACAAGCTTTACACCTGACGCGACACCGTTATGAAATTGGCTTTCCTAACTACCCCTTTTTTTTTACGTTTTCACCGTCTCTCTTTCCTCCTTGTGTCTCATTTCTTTTTTTGTTGATGATGTTTATTATTGATCTTTGCGTCCCCCCCATCAATCGATCGACTTCTGCTCTCTCTCTCTACGATGCACATTCACACACAACAACAACATCATCTGGCACACATCAGCTTCCTTCGTAATACAATACTACGTTCTTGAGTACTGTGTGGATTGGCGAAGTCGCGACGTCGCCGTTCAACACTTATACTCTATTTTTTCCCCTCCCCACTTTTTGTGCTTTTTCCTTCTTTTTTTTCTTTCCCTGCATGTTTTATTGGGTATTCGATTAAAGACAGTCGTGCTCGCCTATTTCTGCTGCTTCTGTCTCTTTTTTTTTTTTGTTCTTCAGACGAGTGTCCTTTCTAAGGGCGGTGTCTGCCATAGTGTTTTTTTTTTTCTCATATATATATATATATATTTCTCTTACTCTTCGAACGGCGCTGCAGAAGACGTCTTTGCGCCCTTGTACGTACACTAAAGCAGGCTAGTTGTTTTCTTGTACTTTCTCTTTTTCGTTTTCTTCTTTTTACTTCATCCCTTTCTCAATTGCGCGCCTTAACCTCTCTCTCTCTCTTCCGTGTCTTGCTATTATTATTATTGTTTTTTTTTTTTTGGTCTTCTCTTCATAGTTTTATTTTCCCCTTTTCCTTCGTGCTTTGTTCGGCATTTTTTTGCTCTGGAGGACGGTCAAGTGTTTGTGCGTGTGCGTCTTTTTTTTTTTTTGTTTGTATGCTTCTTTTGTGTTTTTTTTTTTTTTGTACTGAGTATTACAAGAGTTCGCGTACTTTGACGGAGGGTATACCTGATCGCGCTTCCTTTCTGGCTCTTGCGCTCGTTACAAGTTGATGGAATACCACCGCAGTACGACATCGCACGAGATCTTCCATCCTATAAGCGACTCAACAACAATCAAACAAACAACAACATCAAAAAAACAAGAAAAAAAGCAACAGTCGCATCTAGATCTTTCCTTGATCTCTACCCCGCGATGTCGTTTCGCCGGCCGCCTCCCATGCGGAGACCCGGCGGCTATGTAGAGTTCGCCGAGGCCGGCGCCGATGTCGTCCCGGAGTGCAACTTCACCGTCCCCGACAAGCCATTCCACAGCAACGAGGCAGCAGTTGAGGCGGAGGGCAGGGGAAATCGTCGTAGCAGTGAAGACTCCACCAACAACGACGAGGTGCCAAAGCGCGTCGGTTCCCCTGACGTGCCGCGTCGTCGCCCCACTGTACGCATCGACGATGGCGGCCTCGACACTGGTGGTGGGCCGAGCACCTCCGCCTCCCTCCATCAAATACGCCGCCCCTCTGTGGGCGAGCGTCGCCGGCGTGGGTCGCTGTCGATGAGTGGTGCTAACAACCTGCGTCGCGGCCTCCGCTCCCACACGGTGGAGTTGACGAAGGACTACATTCAATCCGTCGCAGACGCCCACGGCGTGTCGCCGGAGCACGTGCGCGATGTCGCGCTGGCGGCACAGGGAGACACGGACTTGATGCTGGCTATTCTGCAGAGTGAGGTGGAGGACCGACTTGCCTCCCCAAATAGTGTGGACGCGCTGCACTACGGCACCCACGACGTGGTCCAGCGACTGCTGGAGTTTTTGGAGCTGCCACTGAGTTGGGAGGGCGAGGTGATTCGCACGTTGAACGCGACGCACGGTGACGCGCAGGAGGCGGCGGGCTTGCTGGCGCAAAAAGCTGGACAGCGCTCCATGCAGCTGCCGAACACGATCACCGCCTCCCAGCAGCAGGTACTGACAGACATGGAGGCGCAGGAGCTGCCGCTGCTGCTGCAGCGTCTGGGACAGACGCCGGGAGGGGCAGCGCAAGACCTCAAGGAGGAGTTCCCGGAACGGACGGAGGAGGAAATCCGCACCGCGCTGCGGCTGACCGACGGCAACCTTGAACGTGCCCGCTCGTTTCTGCGCGAGGACCGCGCCGCTCACCGAAACAACACGCGAGACGAGATGGACAACGTCTTTGCTCGCGTCGTTGCCACCGGCGGAGCCCGCCCACGGCCGAACCACAAGAAAGAGATCGAGATGGCCTACCACAAGCTGAACGGTGCGGTAGGGGCACGGGCCAGTGTCTTAGTCTCCGCCGACCTCACCCACCTCGCTCCTGGGCTGGGCGATGACACCGTCATGACGAGTCTCTCCCCGCAGGACTTCCAGGAGCTGCGCGACAACGCCACCGCGTACAACAGAGAGCGGCAGAATAATCGCAGCAACCTGTGCACGGCGGCTGCGGATTCAACACGGCCAACGCCGCTGTCGCCCGGTTCACCGTCCCGCCGCCTTGCCGACGGACCGGTGAGCAGCGGCGGGACGGTGAACCCGGCGCTCCGTGGGCCCTACCCTTTCCGCACCTCGGAGACTCAGCACAGCGCCTCGCAGGACGGCGCGGCAGCAGCAGCGTCAACAGCGCCACTGCAGCCGCAGCCACCGGCGACGGCGACTGAGGACGGCGTGTCGCGGCCGTCGGCCTCGCCACCGGCACAGCGCACCCGCCGGCCGTCGCTGTCGAAGGGGGCGGTTGACGTCTCGACCCGCTTCGCCAGTCGCGTGGAGTTGTCGCCGACGGCGCACCCGCGCGGCAGCGGGCCGAGCACTAACTCCAGCAACAATAACTCGTCCAGCGCCCTCGCTGCGGCGGAAGGGAGCAACAACACGGCTGCTCCCGCTAGCATTGGCGCGAGCAACTGCATTAACAGCAACAGCAGCAGCCCCAGCAACAACTACCGACTGAATGTACATGCCCCTGCCACCGTCGTCGCTCCGCGCCGCGGCAGCGTAGCGGCGGTGAACCAAAACCAGAGCAACGTGAATAGCATGAATAGCGGTGATGCTCGTCAGGCAGGCGACTGCTTGGACAGCCGTGCAGGCGACAAGGCGGCCCTCCTGTCCGGCACCTCCGGCACCTTCGCGCCATCGTACACGCCGGGCTCTGCTGCTGCCGCGGCAGCGGCGCGGAGGAGCGATTGGCCGCAGAATTCTCCACACACGGAAAGCCTGTTGAACGACGCGCTGCGCAGGGCAACGCATCCGCGTTCGGAGCAGCGACGCACCTCCGTGTCGAACCTGCTGGAGAGGACCACACCAGGTGGTGGCGGTGATAGTAGCAGCGGTGGCGTCTCACAGCCACCGGCACCAGCAGGGTTGCCACCACCACCACCGCCGTCGCCGCCATCATCGGCAGCGGGAGCAGCGGCGGATTCGTCCTCGACCGCTCCAGCTCCCCCTGTCGGACTGCCGCCACCGCCACCGCCACCAGGCTGCAAAGACGGCGCGGCAGCCACAGCAGCGAGCACGGGACTGCCGGCCCCACCCGTCGGTCTGCCACCGCCCCCACCGCCGCCGTCGTCGTCCTCCTCCGCAGGCGGCGCCCCACCACCACCTCCACCGCCGCCCATCGGAGGAGCCCCACCACCTCCACCTCCACCGCCACCCATCGGAGGAGCCCCACCACCTCCACCTCCACCGCCACCCATCGGAGGAGCCCCGCCACCTCCACCTCCACCGCCACCCATTGGAGGAGCCCCGCCACCTCCACCTCCACCGCCGCCGGGCTTGGGCCGCACGGGCGGTCCTGCGGCACCCCCGCCACCGCGTGGTGGAAAGACGGCCCCGGGTGCGGCTGCTCCGGCTGCTAACACCGGCAAGACCCGACCGGTGCCCATCAACGGCACCATCGGCGAATCCGTCGGTGTCTTTGGTGAAGTCTCCGGTCGTCCTATGCTGTCCGACGATGCTCGCAAGCAGCTGGAGGAGCTCTTCACGAAGCGGGAGCTGAAACCGAAGAGTGAGGCGGAGGAAGCCGCAAGCAAGACGGTGGAGATTCTAACCGCTGACCGCGACCGCAACATCGGCATTGTGTTGAAGTTTTTGCGTCTGCCAATCCAGCAGATCGAGGCGAGCATTCGCACCTTTGACACGCTCACCCTCGGCGAGGAACGCGTCTCTGGCTTGCTGAAGATAATCCCTACTGCGGAAGACTTCGAGGCGATCAATCGTGCACGCAAGGCACACGGCAAGCCGTGGTCGCGAACGGAGGAGCAGCAGCTGCCAATGGCGGTGCGATTCATCTTGATGACGCAGACCATCGACCACTACGCCGAGCGCATCCACGCGTGGAGTCTGAAGTACAAGCTGCACGGCGACCTGGAGGATCTGGAGCAGAAGCTGATGAAGGCGAACCGCGCAATCGACGCTATCTTTAACTCAAAGTCGCTTCCGGACATGCTGTACTTCCTGCTGGAGGTGAGCAACTTCCTGAACCAGGGCAGCCGTTTCCAGGACGCAAAGGGCTTCCCGATCACGCAGCTACCCCAGATCATGGACTTCAAGACAACGGACGGCAAGAGCACCTTGCTGTCCTACGTCGCGGAGTCGTTGTCCTCGACTGAGTCCTCCCACCCTGCGAGTGCGGGGATGCTGCACATATCGGACGAGCTGCTGCCGATGGTGGAGGAGGGCCGCGAGATCGACGTACCAAGCATCGAGCAGGAGCTGAAGAAGCTGCGTGGCCGACTGCAGAAATGCAAGCTGCTGATCGAGCAGCTGAAGAATGACAGTCGGTGGACCACGGTGCTGGGCAAGTTTATTATTCGCTCGCTGCCGGAGCTGGAGCGGGTGGAGAAGCTGGCGGAGACGATTGACGGCAATGTGGAGCGTCTGTGCACCTTCCTGTGTGAGCGTAGAGAGACCTTCTCGTTGAACGAGGTGCTGCGCACGTTGACGATGTTCTGCAAGCGCTTTGACCAGGAGCAGGAGAAGATGCGGCTGCGGAAGGAGCGGGTGGCCAGGGCGGAGGAGAATCGGCGGCGGCAGAGCGAAGTGGTTGCGGAGGCGAATGCGCAGGTGGCGCAGGAAAAGAACGGGGCCGGCGCAACTGCATCGTCGTCGCCGTCGCCCACTCCCGCTCCTCGTCAGCGCCGGCCGAGTCAACAGCAGCAACAGCAGCGGTCCCCGGAGCCGGAGCAGCGCCGACTGAGCGGGACGAAGTTGGCCCCTCCTCCACCACACGCTGGTGTGAAAAGAAGTAGCCGCAGCAGTGACAACAACACGCCCCCAAATAATCACCACCCCAATTCCCACAGCACCGGCTCCAGCGGCGGCGGCGGCGTTAGCAGCGCCAACACACGGTCGCAGCCGCCCCGCGAGGCCCTGCCACCGGTAGACAGCGAGGAGGTGGTGGAGGTTCGCGTTGCTTGCCCGGTGAATGACGGTGCCGCGCGTGGGGACCACGTGAAGACGGCGAGTCGCTTGGCTCGGCTGAGCGCGTCGAGCGGTGAACACAACGGCGCCACCTCGGCTCGTCATCGCAGCGCCAACACGAGCCAGGGACGGCAGCCGGTGATGGCGCTGCCGCCGACGACGTCGATGCAGAGCGCAGTCCACAACTCGCCATCCATGTCTTCGCGTGGAGGCCGGACAGGGGAAGTGAGCGGGCGTGCGGTGTCGCATTCGGTGAGTGGCGATGTGCTGCCGTCGGTGCCATCCATGCCGACGCATCCAGCCTCCACCGGGGCCAGAACACCGGCGGACACGCATGCGCGGCGCGAGTATCCCGTGAGAAACACGTAGCAAAACAACGGACGTAACCACACAGGCGGGAACATGGATCTGGCCCGCGTGTCACACGAGGGTGCACCTCCGGAAAAACACATGTAGTTAAGTGAATCGCACGGACAAAGCATGTGCCCTACTCTGGATTTCTTCTTTTTATGACTGCTATTATTGTTTTCCCTTTTTGTTCTACAGAGCTTATAGAGGTGAATTTTTGTCCGCACATGTGTGTTTGATTCGTTAGCTTTCCGTCGCAGTCTTTTTCCCCTTTCTTTTTTTTTTTTCGCGTGCTTTCGCTGTTTTCTCTTGTTCCTGTTTGTTTATCCACGGCTGTGCCACCTGCTTTACAACTCCTTTCCCCCTCCCCCTCCCCTGGCCTTTGCGCTGCGCCGGTGTCGTGTAGCTCCGGCAGACGACGTTTCTTTTTCAGAGTTCGTCAATGTGTGCCTCTTTTTAGTATATGTACTTCTTCTTCATCTTATTTGGTGAGATAGCTTTTAAAGGTGCGTCCCTTTTCCATTTTTTATAACTTTCCTTTTTTCTCATTGAACGATGCAACGGTGACGAAACGACGGAGTATAATCGAAAACAGCACCGATGACACCAGAGCTGCGTATGTGCACAGATTAGCTCGAAGGCTTGTAGTTTGGCTTTCATGACTTCCATGCGCCTGTCGCGACACCACCTTTTCTTTTTTATGCAGTATTACTACCCTCTTTTGGGATGTTTGCGCAGAAGTACTCGCTTTGTAGAACATGTGCTGTCTCCTCTCTTGGCTGCTGTTTTTTTTTTTTTTTGTTGTTCTAGCACGTGTGTGTTTCTCCCCTGTTACTCTGTTTTCACAGAGCTCTGCAATACCTTCACTTCTTTTTTTGTTGTTGTTGTGCTGTGGTGTTGTTTGGTTATTTTATTTGTGTATGTGTAAGAGATATGTACAAGTTTCACTGACTTGTTATCTTTTTGCTCTTATTATTGTGTGTTTTTTTTTTGTGTATGTGAGCTTTAGTTTGTAGAGTGAGAGTCGGAGGTGGGTGGGTGACATTGGCAATGTAGATAAATGCAGAGGTGGCTTTGCGTCATCATGTCTGTTGAAGATCAAAGAACAACACCAACAACATATGAACACAGCCGAATTTCTGTCGTTTCTGAGTTTCTTGTGAGTAGGTGGCGAGTTTTGATGACGGAGGGACCTGCGCGGTGGATGCTTGTGAAGTACTGGTATCGGCGGATTTACTTTCTTAAAAAAAGAAAGGCCTTTTTTTTTTCTTGCTGCTAAGAGACACTCCTGCTTCCTTACCACCTCAACGCTGAGAGACATGAATTCGTTGGAAATGAGGCAAGCAGGTTGCGTGTTTTTCATTGCGCTTCTTCTTTTTCTCTTTCCACGACAACTTCCGAGGCTTACTAGGGCCGTTTGAATCGCGTGTCCATCGCCATTAGTAGTAATGCTATCGTTTTTTTTTTTTTTATATGTGTGTATGTATGTTTGTTTGTAGCTTCTGCTTACAACTGCTCTCCTATGCAATTCTTAATTCTCTCTCTCTTTTTTTTTTTTTAATGTCGTTGCTGTTCCACGCCTTCTTCTGTGCGCGGTTTCCACATTTCTGTGAGTGCGAACTGGCATTCAACTCACACGCACGTACACATACGCCATCTTCTCCAACGCACAATAACAAACTCTACGAGTAAGCCTCCCACATCACACACAGACAAGGGGGAAAAAAAAAGAAAGAAAATACTCCCCCACAAACAAACAAACAAATGAATGTGCGTGTCAAACGCGAGGGCGTGGAGGATGTGTTCGCAAACGATCGTGTGTCGCAGATCATGCAGCAGGCACTAGTACAGTGTTGTTTTTCTCCCTCGAGCGCAGCGGACAGTCACGATGGCAAGACTCCCTCTGACGCCAAACAACGGGGGGAAAATCGCGGTCTTGACTGGGCGACCGCATCCTCCAGCACAGTCACGGAGAGCCACCTTGGGGAACAGCGACTGTGCACTCCAATTCACTACAAGCTGCGCCCTCACTCTCGCACTGAGCACTACCTGCGCAGCCCACACGCAATCAGCCTCTGCTGCCCACGCTCTGGATCCTCGTCAGCGTCTTCTCCTGCTTGCTCTCCTTCGTCGTCACCTGCTACTGCCGGTGCTGCCAGCGAGCAGCGCAATGCCTGGTGGTGTGAGGAGGACGCATGTGTCGCGTATGCCGTGATAGCCGAGTGCCTGCGCCACCACAGCTTCATTGCCCTTACCCACACAGACCTGCGCGGTGTGTGCCGCTTGCCAGACACGTCGGCAGACAACCGCTCGGTGACAACGTGCGAGGCTCCGCTAGCCTCGTGGCAGGAGTTTTTCGAGCTGCCGCCGCGCTGGGTGATGCAAAGCCTCGGGGCGGTAGATCGACACGTTTTTCCCTGCGCAGCATACTGGCAGGTACGCCGCGGTGTCACGCCGCTGGACGTCGGCGCTACCGTCGTCAAGACGAGCGACGGCGCCTTGTCTTTGCCATCGGCGACCGGTGTAGCTCCGACAGCAACGACAGCAGAAGAGGAAGGAGTGCCAGCTTCTCTTTCGCCTTCTCCCACAGCGATAGCGAGTGCTGCCGCTCACTACCGTGTCGTGGCGACGGCTGCGATGGCACGTGGGGCGTACTGGGTCGACATCACACCAGCAGTCACCACAGCGACGGCGTCGCCAGACACCGTGGAACGCCTCGACCGTGCGACGCTGTGGCTGGACCCGCCCGCCCCGTTGCACGTCGATCCGCTGCTGCCGTGCGACGAGCTCTACACAGACCGTGCTATGAGCACCAGCATCTACGTCTTTTTTCTACGCGCCCTTCAGCAGCAGGAACAGCGTAGAAAGAAGCACTTCTGTGGTGGCAGCGGCGCCGGCAAGGATGGCCTGACGAGCTCTCGTTCCTTCAATGGCGGTGACGGCGACGGCAGCAGCAGCGGTGACGCGAAGGATCCAGCACTGCTTGCGACGAACTTGTCGACTCGTCTCGCCGGCTGTGCTCGACGGCGACGGGAGGCGCTGGCCGATGGCCTTCAGCGGCTCACATCGTGGCTCACAAACTCCGCCACCGAGAGCAGCGGTCACCGTGAGATGGACGCGCAGATGCCAGCGTCGCGTGCCACCGTGGCGCTGCAGGTCCGCGTAGACATGGCGCGTGACTGCCTCCAGCTGCGCGTGCGAATAGCGGAGAGCACTCCGGCTCCCGATCCCTCGTCCTCACCGACGAAGGATCGGGACCTCAAGACCTCCCTTCCCCGCAAGCGCTGGCGTGAGGCAGGTGAGGTAGGGGGGTCTATTCACGAGAATCTGGCACCAACGGGGTTGGATGGCCGATCGCCAACCGTGGAAGTGCTGCTGCGGTCGGCGCGGAAGCTGGCAGCACTGTACGACCTGACACGTGCCGCGTTGTATGCACAGCACCAGCAGCAGCAGCTGAGCGAATGCACGCATGAGCCGACCTCCACGTCCGTGGCGAGTGATCTTCTTACCAAGTTGATTGGCAGTACAACGGCTGAAACCAGCACCACCTCTGGCTCCGCTTCTGCTGCTATTGCTGTCGAGGCGGATGCGGATGCTTGCGCGTGGCGCAGCGTTGCCCTCTGGACGAGCGGCGCGTTGCCTCGAGAGGCGCACGACACGTGCCCCGACGCGGCCCTCGACCCCGCCGAACGGGCATTTCTGGCCCGTTTCTTTACTGTACTACTGCGCTACCGTACGCTCTTTGGTGAACAGGGCTACAACCAAGGCCCACAAGCCGCCGTCCCGCCGCCCATCATGGCAGCGTTGGCGCGCACCTTCCGCATTCGCGCCGAGGCGTTTGCCTCCCCGCTCAACGTGCAGCTGCCCCAGTTCGGCTCCTTATTCCCCGACACTGACGCGTACTTTGGCAGCATGGGCTCCTTTTTTGACTTAATGCTCGGCAGTCATGCTTCTTCTTGTTCTGCGGACGACTTGCACAAGAGGAGCAGCGGCGACGAGGCGTCCTTCCATCGATTTGGTGATGAGTGCCACATGGAAGTTAACCCGCCCTTTGACACGGCGTTGCTGCGACACATGGAGGAGCACCTTCTGCTGTGTCTACAGCAGGCAGAGACGTCGCGGCAGAGTCTGCTGTTTTTGGTGGTGCTGCCCAGCCACGACCTGTGCAACCACGAGGCAGCAGAGAGCACGCAGGCGAAAGCAACCGCGAAAGCAAGGCTGGGGAGGGCGGCAGCGGAGCAGGAGCTGAGGAGCGCGGGGTCTTCCTCTTGTGGGGCGACGGCTGCCGTCTCACCACGGAGTACGGACCGTGCCCTGCGCGAGAGCCCGTACTGCCTGTCGCACGTCTTGTGCAACGCGGCGGAGTCGGCGTACGTGGACGGCCATCAACACCTGCTGGCGAGCCCGCTCTTCTGCATTGGCACTCCGACGCGGCTGATTTTGCTGGGAAACAACGCGGCTCGCAAGCGTTTTCCTGCGGCGGCGGCGCAGCTGGAGGGGGTGCGTGTGTCGTGGAAGGAGCTGACAGAGAACGCACGGAAGAGGAACTAGTTGCCCAAGGCAGGAGCTTTCCCTCCTTTTTTTTTTTTTAATTCTCTCACACCAAGAGAAGGGGCAAGAGCAAACCAATGGAAGGTGAACTGGACTGGAAAAAAACAGAAGCTGAATGGCAGTCACAGCAGACTGTGCTTTTTTTTTTTTCCTCTATCTTTTTTTTTTTTTTTACCCTTGTTTATGGACGTCCGCAGCCAGTGGCATGATCACTGGCCCCTCATTTCCACAAGAAGAGAGCAAAGAGGAAACTAATAGTAAAACAGGCATTTTAGAAATTCTATGGTGTGAGCACATGATGGAGGTGAAAGAAGTGCCGGTGTATTTTTCCGGTTGAAGCGTGAGCAACCTTCACTGCGTTGGCAACGTCGTCGCGCAGGCTTTTACGTGCGCGTATAGATGGGGCTGTGTGGGTATTCACGAAGCGTAACCCACTTCTTTCTTCCCCCCCTTTTTTTAAAGGGCGATATGCACATGCTACTTCTGTGTGGCATCGGACAGTCTCTGGTAGCTGAACACATCTTCAACTCCTCTCTTTCTCCTCTTAACGCGGCATATCTTTTTTTTTTTTTCTTGTCCTTTGTGTTTTTGAAAACGGCCCCCCCCCTTCTTTCCTCTTTTCTGGCTTGCAGAGCTTCTCACCAGTTAGCTCTACATAAACTAGGCCATTTTTTCATGCGACTCTGATTTCTAAACGTGTTTACTTTTCCCCTTTTTTTGCGCTTTTGCCAGCTTATATATATATAAGTAAATATATAAGCTGTGTTTTTTTTTTTTTTGTTGCTGGCTTGTTGGCAGATTCCTTTTTTGTCTTTTTTTTTCTTTTTTTAGCATCAAGGTGGGTCTAGTTATTATTATTATTATTGCGGTAGTGTAGAGCCATTTTTGGTCCGGCTTTTTTTTTTTTCTCCCCCTTTTTTTTTCCTCTTCCCACCACCTTTTCGCGTTGGCACAGCAGCCAGAATTACTGTGTGAAAGAGAAGAAACGAGGGAGAGAGAACAAAAAAGAAAAAGATCGGGTGTGTTGCTCCATCACTTCTTTCTCTGAGTTGTCTTTCAGTTTTTTCTTTTCGTTTTCTCCTTTTTCTTTCGTTTAGACTTCTCGAAGTAGATTTTGGCGGAGACTGTAGCTTTTTTTTTTTTTTGGCTCTGTTACTATTTGTGCTCGAATTCAACATCCTTGTCTTTTTTCTTCTCAACTTTTTTCGAAATCTGTAGTTTTGTGTGTTTATACCACTAACAAACTCCAGGAAGACTGCTTCTGCTGCAGACTTCTTCTTTCTGTTTAAACAATTTGTTTTTTACTTCTTTTGACCTTTTTTTTTTTCGCCTTTCCAAGTGTTCATCGTACCTGTGTTCCTTTTTCTAATCCCTCCTTGCTCTCTCACTGGAACACTCACGCCTTCGCTGCTTTTCTTTTTTCCCTTTCTTTTTTTTTGTGTCTTCAGCAGCTCTGATCATCTCAGCAGAGCCTCTGAGGTGGTTCGCTCACACTTCAACGCTCTAAAACGCAGACACTACTTTACTCGTTTTCCCGCTCTACAACAGTTAAATTCTTCAGTGGAGGTCGTCTTTGCCCAAGGCTAACCAGTCTCCCCATTTTCTCTCTTTTTTTTTTTTTGCCGTGTCTCTTTTTTTCCTATTAAGCTCTCGTTTTCCCCTTTTTTTTTGGTTTAATTTATCCCTTGTTCATAAGCACCACGGAGATTAGGGTCTACTCGTCTCTATTCTTGCCGTCTACCTATCTCTTTCTCCCTTTATATATATATATATATATTTTCATCTATATATACATATATATATATACATACATATATATCGCTATATACGTATATAGCGCTATTTCTGCGTTTATTCAAAATAATTTTCTTTTTTTTTCCCCCGATTATACGATGCTCCCATCGCTTCCAAGATCTTTATCTGCACGTTCACCAAACGCAACCGCAGAAGGACTCAACTCTTTTAACGAGGTGAACCGGCAGTCCTCCGCCCCAAGTGGCTTTGGGCTCGACATTGCGGCCACCGCAGCCGCCGGAGACGGCGCCAATACCTCGCTGGCGCGTGTGATGCTGGGCGCTAGCGCTGCCGTGGCGGGCAACGGGTGCGCCGCCGCCAAGGCGAGTCGTGAGAGTCGCAACAACAACAGCAGCGCCCAGCATGTATCTCCCAGCACATCCCAGCAAGAAGTTGACGAGGCTGACGCGGCGATCGCGACGACGACGACAACGACCACCACCACCGCCTCCTCCTCTCCACCTCCTGCGCGGCAGGCGGAGCGGCTGCCAGACGTTCACGCCGGCGACCGCGTGGCGCACGACGACTACGACGACAATCCGCTGTGCGCCGCCAGCTCCGCGTCTTTTGCCGCGTCGCCCTCCTTCGAGCATGGGCCGCCAAGTGTGGAGAAGTCAGACAGAACCGCCGCTGCCGACAACGTACACCTGCTCCAGCACATGCAGCAGCTGCTAAGCAGCGGCGCCTCGGCGGTGACACTGCAACAGTGGATCTCTGCGCAGCTGCAGCGCGCTTCCGCCGCGGCAGGAATGGCGCATCCGAATGCGGGCCACTCGCCGTTTTTAGTCCAGGCGCAGGCTGTAGACGGAGCGCTGTCTCTCACCGGTGCGACCACTACAGAGGCCGCCGGCAGCACTCCCAGCAACCCGCGTCGGCCCACCTCTGCGGTGTCCTTCTCGCTTGTGTCGACTTACCCGACTTCGCAGCCTCTCTCGGCGAAGGGCAGTCCTTTCCACACCGCCGGCGTCGGCGCCGTCGTCTCTCCTGTCACACCGAAGCTGGCGGTGAACGAGGAAGATGTTTCATTGGTGCTGATACCGCCGTCGCTGCGGCCGCAATCGCCGTTGGCGGCCGCTGCGACTCGGGTTGGGAGTCGTAGCGGCGCAGGGCCGTCGCCCGCACAGGCTGCCAGCAACGCCGCGTCCCCGGATGATGGTGACGCCGTCGCCGCGGCTGGGGAGTCGGCGTGCACCACCGGCAGCAAGGTGGGTCTCACAGCGAAAACGGCGACTGTGAGCGCCCATATGGCTGCGCCTCCCTCGCCGACGCGCACCGGCGACGGGTCAAAGCTGGTCATGCCCACGCCTGATGCAGCGTGTCGCCATGGCAGCGTTTCTGTCGTCTCTCCACCCCCCGCCAACGCCCACAGCAACAACAATTCAAACACAAACACGTCCACCCCGGTCATCGCGGCGAACAGCGGCGGTTTACTGAAGGCGCCACGCACGCACACACCCGGGCATCAGCAGTGGCGCTCCTTCCACCGCGGCGGTAGCTCATCGGACGCAACGACGCACAACGTCACCAACTTCTCGCAGGCCAGCGCTGCCACAGCGCGACGTGCGCAGGAGACCAATCTGCACGAAATGACAAAGGCAGTTTTCCACGCCACCACGTCGCGGCTCATTGCCGGCGATCAGCGCAGCATCGGGCTGCTGCTGGGCGAGCGCTTCTCCCGTAACCCCGAGTCGATGGTGCGGCGGCTGGCCACGCCGCCCGCCTCCTCCACCACCACCCTGACGCTGAACACCGTGACGACGGCGACGGAAGGCCGGCGGCACAGCAACTGCAGTGCCGGTGACTCCTGCCTCCCCTCCGCGATCTACGACCGCGCCGATCTCTCCACCACGAGCCCGAAGGCCCGCTCCCCGACCATGACAAAGGCCGTGGCGACGGTGCCGCTTGGGCTGGGCTCGAACTTCCAGCCAGGCGAAGCGATTGCAATCGAAGGTAGCCCGCTGCCCTTCCACAGCCAGCTCTACACCGCCGAAGACGCCCCACAGGAGCGGCGGCGCCGCAGCAGCGTGGAGCAGCGTGGCGCGGAGCTTTTCTTCGAGGGGGCTTCAACCGCCGCCACGGGCGTGTCAGAACGCTCGACGCCGATCGACCTTAGTACCGCCTCGACCTCGTGCGCGGCCACCCCGCAGTCGATGACGCCGTCCGCGGCTGGCGTGTCGGCACACCGCGGCCACTGCGGCGGCGGAGTGTCGCTGCTGAACCCATCCGCCTTCGGCACCCGGCGGCACCGCACGAGCCCACACAGCAGTGAGAGTACGTCGACGCTGCCGAACTCGGTTCCTGGCACTGCCGGCACGCTGACATGCGGGCAGGACGCGCTCTTCCCCCAGCACTCGCCGCTCGTGTCGCCTGCGGTGTCGCCCGTGGCGGGCGCGGCGGCGGCGGCGGGCAAGTTGGGCGTCAACGCCGCCGGTCTGCACTCGGACGGCCACCACAGTCTGAGCCCACCATCGGCGGTGGTGGCCGCCTACTCCGCCTCCGACGCCGCGCTGCCGACGGCCGCGGAGGACGAGGAGGAGCTGCCGAGTCCGGTGGCCGGCGCGGCCAAGCGCACCACCCTGGCGAACATCATTCCGCTGATCGACGTGGTGGGCGAGGGCGATGAAAGCACTTCTGCCAACACGATGGCGGCGGACCTGTCCAACAGCGCCTCCGGTCGCAACAAGGGCTGCGGCAGCAACGTCAACAACAACAGCAGCAGTAACGTCGCTGCCGTGACCGTGCCTGGGTCTAACGACGGGCAGCTGAGCAAAGGCTTGCCGCGTACATGGGGCATGGCGGCAGCCTCCCCCACACAAGCAGATTCAGCAAACGCGGGCAACAACAGCAACGCCGCGACACTGCCACCGGTGAACGCCTCCGTCACGTCCTTTGCGTGGATGCAGTCTTCCTCCAACATGCTCAACGCGAACGCGTCGGACTCGTCTCCGCTGACGGCGACCAGCTGCGGCACGCCGGGCTTCAACCACATGCACCACCACCTCCACCACCACCGCACCACACAGCCCTACTGCCGCGTAGCAAGTTTCATCTCCAACACGAGCAGCCACCTCGGCACCAACGCCAGCGGCTCGCACGCAACATACTCGGAAGGCCGCAGTTTTTTCTCCCTGGGCGAGGACATGCAGAGCTTCGAAAGCAGCCGTGTGTCGTGTGTGTCGGGTGGCCGCGACGGGCCGCTCACGGGTGCCGGCAACAACCGCCTCTGCCACTCCTCCGTACTGCATCTTAGTCACACTTCGGTGAACGGTGGCATTAACCCGATGGCGGACGGCGTCATGCCGGACTTTGTGTTGGACGGTGCGTCGGCGGCCAACCGCCGCCCGGGTCCGCGCTTCCTGCGCACGTATTGCCGCCACAGTCCTGTCCGCGTTGCGGAGTCAGTCACGGAGGAGGCTTTGGCGCAGCTCGGCATCCCCTACCTCTCCAACATTGACGAGGCCAGCAGTCCGATGAACGTGTTGCACCTCATGGACACCTACAACTTCCGCGACTGTCGCGCCTTCTACGTTGTCGTGTGCTTGAATGTGATGCTGCGCTACAACCTGGTCCGCCGCTTCGCCTGGGACACGCAGAAGCTGAAGAAGTTCCTCGAGGTCGCCGCGTCGTTCTTCCGCGACGGCAACCCGTTCCACCACCTCGTCCACGCGACAGACTTGGTGCTCGGCGCGCACCAGTGGCTGTGCGAGGGCACCACCGCCGCGTCCCTCTCCGATGACGAGTTGGCCGCGTTTCTTCTCACCGCCTTCACGCTCCAGCTCACCCACTGCGGCATCGACAACCGCCTCCTTACGCAGCTGCGACATCCGTATGCGATGATGTGCAGCTTCACGTCGCCGCAGCAGGGGGCCATTGTGGCGCTGGTCTTGGCGCTGCTGCGCTACCCGGAGCTGCACTTCTTCCCGGACCCCGGTTCCGCCGCCGTGCACGCGGACGTGCACGGCGCCCCGCTCGACCCGTCGACGACAGAGACGGCGTCAGCAAACGTGGCCCACGAGTGGACAGCCAGCCGCGAAACCAAGCTCTTCGACATGCTGTCAGAGCTGGTGATGGCGACGGACCTGCGCAACCACGCCGTGCTGCAGCAAGGCATTCTGCGCATGGCCGAGGAGAACGCGCAGCGCCACGGCTGCCTCTGCGCCGGGGCGCCGCTCTCACCGTCGCGCACCACGGCGAAGTCGGGCCGCCGCGGCGGCAGCGGGACGCCGAGAAAGGGGTCGCGCAGCGAGGTCGGCGGCAGTCGTTTCCACACCTGCGCCTCCCCTCCTGCCTCCGCCTCACCGAAGCAGTACCGGACCTCCGCTAACGGCCACATCTGTCTGAACTGCTGCGCCTACGTGACGGAGGACCACGTCCCGGATGTGCTGAAGGGCGTGTTGCACTACCTGGGGTTCCCCTTCCTCTTCCGCACCTACGAGAACTACGTGTCCGGCAGCCTCATGTACGTCGCCGAGATGTACCGTCAGAGCGAGGTGGAGTACAAGCTCTTTCAGCAGCAGCAGGCGGCAGCCGCGGTGGACGCGAGCGAGTCCTTCAGCAGCACGAGCTCCCAGCCTAATGCGGTCAGTGTGGAGGCGTTCATCAAGAGCACCTCCACCGGCAACCCGCAGCACGACGCCGAGCTCGACAACTCCACGGCAACCTTTGCCACCGCCGTGATGGAAGAGGGCAAGCCGTGGCGGCAGGACGTCGTCCACGCCTCGACCATCGCCTCGCTGCAGCGCCGCCACAGCACGGAGCAACCGGGTTCCGTCTCGCACCCGCGCCGCTCTACAGTTACGGTGGCCGAACAGCTCCACACGGCACCCGGCGAGGCTGCATTGAGCCGCCCCCGCTCAGATAGCGACGACCTCGCCTCGACATCGACCGGGGCCCCGTCGACCAAGGCGCCACGCGTGCGTCCGCTGATCGGACACGGCCGCGACATCCTGCTGATCGGCGTGGAGGACCTGAGCTTGC
This sequence comes from Lotmaria passim, assembly GCA_037349495.1. Lineage (NCBI taxonomy): Eukaryota > Euglenozoa > Kinetoplastea > Trypanosomatida > Trypanosomatidae > Lotmaria > Lotmaria passim. Next base: position 447,369 of record CP140209.1, read on the forward strand.
CTTTCGTCGAGCTATTCGCGCCATACCTGCCGGAGTCGTGGGTGCGGGCGACCTACTTGAACCATCAGACCTTCACCGTGGCAATGCCCTCACCAGAGGAGTACGATGAGGCGGTGAACCGCATGCTCGATTTGGCTGACGAGGGTGAGGAGGAGATTGTGAAGCGGCAGGAGGAGGATGCGGGGTCTAAGGAGTTGATGTCGATTGTGCCGTGGCTGCTGTTGCGCCGTATTTGCCCGTCCAACCCGGATTGGACACCGAACAAGGACGGCGTGCTGCGACGAGTGATTACGGAGGTGGTGAGGAGCACGGAGTGCCTGATGGCGCAGTTCGAGTCGTAGCGACGGAGTGAAGAGCACGCTGAACGACGGAGAGCATTTGGCGAATAGCTGCAACTTTGGCCAAGAAAGAGAGAAACATATGTGTTTATCTACTTTCATATAGCTACTTTTGGCTGTATAAACGTTTTTTTTTTCTTTGGCTTCGATCACACAAAAAGAAGCTCTCGCTTTTTTTCCCCTTTTTTTTTTCCTCATAACAGTCTATAATTGTCGTTGTCGTGTGTGTGTGTGTGTGTGAGTACACATATATATCAAAAAAAGGGAAAAAAAAAGAAAAGCAACAAAAAAAGGGCCAGCCAGTGCCCTTTTTTTCTCTCTCTACAAAGAAAAACTGTTTTCCCTCAGTGATAATTAGTGCTCTATTTTTTTTTTTTTGTTGTTGTTTAGTTGCCTATCGTCTCGTTTTTCTCCTCGTCCTTATCTTTTTTCCCTTTTTTTTTTATGCGTGTAGTACATAGAACAGAGAAAGGACCGCCAGAGAGAAGAAACAACAACAACAACAACAAAAAAAAAAAAAAAAAAGAGAGCCGGCAGACCGTCTAATTGGAGATCTTGGTGGTTTGTTTGTTGTTATTATCAATTTTATTTTTTATTTTTGTTGTTGTCCTGCTTCTCTGTGTTTATCGGACCGACGCACAGTCAACTGTACAGCTGGACTCTGTTTTTTTTTTTTTTGCTTCTCTTTTTCTTGCTGTTGTTCGTGTTTCTTCTTTATCTGTAGACGGCCGTGCTGTCTATTTTGATTTCCTTTTTTTCTTTCTAACTGTTTTGTGTGGGCCACTAGTTGACTTTAGTTGTATATATACATGTATGTGTGTGTGTGTGTGTGTGTGTGTGTTTTCACTTATTTTTTTTTTTTGCGCGACAGTTGCGTTTTATCCAAAGCATCTAAGCTTTGAAGAAACAAAAACAAAAAGAAGAAAAGTAAATGCAACAGCAACAACAACAACAAAAAAAAAAAAGAAAAATGAAGCAGAGCACTCATGATCACAAACATGGGGTAGCTTTGTTTCGTTTTTTTTTTTTCTCATTTGCAGTCACAGCTGGCTAGCACAGGGGAAAAAAAAAGAAAAGGAAAAGAAGGGCAGTGCTTTAAGCTGAGCTACTTCTTACGGTTTAAACGTATGTGTTAAGGTGTGAGGGTTTTTTTTTTTAGTACCACCTTCTCTTCCTCTCAGCAGTGTAGTTCTCTTTATGGGGACAGCTTCGCTGATCTTCAGGTCTTTCATCGGAACCTGCTCTCACCCGCTGCCTGTGTGTGATGGCTGCATTGCTCACGTGTAGCGACGCCGCGCTCACAAACTTTCACACCTCTCTCCTCGTCCCCGTTTTTCTCTTTTTTTTTTTTACTTGGAGTTTCTTTCTCCCCCCTTATTTCTTCCGTGCGATTGCGACGGTGACAACACGAATACGGACTCGCCTCCGCACTCCTCTGAATGCACATTCGTACACGCACGTCCACAATTGGCGCGCATTTGGTTGCTGATGCACATATATTCTCCTTGTGTATGACTGCTTTTTTCTCTTTTATATACACACATACACATACTTGATCGTTGCATCTCTTCTCTTCAAAGCAAGCCGTTTCACTCCACGATTTGTCGGGTGGCGCTCTCCATCCTCTTTTTTGTTCTGCGGAAGTGAAGTAAAAAGAGTTGAGGCGTTTCCTCTCCACGCGCTCTTTTCTTTTTTAATCTCCGCTTTTTTAATTGCTCTTGCTTTTTATTTTTTGGTTTCTTTTTTTTTTTTCTGTGTTTTTTTTTTCTTCTCTGCTTTTCATAGTCTTCGGTCTTTTCCGTTTCGATTACCGCTCAAAAAATCGTGTATTGAAAAAAGCAAAAACAAAAATAGTTGGCATTTTTTTATGGGCTTTTGTGCCGCGCTTTAGAGTACATTCGCCTCTTACGAACTCTTCGCTTTTCAATTACAATAACTTCAAGTGTGTCTTCTTTTTTAATTTGTTTTTTCCTCTTTTTTCTTTTTATCGACAGCTAGAACAGTGCTACGCTGCGCAAAGCGCAGGCGCACAGACACACGCACATGCGTATGTGTAAAGGAACGACACACCACTGAAGTGAAGAAAAAAAGAAGCTAATATATCAGTGCCTGAAAAAAAAAACGAAGTTGCAGTGAAATAGGTAAGAGCAACGAGGAGGTTTCCTCTATATATTTTTGCTTGAATTCCTTGATAAGCTGAAAACGGTATTTTTTAGTTTCTCCGCACGGCTCAGGTTGGTCCGCGCTCATCACCATCATCATTTTTATTTGTAAATAACTTTTATTTTTTGCCCTTTTTTTTTTCCACCGCATCTCTCTCTCTTTCATTTTCATCCAAAGTTATGAAAAAGAGAAGGAGCAAAACAAAAAAACAAAAGAAGACTCGTCAAAAGTGAATATTATAACTTCTTTGTGCGCACTACTGCCGGTTGTTTGGTGTCCATTTATGTGTGTGTGTGTGCGTATGTGTGTGTCAACCCCCCCCCCCCTTCCATAGCTCTTTCTTTTTTTTTCCTTCTTCTTGTTGCTTTTCTCCCTTTCCAAGCACCAACGTCTGCTTCGCACAAAAGGAGGAAGAGGGAAAGAAAGAAAGAAAAAAAACCAACTCTTCGTCGGTCTTGAAAGAGAGACCATATGCAGATTCTGTGAGACACTTTACAGCCCGCGAATCGTAAACAACAACCCCTCCAAGAAAGTGAATTGGGAGCCTTTCGTACGACACACATACAAAAAAAAAAAAGATCGACTGGTGGGTGTAATTCCCTCCGTTGAGTGTTACTGCCGCCGCGCACCTTCCGGCCTTTTTTTTTCTTTTTTTTTTCTTTTAATTTTGCTTGTTTCTTCCGTGGAGAGGCTCCAAGAGAAAACTGTATGTATGCATATATGATGCTATACCCAAGAAAACCAGTTTATTAGCAATTGTGTTAAAGAGCTTCCTCTTTTTTTTTCCTTTGTTTTGTCTTCGCTTCGACATCTCAATTTTTTTTTTTTTCTCCCTTGCAAAGCGCACCACTGGCATTTTCGTTTTCTGGAACGGCAACGCCACCAGGAAAAGGCTGAGACTTCGCTATCCAAAAGGTTTTAACTGTTTTTCTTTTCTTTTTCTTTTTCTTTCTTTCCTTTTTTTTTTCGTCCGTGCTTTTGGACTGCTCACATACTTTTTTTTTTGTTTACTTTTTTTTTGGTGCACACATTCTTAGCTACGAAAAAAAAAAAAAAAGAGAAGAGAGAAATGAAAAGAGCGTTTTTTTTTTCATTGTTGGTCTCGTGTTTTTTTTTTTTTCGCTTCGAATCTCGTTCTTGAGTCGTGAAAAGCAACAGCAGCCCAAAGAAAAAAAAAGCTACCCTGCTGCTGTGATTTGTCGCCTTTCGCATTTGACCAGAAGAGAGTAGTCAACGTTTTTGCCCTCTCTCCTTTTTTTTTTCCTGAGTGTCTTTTTAAAGAAGAGAGAAATCCTGTAAAAAACAAAACAAAACAAAACACAATTTCATTTGTGGGCCGCCTTGGCTTAGACCTCTTTTTTTTTTGTTGTTGTTTTGTCTATTCTGAAGTGGAGAGGTTTCGTCTAGTTCGCGTTCTGCCTTGAGTTAGTATAATTGCTGCTGACGTTCTGTTTTTTTTTTTTCATTCTGTTAGTGTGTATTCGTATGACGCTTTCTAGCCGCTCCCTCTTGTTATGGGAGCGTACACCAGACGCAAGTGAAGCGTTACCCGCTGCGGCGGCCCCCAACCACTCGCATTCTGCGTCCACCGTGGCTTATCATTCCATTGCGCCGTCGTACGACCGCCTCGAGTCGTACACGCAAAGTACCGCGACAGGGACATGGAACACCTTCTGCACAAGCCACTCCAGCGCCCACGGCCCCGCCCTCATCTCCTCCACCCTGCCTGGCAGCAACGGCGGTGCCCCGTCGGCTGGCTTTCCATACCGGTGGAAGTCAGGTGTGATGAGTCGCACCCCGCGCTCCAGTCTGCAGCCCACTGCGAGCAGTAAACCACCACGCCTGCTGACCCGTCACACGATGACGCCTCTGCTGCCCACCTCGGAGGAACTGCTGCGGCGTGAGCTGGGCGACGTCCCGGTGCGCGCGGACTCCCCGGCAATGGAGGGTACCGCTGTCTTCAGCGGCGATCTTTCTTCCGCGGCGCAGGAGCGCACCTCCGCGGCACTCACGTCTGCGTCGACGGCGCCGCCGCCGCTGCGGCTGTTGCAGCGCTGCGTACGGCAGGACGGCAGCGGTTTCATGCAGCATGTGCAGACGCGGTGCAAGATGGCGATGGTGCCGCCTCGACCGTGCGAGATGCACGGCGCCGTCACCCCAGGCTGCGCCGCCTACTTTGGCCACGCTGTTCCTGGCACGCGACGCATCACCTCCAAGCGCCATCTTGCTTCGGTGCCCGACGGTGACGCGGCCGCGCCGCGGATGGTGAGGCGGCAGTGGCACTGGTCGGACGGCGCGTCAGCAAGCGAGGCTGCAGGGAGCAGCAGCGCTGGCAGCGTCAACATTGGCAGCCCCAGCAGTTCCACTGCCACTGCTGGGGCGAAGGGTAATGGTGCGGTCGGTGTCACGATGGAGCGATGCCGTCTCGCCAGCAGCTGTCTTGCCTCCATCGCCGGCACGTCGCCTTTCCCTTCACCAAACTCCGCGCGAGGGACTGCAGCAGCAGCAGCAGCAAGCATGGGTGTCAACCGTGGTGGCCTTCACACGGTTCTGGTGGGCAGCAGCAGCAGTGGCGGCTCCAACAGTAACGGCGCAGACTTGCTCGCCACACACGCGGCTCCGGCGTCTCCTTTGGCAGTGAGGAACTGGCACGCTGACGGCAGCGCGGATGCAGTAGAGCACCGTAGAAACGGAGCAGACCGCGGTGCTGACGGAGTTGCCGATGATGACAGTGACGGTGAGGACCACCCTCGCCGCAGCAGTGGCAGCAGCATTGACGCCCATTCTTCTTTTCTTCGGTCAGTAACAGGCGTGGAAGCAGATGCAGACCCCTCTCTAAGACAGCAACAACAGCTGCCGGCGCGCTCTTGCCTTTCCGCCTCTTCCACCGCGGAACCGCGGCGGCGTGCCTCCGTGGACGATGACATTCCGCCAGCGGAGGCCAACAGCACCGCCAACGTGTTGCAGGCGAAGATGTCGGCAGTGGCCATCCACGGCACCCCCGCCAGCGTCCTCTCTCCGCTCATGTCTGTCCCGCTGGCCCGCAGCGCACTCGCCACGCGTCGCTACCACCGCACCTTTGCCGAAGAGTCCGTGGGCTTTCAAGAACCGCTACTGTCTGCCGAGTCGTCGTCGGCCGTAGTGAGTGATGCTGGCACATCAGAGCGCTTCGCCACGTCCGCGGCGGCGGCGGCGGCGCTGAATGAAGAAGCGTCACAACAGACATCCCTGTCTTTTTCTCTTTCCTCCTCCTCTTCCGCCCCTGGGGAAGAAGGAGAGGAAGCGCTGCAGCGTCTACTGCCGCGGCCGCCATCGTCAGCGCGCGTGGCAGCCAACACTGGCTTCTTCGGGGGTTCGCCAACGTCGTTCAACCCGCACACCTTCCGCAGTGAAAGCGTGCTGAGCAGTCGGCAGGGCAGCTCGGTGGTGGCGGCGACGACGTTCGCCGCTACGCCTGTTTCAACAACCACGGCGACCGCCTCCCCGGCTTCCCCGCTGGTTTTCCGAGCGATGCAGCCGACAGTGCTGTCCCGCGGCGACGACCCACCCTCGCGGCAGTCGCTGACGTCGTCTCCATCCTCCTCGCCCGCAGCTTCGGCGGCGCAGGGCGAGCATGTCAGCCGTGCAGCGACCACCTCACCCGGTGTCCCGCATGCGCCGGAGTGGGCAGTGGAACACCGACCGCTCTCGCAGCTGTGCTTGCACGGCAACACCTTTCCTCTCTCCAGAGCAGGTGCGTCGGCGGGTGCGGTGACGACTCGCGGGCGTGCCCCCTTTGCCGCTGCTGCTGTTTCCACTTCCACACCCATCGTGGCTGGCGGGGTGCCCTCGTCGGTGTCTGACTTTCGCAGCCATGGCGCTGTGCGACCCAGCTTCAGTGTTACTTCCTCACCAGTGTCGACGACGCCGGCCACGTGGGCGACCACCGCGGCGGCGACGACGTCGCACACCGCCACGCTTCCCCCACTGCCCTCGCCGCCGTTTTTGCCGCCGGCGCTCGCAAACGCGCAGGACCGCCCGTCGTTGTCGTCGCCGCTGCGACGCACGCCGAAAGCGCCAGCGGTCTCGCGCTCTGACAATCTGTCTTTCACCTTCCACTCCCTTCCCTCCCCATTGTTGAGACTTACGAACGCAGGACCACAAGGCACCCTCTTTCCCAGCCAGACGCCGAACGCAGGCTTCCTCAGCGCTCCGCATCAGGGCAGCCACCGCCGCCGCCGCAGCAGCAGCGGCGGCTGCATCGCTAACTTGGGTGCGGATGGCAGCTTGACGGCAGTGCGGTCTACCGTGGCGAGTGCGGAGGCGTTCCTCACAGCAGCGCCGGACCACGCGGCCGCCGGCCAGCCAAAAGAAGAAGACGAAGAGAAGCAAGACACGGATGTGCTGCTCGTGGTGCCGTCGGGCATTGCCGTGACGTCGAACACGAGCGTGGCGACCGATCGTTTTAGCTGGAGTACCACGGCGCCACCGGACGCGGCGTTGGCCGTCGTGGAGCGACGCGTTCGAAGTGTCACGGAGACGACGACGACGGCATCGTCGGCGGAGGTGGATGAACGTATCATAACGTACTTTCCAGTGCACACCGACGTGTTGAAGAAACAGGGTGGTTTCTTCGCTGCCGTCTTGGGTGACACCGGCAGCCCGTACGTGCGCAGCGCCCCGGACGAGTATGTGAATCTGGCAGACCTTCCGCGGACGACCACCGAGGCGGTGCTGCTGCACACAGGGACGACGACGACAAACGACATTGTTGGGCGAGACAACCTGTCAAGCCGCGTCGACGACAGGTCGGACAACGAACTGTCCTTAAGCTCAGATCGCGGCTCACGCGGCTGGCGGTGCCTCTTGGCGGACGACGAGCGAAGCAACAACACCAACACCTGCTCTTCGACTGGCCCACTGATGAGCCAGCCGCCGTTCGGCACGCGTCCGGTTTTCCATGATGCCACGCCGCCGCCAACGCGGGTGCCGGTGTACCACTTGCGCGGTCCTGGCTGCGATGAGGGCGCCTTAACGCAGCAGCCGTGGCGGCACCAGCAAAGCGCGGCGGAGGGTATGGCAAGGCCGCAGCTAACGACCGCGGGCGTTGCGCAGCTGCTTCACTACTTCTACACTGGCGCCCTACCACTCTTCCACCATCGCGACGACATCGTTAGCGCCTGCCGCGGCGTGTCGGCGGTGACGGAGGTGTCGAACTTCGCATGGCAGTTTGCAGAGGTTTTTTCGATCGCCTACTACGCCAGCCTCAACTCCCTCACCGAGGCCATGCTAAACGTGCTGTGGCGTCTGATGGGGGTGCTGCCGGACGTACTGCCGATGTGGACCGCCGCGGTGGAGTGGCGTCTGCCGGACATGCAGGCCCTCTGTGAGCAGTGGGTTGAGAACCACCTGAACGTGTTTCTGCGGACGAACACACAGCGTGGGCTGTGGCGTGGACTGCGCATGCGTTACGTGGAGCTGCTGGTGTCGCTACGCTCCTCAGCCGTGCAGAAGGCGGCAGCGGAGCATCCGCCGCCTCTGCAGCTGGAGGGCTTCCCCGCGTCCGTGAGCGGGGACGACAGCGACGCGGCAGAGGCCGCAGCGACGACTGACGCATCACTCCACAACGCTAATCCTAGCAGAGGTAATGCGGGTAATCACAACAGCACGAGCGCCGCCGCCTCTCCCTTCTTCGGCTGGTCCGTTCTTTCCAGCACACTACCGCTATCAAGCGCAAGTCGCAGTCGCTACCCGCTGCTATCGCCGTCGGCTTCCGGCGGAGCTGTCCTGCCAGACGGGGAGATGGGCAGCAGCACCACCAGCGTGCCTCGCACAACGTCCCCCCCTCCACCACTTCTACAGCTCACAACAGCAGCAGCAACAACAACAACCACAGCAACACCGCCATCGTTGTCGTCGCCGACGTCGGCGCGGAGCCACCCGGCTTCTTTGTCGACGTCGCCTGCCAGCCGCGTCGTGCATCTTCACGAGTTGTCCACGCTCCACCCCTTCGCCTCCAGCCGCCGCGTCTACGAAGACACCGTCTCCCCTGCCTCTTCCCCGGCTCAGCACAACGGCCTAGCCGCGCCGACGGTCTCGTTCCGCGCGCAGCTGAACGATAGCCGACTTCAGCTTCGCTTGCACAACCTTAACAACATCAACAGTAATAGCAGCGCCACCAACAACACTGGTGACGCGCTCCGCGGCAACAACGGCCTCCGTGCCAACCTCGGCAGCACGCCGCGGGTGCCCTCCGCCCCGTCATCGCCGTTCACTAGCGCAAGCTGGATGGTGGTGCCACCGACGTTGCAGCTGCTGGCGGATGGGGCTTGGCGCATCGGCGGCTACGGGCGGCTGTACACCGTCGCGTCGCGCGTGACGCTGGAGGAGCGGCAGGCGGCATGGCTGCACGCCGAGCACGAGCGGTACCGCGAGGACTGCACGCTGGAGGAGGTGCTGCTGTCAGAGGAGGAGCTGCTGGAACGGTTGTGGACGTGGTGGACAGCCTACGCCGAAGATGTGGCCAGCCGCGGCCGCAGCGTGGATGAGGAAGAGCGGGCGGTCATGGCTGCTATGCTGCGTGAGGTGCGCCTGAGTGAGGTGAGAGAGGCGGTGTTGGCAGCGTCGTCGTCGGCGGAGTCGCGGACAACGCTGCTGGCAGTGTTAGAGGAAGCGCAGTGCTTCCTCAGGGACAACCCTGAACCAATGCAGCTGTACGAGGTCTCGATGTGAGCGATGGCGGTGCAGGCTGAGCATTCTTTTTTTTTTTCTTTTTGTCCAACATGAAGGAGCTTCTTTTATTTCTTCAGTTCTTTTGCCCCCTTTTTTCCTGTGGTGAATTACCAGTTTTTTTTTTTTACGTGTCAAGGGAAAATGATGGGTATTTAAAGAAAAAAAAAACCAGTAAAATAAGTAAAAGCACACAAAACAAGCAAAAAACCACCCGAAAGAATGGGTGGAAAGGGGAAAAGAACTGAGGCAGCCAAGAAAGGAGGATATAGTTAAAAAAAAAAAACCCTCCGTTACACTGTTGTTTTTGATGTTTCTCCTTTTTTTTTTTGACACTGTGCAGCACGTGGTGTGTGTGCCAGTTTTTCTGAATGACATACGCTTTCTAACGTGAGCCCCCTTTTTTAAATGTTCGCCAGCACTTCTCCATTTTTTTTTTTTGCTGCCTCGCTTCCCTTCTTCTTTTGCTTTTTTTTTTCCCGTATTGTTGCGCCTCGCTTCGTCATCTTGGCTCTCTTCCTTCAGTTTAGGAAGGTGCACATTCTACGCTCACACGAACGCCCTCGTCTGTTCTTTCTTTTTATTTCCTTTAAAGGCAGGCGCAGCTTGTGTTTCTTGGCTTCTCTTGCTGCAGATTTACTCTACGTCGTACGTTCGAGTCTCTGACCCCCCCCTCTCTTTCTCTCTCTTTTTTTTTTTATTTTTCTCGCTTTTTCTTTTCCTGTTCACAGACCCCCTTTTTTTTTCTTTTCTTTTCTTTTCTTGTTATTCTTACAGCTTGAACGCACGCGCGCAGCGTAACACACACACACACAAAAAAAAAAAAAAAACAGAAAAAGAATGAGCAACACCATGCTGCCCGCGAAGCCGTTGTGCAACCTCGACGACACGTGGGAGGATGCGATGACGCTGTTCAAGGACTCCCTCAAGGGCGAGCCCACGTGGAGCTGCCATTGCCTGGATGGCGTGGACAAGGAAGTCATCTTGTCTGCCCCGGAGATCATGGACCCCAAGACGGACTCCGGCTTCGGCTGCGAGAAGGTCCACTCCCTCACCCACCTCCTCGAGTCGGGCGAGATCCCGTCTGCAGCGACGATCGCGACGGAGGCGGCGCTGCTGGACATGATGGACTATATCCACGTGAAGGAGCTAACGTACCTGCAGGGCTACTCGTTGACGCAAAGCTACCTCGACTTCCCCTACTTCCTCCGCATGGACCTGCTCAAGACGCAGAACCCGACCCTCTACGCGTACTGCCGCGGTGTGCGGCGCTGCCTCGACTGCGTGCTGCGCGCCGTCTTCTCGACGACCAACCGCAGCGATGAGGAGTTCATGCTGGTGCCGCCTAAGCTGGACCGCCAGCCGGACTGCACAGTGGACGAGATTCTCGCGGAGCTCGAGACAGCAGCGGCGAAGGCGTCGAGCCCTGCCGTGGCGGCCCGCCTACGCTTTCGTAAGTACTTCCTGTCTGCCATCTCCCTCCTGCTGGAGGCGAAGAAGAAGACCGACGTGGAGGCCAGCTGCGACATCTGCCAGGAGGCGTTGGCGCTGCTCGAGGGCGACCTGTACAAGCGCACCGCGGAGCCGGCGCCGGAGCCGAAGCTGCTGCGCGAGAAGGAGGTTGCCTTCTGGGTGAGCGTCATTATCCCGACGGTGGCGCTACCCCCGACCAGCTTCGCGGATGCGATGGCCGCGTACAAGCAGATGCTGCAGCAGCTCATTTCCTTCAAGACTCTGGTCAACATCGAGTCCCTCGCCTGCATCGCCGACTTCATTCAGAACTTCGGCACCCAGCAGCCGCTGCTGCCGGTGCGCTCGCTCTGCGCCGTCGTGCTCTTCAGCAAGGACCCGAACGAGTCCTTCCTGCACGGTCAGCCGCTGCACCACCGCCTGCTGGAGACCCTCTCTAACAAGTACGGCGCCCCCTTGTACCAGAAGATCTTCGAGAGGGACGAGGCGATGGTCGATGGCGTGGTGAAGTACCGGGTGAAGCTGACGATGGATCCGTCCAAGATCACGCCGGACTACTTCATGTTCCTGCGCCAACAGACAATCGACACGATGGCGCGCTGGACGCGGGAGGCGTGCAAGCTGTATCTCGTTTTTCTTGAGACAATGCTGTGCAACCGCGGACTGGCGCACCGCCGTATGATGAACCTGATGACGGACCTCATCCACTTCCAGGAGCAGTCCTACACGGCGGACCTCTCCATCTTCCTCGCGAACGCCCCTGGTGTGTCGACGGAGCTGGAGGCTGAGTGCATTCGCTGCAGCACCGTGCTGACGCTCTTCTCGAACGACTACGTGCTGCGTGCGATGGAGATCATCATGAACTTCCAGGTGGAGCTGGACCTGCTCTCGCAGGGCGAGCTGGTGCCGGCGCTGTGGTATATCAACTTCGCGCAGCGGGCCCAGGTGGAGAACTTGTCCGCGCTGGCGCTGCAGAGCACACAGTTCATCCCGAAGACGCTCATCAACAAGCGCACCCATGTGCCGGTGCATAACCTGGCGCTGACGACACGAACGGTGGCGAAGATGGACCTCGCTCGCGACGGCATCCTTGACGCGTGCTGCTCCCTCTCCGATGCCACCTACCTCTCCGCCTGTCTCATGGAGAAGAAGAACCTCATTGACCTGGTGAGCGCGCCGAAGCACTCGCTCATCTCTGTCGAGAACGTCTTCAATCACCGCCTGCTGCTGTGCTACGGTCAGCTGCGCAGTCCACCGCTCCGCTCCTACGAGCGCTGCATGAGCGGGAAGCCGTCTCTCGAGGACGTCAGCAAGATTCCGATGTACGCGAAGAAGGCGGCCGAGGTGGCCAGCAACGCGTCGGAGAAGCTAAAGGCGATTCTCTCCACTAGCACCATCGACGACGTCCGCAAGAGCACGATTCGCCGCACGGCGGAGGGCCTGGAGAAGACCGCGCGCATGGTGGCCGTTTCGCTGCTCGCCTTTGCGACGGCGTGCGAGAGCGACGAGGAGTTGAAGGACTACTGCGTCACGGTGGAGCGGCCAGGGCTGCCGAGTGCGCTGACCTTTGCTTTCCACAAGAAGAAGGAGGTGACGGCGTAAGCGAAGAAGAAAAAAAAAAAAAAGAAGAAAAGAAGGCGGAAGGCAACAAGGTGGGGGGGGGGAAAAAAAAACAATCAGTACTTGGCTTAAAAGAAGAGAAAGAGAGAGAAGAAAATAAGCTATCGTTCTTGATCTTCTTTTTTTTTTTTTGAGTTTAATTTATTACCTTGTTGTTGATTGCTTGGGTATTTGTGTTGAGGAGTTTTTTTTTTTTTTTTGGCCACCATACTACACTGGCGTTTACCACTGCAGCAGGTTTAGTTTGCTGTTTCCAGTTCTTTTTTTTTTTTCTTGTGTGTAGCGCATGGATAATTTAACCTATTTTTTTTTTTTCCACTTCGCCGTTGTTTGTGTTAGTGTGGTTTGGGTGTATGAAGGCGATGCGTTGTTTTTTTTTTTTTTTGCTTTGTTTTCTTTAGTGTGTCTTAAAGTGTAGGAAGGAGATAGAAAAACAAGGAAGGGAAAAGCCAAGAAATATATATACATATATATATATAGATATATATATAGATATATATATATGTATATATGTATATATATATATATGTATATTTGGTTCCGTCTTTTCTCCGTCTCTTTTCCTTTTCCTTTTTTTTTCTCTTCCCCGAATGATGTGCAAGCCTTCAAATGTGGCGCAGAAGTGGAGCGTCGTTGTAGCATCCCTTTTTTTTTCCTAAGCAACAATGAAAGCTGTGCTGTTTTTGTCCGTTGACCGGTGGACCACGTGTTGGGTTTCTTTACATTTCTGACTTAATTAAGAGTTTTTATTTTATGTTGGCTTAATTCTTCACTATTGGCGCTGAACGGAATGCGTGTGGCTCTCTCACGAGAGAAAATCAAAAAAGAGAAGACAGAGTTTAAGCAAATGAAAGCGAACACACACACACGCTTGGATTGGTCTGTGTGCGAGGGTGTGGTCGTGGGGCGTCGCGACGTGCTGCACGCGTTATCGCAGATTTCGTGCCGAGATGTCTCACGAAATGGCGAAGGCGCTGCGCTGTTGTCATTGCTTGTTTCAAATCCCTTCTCTGTGTGCGTTCGTGATGGATGACACAGCACACCAAAGAGACGGGGCGGGAGGGAATCGCGTAAAAACTACTTTTTTATTTGTATATGTATTTTGCTCTCGTTGCATTCGCGGTTCAAGCCAGATGAACGGGACCAGAGCAAACGAAGGGCAGGCACTATCCAGATAGAGAGAAAGAAAAATGCTGCGCACATGCTTTGCTGTGCTTGCCTGCCTTCTCCTTTTTTTTTTTTTTTGTAAAGGCTGCACAGCTGTGTCTGAGTTCTTCCTTGGCTTCTACTTCACCATTCGCTCTTTTTTCTTTTCTTGTCTGGCCTGCTGCCCTGTTTCCTCCAGAAAGCACAAAGAACAAAACGAAAAGGAGATTTGGCGGTTTACACCAAGTCTCAACTTAGAACCACGAACAGCAGCAACAACAACAACAACAAAACAACAAAACAACAACAACAAAAAAAAAAAACAAGGAAGCGCTAGTCACGATTTCGTTTATCCCCTTCACGAGGCTATTTCTTTTCCTTTTTTTTTTTTCACATTCTCCTTTGATTTCAAACGTGATCGATCGCGGTGAAGTGTTGAACAATGAGTGGAATTCGTGTAGCTGCTTTTAGCAAGTATTTCGCGGTGGGTGGGCTCTGCGCTGCTGTCCTGTGCGCTCGCAACGGAGCGTACCTCATCGCAGAAGACTCCGAGCAGTTCCAGCGCACCTGCGAACGAGTCGCCGGCTACGCTGATGAGGCGACCGCGCTAGAACAGTACATCATGTCTAATGGGCTGTCGTTTGCCAAGATAGAGACGGGCATGAACCTGGTATGGCCGTCATTAAAGTAGCAGTGTGTGGAGCAGCGGCAGCGCTCCGTATCGTTACAAAGATTGTGTGTTTTGGGTGAGGGAATATACGTGCACGTCTTTCAAGCGAATCCAGGCAGACACAGACACACACAGACACACACGCAATTCACATGTTCTGTAAGAGCAGAACAGCAGTAATACCAGCAGCAGTACCAATGTTGTAAGATGCCCCTGCTCCTTTTTTTTTTTTTTACTTCAGCTTGTAGGAGAACGACACATGCCTTATGGAATAGGCCGCAGAGAGAAAAGAAACACAAAAGAAAAATGACTTCACTGTCGCTTAAAGTTGAGAGGGAGAGAGCTTATTAGCAGGTAGAGAGAAAAAAAAAAAGACGATTCACGAGAATGTCACCACTGAATAAGCTTTTGTGGACACCAAAGGTACTTATATCTTTCTTTTTTGGAGGTGCTTTCCCGTTGTGAGGCTTTTTTTTTTTCACATTTTCCTCCTTCGCCTATTTATTCTCTCGTTCCTCCTCCTCCTCGTTCTTAATTTGAACAGCAATCGAAGCAGAAAACCCTCTCTGCCGTATATATATATAACGTCTTCTACATAGAAGGTCATCACTAGCCTTTTGGAGTGTTCTTGCAGTTATATCTTTTTTCTTTCAGCTGGAAAAGAACCACTTTTTTATTGTCTTTTCCCCTCCACCCCTTCCTTTTCTATCTGACGTTGCAGACCTACATAGAGAGCATCAAAGAGCGAGGAAGTGAGATAAGCCCGTTTGCGAACATATATATATATATATATATATATGTTTGTTTTTCCTCTTTCCGCCTTCCACTGAGATTGGTATGGTGTTTTTTTTTTTGTATTTTTACATGTGCGCTTTGAATGACCTCGCTTTTTTTTTTTTTGCACCATTTACACCTTTTCCGTAGCGTTTTTTTTTCCTTCGCCCTCTACACCTTAATTTAAGTAAGGGTTGTCTTTTTTTTTTTGTCTGTGCTTGCACCGGGCGACTTCGCGACATATCCAAGGCTTGTGTGTCACCTCGGTGGTGCGTGTCTGTGTCTTTGTGTTGTTGCTTTTTTTTTTTATCCTGTTTTGCTGTTCGTTGTTGACCTCTTTTTTTTTTTTGTGACGGCCTTCTCTTCACACACTTTTTTTTTTTCTCTCTTTTTCTCCCCTGCTTCTCTTTTTCTCTCTCAACCTTTTTTTCTGCCTTTTCTCGTTCACCAGGCGTGATTGCTTTCTTCATATATATATATATATATATATATTTTATCAGTGTACTATCTGCCTGCGTGAAATATCTGTACGGTGTTTTTTTTTTTTTGCTGCTGTTGCTTCTGCCCTTACGTTGGCAGTACTCTATCTTTTTTTTTTTTTTTTGGTTTTATTTGTGCCTGAATCTCGCTTTTTTTTTTTTTTGTACTCACTTTTTTTCTTTTCTTTTCTTTTATTGTACGCCCTTTTGGTTGTCCCCAGCGCCCATCATGTCTAATCGACTCGTCCACATCACCAGCCACTTCTTCGACCTGCCGTCGCAGGACGTGCAGGCCTCCGCTGGCAGTCCGCGCCCCATCACCGACTTTCCCAGTTCCAGCTCCCTCTGCCGGGGAAGTCCACTTGGCAGACATGGAGGCCGCAGCCCTGCTGCCGCCGCCGCCGCCGCGGCGCGTCGACGTGGCAACACCAACGGAGTCGCCAATGCCTCGAGCACAGGGTTGTACGGCCGCCCGTCGTCGCCGAGCTCCTCTGTGGCCATAACGCCGCCGCAGTCCCCCGCCTTCTTGGTCGGCTCAACGAGCTCGCTCTGGCCGACCTTCACCGGCTCCCCTTCCGTGACTGGCGTGGCGACCGTGACGACGTCTTCCGTGGCAGCTGCCGCAGCAGCGGGAGGGTCACTGTACCATCCTCACCACTCTCACGTGGCGACTGCCGGCGCGAGCTTGCCATCGTCACACGTGGCGAGTCGCACCGCGCGCTTCGCGGACGGCGATAGCCAGAGTCGGCAGGGCTCGCCATCGTCTCCGTTTTTTCTTGCCGCGTCGACGGTCGGCTTCGAGGGAGGACCGTCGTCCCCCACCGCCTTTCGCGTGGCCAGACCGCCCAGCCGCACCGGAGCTGCCAACCCTACCTTCAGCGGTCTTCCCTCGCCCACCCACGCAAGCGCGGCACCAACAGCAGCGGCCCTCGCTGCCTACGCCGTCGACGCCTCCACCGCGAACACACCCGCTGGCGCCGCGGCCAGCTCGCCCAGCAGTGACCCGGCCACCTCGCAGTACACAGTGGCCGACGCGGAGCTGCTGCTTCACCCGCTCCTGCATTACGTGCAGGACGAGAGGGTGCTGCGTTATCGTGCTATGATACTGCGGCAGCGACGGATGGAGGTGGTGACCGTCGCCGTGGACGCGCTGGCGCACTCGGCGTCCTGCGGCCACAAGCCCCTGGCGCTGCTCACCCAGCACTCCATCACGCTGCAGCACGACACCGTCTTACACGCACGGTGCAGCAGGTTGCTTGCGTGCGTGGGCCGGCTGAGCGAGGTAGACGCCGGCAGTCCCGTATCGTCAAGCCGTGTGGGCGGGGAGGGCTGCGGTGGTGCCGCCAAGCCGTCATCAGGAGCGGACTTCGGCGGCCGCCGTTCCTCCGACCTCCGCGCCGGTCCTCCGCGGTCACGTGCGGCAGCGGCGGCGTGGACCAGTGGCAGCCACGACAGCGTCGTCGTCCCCCGTGCGCACGGCGCAAGCCCTGCCGACTCCCTCACCTCCGCTCCTGGCGCAGCTGCTTCACTGTACCTGCTCGAGATGACGGGGCAGCTGAGTGGGGAGGGGGCGGAGGCAATCGAAGAGGCGGCCGGCACCGGCACGGAGGCGAGCAGTCCCCGCACGGACGGTACCCACGCCGGTTTTGGGGGTGTCGCTGCTGCCGTCGCTTCGACGTCGTCGCCGGCGACGACGCTGCCGTCGTCCAACGTGCGGCGCCGGCGGTCCGGCTCGCGGCTTTCGCCTTCCGCCGCCTCGCACGATGCGATGGCGCCGCCGCTGGGCAGCAGCGGAGACGCCGGCCACCATCACGCTCCTGGCGCTTCCAATAAACGGCCGTCTTTGACCCGGGCAGCCGCACCAGACGACGCGGAGGTAGAGGGGGAGCAGGGTCTTTTTTTGAGCGAGGAGGAGGTCGCGCTGATGCTGTCGCACAACGTGTACGCCAACTACCGCACCCTGCCTCTGCAGTTTGCCCACCGCTCCTACGAGTTGCTGCCCGCGCGGTATCGGGCCGGACTCGATGCGATTTCCGCGGAAGTGCTAGCGCAACAGCAGCAGCTGCAGCGCAGCGGTGGCGTGGTCAGCTTCGACGATGACAGTGGTAGCGGCGGCGGCGGCGGCAGCAGCAGCGCGGGCTGCGGAACGACTTCTGGCGCGGCTGCAGCAGCAGCAGCAGCAATGAACAGCAGCAGCAACAACGCCAGCGGAACCAACCACAATAACAACGGGGGCTGCATGTCCGGCACCCACGGACGTCGCGGGGAGGGCAACAACGCAGCCGCCGGCTACGAGGACGTCTCCTACATCGGCGTGAGCTACCTGAGCGCGAACAATGATCTCTTTGCGAGCAATGACAGCAGGGGCGGCAGGGCAAGCCCTACGGCGGCGCCCTTCCTGACGGCGTCTTGCGGCACACATCCAAACAGCACCGCCCCCTCTCCCCATCCGAGCATGGGGCCACGTGTCGGTGCGTTTGGGGAGGCAGGCATGTGGCCCAGCATGCGGGCCGACTTGACCGCGTCGCCGCTGCCGCCGTCCCGCGCGATGGAGGAGCGTGGCGGCGGTGTCGGAGCGGCAGGCACCGCCGTGAGCGACGACACCGCTGTTTCGAGCACAAACGCGCATGCCAGCCCCTCCCTCGGACCTGCCGCCGCGCCCGGCTCACCCATGGCCCCCTCACTCTCCGCTGCTGCTGGCACGACGACGAGCCCAAACACGGCAAACAGCAACAACAACACCAGTGGTACGAGCGGGCCGAACATGCTACACCACGTGCACTACACCATCCAGTCGTTCGTCGCGCGTGGAGAGCGGGAAGTGGCGCTGCACTACATCATCGCGATTGCACCATACCGCTTTCCTGCGCTCAGCAGCAGCGACCGCGTGCTGGCCCTCTTCAACCAAATCCGCTTCTTTCTCCCCTCGCCCCGCTTCTCGACGGTGCTGATGGCGATGGAGGCGTGGCGGTCGTTGTACAGGCTCAGCGTTGGCGCTAGCGCAGCCGACCACACGCACATGACGCAGGAGCTGCTCTCGCTGATTGAGACCTACCTCTGCCACGGCCGCACTTACGCCGAGTACGTGTCGGGCTTGCTGATGCTGCGCGTGGTGCTGAGCCTCGCGATGGAGCACACGTGCCTTGGCAGCCACAGCACCGCGTTGTTGCTGCAGCACCGCGCGCTGGTACAGGAACGGCTACCAACGTTGCTGCTAGCGGTGTGGGTGACCTTGATGGACTGCTACACGATTGACGACCTGCCCCAGCCGCCTCGGCGGGTGCTGCGCGACCTCGCTGCGAGCGCTATGCAGGACCTCTTCACGGTAGTCCTGGAGCTGCAGATGGTCGTACTGGCTCAGAACGTGCTGGCAAACGCAGTGAACGTCTTTTTCAGCGGCCCGCAGTCCCCTCCAGCACCGGCGAAGAGCGCCACGGCGGCGGTCGATCGCCATGTGGCGCCACCGACGCTTCTAAACTCCGCGAGCGCTACGAACGTTGCCATGCAGCCACCGCAGCTGCAGCAAGCGCGTGCGCCGCGGCGACGAGGCGAGTCGCCACCGTTGGCTGAGAGCAGCGGCAGCAACTCCAGTGCTAGTCCCACTGCTGGCTCTGGAGTTGTTGCTGCTGCTGCCGCAACCGTCGCCACCGTCGCCGCCGCGGTGTCAGGGGAGCGGCGTGTAATACCGACTCCACTGAACGCGGCGGATAACCCACACTATCCACAAGTCGCAGCAACGCAGACAGGGACGACGAGGGCTACGCGGAACGCTGTTGCTGCATCGTTGCGCAGCCCGTCGCCCCCGTCACCAACACTTGCCGCACACGCGACTTTAGCCACTGCGGTAACGGATGCGGTAAACCGACACGCAGCAAGCGAGTCACCGGCACCCATTGCGCCATCGTCGTCGTCGCGGACGTCGTACCGGGCCCTTACGAAGTCTGTGTGGCGGTCAGTGAAGCAGGCAGCGCGTCGCCTCCTCTCGGCCTCGCCATCTTCAACGTCAGTTGCTGGTGGCGCAGCAGGTGTGGCAGGTCAAGCGGAGCGTTCATCCGAGGGTGCGAGGCGCACGACAGGCCCCACTTTTGCTCGCGGTGTGGGAAGACGACCTGGACGGCCGTTGCAGCGCACCGCGAACGGGCCCGGCTCGCAGGTGTCTGCCACTGCGGCGGCGGCGGCGACCACCACCACCACCAGCGCCGACACGACAGCTGTACGGCAGCGGCTCTCCCCAGCGCACCAGTCCCTGCCGCTGCTGATCGAAGTGCCGGACGACATGCTGCTGGAGATGAACACCGACACGGCGGCTGCGGAACTGATGACTACACCGTCGATGCCCGGCTGGGCTGTCGGCTCGTTAAGCGTCGGCATGGCAGGAGGCGGGCTGTCCTCGTCGCCGGCCGCCTTCCCGCGCGTCACCTACACGCCCGACCTGCTGGGCTCGGCGACGCTGGCCTCTGCGGGCCACGACGATGCACCGCACAGCCCCGTCCTGTCCACCGCGCCGAGCGCCTCGACCACTTTTCACGCGCTGTGGCAGCCAACCTTCCCGTCGTCTTTCCGACCCACGTCGTGGCAGCGCTGCGGCCGAGGCGGCTTCGCTGCGGCCGGGATGATGGGTGGTGGCTTCGCGGCTGCCAACGTGTCCAACGACTGGAACGCGTCCTCGAACTGGGGCGACACACTCTGGGGCGCTCTGCCAGCGGACAGCGTCGGCGGCGGCGGCGGCAACCGCGACGCCTTGTGGTCGATGCCGCTCGCGCTGGGCCTCCGCGCGGCTGGGCGACCGCTGACGCTCGAGTCCACTGTGGCCGCTGCGACCCTCACCGTTGGCGCCTTCCTCTGCGCGTGGCGCCTCGTCGGCCACGGCGGGAAGGACGGCACGGCCGACGCAGCGAATGACGCACGTCGCACACACGCCGGCCCGACTCCGTACGACAGCCTCATTCCGCAGCCCGTGTGTGTCCCCGTTGTCTCTCCCAATGCCGCTGCCACTGCTCCGCTGGTGACGCCGTTTACGCTGCCAGGCGAGTGGAGGGAAAGCGTGCCGGGCTCTTTGGCAACGACGTACGGCGCAACCTTCGTCGCTTCCTCCTCCTCGGGCAGCCGCACTGGACAGGTACTGCCGCTGCTGACGGAGGAGCAGGTGCATGCTGCTGTGGTGTCCGGCGAGGGCGGGTCTCGGCTGGCCTCTCCCACGTCTGCGCGCGAGACAGGGAGAAGAGGGTGGGGCGACTCGCCGGTGGTGGGTCGGTCGCACAGCGTGAACGCCTCGATGCTCTCCACCACGTTGGCGGCCATGTCTGGCCTGAAGTCGACGTCGACGGCAGAAGCAGCAACAGCCGCTGAGGCGGATCCGGAGTGGCAGAGTCTTGAGGAAGCGGCGCACAACGCCTACCTGCCTGCCATCGTGGACGTCGAGGCGGGCGCCCTGTTGAGAGTCGATGACGACAGCGAGCGGGACAGGTCGTCTGGACCTGCTGCGACGGCAAGCAGTCCTCGTGACGAGCGCCACGCGACTGGCTCGCCTGCCCCCCCGCCAACGCTGGACGCAGCGCCGACTCACTCGGAGACGACAGCGAAATCGCGAAGCTCCGTGAGCGTTTCCTCGTCGAGCCTGTTGAATGCGCCGGACTTGGTTGCGACGGCTGTTGCCACACGACGGCAGGCACACTCGCCCTTCGCCGCCGCCGCCGCCTCGAGCAGTGAACCTTCGCTGCAGCCACAGCCACTGTCACAGCCGCATCCGATGGCGCCGCCGTCGGTATTCGGGACGCCGCAGCACCGCTCCGACAGCGCAGACGGCGTGCAGCGCCATGTGGACTTCTGCGACTCGACAACGGAGCACAAGAAGACGAGCGGAGGCGCACGAACCAGCTCACCTGCACATGGTGATGGTGTTGCTGGTGCGGACGCGGCTCCTGACAAGTCGGCGACGGGCAACGCCACCGCTGCCGCTGTCGCTCCTGCGACACCTCCACTTTTCTTTTTCCTGCCGGCGTGGGTCGTCACGCAGCTGGTGGATCGCTGCCTGCACCCCATTTGGGACACCGCTGCCGCGCCCTCCGACGTGCACTCACAGACCGACAATGCGACGACGGGCAGTGGCGAGCTGAGCAATGCCACCGCGGCAGCCGGCGCACCTCTCTCGGTGGATGTGGAAACGGAAGTCTTGATGACAAGCCTCTTGCCGCTGCTGTCTCAATACTATAGCGACAGCTTCTCCGAGACGCAGCTGGCGGCGACCACGCAGGCGTTGGTGAACAACGTCATGAAGGTCATACGGATCATTTCGCAGGCAATGCATCGCAGCACGGATGACGCAGCGGTGAGCAAGACGCTGTTCAGTGCCACGCCTGCGCCACAGCTACCATTGCCACAGCAGCAACAACAGTCGCAGCGCGGTGCGACCACGAGCACTCAGGCAGCCAATGCCTCTCCGGGCGATGCTGCGCCGCGGCATGGCTCGATGGTCGACCCGGGCTCCCTCCTGCCGTCGTGTGCACTCGACCTCGATCACGACTCTGCCAAGCTGGACGGCACGGAACTCGCGAGCGCGGTGCTGTTCATCTGCACCATTGCCGAGCGCTACCCCGCCCTGTACCAGACACTCGTCAGCCGCAAGCTCTACCCCCTGCTGCACCACGCAATGCGGCTGATGGCCTTTGAGGAGGAGCCGCAGTTCTGGCTGCCCACGCCGTTCGCCTCCACTGCTGCTTGGACGGCCGCGCCGTCGTCGTCGTCCATCACCGCCACCCACCACCTCAGTCCTGCCCCGCCCCACCAGGTTCACGCGGAGTGGATGATGCTGACAGCTGCGCGCAGCATGTTTCAGCGCATCGCCATGCCGGCGCTGCTGCTCATTGCCCACAACATGCCGTCAGTGGCCTGCGCGCAGCAATGTGCGCCGCTGGTGGACCGACTCGTGCAGGTGGGGCTACGGCAGCCCTTTTCCTCCGCCAGCGTGACAACCGCGGCGTGCATCTGCAGCGTCTTTCCTTCGTTGGCGCGTATCTGCCAGGCGGATATCGCGCGGGCGATGTCGGTGGTGTTGTCCACCGCCGACGACTTCAGCGACGAAGCTAACACAGGTGCGCTGACGAAGACCACGACCGCGGACGGGGAGGCCGACACGGCAACCACCACAACAGCAGCATCGCTGCGACGCCGGCGAGCAACACGCACGCCGCACTCGCGCTCGCCGTCCTGCCAATCGTCGCGCGCTAAGGCTGCTGTTGCTGCTGCTGCTTCCGGTGAGGACGAAGCGAGGCGACGCGGCGGCGACGGCGGTGCGCATCCCGCGACGCAGCGGGGCGAGCAAGGCCGCTTGCCAGGAAAGCCGACACAGGCAGAGGTGCCGCGGCACGGCCGCGTCAGCAGCTCGTTTGTGTTGACGCCGCAGCCGACGCAGCTGCCGCGACGCCGTGCGTCCGCTGCAGCTCTTCACACAGCCCAGCGCCGCAGTGCGGTCCAGACGCGGCTGCTGAAACACCACATATTCCGCGCCGTTAGCCTCATCCCCAGCACCTGGGAGGGCACGACACTCTTCTTCCTGGAGTTTTGCCTACCATATCTGCGCCACCCAGACGCGCAGTTGCGGCTGGAGTGCGTGCAGGCGTGCACCAACTGGCCCCTGTCCGACTGCTGGCACTCGGTAGCGCGTGCAGCGATGCACCTCTCCAGCCCACCACCACTCACGCGCAGTCCCGCGGCGGATGGTGACACCCTCACATCTGCCTCGTCTCCGTTGCTGTACGCAGTCCCCTCCACAGCGGGCGCACCCTTCGCGTCCGTCCCCTTCACTGCGAGTGGGCGCCATGCGACAGTAAGTGCGGCGGTCACGCGGGGGCCGGTGCGCGACGCCCGCAGCGACGACAACCACTTCGGCAAGGCTGACCCCCCCAGCTCGCCGTGCTACGTGTCGTTTGCAAGCACGAACGCTGCGGCTGCCTCCGCCACCGCCTTCCCCGCCGGCCCACTTTCCGCTGCTCGAGCGGTGGGTGGTGTAAAACGGGGGCAGACGCTCTCGGCGGTGGCGGCGATTGCGCGCAGCGGTGCGGGGCTGCCGGCCCGCGACAGCAGCGGCCTCTTGGCCACCGATCCGGCAAACAACGCAAACACTAACGTGAACAGCAGCAACGTCTGCGGTGCTACCTCGGCGGCCGCCACTGCTGAATCGGCTCGAACTCCCGGCGCGGCAGGGCAGCTAGTTAGCGACGACGCGCCCGCTTTCCGTGCTTCGCTGCCGACGAGCGCGCCTGCGGCGACGTTGCACACTGTGCAGCACCACGGCCGCACTCACATCAATGCCTTGCGTGAGATCGTGCACCACCTGGTCGAGGTCGCCGTGTGTGATCCGGAGCCGCTGATCCGGCGCTGCGCGCTGGAGAGCCTGACGCCCGAGACCTACCAGCTGCTCTACCCACACGAGGCCGTGCTGCGTCAGTTGTTCATTGTGCTGTGGGACAGCTACTTGCCGAACCGCGTGCAAGCGGCGCAGCTGCTGTGCGCGTTGGCCCCGCTGAACCCGCCCTTCATTTACCCGCGACTGCGCGAGGTGATGGTGCGCTACATCGCCGACATGACAAGCAACGCGCAGCGCTTCGGCCACCGCGATGGCCGGCAGCGGCGCAGCGGTGGTGCGGCTGCTGCCTCTGCGGTCGGCATCCTCTGCATACCCTGCGGTACTGTCCCAGAAGATTCGCTCTATGTACTGTCGCACATCGCCTCGCGTCTGAAGCAGTCCACCCCGCTTTACCTGCCCCAACTGCTTTCTATCATCTACTCGGTGCTGCACTGCCCCTCCTCGGGGCGGGGGTCGGTGCTGCAGGCGATGCACCTGCTCATTTTCTTGCGCGACGACAGCACGCAGGACCAGTCGGCACTCTTCGATCCTTTCGTGGACCTCATTGCGGACCAGCTCGCGGACGGCGAGGGCGACACCCCCTGTGTGCTGGCGGCTGTCGCGGCGCTGCAGACGTTGCTGCAGTCCGCTGAGCCGTCGCGGTGCTCGCCGCAGTCGCTGTCGGTGATGGTGGAGTGCCTGCACTCGCTGTTGTACCGCAAGCCGTCGGTCGGGACGGAGTTCTCGATGGCAGTGCTGCAGCTGCTCAGCACGATCAGTAACATTGAGCCGTGGCAGCCGGAGGTGCTACCGCAGGCGCCGGCCTTGCTACGCCGCCCGCGGAACCGCTACGCCATTCCGCAGCTGTCGTCTCTGGTAGGGGTGTTGGGGAAGAACAGCGCAGCGCGGGCGCTGTGGCCGGTGCGGGCTGAGCTGGCCGACAACGCCCATCAGGCGCTGGAGCAGATCCAGAAGGCGGACCGCTTCATGCCCTTTATGGCGTCGGTGTGGCCCGACACGGTGCTGCGTGCTCTCATGCGTACCGCCTCGGGCTACGTGAACGGCACGATGAGCCTCACTCAGGTTGGCTTGGGCGAATGCCTGCTGGCGATTATGAACATCCTGACCAACACGCTGGCGGTTCGTCACCTCCATCTCTACCTGCCGGGTGTGCTGACCCTCGTGATCGACTTACTGGAGCGCCGGGATGCCCGACCACTGCAGAGCCGTTTGCCGCCGTCGCCTTTTTTCATAACGTCAGAGAACTACAGGCCAGTCACGGTGAGCAAGGAAAGTACCGCCGTCGCGGAGCGAACGGCGAGCCCTCCTGCTGCCACAGCAACGAACGACACCACAAGTAGCAAAGGCGGTGTCCGTGGCCGCATGCACGGAGCCCTCAGCGAGAACCTGTGGCTGCTTTTTCTGCGTAGTCTCTTCGACCTGGTGCTGATGGCGGGACGCCGCATTGCGCCGATGTACCCGCTGCTCAACGTGTTTCTGCGCCGTAGCTGGCAGCAGACAACGCTGCGGGGCATGGTGCACTGCTGCGAGGTGCTCGATGCCCTGTGCTGGTCCGTGCCAGACCTGCTGCGCATGGACTGCGACACGTGGATCACGATGCTGCTCTCCGCGCTCATGCACTACGACGCCTTCGTGCTGACGCACCGCCGCGCGCACGAGACGGCGGCAGCAGCTACAGCGACGTCCACATCGACCAACGCGAGCACCGGCGGTGTGGGGACCAGCGGGGCAACGGCTTCTATGGCTACAACTACTACTAGTTCTACTGCCGCCGCTGGAGCGCGTGCAGCCGCGCAGACCCGAGGTGGGGCTACGGCAGTGGGGAGCGGCTCGCCTCCCCTTACGAAGGAAGCGGCACTCCACGAGGCCTTTAACGCCGCAGCTGCCGCGGCGACCAGCACCACTCGCAGTGGCGGTGCTGCGGCGAGTCGTGACAACACAAGCAACACGTCGATGCGAGCCAACGTGGGTGGTGCGGCGGGGACGGCTTTCCCGCCGCTTTCCCCGCTGCCTTTCATGCCGGTGCACGGGCCAAACGCCGTTGGTGCCGCTGCGTCGGCCGGCGCGGCACAAGATGAGGCAGCGGAAGCCTCCTTCGAGAGCCAGCTAAAGTTGGTCTACCGCGCCATCACTATGTGTCTCACCTCTCTGCAGCCCATCTCCTCTACTCTGATGCGTCGGCTGGTCTGCATGTGCCTCTCGGAGTGCTTGAAGTCGTCGTACGTGCCGAAGACGCCGCAGGGCCGCAGGGCCGCTGCACACGGGACAACGGCAAAGCCGACACACACCCGGCAGCCTACCACGCTGGAGGGAAGCGGAGGCATCAACGCGGACGATGTCGCGACTCACTCTCTCCAGGAAGCGGATCTACGCTCACCGAACGCGTCGGCAGCGCATGCTGTTGCCCACAACGTGTTCGACCTCATGGCCGACCCTCACGAGGAACTCATCTCCTTTATCAACACCTGCGTCTGCGGGCCGCTGATGGACTACATGGTGCACACCAAGCTTGACACCGTGTCGATGAAGATTATGAAAAACGTTTTGCCGCGTTTGGAGTCGCTGAGCGTCGTACACGAGGAGGCGCTTCGGCGAGCGATGACGATGAGCGTCTCGGCAAGCAGCGGCATGGCGTCGTCCACCACAACCGCCTCCGCACCCGCCGCCGCGGGCCTCCGCGCTCTGCCGGAGTCGGCGCGTGTGATATGCGAGGCACATCTGCGTGCGACACGCGAGCTGCTGTACGCCCAGCATCTGCGCCAAGCGGACGACCCCCCACTGGCCCCCGCAGGCAGCACCGGCGGCCAGACCCCGACACACGACGGCATCACCGCGAGCGCCACAGGAGGCAGCCACCATGGCGTGAGCGGCAGTGCCACGCCGAGCCCGACGCCGCAGGGGTCGCGAGCGGCAAAGGAGGTGCTGTGGTTTAGCAACGCACCGCTCAGCCAGTTGTGGGTGCAGAGCACCGACCACGCCACGACGGTGCGACGCTACTTTCCTTTCGATGCGGCGCAGACGTCGTGGGAGACGGAGGGTGAGATGCACCTGTTGGGTTGCCTCTTCGCGGCGGCCGCCTGGCGCCACCCTGCCTCGACTGCTCCCTTCGTTCCCGTCCTGTACAGCTACGTGGCACAGCGGTTTGGCCCGGAGAGTCTCGTCATGTCGTACATGCGCTGCGTCTGTTCCACCTACTACGTGCTCTGCGTGCCCCTCCTGTCCATGTCCGAGGAGGAGGCGGCGGCGGTGAACTGGGTCTACGAAAACCAGCAGCGCCAACAACAACAACAACAGCAACAGCTGCAGCGCCACGGATCTGCGGCGGACGGTGGCCTTGGTGGCTTGGCGGGCGTCAACGGCAGCGACCACACAAACGCACAACTCCGGTCTGGTGCCACCTTCTCCAACTCGACTAACGCAACTGCGCGCATGACGCAGGATGCCGACACCTCCGCCGGGACGGACGTCATTTTACGGCACCCCAGCACCGCTCGGGAGACCTCGCTGGCCTTGCAGGACAGCGTGCCACTCATTTCCGTGGCGAGCCACGCCCTCCCCCTCCCTGTCACCCAGGGCAGCGCGATGGCCCTCAACACATCGTCGGCGGGCAGCCGCACCGGTAGCTGGGAGGCGGAGGCGCCGCTGCGGACGGTCGTGACGGCAGAGGGCGAACTCACCTCGCTTACGAGCCTCTCACGCACACGCGTGGGGGCAGCCGCCGCGTCGCCGCCGTCCACTGCGACACGCCCGCCTATTTGCCGCGACACTGACACCACTGCGGCCAGCCCCCCCTCGGCAGACCTCTTCGGCCTCCCCTCGCCCGCCTCCATCTCCGCCGGCTCCGGTGCAATCACAAACAAGGCCGCCTCCGCAGCCACGACAGCAGCTATCACCACCACTACAACCACCGCGGGCGCCCACGTCGCCGCGGTCACACTGGCCTCCACGCACGGGCTGCTCAACGCGGATGATGGGACAGACCGAAGCAATGGCGGTCAGCACTCGGCGGAGATGAATGCGGCGGCGTCGCATTTCTGCGACCGCAGCGGAGACGCAGGGAACACGGAGGAGGAGGACGCCGACGGTGACCACATGCATCAACAGCGACATGCGCCGCACCAGGAGACGAAGCGGCCGTCCAGCACCTTTCCGGTTTTCTCCACACACCTGCCCATGCCCTTGCCTCAGCTGTCTCCGCTGCCACCGCCGCAGCCGCAGTCGCAGCAGCACAGCACGGCAGCTGCGGCTAGTACCTCGACCGCGACGATGGGCGGCGCCGACTCGCTGACGCACACCGCCACCGCCACGACGACGGAGATCGGCTTCGTCCGCTCCTCGTCTACCCGCTCGCCGACCAGCACGCACGACCAGAACCCGTCAGCCGCTACGCTGCCTATCCCCGTTTCCGCAGGTAGCCTGAACGCAGCGATGGAAGGCCGTGCCGGCTTTGCCTCCGTGTCAAACACCATCGCTGAGAGTGGCGGCGGTAGCAGTGGCCCGATCCCCATCGTTTCCTCCTTTTACCCGGGCAGCTTCTTCAGCAGCTCCATCGCCGACGGAGTCGCCAGCGCAGGCAATGGCGGTAGCGGCCATCAGTTCTCGAACAGCGCCAGCACGCACAGCGGGGACGGGCGTGGGCTGCGTAACGCGGCGCTGCGGGTGGGCAGCGGCGGCACCGAGGCCGCAGTGGGAGGGGGAGGAGGAGGAGGAGGGGGAAATGAGCCCAGCGTGGGGCGGCTGGCTGCGCTGAATGCGACGGCCACGGTGGCCGACGCCGGCGGTCCCGCCTACGATCCGCAGCAACTGCCCTTCCCGGTGGCCTATGCGAGCGGCCTCTATCTGCAGCCGCCCAGGCAACCCTCCACGTCGGACCTGACCTCCTCGTCCCCGGTGTCGACCACCACCGCGGTGATGGGACTCAGTCAGCTGCCTTCCACGATGCTGACGGTGGGCTCGTACGGCGCGGCCGCCTCGCTCAGTCGCCGTCGCAGCCTCCTCGCGCGCCCCAACTCCCTCTTCAGCGGCGTACCGCCTGCCGGCGCAGGCGGGGCCTCGTCACGCAACACGCCGACAGGGTCTGCTGGCAGTGGCAGCCCGCTTTGGCACCATCCCCCGATCCCCGTGCCCGCCAGCAACGACGACCTGACCTACGCTGCGGCTGCGACTGGTGGTGCTCCGTACTACGAGTCCCTGCTACAGCCCACCAACACCACCACCACTACCACCGCCATCAGCGGTAACGCACGTCGGCACATGTCGCCGCTGCTGGTGTATCCTCCGCCGCATCACTACCGCTCCATCGCCTCCGCCACGGGCACGGCGAACCCTACCGTCAGTGAAGACTACACGCTGGCTGCTGCTGCTGCTGGCAGTGACGGCGCAGGCGCTGGGCTGCATTTCCTGCCACGGCAGCTGAGTCCGCTGGCACCGACGCAGCGCAGCAGCACGAGCAGCCCGAGCAGCCCGAGCACACCCGTAAAAGGAGGGCTGCCGTGGTCGGGTGCTGCTGCTGCTGCTGCTGCTGCAGGGGCACGCCCATCGCTTGACACACCGACGTTCTTAAAGACGCCACTGATGGAAACACGCTCGAGCGGCACGGCAAGCCCGACACCGTTCTTTTCTGGGTCGACCCCGATGCAACAGCAACAGCAGCAGACCGCGACGACGACGACAACGGCGACGCCGTCCACCGCCGGCCCTGCGCTCGATTTGCACGCAGCAGCCGCACCGCAGCCATCGCCACAACACCCACCTGCTGCGGCGATCGGCAGTGGAGACGTCTTCCTCACACTGCCGGCGACGAGCTTTACCGCCTACGACACCTCCGCTGCGGTCGCACCGCACCGCAACGCGCTCATCCTGTACTTCGAGTCCCACCGCCTGCTGCGCGCGCACGGCTGGCGCAGCTGGTGGGAGCAGTTCTGCCTCTTCATGGTGGAGTGCAGCCAGGACTACTGCGTGAAGGCGTGCGAGACCTTCGCGCGACATCACCACGTCGCGTTTGCCTACACGGAGCTGCTGCCGCTTGCCCTGCTCTCCACCCTGCCCTCATGCACCGTGGCGGAGCTGACAGCGTGGCTGCAGGCGCTGCGGTCTTTTTATTTTTACCACGCCGAGCCCGGCAACTCGGTGCCGCTGCAGGTGACGTCTGGTGTCGCGCAGCTCGCTCATGAAATCCGTCTGCACCGCAACGCCTTCTTCCCGCCTGAGATCGTGTCGCAGGTGATTGACGTGTGGCTGCCCGACAGCGTCGTGGCCGACCTCGCCCATCACTCCTTAAACCCCCCACTCCGCATTTTGTACCTTGAGCAGCACCTCGCACGCGCCTTCTCGTGGAACTGCACCGCGCTGTTGCTGTCGGCAATGGACGACGTGACCAGTTCACTGGAGCGGAAGCTTTTCGTGCAGGACCGGCGGTTTCAGAAGTGGCTGCGCTCCTTGGTGGCTGGGGCGGCGAGCAAGACACGCAGCGACACCACAGCGTCCAACGCCGCAACATTCACATACGACTCACCGCTTGGCACGCCCGACGCTAACACTCGCGGCGGCAGCGACAAGAACGGGCTGGATTCTCCTGTCATAGCAATGCCGTCGTCGTCGCCGTCGCTCATTGACGCGCTGCCGCCAACGGCGTTGGAGCTGTTCGGTTTTTACCGCGCGGCTGCGCTCAAGTACGTTCGGTTGTACAAAGAATTGCAATCCGCCGCAGAGGCGGAGGCAGGCGTTGAAGTCGAGGATTCGCAGCAGCAGCAACAACAACAGCCGCCGCCGCTGTCGCAGCACCTGAGGCGCCAGCGTCAGCGTCGCGGTTGCGAAGTGCCAACCAGCAGCAATAAGGTCAGCAAGAACAATGTCAACAGCAGCGGTGGTGGTGGTGGGGATAATAGTGGGCTGCGTGGCTCGGCGAAGCCGACAGCCAAGAGCGGCGTGCGAATAAGTGTGACGATGCCCATCCGCACACCAGAGAAGGCGATCACCGCGGCGATGCGATGCTACGTCTGCCTCTATGACTTTGAGGCTGTTCTGCACCTGTGGAACGCCGTGAAGCAGCAGCGCCGCAGCCGACCGCGCACCGCAGCCCTTGGGGCTTCCGTGGAAGGGGAGGCGGAGCAGCAAGTGAAGAACCAGAACGGCAGCAGCGTGGTGACGCAGGCGCTGCAGTGGAATGCGGAGATGGCGCGGTACGTTGCCTTATCTGCTCAGGCGCTCTCGCGGTGGGAGTACATTGTGGACACCGCCGCGTACGTGCGTGCCGGTCACCTCGCGTGGTCTAGCGGTGCCCTGTCGCCGCTGCTGGAGCGCTTCGCAACCACGACCTTTTCCTCACCAAACGTTACCGTGTCGGAGGGCGGTCGAGTGCGGGGCGCCAAGTCGTGGCCGAGCCTGGCGGCTGATCGGTGGGGCAGGGAGGAGGATGCTGTAGAAGAGGAGGCAGCAGCCACTGCGTTCGCTGCCGCGGCAAGCGTGAACGCGTCGACTTCGGAAAAGCTGCGCGATCCCGTTAGCTCCTCTGCCCCCACCAAAGGCTCGCTGCTGGAGCAACAGCAAGAGATGTTTCTCGGTGCCGCGCTGGTCGCTGCCCACGACTACGAAGGCGCAAAGCAGGCGCTGATCGCAGTGCGGGACGGCCTGCGTGACTCGTACGCCGTCTTCCACACCAGCAACACCCGCGTCAAGCTGGAGTGGAGCTGTCTCTTCCAGCAGCTGTCCGATCTGGAGGAAGGCATTCATGCGCTGGAGCAGGCGGCGGCAGTTCGTGAGGACGGCACCTCGCTGACGGCGACGACGTTCGCCGCCGCCGCCGCCGCTGTTCCGGCGTCCAGCGAGTCTGAGGCAACAACAAGGGCTGCATGGTCGGGTCCCGGGTCACCAGTGCTGGATCGCGAGGTGCACGGCCGGGTCTACCCGGATGTGACGATACGCCGCTTGCGCAACATCGTCTGCCGCCCGCTTTCCGCCACGATGAGTCCGCTGCAGCGCTTCATGATGATTGCCACGCGCAGCGCCATCGCACCGATCAGCTGGCAACTGGACAACATCGTCACGCTGTGCGAGATGCTGGAGAGGGGCGGGCAGCCGATGCGGGCGGTGCACGTGCTGCACAGCTATTCCCGGCAGGCGGTGAGTGCCGCAGGTGCGCTGAGCAGCGTGGCCACGACGGAGTTCCAGCAGCAGCTCCACCTGGAGACGCTGCGACGGGTGATGCGAAACTTGTCGCACGAGGTGGGCCTGCGGGAGCTTTACGCTGACGTTCTGACGTCGTTGCGGCAGGACTTGTGGCAGTCGCATTGCGCCGCCGCAGCCCGCTGGGGCCAATCAACGTCGCCCTCATTGCCCGCCTCTGCTTCGTTCATGTGGGGCGCGAACAGCTCCCCCGTAGGTGGGACGATGGACCCGTTGCTGGCCGTCATCAGCGATGCGAGGCGTCGCCGGGGGCCGCTGCTGGACGCGCAGGAATTGGGGCCCTCGCTAACGGCCTACCAAGTGGATTTGCTGCTGCTGAGCATGACGTGTCGGCGGCGGCTGACGCATGTGCAGCAGCAGCTGCACAACGCCCCGCTGGCGCAGCGAGCCGCGGCGGGCAAGGTGCACCTTCACCGTAGCGACACCGCAGCCTTCTCAACGCCCGGCATGCGCAGCTCGTCGCCACGCGTCTCCGTCTCATCCTCCGCGACGCCGGTGCCACCACACCTCGTCGGCACGCACCACGCCCATGGCAGCTACTGCACCAGCAGCGGTACGGAGGGCGAGGTCAGCAAGCACGCCACCACCACTACCCACCGACCACCGCAGTCGTCGGAGACGAGCGCGGCAGCGGCGGAGAGCGTTCTCCACCTCGACCAAAACACCGAAGAGGAGGAGGAGGAGGAGGAGGAGGACAGCGACGATGGCGACAACGCGGCGATGACGACGGAGAACCTGACGGGCGAAAACGCGCTCTTCGTGGAGTATTACCTGCTGGAGCACGCCGTCACTGTCACGAATTACATTCCCTCTGTCTGGCGAGAGTTCGGCCTCGTGCTGTTTGACGTCTGCCTCGCCATTCATGCAGAGTGGAAAGCCACCGGTGACGACGAGACGAAGCAGAACTTCCTGGCGCAGTCCGCCAAGGCGATCCATGGCCTGCAGCTCGCCTCGCAGCTGTGGGAAAGCGGGTCGGCCTCGGCGCTGGGCCGCGGCCTCGGGCCTTTCCCAGCCATGGCGCAGCGGCGTCACCGCCACGCACGCACCGCCCTGCCGTCCGCCCACCTCCTGCTGAAGGCGCTAAACCTCGCCATCACGTGTGAGCTGATAGTGCAGAGTGAAAAGCAGACACGCCTCGCCACGCCCGCTCAGCCGCTATCATCAAAAACGCCACTGGAAGCAGCAGCCGCGTCGTCTTCGACATCCCACAACAGGGAAGCGGCCCGCTCCCTCTCCCCCTCTGCTGGGGTAGAATGCTCCACCACGGCGGAGGAGGCCTCGTCCGTTAACCATGGCCTCGACACTGTCAGCGTGTCCACCGCCTCTGCCTCTCCGTCCAGCAGCCACCACACTCTCCAGCCATGTGACGACGCCCACGAAGAGAAGGAGGAATTGGCGGCGCAGACGCGGCAGCGTGGTGCACACGGGGTTGAGAACGCCGCACATGGCAGAGAGGAGGAGGAGGAGGAGGCCAGCGCGGAGCACGTGACTGGCGGTGCTGCGGGTGGACCGCCAACTCCCTCCGCTCCGCTGGTACCACCACTATCACCACCACCATCGACGGCAGCGGTAGAAACAGCAGCAGTTGGGCGGGCTACGGGTGGCGGCTTCGCCTGCCTCGATTTCTCCGCCGCGTCTTACGCGCAGTGGGCGGCGATCGCGCCCCTGCTCGTCGCGGCGGCCACCCGCTACCCCACAATCTACGCCGCCCTGCGAGACATGTGCGTGCGGTCGCGGCACATGCTGCGCCAGCTCATCTTCACCCTCATCGCGAACTTCGAGCACGGACACGAGACGCTGTATGTGCAACGTGCAGATCAGGTGAGCCGCGGGCCTGGTATGGCAGGGACACGCACGGTGACGACTGCGGCGTCTGCCTATGCCACGATGAATATGCAGGCAGCAACAACAACAGCAGCGGAAGGGTTGGGGATGCTCGACCGTGTTGCGCACCACGCAGACGCCTTCACCCTGCAAACTACGCCGTCCACGCTGCCGACCTCGCAGAGCGTAGGTGGCGTCTCGGCCGTCGCGCAGGAGCGCCGCCCGAGCCGCCGCCGCCGCGTCACCCCCGTGCCCGATCACTTGGGGAAGGACGACGTGGGAGTGGCTCCACCAGGCAGCAGCAGCAGCAACGACAGCAGCGACAGGAGCAGTAGCAGCAGCAGCAACAACGACAGTAGCAGCGACAGCGAGAGCAACGACGCGGCTGCCACAACGACGGAGGTGCCGTCATTGCAGGACCTCCTGCGCCGGCGACGACGGCGACGGCGATCGAGGAGGCAGCAGCGGGTGGCGCAGGCATGTGCTGCCGCGGAGGACGTTGGCATAGTGTTGGACAGCGCCGATACCACCACGACGGATGTCAAGGATAATGACGCGCCGTCCTCCAGGGGCGACTTCACCTCCGATGTGGACGACAAACTCAATTCATCAGCGTTTGTGTACGAAGAAAGCAACAGCAGCGAAGGGCGTCGTCCAGAGCACAGGGACGCCGCTGTTAGATCGAAACAGCAGCAGCAGCAGCAACAGCGACAGCGACAGCAGCAGCAGCGTGGCCGGCAAGGCTCGCCAGTGTCGCTGCAGGAGACGTTTTCGTCCTTAGCGACCTCCTTGAAGGAGGAGCGGGCGGTGCGGTCGCTGTTGCTGGCGGAAGTTGCGGCAGCCAGTCTCGACCACCACCAGCACGTGCACGAAGCGATGCAGCTGCGCGGCTTCGTGCAGCGCGCGTGGGACGTGGAGGCGACCTACACGCGTGCGGCGTTCCACGCTGCAGCTGGCGGCCTCGAGGCTGGCGCAGCTGCCTCAACATCGCAGGGAGCAAACAGCACAGCTGGGAATAGTAGCAGCAACAGCAACAGCAACAGCAACGCTGCTGCTGCTGCTGTTGCGGCTTTGGACGCAGATGCTGTTCTTGGTCTTGAGGAGGCGAACGGCACGCTGAGGGCGATGGAGCTTGTGCTGAACGGACACTGCCCGCTGCCGGTTCCGCTGTGGCTTCTCTCCAGCGTTTTTGGCACGGTGGCGCCAGTCGACGACGACGATAGGACGATGGGCGTGCCTGCCGCCACCACTGCGTCAACTGCAGCACAGGCACACACTTGTTTTGGCAACAACAACAGCAGCAGCGTAGACGACGCCGCACGCAGGTCCGGTGGCGCGACTGCTAGTAAGACGACAACGACTGGCAACGTTGTCGCCGGTGGGCGTCAGCCTCCTGACAGTCGAAACCAGAGGAACGGCGCGGACGCTGCTGCCGCGGGCGAAGCCTCGCAAGACATGCACCCCAGCGCGCGGGGAGTGCATGTGTCACCCTCGCCTGCATCATCATCAGCAGCAGCAGCGTCAACTGTTCCTCTGCCACCCAACGCGGCACGAGCGATGGTCCCGTTTTCCCCCTCCACCGTGCCTGGCGTGGTGCATGCACGGCGTTACCCTGTCTCGCACCCGGCCCCGCATCACCACAAGGAGGAACTGATTTTCTTGATGCTGACCGACGGCGCGATGTGCCGCATGCGACACGTCGCCCCGGCCGCGCCACGAGCTGCTGTTGCTGATGATGATGCTGATGCACATCAGCCTCGCAGCAGGAATGCACTGCACCCGCATTTGCGCGCTGCGGCTGCGGCGGCGGCGAGTAAAGTGTCTGGGGCCTCGACGCCTATGGCGGCGGCGGTGGACGCAGAGGAGGTGCGCTTCATCGTACCGCATAGCTTGATGGAGGAGACTGTCTCCATGCTGCTGAGCCACTTCCCGTTGACAAACTTGCAGCGGCCGTTTATCCTGCCGTTGGGCTTGCAGGACTATATAACACTGCTGCCGGAGCAGACGAGCGGCTCGCTCTTCGGGGCGACGGTGACCGCGGCGCTCATGCATGCGGAGGACAAGAAGAACTGGAAAAACGGTATGGTTCTCCTGACCGGCGAGTCGTCAGCGGCGCTGAACATGATGACCAGTTTGCTGATGCCTTCCTCGGCCTCGTCGTCTGCCCGCAGTACGCCGTCGCTGCACCACTTGATGGACGACTACGCGGTGCATCTGCGTGTGCAGGAGATGGCACAGGCTGCACACGACGCCGTCGAGCGCTACCCGACGAGCAACTTCGAGGCAACTTATATCGCCGCTGAGACCGGCCGCGGGCCCGGTGCGCAGTCGGACAACTCCTTCCCCTTCAACTGGGCCTACGGCTACCCCGCCAGCGCACCGCCGTCGCAGGCCGCGATGACCGCCACACTGGGTGTCACGGAGCACCACGACGTGGTGCGACAACGCAAGATGAGCGAGCTGCGTTACGACCATCTTGTGGCCATGGCGTACAACAGAGGCGACGTGGAGCAACTCGTGACGTACGTGCGGGGACTGCTGGCGGCGCACCCGCCAACCTCGCCGGCCCCGACGTCGCTGCACCTGCCACCGAACACCACGAGCGCGCCACCACGTGACACGGCAGACGACATCTATGCCCATCAGCAGCGCCTCTACGTTTACCTCGCCACGCTGCCACGCACCGAGGCCCACCTGCAGCGACTGCTTGAAGCGCTGGAAGACGCCTTAGAAGGCAGCTCAAGTTCCGTCACCGTCGCTGTCACTGCTTCTGTTCCTCAAGCAAGCAGCGCAGCGCGTGCCGGTGAAAGCGAGCACAAGTCTACTGTCAAGTCCGCTTCCCCTTCCTTGAAGCAATCGCAGCAGCAGCAGCAGCACCGGCGGCATCGTCACAGCCGTCTTCCTCCACCGCTTCCGATGCTTGCCACCGCCACCGCTGTCCCCGCCACGAGCGTCAACCCGCCGCTCATCCTCACCCCGCAGGTGCGGCAGGCCTGCCGACTTGCCCTGCTTCGAGTGGAGAGCAGTCGGTGCAAGTCGGCGCTGGCGGACGCCTTCCGCGCCGACAGCAGCGACGCCACGCACTGGCTCGAGGTGCGCAGCAACTATGCAAAAGAGTTGGCGGAGTGGAGCGTGGTTCAGTACCTCTTCGACACCTACGGCTGCGAGTGCGGGGATGTGATGGTGAACACACACGACGGCCACGTGGCCATGCACGCCATCGGTCGCTGCAGTTTGCAGAAGGCCTGGAGTGCCGGCAGTCGCCGAGCGGACACGAGTCCGACAGCGGCGCCGGCCGCCAAACCCGCTGCTGCTGCGGAGCCGGCTCTTTCGACGCCCGCGACGCCGGCCGCAAAGGAGAGCGACCCGCTCACGTCTTCTCCCTTCCCGACGCGTGACTCGACGCTGTTTCGGCTGACGCCCGTGCTGCAGACAGGCCTACCGATGCAGAGTCCCTACGCCCTTTTCCAGTACCACGCCGCGTCGGTGCTGTGCGACATTTATCTGTACATGCGTGACCTGATGAACATCACGACCTACGGTGTGGACGGCGTCACCGCCTTTGCCTACACAACAAGTCCGGCGACGCTGGAAGTGATGGCGGCTTCTGGTGGTAGTGGTGGTGGAGCTCTGCCCTCGTTTTCGACCTTCTCTTTATGTGTAGCCGCCACCGCCGCCGCGGGCATGGCCAGCAGCAACACTTCAGCCGCAACTAGCAACATTGCCACGATGACAGCGACAACGACTCCCAACTCAGCGCAGCGGTCCACCCTGTCGCCCGCGCACGGCACCGGGAAAACACCAACGCCAAAGCCGCTGGTGATATCCGTGCCGCCAACACCGCCGCTGACGGCAGAGGAGGAGGGAAGCAGCGACGCTCAGGCCGCAGCACGGCCACCTCCGCCCCCGCCGCCAGCGCTGTCGCTTGCCACGCCCCCCTCCTTGTGCCCACAGGCGGTGGCAGGTCCAGCTGACGTGTCGCTGTCGCTGGGCAATGCCCAGGCCGCGTCGGTGCCGCTGCCGCCGACCTGCTTCGATGCCAGCTCACTGCGGCTGAAGTTGTCGTACGACATCGTCTTGATGCTGCATGCAGACGTCGAACAGGAGGGTCGGGAGGCGATACTGAGGCTCTTTAAGAGCCAGCGGGAGGCCACGGAGGCGTCGTGGCCGCAGCAGCCATTCCCGCGACCCTCGCCAACGCAGACACGAAAGGACGAAAAGGAGGAGGATTGCCTGTACGACACAGGCGCGGTGACGGAGCCGCCGGAAGAGCGCCCGGAGGAAGAAGAAGAGGACCCCCGCAGCAGGGGTGCGGCGCAGAGCACGCAGGACGAGAGTGTGGCGGCTGACAACGTCCTCAGCAAGAACACTTCTCCCGCTGGGCGTGGCGCCGCCGCCGGTTCATTGTTGTCCACGTCGTTTTCTCGAACTTCGTCGAACAAAACTTCAGGTGCCTCCTCGTGCTTGGCAGGGAAGCACGGCAGCACATCCGCATCAGCGACATCAACTCCTGCCGTTGCTGATGCGGGTGGCAGTGCACCACACACGACGCAGTCTGCTTACGTTCTTGTCGCGCGACTGGTGGCGGCGGCCACCGACGAGGTGAACCTGTTGGGCGTCGACGACGTCACCCCACATCCATGGCGGCGCTGGGCTCCACACTGGTAACCTCGGATAAGCGTGTGCGCTGGTGTATGTCTGCGTGTGTGCGTGTATGCATTGATGCAAATGCGTGTTTGATGTGCTTGGGAGGAGGAGGTGGTGGATAATGTGTGTTGGCTGCTTTTTTTTTTTTTTTACCAGTGCGAAAAAAAAAAAAAAAGAAAGTTGGTTCCGGATTTTCGTGTAAGGCTGCTACCGTGAAACGAGTTTTTTTTTTGTGTCGTTCTACTCCTTTTCAAAGCTTAAAATAGCGCTCCAATAAGAGGCGAAACGACAACATACCATTGTGGCTTTCTGCATTGTGTGCTGTTGAGCGCGTTTATAAAGAGAGAATGAAAGAACTCAGGCTTGCCTTTTCGTGCTTTCCATTTTTTTTTTTTTCAAATGCGTGAGTTGTTCTGCCTACCGCAGGTGTGCTTTGAAGCTCCACATGCGGACGCGTGTAGGCTCTATATAGGGTAGTACGGACATTGAACGAGTTCCAGGACCCCCGAGTACGACTCTACCCTTGACCTGTTTGCCGACGCCATGAGCAGCTCTAAATCGCACGTGAGCGAAGTAGGCTGGCTCTTGGCTTCCCCCTTGGAACCGGGGTACTGGATCGTAACACCACGTTGAGGTAGCCGGCGTCGTTACGGGTGCTTTCCATTCAAAGCCAACGCACTCAGCATTGCTTAGCAACGACAAGCACGCCATTAAAAACAAACAAACAAACAAACAAACAAAATTGGCCTCGACTCAGGCTGGACTGCTGTTTCTTTCTTTCTTTTATCATTTTTTCCTTCTTGACTGTCTCGCTTCCTTTTTCTCCTTTCTCTTTTTTTTTTTTTCTCCCCTGCGGCGTTCCAGTTTTTTTCCTCAAGTTTTATTATTACTATATATACAAATATATATATATAATATATATATATATATATATATATTTTTTTTTTTTTGTAACCAAACGGAGGAAGATAAAACACCAGCCATAGCAGTTAATCGACTGTTTTTGCTTCTCCAAACATTTTCTCCCTTCGTTTTTTTTTTTTTTCTGTTCTTCACAATTTTCTTTTTCGACTGAGTCTGACAGTCACCACACATGCATACACCTTAAACAACACGCAAACATAAACAGCTAAACGTCGAGGTCAAAGGGCTGGGCTCTCACATGGAAAGGTCCATACAAACAAAACACCACTCACCTCGCACTTTTTGGCACTGCACACACACACAACAAAAAAAAGACAAGTAAATTGTATTCCTTTTTTCTTTTATCTTTGCTGTTTTTATCACAATGAGCTCGGCATCCTCGTCAGCAGGTCTGCATGTCTCGCGCAACAGCACACGGTGGATGGTGCGTCAGCTGCGCCATCATACCGCCGAGCAGCGGCAGATGGTGATGGAGTGTCGCAATAAGGCAGAGTCCATGTCGGCTGCCGCCATTGCCCACGACGCTCACGTGGCGAACATCAAACACCCCCCTCCGTTCTGCTTCGTGGAGGTGGCGACGGAGAAGGACATTAAACAGAACTTTATCCCTGATGGTCCGCTGAGCGGGATTGCGGTGGCGGTATCGGATGCCCTCGACGTGCAGGAGTTTCACACCCGCTCCGGTCTCGACACGCCGATGTTTCACCACGTGGCACGGAAGGAGTTTCCTCTGATCTCCTGGCTGCGCCGGCAGGGGGCTCAGTTCGTGGGCAAGATGTGCTGCCGAACGCCGCTGGCTTTGAGTGAGGGGACCGTCTTTGGCCCCGATAAGCCGTCGTCGACCGCTGTTTTCGAGCACGCCTGCCACTACGCCATCAGCTGCTCCCTCAACGGCCCGTCCTCCATCGTATGTGCGGCGTACCACGACATCGTTGGCTTCAAGCCCACTGCCCAGACCTTCGGCACCTTCACGGAGCGCTTCGAGCTGACAATGCCGTCCATGACCCTCGGTCTGTCGGCCCGCCGTGTGGATGATCTCATGTACCTGTGGCAGGTCTACACCGCATCCATCGACCCTGTCGCCTATTTTGAACAGACGGCAACGAAGCGTGGCGGGGCTGCGACGCCGTCCTCCGCAGCCGGAACGGAGGAAAACAGCAGCACGAGCAACACGAGCAACAGCAGTACTGCTGCGTCATCGTCGTCTTCGGCCTCGCACCTCATTGCCTCCGTGAATCAGCCCGGGGCCACCGAGGCGAGAGAGGGCGGCGTGGAGACCAGCCAGCTCAGCTCCGGTACCACCGCAGCCGCAGCGGCTGCCGGCGCCAGCAAAAAAAACGGTCCGGCGCTGACGATTGCGAACTGGTGGGGCGGACGTACCGTGCTGGAGTCGTCGAAGCACCCGGACGATACCCCGATCTACGCGCGGCCGGAGATACTGGACCACAACCCGTACAACTACACCGTGAAGGACCGACGCGGCCACATCGCCGATATCGACGTCGGCTGGCGCGACTACAATGCCGAGGCGGCCATGGCGGACGACTTCGGGCAGCAGACCCGGCCCGGCTTCATCCGGCGTCTTCTGACGGGCGCGCAGTCCTTCGATACGCCGCAGGTGGAGTTGGCAGTCGGCTACCCAGCTGAGTGGATCGACGCGTACTGCACGGGCAAGTACAGCTCCGCCGCAGAGTTCCACAAGCGCATCACGGACGCTGTGTACATGCATAGCGCACTGCATTACAACCAGAAGCTGGAGATCGTGCCGCTCGCCTTCGACTTTACGATGGAAGAGGTGCTGGAAGCGACAACAATCATTTCGCGCTATGAGCTGGCGAAAGCCTTCGAGCGGCTTTTCCGGCCTGCGTCGGCGGCGGCCGCTACACCGGAGGAGTCTGCTGCTGCTGCTGCGGCGGCGACGGCAGCGTATGCAAAGACACAGGCTGAGGAGGTGGAGAAGAAGAAGTCCGCTGCTGTAGCCGGCGTGCTGCACGACGAGGTGATCGCGGACCACGACGCTGCGGACCCCATCGAGCTGAACGCACTGTCTGGCGTGTTGCCGATCGCCTATGACGCGAAGCACGCCGCCTCGCCGAACCGGCCCAACACCTTCAGCGGCCTGACCGGTGTGCTGGAGGAGTTGCCAGCGGGTATTGTGGAGTCGATTCGCGCCGGGCAGAAACTGTCCGTGTGGGACTACAACCGTGCGCTGCGCATACGCGACAACGTGGTGCGGGCAGCGGAAGAGCAGTTCATGGACGTGGATTGCTTCCTGACGCCGCTGCTGTCGGACCCGTACGAAAGCGGTGACCTGCGCAGCGTGCGTCTCACTCTGCCCTTCCACCTCGCCGGCAATCCGATTCTGTCAGTGCAGGTGGATCCGGAAACGCCTGTGGCGCTTATTGGCGAGCTGGGCCGCGATGCCGCCTTGATGGAGGACGCGTTTTGCTTCTTGCAGTTCGTGCGTGGGGCCTCGCCGCGGTGGTGGCGGCAGAAGGTCTTCGGCGACAGCGCAGCGCTGTCGCTTGGGGCAGGGAAGAACAGTCAGCCGATCACAGTGTACCACCGCATGGGCGCCAAGGTCACGCCAGCCGTTCCTGTCTCGGCCGAGTTAAACAAGACAACAACAAACAAAAAGCAGTAGACAGGCTAGCCATGCCTGTATGAGACAAGGCTTCGACATTTCAAGGCCACGAGAGAGATAGAATAGAAGAACAGCAGCAGATGCCTCCAATGAAACAACAACAGCGAAAGAAAAAAAAAGAGGGAAAAGAACATTCATAAGCGCAGCAACGTAGGCAAGATTCCACCTCGAGGGTGTGCAGTGTGTGGTCGTCCGAGGTGATTCTCAAGGACATGTAGGAAAGAACAGGGAGGCAACCAAAAAAAAAACTAATAATATATATTTCACTTTTTTTTTTTAAATTCTCTTACATACTGCCCCTTTTTTTTCTTTTCATGTTCTTCTGTGGTTTAGTGCCAGTAATAATAGCCATTGAGTTGACCACCTGCGCATGGGAAAAACAGATAAACAAACACACACATCTGTTTAATATCCAGAAAAAGACACGGCAGGCTACTGTTGTTGTAGGTGACTGCTCTCTCAAAACAATCAAACAAAAAAAACTGCACCTCAGTTTTTCTTGCTTTTACTTTTCTTTCACTTCGTAAACTTGGTGTTGTTCACGCCTTTTTTACATGGGGCCGGCTTCACGTTTCCTTGTGTATTTTATTTTAGCTTGCAGGTTGCCGTGCATCACGTGCACGCGCA
The DNA here is from genome assembly GCA_037349495.1 of Lotmaria passim. Classification (NCBI taxonomy): domain Eukaryota; phylum Euglenozoa; class Kinetoplastea; order Trypanosomatida; family Trypanosomatidae; genus Lotmaria; species Lotmaria passim. The sequence continues at coordinate 489,952 of CP140209.1, forward strand.
CCGTTTCTTTTTTTTTTTTTCGTTGTTGTTTTCAGTGCTGTTCATCACGTTGATTACATAAGTTGCACGTACCTTAAAAAAAAAAAAAGACAGTAATAATGGAGCACTGCATTTTTTTTTCTTGTGTATCTCGAACAGCGAAGACGGGAGGGCCAGCTTTTCCTGTGTACAAGACTAGCTTCTTTTTTTTTTTTTCGTCCGTATCTCTGGAAGGTTTGTAAGACTCTCGAAAAAAAAAAAAAGTAGCACACAACACCCTTCGTCCCTGGCTCTGTCCTTCCTTATTCCTCTCTCTCATATTCGGCTTTCCCTCTGTTACGGTCTCTCTCTATACAACACCTCTCTCTCTCTCTCTTTTTCTTGTTTTTTTTTTTTTTTTCTCCCTACACAGCGCTAGCAGAAACAGAGAAAAGAAAGAGAAAGAGAAGAAAAAAAAAAAAGCAACAGCGGCATACTCCCACCTGAATACACATAACAACCGCAAGAGAAGAAAGAAAAGAAGAAGAAGAAAAAAAAAAAAAACAACAACAAAAAAAAAAAGAAAAGCAGAGAACGATGACAACCCCCAACGCTCCAAATCCGCTAGCGGCAGAGACGTGTTCCACGGAGGAGTCGAAGTTCAGGCATCCGCTACCCGAGGATAAGTTTGTGAATGTGGGTCGTTGCGCCAGCACCGGGCGAGAGATCACCATCTGCTACCACACGTACGGCGATCCAAGCAACCCGTGCTTGCTGATGGTGATGGGGCTCGGCGGTACCTCTTGGAACTGGAAAGCAAAGTTCCTTGACAGCTTGGTTAAGGCCGGCTTCTATGTGGTCTGCTACGACAACCGTGATGCTGGGCTGTCCACCCACCTGAATGGCTGTCCGACCGTGCTCATTGCGCGAATGATCTTACCTTCCTGGGCCTCGGTTGGGGAGGGCAAGCCGCCCTACACGCTCTACGACATGGCAGAGGACGGCATGAATCTGCTGACGGCGTTGGGGATCAAGAAGGCGCACGTGTTTGGTGAATCGATGGGAGGAATGATTATACAGTGCATGGCGCTGCGCCACCCGGAGCGCGTGCGGAGTATGACCATCGTGTACTCGCACAGCGGCGCGAACGTGAAGCCGCAGACGATTGGCATGTCTCTAGCCATGCTACGAAAACCTGCCAGCAGCTCTGTAGAGGACGTGGTGAACTTCAAGGTGGAGATGGCGGCTCTCTTTACGGGCGATTACCCATTGGACGAGCCCACAACACGAGCCACGGCGGAACTGACGTACAAGCGTTCCCCAGACGACGCGAACGGGCTACTCCGGCAGATCTGGGCTATTCAGCGTGCCGAGGGTCGTGAGGACGGACTTCGTAAGCTGCACAATATGCCTGTGCTCATTGTGCATGGGATGGTGGATACTATGATTCCGTTTGAGAATGGGGTACATCTGGCGAAGCTGATTGATGGGTCGAAGCTTGTCGCGTTTGCGCGCATGGGCCACTCCATTCCAAAAGAACTGTACGACGACGTCGTTGCCGAGATGACACTGTTGAAGCAGCGTTGCGAGGCAATGGCGCCGGCCACGAGCACAAAGCCCGTGAAGTAAGTGGCCACTCTGCCGTATGTGCTCTTCCCGCAGCTGCTCACTATTTTCTTTCTTCGCAAGTGATTGCGCAATACAGTTTTTATCTCCTCATTTTTCATTTTCATTCAGTCTTTTTTTTTTTCCTCTTAATATTCGCACTGCACCTATAAAGAAGTTGCTGCTTTTTTTTTGTGTTTTCTCGCGTTATCGTTACCACTTCCGTACGAAGGTCCAACAAGGAGTTACAAAACAGGTGGAAAAAAAAAAAAAACGAAGAAGCGAAAACAAAAAGGAGACAAAAGCTGCCGACTTCGGCAGCTACGCTCTAAGTGTTTGTCTTGAGCTTAGAGGTGTTTTTTTTTTTCCATTTCTTGACATCGGTAGCTTTTGTTCTTTGAGATGAGTGACGCAATGAGTGAATAAAACCTATCGACCCTCTGTGGTCGGCTGAAATTCTATTTTCTCTATTATATATATATGTGTTTTTTCTTTTTTCTTGTGTGCTCTCCTCTGCACTCCTCACACACACACAAAAAAAAAAAAAACGGAGGAAAACCACTTTTCCAGCTCATCATGCGCGACTATGGCTCGCCTAACCTGCTGAAGCGTCCGCTGCGCAGCACGCGACGCCGCTTCAAACGACGCCAAAAGCTGCTGCTATTACTCCTTTTTTCTCTATGCGCAAGCGTGTTCTTCTTCGCCTTCATCTTCACCATGTTGACGACAGAGACGCCCATGAACACGGGCGACCGTCTGCACGACCAGGCTTTCTTGACGAGAGAGATGAACGCGTCACTCTTTGAGGCCGTTGTGGTTGCGCGGACTCCGGGCACGGCGTGGCGAGAGCCTGCTACAAACTCTATCATTTCCTACGCTATGTCAGGATCAGTGCTCTCCATGAAGCCGACGATGTACGCACGCCACCGTCGCGGCTCTGCAGAGGCGCCTGCTACCTACAAAAAATGGGATTCCATCTACCAGCCGAACGACACGTACAAGATCCCGGTGTTTGCTGCACCGACGGACCGCGACACCCTCCAACACGCCTCCATCTTCACTTCCCTCGCTGCCTTCCGCGACTACGAGTGTGCCACGACGCTGCGCGACCTCTACGACATGGCAGTGGCCCCGCACCGCCTCTACGTCGGCATCAGCGAGGAGCGGAAGCCGTCGGATGCGAGCTGCCTCACCTTGATTGGCGTGGAGGATATGACGAGTGGGGAGACGCGGCGGGTGCTGTACGGAAGAGATGCCCCGGCAAGTCTAAAAGTGGAGCTGCGGTCGCTGACGTGGGCGGACGTGATATCCCCGAATGCCATTTTAAGCGTGGATGACGCGCTGGACGGAACAGATCCGCTTCCCTCTGCGCCGCACCCTGACGGCGTCTTCCTGCATCCATTGTACGCGCAGGAGCGGCTGTCCTGCGTGGCGGGTGAGCTAGAGACGCTGCGGGACCGCCTGCTGCTGCACGAGGACGACATGAAGCGCCGGGCATCGGGTGGGACAGTGTTCCGGCAAGGCCGCGGTGGGCCGCAGCAGCAGCCGTCGCGTGCGCTGGCCGGGTGCCGCGTGACGACACGCGTGACGCGACCGGAGCTGGCGCGTGGGCCGACCTTTGGCCGCTACATCACCAGTCTCTTCTTCTTCGACCAGGACTACTTCATGGTGGTGGACAGCCACACTCGCTTCTCCGTGCACTGGGACGCGAAGCTGATCACGCGCATCCTCCAGCTGCCAACGCCTGGCGTGCTGTCCTACTACCCGAACGGCTACCGTGAGGGCCATGAGCGAGAAGAGTACGGCAAAACTGACTACATGCTGATGTGCACCGCGCAGGTGCTGGCGAACGGGATGCCGAAGCTCGGTGCACGCTGGAAGCCAGTTGCACCGCACCCCAAACTGCAGGGCTTTGCAGCGGCCGGCTTCATGTTCGGTGACGCGCAGTACGTGCTGGACACGCCGTTCGACCCTTTCCTGCCTTACATGTTTGATGGTGAGGAGGTGCTCTTCTCTGCGCGGATGTGGACGGGTGGATGGGACATCTACGGTCCGGCGGAGTCGGACGTGTTCCACCATTACGTGCGAGAGCACACGCCGAAGTACTTCGACATCATCAGAACTGCGGAGGCCGCGCGGAAGCTGACGGCGGAGCGGCGCACCCTCTACTTGCTGCGGCGTGCGCAGCCATGGGTGCAGGAGTTGGTGACGCGCGGCTACGTGACCGCGGACGGGCAGCAGACGCTGAAGCCGCTGCCGCCTGTGGAGCCGCCGGAGTCGCGGCTGATTGTGAGTGACGAGGTGGCTGCGGCGACGCGTGGGATCAACGTGTGGAAGACTTACTACGGCATGGGGACTGCGCGGACGCTGGCGGAGTACTGGGAGCACACGGAGCTGTCCGACAAGTTTGTGAAGAAGAAGGATAACGAGGGTCGCTGGATGGGTGGCGAGGGTCTCTGCAAAGCTGCCGGGTAGGACTTCCACTGGAGCGTTTTTCATGCAGAAAGGAAATGGGGATTCTTTTTTCCTTTTGGTGGGCGATTCGCACAGAGGTGAGAGGCTCGACGCTGCTTCGTCACAACAGCGGGATTTGCTATTTGAAAAAAAAAAAAAAAGAAAGGAAGGAAAAGACGTACCGAGAAAGAGTGTCTCTTCATTTTTCCTTTCTTTGGAATGCTGCCACCGCTTTTTTTTTTTTTTGAGCTTCATTTCACTTCTCTTTTTTTTTTTGTGGGTGCCTCCGTGTGTGTGTGTGTGCGTGCTTTCTACTTGGCGGTGGAAAAGGGATGAAGGGGGAGAAGATCCTCTAGCTGTCGTTCCGTTTATCGCTGATGTTATTATTTATGTAGTTTTTGTCCATATCGGATCATTCCAACACACTTAGGTCAAAGAACGCGACGCTCTTTCGTGATCAGAGATCTTATGAAAAAAAACCGTACTTGCTGCTAATATACATATATATATATATGTGTGTGTGTGTATAGTCTTTTAGGGTGATGTTTGCCGAGGTTTTTTTTTTGTTTCTCTTTTTTCCTGATTAATAGAGAAGTAGTTTTCTCTTTTTCCCTCGACTTGGTTAACATCAGCTATGCAGTAACACACATGAAAAAACAAACAAACAAAGCAAAAAACAAACAACAACAAGAATAAGTTCGTGTCGGCGAAATTACGTACTAACTAAAAAAAAGTCAAATGCAGAAGAGGGATTAACGTCTCCATACACACAACGTCGACAACAACAACTAAAAGACAGCGACTACAAAAACAAAAAAAAAACAGTTGCCCGGTTTTGGTCCTTATGAAGTGGGGTCCAGGCGAGCACAACATGGAAACAAGTACGTCATGCAAGTCAAATTAAAGAGGAATGTGAAACGAGAGACCCCTTTTTGTAGGTGTGCTTTTTTATTAGCTGACGGCGCTTTCTTAACGATCGTTCCCCCTCTTCTTTCTGTTTTTTTTTTTTTTCTTGGTCGTCGTAGTTGCCACACTGGACAGCAAGAGGTAGAATCGACAGCTTTGGGTACGTTCACGATCACAGCGCCAAAGGAACAAAAAAAAAAAAGAAGGAAAAAGTGAGCTCAAGAGAAGGTAAAGAAGAATGCAGAATTTCGGCAACACGTCCAGTTTATTGAAGCGACCGCTGCATGGGCCGCGGCGGCGCCTCTCCATGCGTCGCAAGGTGCTGCTGGCGTGCGTGGGTCTCCTTGTAGTTTTCTGTGTCCTTCTTACTAGTCGTAGTGGCGGCAGTAACGAGGAACGCGTCACTTCACCGCACACGCGCCCGCCTGTCAAAATAAGCGGGACAAGGCAGCAGCTCACAGCAGGTCCCGCAGTCACGAGTCAACCACGTCAGACTTTTACACTCATCTCAACAGGCGACCCTGTTGCCACCGCGGCGGAAGTTAAAGCGACATCGCTCGAGGAGGTTAGTGCGAAGCGCGACGGGTTCGAGGTACCGTGGCTTGTGAAAACCGCCGCCCCAACCCCTGAACTTGCCACGGGAGGCAGCCAGGCAGACATTAAAGCGCTCGTTGGAACGCACGCGCCAGGCACGTCGTGGCGAAATCCGACCACAAACCAGATTGTGGCGTTTGCCGCCTCTGGCACGGTCGCCTACGTCGCCCGGACCATCGTCACACGGCAGGACCTGGCGGGCCACCAGAAGTGGGATTCCATCTACCAGCCGAACGACACGTACAAGATCCCGGTGTTTGCTGCACCGACGGACCGCGACACCCTCCAACACGCCTCCATCTTCACTTCCCTCGCTGCCTTCCGCGACTACGAGTGTGCCACGACGCTGCGCGACCTCTACGACATGGCAGTGGCCCCGCACCGCCTCTACGTCGGCATCAGCGAGGAGCGGAAGCCGTCGGATGCGAGCTGCCTCGCCTTGATTGGCGTGGAGGATATGACGAGTGGGGAGACGCGGCGGGTGCTGTACGGAAGAGATGCCCCGGCAAGTCTAAAAGTGGAGCTGCGGTCGCTGACGTGGGCGGACGTGATATCCCCGAATGCCATTTTAAGCGTGGATGACGCGCTGGACGGAACAGATCCGCTTCCCTCTGCGCCGCACCCTGACGGCGTCTTCCTGCATCCATTGTACGCGCAGGAGCGGCTGTCCTGCGTGGCGGGTGAGCTAGAGACGCTGCGGGACCGCCTGCTGCTGCGCGAGGACGACATGAAGCGCCGGGCATCGGGTGGGACAGTGTTCCGGCAAGGCCGCGGTGGGCCGCAGCAGCAGCCGTCGCGTGCGCTGGCCGGGTGCCGCGTGACGACACGCGTGACGCGACCGGAGCTGGCGCGTGGGCCGACCTTTGGCCGCTACATCACCAGTCTCTTCTTCTTCGACCAGGACTACTTCATGGTGGTGGACAGCCACACTCGCTTCTCCGTGCACTGGGACGCGAAGCTGATCACGCGCATCCTCCAGCTGCCAACGCCTGGCGTGCTGTCCTACTACCCGAACGGCTACCGTGAGGGCCATGAGCGAGAAGAGTACGGCAAAACTGACTACATGCTGATGTGCACCGCGCAGGTGCTGGCGAACGGGATGCCGAAGCTCGGTGCACGCTGGAAGCCAGTTGCACCGCACCCCAAACTGCAGGGCTTTGCAGCGGCCGGCTTCATGTTCGGTGACGCGCAGTACGTGCTGGACACGCCGTTCGACCCTTTCCTGCCTTACATGTTTGATGGTGAGGAGGTGCTCTTCTCTGCGCGGATGTGGACGGGTGGATGGGACATCTACGGTCCGGCGGAGTCGGACGTGTTCCACCATTACGTGCGAGAGCACACGCCGAAGTACTTCGACATCATCAGAACTGCGGAGGCCGCGCGGAAGCTGACGGCGGAGCGGCGCACCCTCTACTTGCTGCGGCGTGCGCAGCCATGGGTGCAGGAGTTGGTGACGCGCGGCTACGTGACCGCGGACGGGCAGCAGACGCTGAAGCCGCTGCCGCCTGTGGAGCCGCCGGAGTCGCGGCTGATTGTGAGTGACGAGGTGGCTGCGGCGACGCGTGGGATCAACGTGTGGAAGACTTACTACGGCATGGGGACTGCGCGGACGCTGGCGGAGTACTGGGAGCACACGGAGCTGTCCGACAAGTTTGTGAAGAAGAAGGATAACGAGGGTCGCTGGATGGGTGGCGAGGGTCTCTGCAAAGCTGCCGGGTAGGACTTCCACTGGAGCGTTTTTCATGCAGAAAGGAAATGGGGTTCTTTTTTCCTTTTGGTGGGCGATTCGCACAGAGGTGAGAGGCTCGACGCTGCTTCGTCACAACAGCGGGATTTGCTATTTAAAAAAAAAAAAAAAGAAAGGAAGGAAAAGACGTACCGAGAAAGAGTGTCTCTTCATTTTTCCTTTCTTTGGAATGCTGCCACCGCTTTTTTTTTTTTTTTGTAGATGTTGGGTAGTTTTTTTTTTTTTTTATTACCTCCGTAAATGAGCCTCTTTTTTTTTTTTGCTGGTTTTTCCCTCGACGTTTTTTTTTTTTTTCCTTTGAAGGTTGTTAGCTGCTGGTTCGTTATGCACACACACAAAAAGAAAAACAAGTGAATTGTCGTGCATTGTTGTGCTGCCAAACGGTGTCCTTGAAAAAAAAAAAAAACTAAGAAAAACACAGGTACACGTCGCTTCCTCGCGTCACGGTGAAGTGGAATTTTCTTTTCCCTTTTCCTTTTGTGCGTCAAGCGAACAACAACTACGGTACCATGGACGACTTCCAGCAAAAATCTGGAAGTACTTTTCTGTCGTGGTTGTTTGAGTTTTTTTTTTTTAATGTCCTATTAGTTACAACAGTAACAATTAACAAAGAAACAAACGTAAAAGAAAAAGAAACACAAGCACTGTCTTTTGTTCTTTAAACGAAAAAATGAAAAGAGTAACTGAGTTTTTTTTTCCTCCTTTTCTTTTTCCTGTTGCTGCCGTTGCTGCCCGCATTTTAAACACTGGGGACCTTTGTCCACATTTTTTTTTTTTTGTAAATTGCGTTTCACATGGGTGACCCCTTACATACACACACACACACGCACTTGCACACAAACCAACAATAACATTCTGCTTGGACAGATTAAAATTCCTTTTTGTTCTTCGCTTTCCTCTTCTGCCAACAATTAACATACTATCAAACACATCAGTTCCTGTCAAAGTTCGCCCCCCAAAGAGAAATTCCAGGGCATTGAGCGCCGTACTCTTCTTTCTACACTAACCTACTTGTACCTTTTCTCCAAAACTGTATTATAAACCTCTCCCCTTATTGTCAAGCTTTAATCATGGCCGGCAAAGGTAGCGTCATCATCGCCATTGTGTGCCTTATTGTGGAGGCGATCATCTTCCTTTTCTGTGTCGTGGGCACCCCCGTCGATGCCTTCCGTGCGAAGTCGAAGGTCAAGCCGCGCCAGTGCTACTCCATGTGGGGCAAGAAGACCTGCGGTGCGCACAAGAACAACCCGGACAAGTTGCCGCACAAGGGCTTCCCGTCGTCGAAGATCCGCAGCATCATGAACGCCGCCGCCGCCTTCTCCATCATCTCCATCTTCTTCACGCTTGTGGCGATGATCCTGGCGATCCTGCTGGTGTGCAAGTGCATGCCCAGCTTCATCGCTGGCATCTTCTCCATCATCGCCTTCATTTCCACACTGATTGTGTGGGCGTGCCAGGCTGGCGTGTACTACAAGAAGTATGATTACACAATTGCCAGTGGCGCGATTGAGAAGCGCAAGATCAAGGATGACTACCACTACTACGCTTCGTTCGGTCTCTTCGTGACTGCGTGGTGCCTGCAGACGATTGAGATGGTGCTCGTGTTCTTCGCGTGAGGTGGCCGAGACTGTACGGATGTGAAGGACGCGCGCGGGCAGACGAGCGAGCGAGTGAGCGCCCCTTATGGCTGCTACGTCGCAGCGCACCGCACACCCTCTGCCCTCTCTGCAGCTCGCACTCCTTTCGTTTGCTTGAAAGCAACACGTGAAGGCGAACACAGCTGAAGCAAGGAGGCTCGATGAGAAGAGCCGGGAGCAGGCGTGCACGGATAAGCCCCCGCCCCACGAACAATCGCACACACACATGCACATAAACACGTATGCACTTCTACGGCATGGGCCTGTGCCGCACGCGAGCCTACAGATGGTTCACCGTGTAAGAGAAACGTCGCTTACGTAACGTGAATATAAAAAGTGCTTTTTGTGTGCGTGTGCGCGTCCTTATCCTGCATGTAAATCTGCGCAAGCAAAGAGAAGCTGAAGACAAAAAAAAAAACTGATAACATATTTCTCTGATAAAGGACTCAAAAAGGAAAAAAAAAAATCACGAACTCACCCTCTCTTTTGGAATTTCGAACGTACTTTTTGAGTGCATGTGATCATTTCCAAGAATGCTGTGCTTTTTCGAAGAACATCGCTGCGTCCTTTACGTGTCTTCCCGCTCAGCTTTCTGAGTTCGCTTGCATTACTCCCTCTCCCTTTTTTTTTTTTCCTTTTTTTCAATATAGCATCAAAACACACAAAAAAAAAAAAAATAACTCTAACAATTTTCTTTTTTCCGACTTGCTTTTTTTGTTTCTACATCCACACCTCCCCTTTTGTTTTCTTGCAAGCAGTTCTGTTTTTTTTTTTTTTTTCATATTGATGCTAAGCTCTGTATCTGTCGTTTTTTTTTTTTAGACCCTTCTTTTTTTTTTTTTTTACTAGGTATTCTCTATTCACGTCACGTTACGCACCCTGAAAGGCAGAGGTGCGCGCAGGGGTGGTCAACAACACCGCCTGTTACTATTACTATGGTTGTTTTGTTTCGATCATTGCAAGCGTCCCCTCTCTCCGCAGAGTATGTAGTCGACACCATTTGACACACATTACCATCCTTCTTCGAGACTATACTCTGTTAGAAGAAAGAAAAGAGAATAAGGGAAAAAGAGGATCAGCACCACTCTCATGTTTTTTTTTTTTTTATACACATTATATTGGTGTTTCGTGAACGAAACGAAGAGATAGAGAGAGAGAGAAAAAGCGAAGAAAGCGTATTGGCCTCACAATAGTTGTTTTCTTTTGTTACTTTTTTTTTCTAATTGTTTTTTATTATTTATTATTACTATTATTATTATTATTTTTTTCTTTTTTTATGTTGGGGTCTCCAAAGATGCAGAAGGGGGGAAAATGAAGAAAACAAACAGTAATTACTTTTATTTTCTTTTTCCCTTTTGTGAAAGTGCGTGCGCTTGTGTGAGTACGTATGTAAATGTCTCTGTGTGTGTGTGTGTGTGTGTGAGTAAGAAGGGGAGAGATAATAGAGTAGTACATCAGAAACGAGCAGAGACTCCCCTCATAGAGTGTTTCGTCGCTGCCACTGTTGGCTTCCTGCGTTTTGTCCGCCCTTCCCTTTACTCTTTTTTTTTTTATTCTGCTTTGGGTTTTTCCTGTCCTTGTACTCTTTTTTCCTCTTTTTTCTTCTTGCCCAGTATATATGTGGCGTGCATCATTGTTTCTTTCTTGCCTATGTGACGATCATATATATATATATATATATATACATATATATGTATATATATATATTTTTAGGAAGGGAAGTGGCTGCACGTGGTGCTGAGTTAGGAAAAGAGAGAAAAAAAAAGAGAAAAAGCAACGCAGGGATGTAGAGAGAGAGAAAAAAAAAAAAGAGCGACTGCCACTTACATCCTTACACTCTGACGTACCTACACACACACTGACACGGATTTGTTTGCTCGCGCGTGGTCACTCCTCCCGACAGTTTCTTTGGCCCTCGCGTCGAGGGATGAGGGGGAGAGTTGATCAGTCAATTCAAGTGCCTTTAGCAAATCCTGTCTTCAAAAAAAAAAAAAAAGTGATCATACGCTCAAGCAATTGAATACGACTGCAAAAAAAAAAAGAAAGTTTTTTTTTTTTTCTGATGAAGAAGCTGGTTTCAGCGAGACTTGTTTTCCAAACGCACCTGAAAGAAATAACTTCGGACTTCTCTCCTAACTCGGTGCTTTTAACGACCAACCGTTGTGCGAAACGGTTGGTCGTTCTCTTGTGGAGGAAGCCTTCAATTGCGTTGACGAGGCTGAGTCGGGAAAGATATACGCGCAACTCTTTCCTTTTTTTCTTTCGTCCTCGAATGCAGCTTTGAAGCTCATGCTCTGTGTTCTCTACAACAAGAGTGCGCGGTGTTTTTTTTTTTTCTGGTGCGCCGGTGCATTAGTACACAGACGACTGTGCTTCTCTCTCTTCGTTGTTGTTCTTGTTGCAAGAGGAAAAGCTCTTGTGTCTTCTCAAATATGATGTTCTGTCGCACTTGCTTTCCTGTTTTTTTTTTTATTTCGGTTTGATTCGTAAGTCGTTTATGGCACATGTCTAACGCGTTTTCATCCCCTTTCTCTCTCTTCAATTCTCCTTTTCCTGTCCTTGGTTACTGTTTTTTTTTTTCTCTTTTTTCTCTTTTTTCTCTTTTTTTTTTTTTTTGCTCTCGCAATTCCATGCCATGAAAAACAACTACAATGTCTGCTTTTACGGAAAAGGTTAACCGCACCATCCCACGCGCATAAGCTCTCACATCTTACGTTCTTTTTTGCCGTTTCCTCGCTGTTCCACTATAAGTAAAAGAAGGAAAAATAGTTTCTTGTCCGACGAGTACTACGACATCAGCTTTTTTTTTTTTTTGGTTTTCACGAAAGCGTTGTTTTGCAGCGTTACCTGTAAAAGAAAAAAAGAAGAACGACCTGCTATATCCCAGAAAAGAGGAAAAACTCACCCTACTCGTAGTCGTTTACCAACGCAATGCCTACTTCAGAGCACAGCAAGGAATACCCTCGCCCGGAGGACGAGGAGGTGCAGCAGAACAAGGAGGAGAAGAAGCAAGAGAAACGTGAAAACAAAGCTGCCGGCAATGGTAGCGTCATCATCGCCATTGTGTGCCTTATTGTGGAGGCGATCATCTTCCTTTTCTGTGTCGTGGGCACCCCCGTCGATGCCTTCCGTGCGAAGTCGAAGGTCAAGCCGCGCCAGTGCTACTCCATGTGGGGCAAGAAGACTTGCGGTGCGCACAAGAACAACCCGGACAAGTTGCCGCACAAGGGCTTCCCGTCGTCGAAGATCCGCAGCATCATGAACGCCGCCGCCGCCTTCTCCATCATCTCCATCTTCTTCACGCTTGTGGCGATGATCCTGGCGATCCTGCTGGTGTGCAAGTGCATGCCCAGCTTCATCGCTGGCATCTTCTCCATCATCGCCTTCATTTCCACACTGATTGTGTGGGCGTGCCAGGCTGGCGTGTACTACAAGAAGTATGATTACACAATTGCCAGTGGCGCGATTGAGAAGCGCAAGATCAAGGATGACTACCACTACTACGCTTCGTTCGGTCTCTTCGTGACTGCGTGGTGCCTGCAGACGATTGAGATGGTGCTCGTGTTCTTCGCGTGAGGTGGCCGAGACTGTACGGATGTGAAGGACGCGCGCGGGCAGACGAGCGAGCGAGTGAGCGCCCCTTATGGCTGCTACGTCGCAGCGCACCGCACACCCTCTGCCCTCTCTGCAGCTCGCACTCCTTTCGTTTGCTTGAAAGCAACACGTGAAGGCGAACACAGCTGAAGCAAGGAGGCTCGATGAGAAGAGCCGGGAGCAGGCGTGCACGGATAAGCCCCCGCCCCACGAACAATCGCACACACACATGCACATAAACACGTATGCACTTCTACGGCATGGGCCTGTGCCGCACGCGAGCCTACAGATGGTTCACCGTGTAAGAGAAACGTTGCTTACGTAACGTGAATATAAAAAGTGCTTTTTGTGTGCGTATGTGCGTGCTGCTTCTTCGAGCTTGGTGCTGCAAGTGGACGCTGGGTTTCTTGTGTTCTCTGCCAATTCCTTGTAACGCTATGGTGGTGCATGTCCGAGGGAGGCTGAAAGCGAGAGAACAGAAATAACAGCGAGAAAAAAGAAAACAACTGTAAGGAGCAAGGAGGAGCAAAGCAAAGAAGAAAGGAGAAAAAAAAAAAAGAAAATGAAGCGATGCCGGCGTCAACAACAACAGTATCCGTGCCGATTCGCTCTCCTCTTTTTCTGTTTTGTAACAATAAAAAAGGAAAATACAATACATGGATTCCTCAGTACCTCTCTTGCCCTGTACCATTAAAAAGAAAAAAAAAAAAGCCAAAGTTGTCTGTTTTTCTTTTTTTTTTCTCCATATTACACCTTCCTCGCACTTGACGTTATTCCGATATCCCCCGTGTTTTTTTTTTTTTTGTATGTTACACCGATCGATGCTCAGCGTTCTTTTTATTATTATTATTCGCTTTCTCCCTCTCCTATGCGGAGCAGTGTTTCGGTGTATCTTTCCCTTATAGCTGAGCGTCCCTTCTTTTCTGTTTGTTGTTTTCTGACGTTTTAACTTCTTTTTTTTTTTTCTCGTGCTTTTTCTTAGAAGCAGCGTTTTTCTCTCTCTGTTTTTTTTTTTTTTCTCTGTTCCTCCTCGTAAGAAAAAGCAGTGACCCGCATTTGAACAGCAAAGAAAAGCGGCCTTCTGGACCACCAAGCAAATGCGGACGCAAAAACACTCAGGGAGAACGAGAGAAAAAAAAAAAAAACTGGAATCCACCAAAAAGAAAAAAAGAAAAGAGGGAACAAGGAACGATAAACAACGAAAAAAAGAAGAACTGGACGAAAGCGCCGGAAGTAACTGCGGGAAGGAAAAAGGGGAGAGACACAGCACACAAAACTATAACCGGACGCAGAAAACAGTTTTCTTTTTGTACAAAAAACAGCATAGTTTTTTTTTTTTTTACATATTTCAATGCCTCACTGGCTCTTCCACTGGTGTCACTCTCTCCACCGTATTGAACACAAACTTGCTAAAAAAAAAAGGGAAAAGCGTTAGACTACGCAGTAAGTGCAAAAAAAAAAAAAAGACAGAAGATGGCTTTTTTTCTCAACTCTCCTTAGTGCCCTTCTTTTCCACCTTATAGAGATATACACGGCTGTCTGTGGAAAAAAAGGGGGAAAAAGGGAAGTGTAGATCCCATCACTCTTTGCAGTGATTTTGTGTACTTTTTTTTTTTTCCTTTTCATCCTGAAGATTAGTTTGGACGTTCCTTTTTTTTTTTTCATTATTTCATTATTTTGTTTTAGTACTATGGGGATTCGTGAGCAGACCTTGACAAAAAAGAGAAGAAACACCAGTAATTCTCGCTTTTTTTTTTTGAGTTTTGCGCATTTACTCTTCTCCCCTTTCCCTTTTCCCTCTCTATTTTAACTACTCTACACAGATTGTCTTTTTAACCGCCGCTTCTTTGCCTCATCCTCCTTCTTTTTTTATTTTGATTTCTTTCCCTCCCTCAAACAGTTTAAATAAACAAAAAAGAAAAGAAATTAAATATGCTGCGCGAGGCTTTTTTGAAATTTGTATCTATTTTATCTGCGTATTCATGTCAAACAAAGTATATCATCACAAATTAAGATAAAAAATGTAGAAAACAAAACATGAACAGTTGCTGTATTTACTTTTCTCTTTGCTTGTGTATTCTTTTTTTTTTTTTGCTCTTTTTTTTTTTTTCTGTTGTGTTTGAATGGCCAGTGAAAAGACAAGGCAAAGCAAAACAATACGTTACACTTTTTTTTTCTCTTCTACGTGTTTTTTTTTTTTTATGAGTCGCTTCACGAACCAATAACAACAAAACAAAAAAAAGCCAAAGAGAGCGATACAACAACAAAAAAAAAGGAAAAGTCACGGCTCTGCAGACATTGTATTGCTCTTCTCGTTCCTAATACCTCCATTCGTGTTTTGTCTTCACTTGCACTTCTTCTTTTTTTTTTTTTTGTATCATTGCTGTCTGTTTTCTTTTTTTTTTTTCACAACTCACCGCTCAATAGTGGAGAGGAAAAAAAGAAAGAGACAGTAAGACAAGGAGGAAGGTGAAGGACAGCAGGGCTGTCACGAAGACGAAGGCGGAAACGGACGCAAAAGATGCGGTGCAGACGTTTCTTTTTTTTTTCCCCTTTAATTTTGCTCTTTTCTTTCTCTTTTTTTTTTTTTAAACTGCATTAAAAAAAAGAAACTGAGGTAGCATACCGATAACAACACACAACTTTCTTTTTTCCCTCCTTGATATCTGAAGTCGTTGTGAAGAGGCGAGGACCGAAGAGGGAAGCCCCAAAACTAAGGAAAATAGCGAGAAGGAGAGAAAGACCAGATCAGATCAACACATGACGCGATCAACCGACGACATTTTTATTTTATTTTTAATTCAGAACAGGTGTGCTCTTTGTTTTTTCCTTTTCAGAAATCTGTTTTAGGAGGTTTTTTTTTTTTTTCTACATCCGTCGGCGCTGACTGATACGTGCGCATCAGTGTCTTTACTTCTATGCTTACTGTTCTCTTCCGTATCTTATACTTTTTTTTTTTTTTCTAGGCCTTGTCGTTTTCTTCAGCTCGGCGTTGCTATGGGAGTTTTCTTTTTTTTTTTTTCTTTTTTTTTTGTTCATTACATGCCTTTTTTTTTTTTTGTTTTGTTCCCCCCCCCTCCCCCTTTCCTCCTATTTCAGAGTAGCATCGCGACACCCTTTTTTTTTTTTTTCTTTGCGCCCTTTCTATTCCTCATCTTTGTTCTGTTCCTTTTTTTTTTTTTTCTTTAAAGTCAAATATAGAGTTTCTTTTTTTTTTTTTTAAGAGAGGGAGGAGAAAAAAAAAAAAAAAAGCATCTTTGTGCGGCAGATTTGCAGTGCTGCATCGCAGAAGAATCAAGCCAAATAAAAGAAACAAACACGATATAAAAAAAAAAAAAAAGTCTGCACGAGTGAAGAGAATCTCTAGGAAAAAAAAAAAGGAAGAAAAGAAGGGAAGTAATTTCTACTCATCAAAAAAAAAAACGTCTCTTTTTCATATCATCTTTTTTCTTTCCGAACGAACACAAACAACGTCACATCATCGGTGTTTTACGCGGGGGTTTCAGTCCCCCCCTTTTTTTTCTCTTCTGTCTGCATATCTCCTTCCCCTCTCCTGAGCACTGTCGCTTTGCTGTGCTATGCTCTTTTTTTTTTTTATTTTCAAAACCGTCAGTATGTGCTTTTTTTTTTTTCTTGGTGTAAAGCTGTGGCTTTTTTTCTTTTGCTGTAGTTCTTTCTCGCTTTTGAGTTTAGCCATAGTCCCTCCTCCGTCTTTATTAATTCATTTCGTTTGTTTTGTTTATTTCATCCTTTGTTTTCTTAAAAAAAAAAAAAAGAGGAAAACAAAAAAAAAACAAAGAACTTGTTAACGGTAAGTACTGTGTTGCTTTTTTTTTTTTATAGGAAAAGAGAGAAAAATAGAGACGCGGGAAAAAAGGCAAAAAAAAAAACAAAATAAGGAGGAAAGAAGGGGAAAAAAAAAAGAGACAACTAGTTTTTACTTTAATGAACCACACCTAGGAGAGAGAGAGTGAAACGCAAGACGTCAAGAAGAGGGGGGGGAAAAAAAAACTACTTTTTCTTTTTTTTTTTTCTCCTCTGTCTG
Source organism: Lotmaria passim (assembly GCA_037349495.1). Lineage (NCBI taxonomy): Eukaryota > Euglenozoa > Kinetoplastea > Trypanosomatida > Trypanosomatidae > Lotmaria > Lotmaria passim. Next base: position 506,492 of record CP140209.1, read on the forward strand.
TTGGCCTTGCTTTTTTTTTTTTTTGTGTGTGTGTTCTTCTTTGTCCGTGTGCTGGCTACACTGTTGTTGTTGCTTTTTTTTTTTCCCTGTTGATCGGTCTTCAGTTTTTCTCCGCCTTCTTTTTTTCTTTCTTTCTCGTTTTTGTTTTTTCTTGTTTCATGGCGTCGTTCCATGATAAAAGAAAGGCCTTCGATGCAGCGCACAGGTATATACAACCTACAAAGCAAAATTAAAAAAGAAAAACAACAACAACAACAACAAAAAAAAAAAAAAAGCAAGCGAGTACACACACACACAAACAACAATGAAAAAGAGGAGAAAGGAACGCTCTTCTTCCTCTAGAACTAGAGATTACGAGGAGGTCTTTTTTTTTTCTTCCTGGCTGCACTTGTCGCAGACAGTCGAAACTACGTGTAGAGCGTTTTTTTTTTAGTGGGTGGTAGCTCACCTGAAGAAATGTAAACGCGTGTTCTCTTGCTGGTCCGTAGACGTTTTCATGCGCCGCGTTTTTTTTTTAATTCGTAGTCGACATCACCTTCGCTTCTTTTTTTATGTTAACCTGTGGCTAATAAAGACACACATACGCATACACACACACACATAACAACAAAAACAAAAAAAAAAAAAGAAGACAGTGCTGCAGGTGTGTTTAACGACACATATTTCACTTTTTTTAGCATTTTCCCCCCTCTTTTCCCTTTCTGTTTTTTTTTTTTCCTGTTCTTTCTGTCCTTCCAACTGCTGCTCATCTGCATTATATACACCCTCACTTCACAGAAGAAAAAAAAAAAAGAAAGTAAACCAGCGAATAAACCGAACAGAGGTAGTTCAAAGTCCTAAATTGAGTCTCTGTTTTTTTTTTTTTTTTTGTGAGACAGCCAAGTTTGCGAAAAACACTACTAGTCAGATACGCAAACATATAGTTTTGGCAGCAACCTGCACTGGATTGCGGTAGAGGCAAGAAACTATAAAGCAAGGACGGCGTAAAAAAAGAAAATCGAGACGTTCACCACGTTTTTTTTTTTGTATAGTCTGCAGCAGGCGGAGATATTCACTAAAGCGCGAGACATCGCTCCAAACGTGGCCTCCAAATTACAGTCGTTCGAACAGAACAAACAGTCCCACACAGGAGATCCTTTCGAGTAGCGCCACCCCCATTCATACATCACTACACTCTCCAAGAATTGCGCATAAGTGAAGCAACGCACGCTCACATACACAGAAACACACGCGCACAATGTACGGTGGTTACTATGGCATGAGCTCCGGGATGCGGGGCAACTATGACGGCGTCAGTCCCATGGCGCAGCAACCGATGTACGTGCAAGCACGCATGCGTGGCCCGATGGGGCCCTCCCCGCAACCGGGCATGATGGGCGGCACCGTTGGCATGGCAAACAGTAATGCGGGGAACGGCAACACGACTGCGGCCGCCCATCAGATGAGCCGCAATGCAAGCTTTATGATGATGCACAACCTAAACAGCTACGGCGATGCAGGTCCGCGAGGCAATGGCTCCATGCAGGGTGGGAGGGGCAGCATGGGCGGAAATAACAACATCGGAGGCCCTGGCGGTGGCTGTGGCTACATGTGCGCTGTGCCTCGCTTCAGCAGCTTTGGCGCCGCCACCAACCCCTTTCAACGAAGCGGTAGCTTCTCGTCCCTCGGCGCGGGCAGCTTGCATCGCATGAACAGTGGGTTGAACTTTGACTACTACAACAACTCGCAGACAAACTTCGGCGAAGCCCGCAGCGGGGCCCCGCTCTTGCGTAACAACAGTGGTTACGGCAGCATGCGGCGTGGTAGTTTTATGGGGATGCCCAACGCCGATTCGGCGCGGGGGCCGCCGCCGCAACAGCAGTCGCTGAGCCGACAGAACAGTGGGTTGGGCAGCTCCTACAGCTATGGTAGCTTTCGACAGCCGAGCTTTTCGCAGGGCAGCGTGCATAATGGGGCGACGGGGGTAGGGCCGAACATGTCCATGAACAGCATCGCAAGCGCTACTGCGCAAGCGTCGCAGCAGGACTTTGGTGGCGGCGCGGCGGGCACCGGCCTCAGCAATGTGAGGACGAATCCTGCTGACATGCCGTCGCCTACCGCGCTGGCGCGACAGGACAGCGCCATGTCACTCCAGCGCAGCTACTCCATCGCGGGCCAGTTCTACAACTACAACATGAAACCAAGCATGAACATGGGCAATAGCAGCCCCGTCAGTGGTAACAATAACAACACGAGTGCGAATGGCGCTGGTGGCATGCCAGGTCCGCAGTATCGCCTTTCTATTCCGATGGGAATGATGATGGGCCCGATGGGGCCGTCAGCCGGCATGACGATGACAATTAGCGGTCTGGATGGCCGAATGAATCAGCGGACGGCTGGACTTGGCGCCATGTCGGCCCAGGCTCAGCAGGCGATGATGCAGCAGCAGATGCTCATGCAGCGTCGTTTAGCCGGCAACAACGGCATGGCCGAGATGGACCCGAACGCGGCACCACCAAAGGGCACATCGGAGAATGTCGTGGTGGAGGAGGGGCAGTCTATGGCACTGGGTCGTAAGAGCAGCGTACAGAACTTAACCCGGAAGCCTAGTGAAAAGCGGGTGGGGATGTACTTCAAAAACAAGGACGCCAGCGAGGCCACGGACGGCTCGGCATACAAGAAGGAGGGCGATACGGGCACGCTGGGCAAAAACAACGCCCGCGCCCGTGACCCATCGTTGACAAATACGGTGAAGGCGTCGATTGTGCTGGACACGTCAGCCGGCACGAACAGTGCGATTGAGGTGGATGGGCGGACGGTGCGTGCCGAGAAGTCCGGCGCCGAGGAGGTGCAGAAGTATGACATGCGCGACGTCATCTTCGCCAACCGCAAAACCGATGTGGAGCTGCTGAGCGACTCGCTGGAGGAGATGCGCGACAACTTCGTATACGGCTGCAACGTGGGCATGATCATGGCGGACGCCGGCATGTCCTCGGCTCATCCGACGGAGTGGTTCACCTGGCTGGCGCTGAAGTCGGTCGTGAAGGGCGCCTTTGGCAAGCTCGCCTCCACCACCTTCGAGTTCACCATGTCTGTGTGCTTCCTGCAGGACGACCAGGTGATGGATCTGCTGGCTGATGAGCCGCAGAGCTTCACGACGCTGACGGTCGCGGAAAGCCCGCTCTTCGGCAATGTCGCGAATGGGATGGTGTACGTCTGCGTCGAGGATGCCGGCGAGTTTAACGACGTGCTGGAGTCGTCCCTCTGCCGGGCCCAGCAGCAGTGCAGCGACTCCTCCGAGGAGCACGGCATCGTGCTGTGCACCTGCGTGCTGAAGCAAGTGAAGACCTCGTCTTCCACAGGCAAGCAGGACGTGCTCGTTTCCTCCATCTTTGCTAGTGGCGTTGGCGACGGCGTCATTCACTACAACCGAATTCTAGACAAGAACCCAGCCGAGCCGCGGGCGCTGTTTTACTCCGTGCTGCACCGCTCCGTCCACTCCACCGCCCTCTTCTCTTGTGATGTGACAGATGATGAAGTATTCAATTACTTGGCGACGCTCCAGCGTTTTGCGAAGACCGAGACGCGGCGGCCGAAGGTGGGCAGCACACGTGCCTTTGTGAGCTACGGCACCAGCACGATCCCGAAGATCCGCGAAGATCTCGAGAAGGCCAAGGACCCGCGTCAGCGTTTGATGATGCAGCGACAGTTGGAGAAGCTGGAGCTGATGGTGGCGGACGCGGAGGAGATGCTGGCGAACCCGACCGAGTGCGTGCCCAAAACGTACATTTGAGCTTTCTTTTTTTTTTCTGTTCATGTAGGAAATACGACGTGTCTACGTCGTCGAGCGTCATACAGTAGGCTTTTTTTCTAATGTTGCTTTTTTTTTTTTTATCTTTTTTTTTTTTTGAGTCAGTTTTTATAGCAGTGACGATATCATTCTCTTTTTTCTTGCCAAACCTCTCGTTTAGTTTTCCCTCATTTTTTTTTTCTTCTTGGTGCACATGAGTTGCTTGCTTTATTAAGCCAGCTGCGCCGGCGCTGGCTGTCATCGTTGCTTGTCGCTTTTTTTTTCTTTTTTTCAGCTTTGATGTGTCCTATTTCTTTGTTATTATTTCTCCTGTCTTTTTTTTTTTTTTTGAGAATACCAGGTAACTTGGGCGCTTTTTCTTTTTTTTTCCCGATTGAAAACCATTGTGCTTAAATTGACTCAATAACACCGTTTTGTTCTCTCGTTTTTGAGGTGATCAAAAGAAGCAGGTATATGCGCAGCTTTGCGCGAGGAGTTTATAGTGCTTCGAACTGCGTGAATTTCTCTGATCATAGCATTGAGGCTCGTATGTGAAAAATCGGCTGTAGTCTGTCAAAAGCGTTTTTTTTTATAGACCTGTTTATATAGAGTTGTTCATAGTTACTGGCTATCGTTCGCTGTCCTCACTTTGTTTTCTGTTTGTAAATCAGCTTTTTTTTTTTTTGAGGGCGAAGATACACTGAAGGTCATCCTCATTTTTCTTTTTTTTTTTGTACCTTCCTGTCTTCTCTTTTTTTTTTTTTTGTTGTGCGACATATGTGTGAGTTTCTGCGGATCTCTTTTTTTTTTGTGTGTATTTTTTTTTTTTTTGTCGTCATGCTGTCTTTCTTTTTTCTCCATCCTTCTTTTTTTTTTCTCCTTTTCACAGACACACGCAGGAAATACAACATTGCATTCGTTGGTCTGTCTTTTTTTTTTTTCCTGGGGAAAGGAGTGCTTAAAAAAAAAAAAGACGCCAGTTTTGTCGTTTCTCTTTCTGTCCTTCTTCACTTTATGTTCATTCGCCACTTTTTCATATTTACCGTCTTTGCTATCAGTGTTATTATTATTAGTTGTTTGCAGGTGCGCTCTTTTTTCTTTCTCTCGGTCACACACACACACACACACACACACAAGCGGTCCGCAGCTTCTTATGCTAATTATGTGCTTTTTTTCCCCCTCTCTACTGCTTCTTTTTCTTTTTGATTCACTAAAAAAAGTGCATTTTATCTTTTTTCTTTTTTCATGTGTGTGTGTGTGTGTGCTTGCTGGTCGCTTTAACTTTTGTTGTTTTGTTTTTCTTCCACTTTTTTTTTTTTTTGAGCTATGCAAGGTTCTTGCGTTTGCAATTAAAAAAAAAAAAAATAAAAAGAATGAAGCGAAACTAGGGAAGAGGAAGAGAGAGAAAAAAAAAAAAAAGAGGAATGGGAGGCGGTATGGTGCAGGAAGAAAAAAAAGGGGACAGTGCCTGAAAGGCCTTTGTGTATAATGTTCTTCATTGTGGACCGCTGCTCGACAAGAAGAAGGAAAAAGAAAAAGGAAAAGGAAGACGTGAAGCGCGGTGCTTCGGAGAAGCTTCACTCAGCGGTACACACATACACACACGTTTTTTTATCCCGTTGGAAGTTCGCTTGCACGTTTGGCATTGCTGTTTTTATTTTTGCTAGTTTTTGAAGCTCTCTTGACTTTCTGTGTGACGACATACACACTCAAAAGAGTAGCACAGGCAGGAGGAGTAGGGCGCGAGGTGGCTTTCTCTGAAGTATGAGCGGAAGAGAGAGACGAAAAAGAAAAATCCTCGGAAAAGGAGACGTTTTTACTCCGACTTTTTTTTTTTGGCGTAATAGTAAGCGTTGAATTTGTGCCGACGATTGTGAGTTGCTGCATCGCTTCAATAACTATTGTACTTTTTTTTTTCAACTCCGTTAATTTGAGTTCTGCCGTGAACTCAAAGAAGGAAAAAAGAGAGAAGAAAAGCGGCCGCGTTCCATTTTTTTTTTTTGACGTTCATCGTTCTCGCAGCAACTTTGGGAACCATGCTTCCATTTTTTTTTGTTTATTATTACTATTATTATTATTTAGTGATGCGAAGAAAAATGACCTGTTTTTTTTCTTTTGTTTTCTTCCACGCCTTTCCCTTCCCCACAGGTTCTTTTTTTTTTTTTCACATCAACCTCAGCATAGGAACTGTGGTAAACAAGAATAATAGCAGTCATAGCTTCAAAATATAGTGATTACTGTCCCTCGTGTTACGTAATCGATGTCCTCGGCTTCGTCAGCTTCCCTGCAACAGTCGCACAGGCAGCCAAGCGCCAAGCACGCCCCGATGCGGCCCCGCGATCAGTTTGCCGATGTCGGCCACTGCGGCAGCACCGGACGCAGCGTGCGGCTGTGCTACAACGTCTTCGGCTCCCCACGCGACCCGTGCGTGCTACTGGTGATGGGACTGATTTCCCCGGCCTTGTTCTGGGATGACCGGTGGTGCACTGCGCTGGCCCTCACCGGCCCTTTTTTTGTCATTCGTTTCGACAACCGCGACGTTGGCTGCAGTACCCACTTCGACGACGGCGAGGCGGCGCTGCAGCGGCAGCGGGACGGCGAAGCAGGGGAGGCGGCGGCAGCTGGGCCCACGAGCTACATGCGCTTTGCCTACGCGGTCCTTCGACCAGGCAAGCGGACCATACCGGAGGTGTACACGCTGATGGATATGGCGGCGGACGCCTTTGGTTTGCTGGATGTGCTGCACATCGCCGCCTGTCATCTCGTCGGCTCCTCCATGGGTGGAACCGTGATTCAGTGCATGGCGATTACCCACCCGGAGCGAGTGTTGTCGCTGTCGCTGCTCTCGACGCATACCAGCGCTCCGCAGACGCAGTGGCCCTCGCTGCGGGATATGATGAGCTTTATTTCCTTGATGCCCAAGTCAACATCCGCCAAGTACGCCCCCCGCATCGCAGGCGCCGCCAACGCGGAGGAGCGCCAGCGGCTGTGCGCGGAACGGGATGCGGAGCGGGTCACCGTCTACGCCGCGAGCTTCACCAAGTTGCTGGAGAGGTTGTCTGGCGACACGAAGAAGTATCCCTTTGACCGCGTGGCAGCGCAGAGGCAGATGTCACGTATTTTCCGTCGCAGCCTCTACGTGAACGGCGGCCCACGGCAGTTTCTGGCGCTGCTGAACGCGCCGAGTCGCGATGAGGACTTGAGGCGGTGCATCACGAGTGTCCCGCTTGGAGACGCGGGTAAACACGGTGCCACGAAGAGTAGTAGCGCAGGCAGGGCTGGGTCGCCTTCAGCATCCGGTGTCGCTGCTGCCGTTGCTGCGGCACCGGCGCCTCCGCTGTACGTGCCGACGATCATCATCCAGGGCGACCACGATCCTCTGGTGCCGCCGCAGAACGCCAAGCACCTGGCCTCCGTTATCCCGGGAAGTCGCTTGTACGTGGTGGAGGGCATGGGGCACACGCTGATCCCAGCCTTGCGAGATACGTATGTGCGTCTCATCCGTGATAACATTCTGGTCGGAGAGGCTGCTGCTCGATCTCCGGGGAGGAAGGCTGCGGCTGCTGCGGCTGCTGCGGCTGCGGCAAAGAGAACGAAGCCGCCGGCGAAAAAACTGGCCTCGAAGCTGTAGCGTGATGTGGGTAAGCAAAGAAAAGCACCTCCCTGTCTTTTTTTTTTTTTTGAGAGGGGGAGGGGAGGGCTGTTAGAGAAAGAGAAAGAAAAAAAAAAAAAAAGAGAGAGAATATGGAGGAGAGAATTGCGATTGACCCCTGTGCTTTACTTTCGTCGCCAAGGTAGTTTTTTCTTTTTTTCTTTTTTTTTTTACATTGAAAGAGAAAAAGGGTTTGCTTTTTTTTTTTCTTCAGGTCGTTTTCGGTGAATCGCTGTTTCTTTTTTTTCTTTCCTTTTCACAAGCAACGCCATTTTATTGTTAAAGCTGATTAAGATATTGTGATCGGGGTGTGGAGGGGGGGGGGTGGGAGGGAAGGGTCTATTTTGCCTTTTCCTCTCTTTTACTTTGGTGGTCGCGGAGGGGGAGGGGGGCTATAGCAACGTTGATCAAGTCGACAGGAAACCTAAAATCACCCCCCCTTCCCCCCCGCTCTTTCTTGTTCTCTACACCCTGCGCTTTCTTTTTTTTTTTTTCTACCTATCATCCATGTGTTTCCTCTGTTCCTGATCTCGGTTTTTTTTTTTCCTCTTTTTTTTTTTTTAAGACGCGCTGTGCATACACACATATACACACTCGTAACGAAGTAATTAACAAAGAACATTCGAACGAAAAATGAGCTTCGGTCCAACGATGACCTCCATGCCTCCCCCAGCGCAACATTCAAAAGCAAAGAAGGCCGTCATGCCTCCCGACGTCCTGGCAGAGCTGCGCACCATTTATCCTGAGTCACCGAAAGACGAGTTCGTCAACGTTGGCCGATGCCAATCCACACACAAGGACATCACCATTTGCTACAACACCTTTGGCGATCGACGCAACCCGTGCATGCTGCTCATCATGGGCCTCAGCAGCACCGCGGTGTTCTGGGACTCGCGCTTGTGCCACTACCTTGCTGATGCCGGCTTTTACGTTATTCGCTACGACAACCGCGATGTCGGGTTGTCCACCAACTTTGACGAATACCCGGCACCCAACATCTTACGCATGGCCCTGCCCGCCTGGGCCTCGGTCGGCGAGGCGCCGCTGGCCTACACGCTGGAGGACATGGCCAACGATGCGGCGGGGCTGTTGGGTGCACTGAAGATCCCCAAGGCCCACATTGTGGGCTGCTCAATGGGTGGCATGATTGCGCAGCTGCTCGCGCTGCATCACAAGGAACTCGTCGCGTCGCTGTGCCTGCATTCAACCTCGGCCGGTTTCGCGTGGCCAAAGCCGCAAATGCTGATCAACCTGCTCGACGCCCCGGAGTCGACAGAAGACGTGCAGTCCGTGCTGGACTACCGTGTTCGCTACTACAAGGCAATGTCCGGCGACATGGAGTTCTACGAGCACGAGTTCCGGCTCGGCATGTGGTGGGACGTGGTGCGGGCGAACTACCACGGTGGGACGGGGCGTCACATCGCTGCGATCGTCCGCTCGCGTGATCGCGGGGAGCTGCTTAAGGCGCAGCTGAATCGCGACGAGGGGCACCCGCACGCCGCCGGCACGTCCTCGGCGCCGACCTCGACGTACGTCCCAGTTGTGATTCTGCATGGTGGCAAAGACCCCATTATCCCCGTCGCGAACGCCCGTCGTTTGGCGGAGTGCGTGAACGGGTCGAAACTTGTTATTTTTCCACGTATGGGGCATTACTTCTCGAAAGACATGTTTAAGCTCCTGGGAGATGAGATGATTTTGAATGCTCGCAGCGCCTCTACGCCGCACTAGGACGGTCTTTGTTTTTTCTCGGTTGACTGTGAGGGTTCTCTTTTTTTTTTTTGTGTCTTTCTTCTATTCTGTGGTATGCCATAGACTTCATTCATTCATTCGAGTTGTGTGTGTGTGTGTGTGCGTTTTCTTTTTTTTTTCTTCGTTTTACCTGGTTTGTTCTTTTCCCTCATCTTCTTACATTACGAAACCAACATCTGCACAAAAAAAAAGAAGAGGTTTTTTTTTTTGTAGTGAAAAAGGCTTTCACATGGAAGTAATATTCATGTTAAATGAAGGACTCTGTTTTCTTTTTTTTTTTTGTTACTTCCTCTTCAATCAGAAATTAAAGAAAGAAGGAAGAAAAGAAAAAAAGGCGCGTTCAGAAGATGCCCCCTTTTTTTTTTGTTGTTGTTTCCTTCGTTCCACTTTGCCGTTGTGGACGCTGGGTAAGTTGCTGTGAGTAGAACAACAACAACACACACACAATAAATAAAAAGGCCTCTGAAAACCTCCCGAAGTGTGTGAAAGGTGCGAGTCTGCGTGAACGCAACGTTCATTATATCATCATGTGTATTTCATTTGGTGGCGTCTGCCAACGGGACGTCCCACACCACAGTTTTTTTTCTTTCGTTTTTTTTTTTGTTTTGATCAATTTTTTTTTTTTGGTGTTTCTATCGTCGTTCTGCTTCCTCTATTTTCGTTACATACACAAAACACAAATCACCTTACTTGTTGTGTGCCTTTGATACACATACGCTCACACATTTTAAGATTATACACGGCAAAAGTCGCCGTGCATTCGTTCGTACGTTATTTACTGCTGCCACAAATACAGTTTATCCTCTCCGTTTCTCTTTTCTTCTTTTTTTTTCCTTTCAACGACAAGAGTTCTCTCTTTCTTGTGCTCTACGCGGAACGCAGGGAGAAGTGCGTTTCTTATTTTACTATATATATATATATATATATATAGTATTATGTTGTTGCTCGAACTTGCTCGAGTGGTCAGCTGATTCTTGTTTACTTTTGTTCCGTTGGAATTACGGTTCTCTCTGAAACTGTATTTCTGCCGTGCATTAGCGCTCTAAATTAGTCACATCACCGATCTTCTAATTCGGTCTTCCGTTCTTTTTTTTTTTTTTACGAATCGCATTATTAGTAACGTTGCTTGCGGAGCTTATACACCTTCCTTTTTTTTTTTCTATCTGCATGTGCACTTGTTTTTTCTTTTTTGCTATCTAAAGCTGTGTAATGGGCTGCTTAAAATTTTCTATCTTCCTTTTTGTACTGCTTGTGTAACGCTCGCCATCACTGCTCTTGCCCTCTTGTTTTTCTAAGAAGAAAACACACCCACACACACAAACACACAGAAGCACTCCGCGACCATTCTTTTACTCACGCTCATCACAAACTAGTCAGGCTTTTGGTAAAAGCTGGTGTTTCGCATCCTTTCGTGTTCTACCGCAACCTCCTCTTTTCTGTTTTTTTTCTTTGTCTTTTTTTTTTTTGCCCTCTGCTCTGATTATTCTTGCTGGGGTCGCGGAGCCATCATCAGCAATGGCCGATCGCACCCGAGGCACGGCGGCAGAGCCGTCCGCTCCACCTCCACCGCCACCGTCGCCGCCGGCGCCGTCCCCCACTTCTCTCCAAGCGCACACAGCTGCCGAGGAGCCGAGCACGAAGCCGCCGCTAAAATGTGTGCCGCACACCCCTCAAATGGTGGTCAAGGTGCGTGACTGTCCCTCCAGCCAAATGCCCATCGAGCTGTGCTACCAGTGCTTCGGTGACCCAAACGACGGCCTCCCACCTGTGTTGCTCATTTGTGGACTGAACATGCAACTCCTTGCCTGGGATGAGTCGTTCTGCGAGGCGCTCGTGCGGGCCGGCTTCTACGTGATTCGCTATGACAATCGCGACATGGGCCATTCCACCAAGATTGAGCACCGTGGCCGGGTAAAGGCCCCGTTGCTGCTGCTCCCCGGCGGAGCTGCCACCTGGCTTGGCGAGAAGCTACCCTACAATGTAGAGGACATGGCCGCGGATGCGTGGGCGCTGCTCGACGCGCTGAGTATACCGTGTGCCCACCTGTTTGGAATTAGTATGGGCGGCATGATCGCCCAGACAGCAGCGCTGCTCGCGCCGGAGCGGACGATCAGCTTGACGAGCGTGATGTCGTCCACCAACGCGCCAGACCTGCCACAACCGCAGATGTGGGTAAAGCTGTGGATGCTGCGCAAGCCGCCCCGCAACTGCACGGTGGACGAGTTGCTGGAGTTTCGCGTTAACTCACTTCGGCGGTTGCTGCGCTCGGCCCTGCCGCCCGATGGCGACTACCTGAAGAAGCGTTACCTCATGTCGCTCAAACGCAGCTCCTACTCGGCTGGGCTGGTGCGGCAGGCGGCGACGATTCGCCGCGCCGTTGGCCGTGACGCGGCCCTGCAGAAACTCTTGGTGCCTGCGCTGGTCGTGCACGGTGCACAGGACGTCGTGGTGCCGGCCATGCACGGCTACCGTACAGCCACGATGTTGCCCTATGCTCGCATGCTGGTACTGAAGAGCATGGGACACTACTTCCACCCGGCGTTTTTCCCGACGATCATCGAGGCCTTTGTGGACATGGCGGCGTCGACTGATCCGGCCAAACGGGGCTTGCGCTCACGGCTGCCGTCGGTCAGCTCGACGCAGGTGGGAAAGGCACGGGAGGGCGAGACGGCGGAAGACGGCAACGTGTCGGCTGCCGCGGCGTGGCGACGTGGCGGGGGATCCATCACCTCCCACCACGTGCGTAAGCGTGACGGAGAGGGATCAAACACAAATGGAAAGCCGGACTTCGCCGAGGATTGGAAGGACATGAAGCGGGCGGAAGAAGAAGAGGGCCATCACCACGACGACGATGATGACGAAGTGGACTTAGTAGACCCGAAGACCGTGATGATGGCGTCCATGGGTGCCTTCATTCAGCCAGTGGTGGCCGACGCATCATCGCCGGTCGGAATGGCGGCCTGTCGCTCCGTCATGGTTGCCGTACCGGGCGGCAACAGCAACCCAGGCCTGCCAGAGGCGGTCATCGTGGAGAACATGTTTTTGCGCACCCCACACGCCGTCCCCTCTGTACCGACGCCGACCGTTGTCAAAAGACCGATCTTGCACTCCGTCGCCGCTACCACGGCCACGTCCCCGACAACGAAGCAGCTGCCGACCGACTCCCGGCCATCTCCCGCAGCAGAAGGGGCCACCATCACCGCTTACGGCAGCAGTGGGCAGGCAGCGGATAAGGCTGTCTGCGTTTCTCCGCTGGCGGCGGAAAGCATGCGGTGCACCGTCGCATGCGCCGCTGCGGCAGCGGTGGATGGCGCGGCGATGATGTCACTACCAAAATTGCTGCCGATAGACGGCGCCACACCGTACGTGCCCTGCAGCCCATCTCGTTGGCACAAGGCGGCGCCGTTCCCGCAGCGCAGCGCGCTCGCCAAGCAGCTGAATGGGGCAGCAAAGGACGACAACAGCAGCAACGGCGGCGGTTGCGGCGATAACGGAAAGGCTGAGCTGACGCTGTCGTCGCTGTCATCGTTGTCGAGGGCGTATCCGCAGTTTCATCCTGTCGTAGTCGGCGTTTCGCTGCACGACTACCTAAATACCCATCCAACGGAGCGGGAGACGAGTGGGTTGTCCATGACGACAAGCGCCAACGCTGCTGCAGAGACCGTCGACCTCGGTGACCCCAGCAGCCAGACACACTCCAGTCATGCCAGACTGCCGGATACGCTGAAGGCAAAGGCAAATGAGGGGAGGCGGACCAGCTTGCACAGGCACGAAGCACACCACAGCAATCACGGCAGCCTGAACGAGGCGTCGTGGATGTCGGCGACCGCAATGAATGACGCGGCGCCATCGGCGCTGCAGCGGGTGGATTTCCCACAAGACGCGGAGGCTGCCGTCATGCACATGCCCGGTCTCGCAGTGACGGCGACGGCGGTGGCGGAGGCGGAGGCGTGTGACGGCCACTCGTCCTCGTCGCGGTCATCGTCGCAGGAGCGGAGGGAGGACGAGTCTTTCCTGCAACAGCAGGCCCCGGAGGAAGTCGTCGAGGCGACTGCTTTGCCGTCCCTGTAGTGTATGTGTGGTGGTGGTGATAGAGAGGGGAGGGGCTTGGGAGCGACACCGTCAGTAAAGAAGATCGCGTTTAAGTGGATTAAAAAAAGGGGGGAGGGGGAAAGGACGAGTAACAAAGGACAGAAGAAAAAAAAAAAAGAGAGAAGAGTAATGCACTGTTGTTATTGTCTACATACGCACAAGCACAAGTACAAGCACACACACACACACACACACACACGCAGTCAAAGTAGTTGGGATTCGTGACGCATTTTCTGCTTTCGGTGAATCTCAAAAAGAAGAGGGGTCCTTGGAGCTGGTCTCGTTTGTGCTCACGACCCAGGTGCCAAGACCTTCTTCTCTGGGTCTGCATTGGATGATTTTACACCACGTGAGAGAGGTTGCTATGTGGCTGCCCTTCCCCCTCAAAAAAAAAAAAAGAAAAGAAAACTGCAGCCATACCTCTTATCCTTATTTTCTTTTGTTTTCCTCTTTCTCCCTCTCTAAATGAGGAAAAACAATAAACCACGACTTCATACACGTCATCGCGTTCTTCCACGCTTCATGTGATTATCTCACCTCTGGTTCTGCGGCAGCTGTCGTGCCTTCCGGACGGCATTTATTTTTTTTTTCTGTTGTTTATTTGCTGCTTCCTTCAGCTTACATTGTGATGCATTACCTTCAGGTTTTTTTTTGTTTATATTTCCCAGTTTTTTCCCTCTTCTGGCTTTTGTCAAGTAGCAGCGAGAAGCTCTCGTCATTCTGTATCGATGACTGTGTAATGGGTAACCACCTATTTCACGATACACACATAGGTTTCACTACACACACACACACATTACTATTGTGAAAGCTTGTGTTGCAGTTGTTTGCTTTTTTTTTTTAGTGCTTTCTTTTTTTATTACTCGTGTATAGTTGTTTTCACATAGGTCTTGTTGTTGCGAATGGACGATGATCGCAGCGGCAGCGCCGGCAGCAGCACCGGCAGCAACACCGGCAACAGCAGCATCACCGGCAGCAGTACCACGTGCAGCAGTGCCACGGGCAGCAGCACTACCGGCAGCAGCACCACGTCGAGCACGGAGGAGTCGTCGACAAGGCATCAGCGGCAGCTATCGCGCGTCAACGCAGTGCATTCCCTGTCACAGCAGGCTTTTATTCCCTCCACGCCGGAGGTGGTGATCCGCAGCAGAGACAATCAACCCGCAGACCGCAGCCCTGCTCACTTTTGTCCAGTTGGGCGGTACCATCCGCCCACCGACTTTCACGCCGCCGCCTTGAAGGGGACTGCGGCGGCGGAGGAGATGTTGCTTTTCGATGAACAACAACAACAGCAGCAGCGCGGGGCATGGCGGCTGTCGCAGTCGCAGTACCGCGGCGGTCCTGCCCACCCACTTGTTTCCACATCAAGTAACGAGAACAACCGTGATATTGCGTGGGATGGTGCCACAGCAGGTTATCGGGCATCGTCACCACCGCCTCTGCCACCCGCCGCAATGCTATCACGAATATCTGGAGCGGCAACTTCTCCCACCACCGCGTCTCCCGCGTTCGGCGGAGCTACGCAGCGGCGCGACCTCAACGCTGCCCCACCACGGCACACGACGCCGCAGCTGCAGACTTTTTCCCCGCCACGTCCGTGCCTCTACAACGTGGGCGAGGCCGCGTCTCTCGCCCGCACCATCGGCATACGCCCTGCCTCCGCGCCATCTTTTCCCTTCTCATCGCATGTCTATGCTCACGACGGCGACGGCGACGACGACAACGCGCGAACGGTTGAGCTGACCGTGGTTAGGGCGGCGTACCCGCAACATGCACTGCCGCGGCAGCCGCTGATGCACCCTCGAACTCTGCATTCTTCCCCTTTTCACACGGCGAACGACGCGGCCGTGCCCTCCCCGACAGAGCACACACAGACTTCGCAGCAGCAGCAGCAACAGCAGATTCAGGACGTTGTCGAAGCAGTGTCCGGGCCTGCGATGTTGCACGGGGCCCGCGTCGCGACAGCCGAGGAGCGCCGCGTACGCTTTTTGTACCACAACCGTCCACACGTCCGGCTGACGGAGCGACCGCTTGTGGTGTCGAGCATCGTTCTCGATCGCGATGCCTGGTCGCAGCCGCTGTGCTACGTGCCGCTCTTCTTGCCGTGTCTGCACAACGCACACTACTCCGTTCTGCTGAGTTCGGTGCTGCGCAAGTCATGGGAGCCAGATGTGTTGAACCCGCTGTCTCCGAGTCTGGCCTACTCCCTCTTCGACGGGGATGATGACGATGACAGCGTTGCCGCGGCGACGAGTCCGCGTCGAGCGACGACGAGGTCGACGGCAGCAACGCCTTCCGAAACGTCCCGCGCACCGCTGTCGAACACGGCGATGCACTACGGGCCGACAGCTTTTCCCCTTCATGCCACGCCGCGAGGAAGTGGCGATGAAGAAGGTGAGGGTAGAGCAAGAGGCGCAGTCGCAGCGCCGAATCTGTTCCAAGAAATGGGCGCGCCGATGGCGTCAGCGTCAAGAGCAGCTGGAATTTTCACCGCTCCTCGCAACGTGGCACCGGCCGCGGCGCCGTTCACGTCGTCTTCCTTACTCCAAAACTGCAGCCATCTGCTGTACCGTTGCTTCTGTGTACGCTGCGCCGTCGCCGCGCAGGCGGAGGCGCTCCAAACAGACATGAAGATGCGCGGTGCGATGCCCTTCCGGTTCCCATGCTGCTCGTGCTTCCATGTAGACTCTGACACGTATTCGCACTTGTTCCGCACGATTTGTTTGCTAGATATACTGACGCTCGGGCTACCGTGTGGCTGTTGCTGCTACCAAGGTCTTGGAACCGCGCTGTACGGATGGCACCTTCGATTTTTGGTGCGTGCGCGCTACCGCATCTTTGCCTGGACGGCGATTGATCTGCTTATCATGTGTTGCGTTCCTGGTCTCGCGGTGGATCAGCACGGAGCGGAGCTGCTGTTGAACGGCGTGCCAGAAATGACGGTTGGACTCCACTTTATGTCTTAGGTTGGCTGTTGTTCATCACCTTTTCTCTTTTGCTGTCAGTTTCTTCTTTTTTTTTTTTTGAAGCAACGATTGTTAAGTAAGTGTCAGCGGTAAGTTTCTGTGATGCGAGGTGGGTGGGGAGGAAAGGAGGGGTAAGAAAGAGAAGTCCGTTTTCCAGTGTCTCTTGCCTTTTCATCGTTTTTTTTTTTTTTAATCGTTGTTGGTCGTTTTTCTCTCTCTGTGTGCTGTAGCAACTCCTAATCGTGTCTTGTGAAGCGTGTGTGTGTGTGTGTGTGTGTGTATGTCCAAGTTGCCCTCAGATTTCTTTTTTTTTCCTTTCTTTCTCTTTTTTTTTTTTTGTTGTTACGAGTTTTTGAGTGACCCGCGTCCTATTATTGTTTTATATAGTCTCGATTTCTTTTTTTTTTTTTTGCCCCTTTCCATTTTTTTTTGTTTTCTTTTCTGCTTCTTTATTATTTTTTTCTTTTTGTGCTTTCTTTCTTCGTCTGCTTTCTCTCGTCAAATTACATTCTCCACTGAACACATCTCCTCTTCTTTGTTATTATTATTATTGTTTTTTTTTTTTTTTTGTTCTCCCACACTACGAAGTTCTCTTGTTTTATTAACCCTTCTCTTCACACCTCTACCCTCTCGATCTTCATCTGTGCGCATAGTTTCCATGTACAGTGGTGTTTGTGTCCCCCCCTTTTTTTTTTTACAGCATCGTTCGTTGTCCCGTCGGTTTTTCTTCGTACGGCGATTTCCAATAACAACAACAACAAAGAAAAACCCGACAAGATGAAAAAAGGGCCGTGGATATGCAGGTTGTGCTGAAGAACAGCACCACCATTGGACGTTTCTTCGAAAGGCAACTGATGTGGCGTTGAGAGGGTCATCGAGAAGCGTCGAAAGCAACCTGGCTAACGGAGATGCACGAGTCAGCACATTTTTTTTTTTTTTGTTTGGAGGGAAGTTGCGTCGCTCTCTCTCTCTCTCCGTGTGTATGTGTATTGTAAAAAAAAAAAAAAGCTATTCAACCTCTTTTTTCCCTTCTTTTTCTTTTTTTTTTTTCTGTTGGACTCATGCTTGAGAAAAGAGCAAAGCAGCCTCCAGAACAAAACAACAACGATACGCACTTGTAGTAGGCTCCTGGTGCTTAAAAAAAAAAAAAGAAACTGTTCAACAGTGCCCTTTTTTCCCTCTCTTTTTGGTATTTACTTAATCTCACGCAGGATCAGCGCACCGTCACATGATTTACGCTGCTGCGGCGGAGCAGTTGGCGACGCTGCAGGACGAACAGCATGCCTCTCGCCACGTGGTGGAGCTGTACATGGCTGCGTACGAAAAGTCGGAGGTGATGCTGCGCGCGGCACAGCGCCGGGAGACGCAACTCACCGAACTGCTGTGCACCGCACGACAGCACACGGCACGCCTGATGCGCGACTTCGACGACGCTGAGCGACGCCTGCGAACGGCAACGGAACACCTTGCCGCAACGCAAGCGCGTTGCCACAGCCTGGAGAGTCAACTCGCGAGTTACGTAAAGTGTCAACGGTGTGCGGTGCTACTGCTGCCGCAGCTCACAACGCCGCCGCCTGCTTTCACCTCCCAACCTCGTCTTTTATCTTCTGCGAGGTCGGAGCAGGAAACGACGCGGGAGGCCTCACGGCAGCAACAACTCTGTTGGATGGATCCGTTCTGCCTGCTGCACGTCTCTTCTGGCAGCGTCTTGAGCTACGATCTCGTGGCGGCGTGCGACAGTCACGAGGACACCGACGTAGGTGAGGATGCCAAGCAGGAACACGAGGGTAGTACAGCACAGACGATGCCAAATGAGGAGTTGAGCGATGCCGAAGGCGGAGTAGTTGCTGCGGCTGTTGCGCACTCTCAGACTACAATCACATCTCTTCTTCGCGATGTGGTGCACGACGCCCTTCAGGGCTTCGACTACACGCTGCTCAGTACGTCCGCCGCTGACGAGGCGGCGTCGCCAGGGCATTCACTTGCGATGACGATGCCAGGCCCGCTGTCGCGTCGCCTATTGGCATTGCTGCAGTCGGAGGCGGCACGTTGTGGCACCCAAGCCCTCAGCGTTTCTCTCGCCATCGGGCGAGTCACACAGTCCGCGCTGACGGAAGCGGCCGATCTCGAGGATGTCCTCTTGCCCTTTTTGAGCGAGTTAAACGCCGCTGCTCAACGAGGGAGGCAGGAGGGCAAGGCTGCGGAAAGCGTCAAGACGGTGCTGATGAGCGCCGTTGTCGGCGAGGACGAAGACGCTGAAAAGTCGGATCGAGGACGAGCAACTTCTGTTAATACCTGCGGCAGCGACAACGGTAGCAGCACTAGCCGTTACTCTACGCACCAACGAGGCGCTTCTCGACTCCCCCGATTCGCGCTGCGGAATCCGAATGTTCCGCCATGGAAGACGTCTACCACGAAGGAGCAACATGTCGTAGCATCTTCTTCTACTACTGTTCTGACAGGAGTTCAGGTGGGCTCAGTGGCAGAGGTGGATGAGTGGCTTAGCAAGGCGGGCCTTCTTTCTTGTGATAAGGATGGCGCAGGAGTGACGTCTCCCTGTGTGGTGTTGATGGGCGTGGACGCCCAGGATGCCGCGGGTAAAGTACACAAGGCACTGCTGCGCATCCTCAGCGATGCCGCGTTCGTCAAAGCTAACACATACCTGCCTTCTACCGAAGCAACTTCACAGACAGTGTTCTCGGAGAGTTGTAAACCGGTGCCCGAGCAGCCGAGACTCGTCTCTGCGCCTCCTTCTCCGCTGTCACCACCACTACCGCTGTCTGCGTCGTTGTGCTTTCATGTCATGTTTCACGCCGTCGTTGCGGTGCTGCGCACCGTCTGTGGAGCTCACGGGCAGGCCAGCACGTCCGACGCGGCTTCACAGCTGGTGTCGCACCTGGTCGCCCTTTACGAGAGAAACACGGCGGCGTGTGCCGTTGACGTGGAGAGCGTGACACAGATGTTGTGGACAGCGCCACAGCTCTGCCCATCCGCCGCCGAGGCTCGAGCTGTCCTGCAATCTATCGCCGCCTGCCCACGTGCCGTGGAGCGACAGTTTACCAGTGCGTCGGCAGGTTGTGTGACGGCGGAAGTAGCCCGCCAGGGAGTGCGAGCGATGTGGGCGACGTGGGTTGCACTGCTTCGGCCCGTCTTCGGCGGCAACAGCAAAGCGATGTGGTTACACGCCACCCGCAGCTCGACGATGGAGTCTGCCGCCCCCAGGCCAGGTAAGGTGCATCGTGGGACGCATGAGATTGACGACGGCGAACGCATGGAAAGTAGGGAGCGCGCGACTGCTGTTGCTGGTGATGATAGCTCTTCCAGCCTCGTTGCGCTGACGCTTTGTGCGTTGTTTTGCCGCCTTGTCCGGCACGACGCGGTGCCCTGCGAAGTGTCCGCCGACCTTGCACGTCTGCTACATGAGAGAGGGCTGTAGGCTGAACCGGGTAGGAGAGAGGGGAGGGGGGGGGGAGTACACTGCTTGTAAACCGCACACACACACAACAACAAAAAAGAAGACAAGTCCTTTTTTTTTTTGTCATTTTATAGATGGAGCTTTGTATGACTAGATGCACGTTTTTCTTTTTCCATGGACCCACACACACGTACATGTGTGCACTCTGTACATCGATAGAGAGTTACTCGCTTGCTACCTTTTGTGTTCGCTCAACAACAAACAAACCAAAAAAACAACAACAACAACAAAAAAGGACATTGTACCACAGACTCGCTCGTTAAAACGAACCGCTGAGGCACGCTTGTTTCTGCACAGCTAAGCACAACGCTGTTGACTTACAACAAAGTGAGAAGAAGAAGAAAGGATTGCTCCTTCCTTATTATTATTAGTGTTTTTCTTCTGTCAGTGCTGGTCAGCGGATCAAGAGAGGATGTTCGTCCGTTTTTTTCTGTTTTTTTTTTTTATTTGTTTTCACTGCCGGGGCCTTGATGCAAAGACGTCTATCCTTCCAATTCACGACACGTCACTTCTACTGCTCTCTTCCCTTGCTCTTTGATGTTTTCTGTCTGCGGTGCTTTTACATCACAGGGGGAAAAACAGCAACTTGCCGTTTCATTTTAATAGCATACACATACACACACACACACATACATCTATAGACACTTTTCACAGTGCTGTCAAAGGCCGCCCCCTTTTTTTTTCTTTTACAGACTCAGGAAACAGCACCAAAAACGACAGCAACGACAAAAAAGAAAACAAACAATCAAAAGTAACATTGTACGCCGCTGTCGCTACTCTCATTCCGTATACATCGAGAGTGTGATGGCTTTGCGTCAACACACACGTGTGCACGTCGCAGCATACCGCTCATATTGAACCTTATTATTATTATTATTATCTACGATTCGTATGCGCATTTTCATTGCCATTTTTTTTCCTTCGCTGCCTCTGTGCTTACTTTAAAGCTGTTTCTCATTCTTTTTTTTTTTTACCCTTTTTCTTCTCTGTATTTTACACCGTTTCGTGTTTGGGTATTCCATCGCCGTATATCGCCTCGCCTCGCTTTTTTTTTTTTCCCTTCGGCACTTCGGCGTGTTTAAGACGTGTCTTTGTCTCTCTCTCTCTCTCTATTTGTCCTTTTTTCACCTCGTTTTCCTGTACTGAGCAAGAGAAGAAGAAAAAAAAAAAAGGCTGAACCCACAAAAAAAAATAATAATAATCAACAAGCTCAAGCTTGGCGTATTGTGTTTTTGAACTTGTGCGTAACCCCTGTTTATTCCACAGACGTGGTGATTGGCCGGAAAGTGATACTTCTGTCTTTTTTTTTTTTCATTTTTTTTCTTTGTCCTTCTTTTTTTGTCGCCAGTGTGTGAAGGTGGGGAGCTATGAGTCATGGACGGCGCATGCTGGAGGCGCAGGCGCAGAAGGCGCGCACCTCCACCACCCGCGAAGACGGCCGCGTCGACGACGGCCACCTGCGCAACGCGAGCCGCGCCTTGAACGACGACGGCACCCCGGTGCGGCCCAGCCGTAACAGCGGCGCTGCTGCTACTGCTGCACGGCGCAGCGTGGAGGAGGAGGGGAGCGGTGACGGAGTCGCACCAGAAGGCAGGAGCAGCAACGAAGACGACCATGGCAGACAGGGTGCCGTGCTCGCCTCGCCACTACCGCGGCCAGGTGTGCAGCTTGGACAAGAAGGCGACAGCAGTCGCAAGAGATGGAGTCGACAGCGAACGCCGCGAATTTTGTCCACGCCGCAGATCAGCCTGGGCCATCTACGCAAGCCTCCGAGCACGAATAGCCGTCTGAATGGCAGTGGTTGTCGCAAGGTTCAAGAAAAGGAGCAACGCGATAATCAGCAACAGCGTGGGGTGGCGCGGCACGTCAGTGTCAGCGACGACTCGCACTCCGACAATGACGCTACTGAGGAGCTTTTACACGCAAAAAGCAACCGGGAACGAGGCGATGAAGACGAGCAGCAGCCGCAGCCGCAATGCTGGGGTGGCAAGCAACGACGCAGTCTCTCCGCGTCTCGTGGTAGCGCCTTCCGCTACCCAGCAGACCGCATACGACTGCAGGGTCCCACCACGGCACCCCCGCCTCGTTTACCCACGTGCGCAGTGCCGGACAGCGTGGACAGTACCAGCGTTCCTACCACACCCGTGACCGCTGTGCCGCTGCCGGCAACGGCCAACGACTCGGCCACGTCTTCGCCCATGTCCTTGTCGGCTTCTGCAGCACCAGCGAAGGAAAAGGGTTTAGCGGGGCACCAGTCAGAAGAGCGCAGTCGCAGTGCCAGCCGCTCCCCCCCGCCTGTGACGCTGGCGAGTGCGTCGCTCGTCGGTCTTCGCGCCGGCGCACCGCAGCAGCAGCGGCCGATCACCGCCGCCCTGCAGCCGCCTGTGGTGCCTCCTCCACACTCCACGGCGACGGCGGCTTCCACCTCCTCAATCAGTGGAGCGGGACGACACGACGGTGGCACGCTGCGTCCGCCACCACTCGTTCCACCGGGTCCGGGGGCTTCCACTTTCGCCTCCACTTCCTCCTCCTCGCCCACCTTCGCCGGCGCCGTGGCGCTGCCACACCCCGTGAATACAGGAGCAGGAAAAACAGCAGCGGCGCCATCATCGCCGTCGTTGCTGCTGCTGACTTCGCCTGCGTCACCGCCGCTGCGTGCCGGCGTGTCACCGCGGATGCTACCGCGCCACCCGACCCGCTTCGATCCGACAACCAACGCTGTTGCTGCCTCTTTTTCAGCTTCCCGCGCGACGAGTGCAGCGAGCAATGCGGTGACGCTGTCTCAGCCATCCATGTACGACGCGTCGCAGCAGCAGCAGGCGCGTGCAACAGGTAGCCCAACCTCAGCCGCACAGCAGGGTGGCTGCGAGAACCACTACTTGCCAAGTAGACAGGAGGACGAGAGAGAGGAGGAGAAGGAGGGAGGTGCTAGAAAAAGGCCGCGCAGCAGCGCGTCTGTGAAGGCTGCGGTGGAGAACACTGCAGACCAACTGATGCCGGTCCTCGGCGAGGATGGCTGGTACTCCCTCCCCCTCTCCCCGCTGCCTCCCACCCAGCCCAGTGAGGACATCCCATCGGCCCCGCGTTCTCCTCTAGCCGCCTTTCCAGCGGACACCACACACACGCTGCTGCCACCACCATCACCACCACCATCACCACCACCACCGCCACCTGTCGTGTCGTGTGACACGTCGACCTCTGCGCCCGCCGCACCCGCTGCGAGCCCCCCTTCCTACGTCCGACCCCCTCTCATGCGAAATGGCACGGGCGTGACGCACTACCCCTACCTGCGCGACTTCAGCGGCTTCCACAACGCCGGCAATGACTGCTACGGCTGCAGTGCGTTGACGATGCTGCTGCGGAGCACCGTCTTCCGCCGTGCGCTGCTGAACTCGCCGTTAGTTGTGGCAGCACGCCGGTACGATTCTCTCTGTTTTGGCAGACCGGAGCGGGCCGCTCGGTGGACAAGCGGCTACGTCGAAGCGCCCTTATCGGTCTCAGCAAAAAAGGCAAGAAAGCGTCTTCGCACAGCGCAGGAAGCGGAGGAGAAC
The DNA here is from genome assembly GCA_037349495.1 of Lotmaria passim. Taxonomy (NCBI): domain Eukaryota; phylum Euglenozoa; class Kinetoplastea; order Trypanosomatida; family Trypanosomatidae; genus Lotmaria; species Lotmaria passim. The sequence continues at coordinate 529,746 of CP140209.1, forward strand.
AGGACAGTGGCGGAGGCGTGTGGTCTCTCCGCTGTAAGGAGCGCCCCTGCCTCCTCTGGTGCCTTTCTCTCGCAGAGTTCTGCGCCACACACGCCGGGGGAGAGGGCGGTGGCGGCGGCGGCGGGACCCACGCGTGCGGTGCAGCGGACACTGGATTTCGTAGAAACGCTGTCCTTTGAGGAGTTGGAGGAGGTGCTGCACGGACGTCTTGGCGCGGATCGCCGTCCGGCAACGCTGCACTGCGCCCTCGCCGCTCTCGCGCTGGCGGTGCGGTGGCGCGAGCTCATGACGACGCAGGTGAACGCGCCGACGCTGCGTCCGGCGGAGCGGCAGCGATTGCTGGAAAGTAAAATCTACCACGACAACGACCACCTCTTTGATGGACAAGTATACACGAACGGCATCCGCCTCAGCGCTGTGGCCGAGCTCTTTCGGGGAGAGTTTTTCCTCGGCGAGCAGGAGGACGCACATGAGTTGTTCGTAGCGCTCATGGCGAAGCTAGAGTCGGAGGCGGTGGACTTCCAGAAGTGCTGTGCTGAGTTGTTCGAAGCGCGGCAAAGAGTGGCTGCTGCTGCTGCCGCCTGCACTCGAGATTCGGCAGAGGAGGAAGAAGAGGCGGAAAAGGAAGAAGGGGCTGGGGAGGAACAACACAAGAGACGCTCTATGCCAACACCCGCAACGACAGCGGAGGCCGCGAGCGCGTCGTCTCTCGTCCTCATCGACGTGCCACCACCACCACCGCCCAGGATCTCAACCGCCATGTCCGATGCGTGGATCAACGCATTGGTGCAGACGCGATTGCTGAACATCATTCGCTGCTGCCGCCCGGGCTGCCAGCACGAAATTGTAACGGATGAGATCTGCGTGAACTTGTCCTTGCACATCCCGGACGAGGTGGAAGAAGCGGAAGAAGAAGCAGGCGCAGGTAGCGCGGTGCGACGTGCACCGGTGACTAACACGCAACACCAAGAGCTGCCAAACACGAAGGAAGAGGAGGAGGAGGGGGAGGGGGAGGAGGACAACGACGACTTCTCCTACTTCCCGTGCTTAGCATCCCCCACCACAAGCCCTCCGTCTCCACCACAGCCGACGCCTGCTGCCGTTCGCCCCTCGAGCCGCTGCTCCGTTGCGGCACTCTTGCACGACTCCATGGCCTTTGAACCGCTGAGCGACTACAGGTGCGACGCCTGCGGATCGACATCCGCGCAGTATCAGGGTGGCTGCTTTTACACCCACCCACCGCCGGTGCTGGTCTTGCAGCTGAAGCGCTTCTCAACAGAGTTTGTGAAGGGAAGCCTTCGCATTCGAAAAAACGGCCGGCGCGTGGCGGTGGAGGACGTGCTCGTCGTGTACGCGTTGCCCAGCACCGAAGAACTGCGCGAGTTGCATCAGCAGCAGCAACAAGAACAAGACCGGCCACCACTGCGCACAGTGACGCTGGCGGAGGTGGAGGCGGAAGCACAGGGAGGCACATGGAGTCCTTCCGAAGGGACTCAAAACGCCGCCGCTGCTGCAGCAGCAACAACAATGGCAGCAACAGCAGCAGCAGCAGCAGCAGCGCAGGAGCGGTGTTTCTTCTACAGTCCAGTTGAGAAGCGCTTCATCACTGTGTCGCAGGAGCAGGACAGCGTCGCCGCCGCTACTGAGTCGGACTCACCTCCCTCGTCGTCGGAGGTGTGGGTGACGGCGATACGCAGCGTGTACCGACTGCAGAGCTGTGTCCTGCACCTCGGCCAGAGCCTCCACTTTGGGCACTACGTCTCCGACTTTGCCGTGGTGGGGGAATCCGGCTCAACGTGGCAGAGGGAGGGCGACACCGACAACGAAAACAACGATAACAACAACAACGGCGGAACTCCAGCTGAGGGCGAGGACGTCAGGGCTGAAGCAAAGCACGACCAAGTCCAACCGCCCTGCAATCAAACTCACCCTCCGTCCACATCCGACGTGCTGTCGTCGTGTCTTTCTTGTCGCTGGCGGCGCGCAAACGACTCACACGTCGAAGTGCTCAGCGAGGAGGCCGTGCAGTCGCGCCGAGCTGGCGGGTCGGACATGTATCTGCTGCTCTATGAAAAGGTGGAAGAGGAGTGGGCGCGCTGCCCGGTGGACGCGGTGCTGCCAAAGCCTGTCTACCCTGCCGAGGACAGCGATAACGACGCCACACCAGCGTAAAGACACCACAGGAGTTTTTTGTTTTCCTTTTGATTTGTATGTGTGTATGATTGTGTTATGTTGTTTTACGCTTTTTGTATTATCCTCCGCATGTAGCTGTTTGGCAACCTTTTTTTTTTGTTCAATTACCTCTTCGCGCGGGTATAAGAAAGCAAAGACGACAACAACAACAACAACAACAACAAAAACACCAAAGTGAAAAAGCGAGCCGCATATTTTATGTGCATATGGACTGCAGTTGCCGCGCATCATCAATAAAAAAAAAAAAAGAAAATTGGGCTTCTATGCCACACAGTGGATCGCTTTCATCTCTTTTTGTACGCTCCACAGCACAGCTTTTTTTTTTTTTTTCTCCCTTTCTTCCACTGACTGTGTATGACGCGCTTTCCTTTTTCCATTTTTTTTTTTTTGCTCTACGGACCCATTCGCTTTTCTTTTTTTTTTTTTTTGTCGTTCCCACAGGCTTGCTCGACACCTTCATGCGGAGCATCCCGACTCTCTGCTACCTTCATAGATGGACCTACGCATATATTTATACACACATTCTCCGTTTTGCATTTCTTGATGAGTAGGGAGTCACATCTTGGAGTCCCTCATACTCTATTGCTAGTAGCACTCCCTGCATTCACGTCTATGTAAAGACACACGCAAACACACTCGTTCTAAAGAGGATTCACACGCGCGCAAAATAAGAACAACACACACAAAAGAAGAAAAGAAAAAAAAAGAGGAATATAAAATGCAGACTTTCTTGCTGGTCGTCGTGCACCTCGTAGTCACGGCGATCCTGGTGGCCTACATCGCTGATGTGGCCATGCCTTTCTACGTCTATCGCAGTGACGGCTCACTCCCATCTCGACTCACCTCGTCCGCGCATCCAATCACGTGGTCTCAACGGCCCCTGTTCCTTGTATCTGACCCACATCTGTACACGCAGCAGCTGGTGTCGCACATCGTCCTTGACGACGCGGCAGCCGCGACGGCTCTCAACACCGCAGTGGTGCTGCGCAGCAGTCTCTTTCACCTCTTCCTCGCGGTGCTTACGTTTCTCGTGTTGACGCGTGTGGTGCCAGCGCCCTACGGCCGACACGCGCAGCGGCTTCGCTTACCTGTCACACTGCCTGCACGCGTCAGCTGGATTCTGCAGGAGAGTCCGACGTTGTTCAGCGTGACGTACTTTATCGCGCTTGAGTTCCCCCGCGCCATGGGCCACAGCCCTTTTCGTGGTGGCCATAGCCGTGCACAAGCAATCGCAGCTAGTTCAGCGACTTCTCAGTCTTTTTCTCACGGCCAGTGCACTTCCTACTGGGGTTGTGTGTGGATGGCATGCATGCAGCAACATCTCGGGCTGCTGCTCTTCGTGATGCACTACGTGCACCGCAGCTGGCTGTATCCGCTGTCGATCCCGGCCAGTGCGCACCGCGTCCCGCTGCTCGTGACGTGGTCAGCGTCGGTTTACTGCGCATTCAACGGCCGGCTGCAGGTACTGGCGAGTGCTGCTGCTGCTGCTGCTGCTGCGAGTGCGAAAGATGAAGGTACTCTTCAGCCGCCATCCACGCAGTTGTTGCGCTGCTGGCGCGCAGCGGACGGTGCGCGTCATGCTGGATCGCGGGAAAGCCGTATGTGGGCGGCGATCTTGGTTCTGTACGTCGTGGCTCTTTTCGCCGGCTCTGTGCTGTTTTTCTATGGGCAGAGGGTGAACGCCGCCGCGGATTATTACCTCCTCTCGCTGTGCAAGGGGAAGCACGAGGGCCGCTATCATCACTGCCTCGATGCAGTGCTGGACAGGAGGGAAAACCATGCTCCACAGTATCAGCAGCAGCAGCAGCGGTCAGAAGAAGTGAACGAAGGAGACTTGTCCACGAATACGCCGTTGACGGGGCCGACAGGATCTGCAAAGAGCGATGAGCACAAGAGTAAATACAAGATTCCGGTTGGCGGGTGGTTTGACCAGGTCAGCTGCGCGAACTTCTTCGGAGAGTTGATGGAGTGGGCCGGCTACGTGCTGGTGGTGATGGCCACCACTGCAGACATGGACTGCCATGCCTTGAGCGCCGTCGCCCCGCCACTGCCTGGACGACTTCTTCACCTTTCGGCATGGCTGTCGTGGGAGTACGTGCTGCCTTCGTCCGTCGTGACGGTGTTGAGCGTCTTCACCACACCTTACGCTCTGGCTGCGCTGAGTTTCCTCGTGTACGTGTGGTGTAACCTCGCTCCTCGCGCGGTGGAGCACCACCGCTGGTATCTCAACACCTTTGGCGTCGCCTACAGCGCCCTCAAGCGCAAGGCGCTTCTTCCTGGTGTACTGTAATCAGAGGAACACTCTCTTTTGGTTTTTTTTTTTTTCCTCCCTCCCCCTTTTTTCTGGGTTCGGCTTCTCTTCTTTTTCCCTCTTCCGCTTCTGTGTTGTCGTATATATGCCGGGGAGGTTTTACACACGCGCATTTAATTTTGCAGAAAAAAAAGTGGCAAAACAAAGAGAGGCAAAGGCGGCGCTGTTTTTTTTTTTTTCTTTCTCTTCGTGGAAGGCAGCTTTTTTTCTTTTTTTTTTTTTAAATTTGAATGGCGATTACAGCTGCAGTGACTGTGCTTATTTGTGTGTGTGCTTTTTTTTTTTTGGTCTAGAACATCACTTCCTTTTTATTCTCTTTCCCACACCTTCTTTCGTCCCCCTTTTTTTTTTCATTCTACCTGCTCTTTTTTTTATTTATTTCCTTTTGAGTGTTCGTGTCACCTTAAAAAGCAACGCACGGCGGTTGTTACGCGTACCCACGCGCGCCTCCTTCGCGACACGATCGAGCGAGCACGCGCGTATATCTGCCCCCCCTTTTTTTTTGTTTGTGTGTGCAGTTGAGGGGTTTTGGGCTGTGGCGTTAGTTGGGCTATCAAAAAAAAAAAGGGGAAACCCCTGAAAAAAGAAACGAAAACACGCAACGGTTAAATACGAAAACACACACACACACACACACACACACACACACACGATATTCCTGTCTTGCTAGGCGCATTGATTTAAGAGAAAGAAAAAAAAAAAGAAAATACAACAAAAGAAAACACCCTTTTTTTAATAATCATAAATCTGCTTCACCGCTTTTCGTGTACTTCTAGCTTCGGGCATAGAACGTATTCTCTGGTTATTATTGTCATTATTATATATATATATATATATATATATATACATATTCACTGTAGCACTGACGACAGATACGTTTGTGTATATATATATGTGTGTGTACGAGTTGTTGAAGAGAACAACAACAAAAAGAAAAAAACAACAACAACATGAGCAAAGCCACCGTGTCGCGGCCCCGCGTGTACGTGCGCATCCGCCCCCTTAATGAGCGGGAGCAGCGTGACGGCAAGGGCGAGCTTGCCTGCAGAGGCGATGTCCGACAGCCGGATGTGCTCTTCATGAAGAAGGCCGAAGACGCGGAGGAGTTGCAGGTGCGCTTCGATAAGGTCTTCAACGCCGAGGCAAGTCAGCAGTCCGTGTTTGACACCGTAGGACCGGAGGTCCTCCGCACGCTCTTCAGCGGCTACAACGCCTCCATCTTCGCCTACGGTCAAACGGGCAGTGGCAAGACCCACACGATGGAGGGGAGCAAAGCGGTGACGGCTTCGGAGGAGGACGAGGGCCTCGTTCCTCGACTCATACGTGGTATCTTCGCGGCTTTCAAGTCCAACACCGACATCACCGACGCCCTCGTCGAGGTGAGTCTCGTGCAGATCTACCAAGAGAAGATCCAAGACCTTCTGAACCACCGCAAGCAGCTGGAGATCCACATGGATCGCACCAGCCAGTACGTTGCTCGAGACGCCACATGGAGCACGGTGCGGAGCATGGAGGAGTGCATGAAGCTCTATGGCGAGGCATCGAAGATGCGCGCCACTTCGGCGACGGAAATGAACCTCGTCTCGTCGCGCAGCCACATGATCTTGATGCTTCGCATGCAGTGGGACGAGCCGGCGCTGCCCGGCTCGCGCGCCCAACTGAACATGATCGACCTGGCCGGCTCGGAGCGGTTGAACGAGTCCGGGGCGACCGGGGAGACGATGATGGAGGCGATTCACATCAACAAGTCGTTGAGTGCGCTGGGCAACGTCGTCGCGAAGCTGGTGGAGCAGGCAAAGTACCCAAACAAGCGCACGCACATCCCCTACAAGGATAGTAAGCTGACCTACCTCCTGCAGTCCAGCTTAGGCGGTGCGAACCTGGTGCACTTCGTGCTCGCCGTGTCTGGCAGCGCGCTTTGGCGCAGTGAGACGACGTCGACCATCGAGTTCGGCAAGCGGGCGCTGCAGCTCGTGCTGAAGCCGGTGCGCAACGCCATCGACTACACGCGGCTGGCGGAGATGGAGGCGATGATCGAGCGGATGCGGTCGCACATCGAGTCGCTCGAGGAGGAGTTGCAGAACAAGCGCAACTCCGAGGCGGCGGGCTTCCTGCAGCTGCGGCAGATCGCCCAGGGCGACGACGACGACGCGCACCGCAAGCGGCGTAAGGAGAAGAGCATGAACCACAAGCACCTGAAGCGGCAGACGGAGCTGACGCGCATCATGGCCAATCTGCCCGAGACCTTCGACGACCTCACCTCACACTGTATTTTGTTTCCCGAGTCGAAGGGGACGTTTCGCGAGCTGGGTGGGCTGGAGAAGCTGATTCACTTTGTGGACAAGTCCGCCTCCAGCTTTTATCGCGCAAATGCCGCGCAGACCATCGCGAGCGTGATCGACGACCCGGGCCGCGAGATCTTTGCCAGCCTCGGCGGCTTAGACGCCCTCGGTCGTCTCCTGCGCGTGCAGGAGGAGCGGTGCAAGGAGGCGGCCTGCGTTGCCCTAGAGGCGGTGTGCCGCAACTGTGTCACGAACAAGAAGAACCTGTCCGACGAGGTGTACGTGGACCTCGCAGACCTCATCTACGGCTACTCGAACCAGCAGGTGCAGGAAGCGGCGTGTGCGGCTATCGCCTCGATCGTAGACGGCTACCAAGACTCCACGCGACGCTTTGAGAAGTTGGACGTGGTGCCGAAGCTGCTGGAGACCATTCGCACCTGCCCGGCGGAGGTGGTCAATCTCACGAAAGCCGCCACGAACTGCATCGGCCGTCTCGCCCACGGCGACAAGGAGATGCAGCAGACCATCGCCTCTCTGGGTGGGGTGGACTTGCTGATCGACGTCCTCTTCAGCTCCTCGGGCGACCGCGACCACCAGGTGCCGATCCTCGCCTCCTACGCGTTGGTGAACCTGTGCTGCAGCAGCAAGGAGAACCTGCAGATGGCGATGGAGCACCCACGCTACGACGAGGTCAAGTATCGCCTGCTGGAGGGGCTTGCGCGGGCCTTTGGCACGAACACCTCTCGCGAGGGCTTTGGCCGCGCCACCGCGCAAGAGAAGGCGGGGCCTTTCCCGTACTACGGCGTCACCGTCCAGGACGCGTGGACCTACGCGTCCTCCGGCGGCCGGCCCATCTTTTCCTCCTTCATGGACAACCCGCAGTTCTACCTTTACGTGCACGAGGAGACGGACATCGCGTTCATCATTCAGGACACCCTCTACGAGGCGCGCATGCGCAAGAAGCGGCGCAACAACTCTGTTTACATGGGCATTGCTATCTTCGAGGGCGACCCGGACCTGGCGAAGGTCGGACTGAAGCAGCTGGACTTCCATGGCAAGATGATCGAGATTGGGCGGTACACATCGAACTGCGAGAATGTGTTGCACTGCACCTTGCCGGCCTCCGACACGCCCTACATGGTCGTCCCCTTCACGAGTCAGAAAGGCCGTCACACAAGCTTCGCGCTCTCCGCCTTCGGCAACCATCCATTGGAGCTGACGGCGGTGCCGGAGCAGGTAGGGTGGATGCACACGGTGCTGCAGGGCCGCTGGACGGAGTTTACCGGCCGCGGCGGCGACGCCTTTGACTGGCGCTGCAACCCGCAGATTCGTCTCCGCGCGAAGGAGACATGTCGCGTTGTTCTCGTGCTGTCGTACCAGTCCTTGGACGAGCAGCGCGCCCACCTGCTGCCGGAGGAGGAGGAAGAGGGGAGCCAGAACACCCGGCCACGACTGCACGGCCGCCTCTTCAAGAACAGCTTCGCACCCGACCGGCGCTACCTCAAGGCGATCGTGCCGCTGCCGCAAGGGTCGACCTTTGTGGCCAGCAACACCTTCGCCAGCAACAGCTACATTACGACGTCCGCGGTGCTGGAGAAGGAGGAGGACTACGTGTACATCCCGTTCACGGAGGCGCCGTTTCAGGATACCTACCGCGTCTCCGTCTACTGCGATTCTGACGAGCTGGACATCAAGCCGCTGGAGGGGCAGGCGAACGAGTGGTTCTGCACGACGCTGGCCGGAACGTGGCAGGGCAAGCCGATCTCCGTCAAGCTCGAGACCGTGGGCAAGTTGGTCGCTGTGGTGTACAGCCCTGCTGCGTTTGTCCGCCCACGGCTGCTCAACGCGTCGCACAAGAAAATCGGCGGGATCGATTCGTACTGGAACGCCGAGGCAGCGGTGGAGTACGAGAGCAAGGGCACCATGACGGTGCAGGTCGAGGCCATGATGCGCAGTGGCGTCGCAGCAGCAGCAACAGCGAATGACGACACGAGTGGCGGCGGCAGCGTGCTCTCGCCTGCGTCGACCGCGGCAGGTGGGGCTGCGCCGCGGCCCCAGCAGGTGCCGGCGAAGAATATCAAGTTCGACTTGTTCTTCTTCACCACGGAGAAGTGCAGCCTCGCGGAGGTTGACTTTGACGCGGCGCCGAGTGCGTGGCCGTGCCCGACGCAGTCCACCTCGCGTGCGCTGCTCGCCTACCCAATGGTGGTGGACGACACGGTGGCGGGCGGGCCGGCCGACGTCGACGACGATGACGGCAGCGATGACGACCCCGCCGCCGGCTCCTCCTTCTCCTCTTCCGGGGACGACGCGGACGGCGCGGCGGACGCGCAGCGTGAGGCCCGCGAGGCGGACCTGCTGAAGACGCTGGAGCAGCAGCAGGAAAAGAATCGACAACTGGAGGAGCAGCTGGCGACGCAGACACGCGAGCTGGCAGAGCTGCGCCGCACGAAACTCGGCGTTGCCGCGAAGCCGTCTTCTCCGGGCCCATCCCCACCGCTCACGGGAAGTCCTTACAAGCGGAAAGTAAAAGGGGCTGCGGCGAACACCTCGATGAACGGCGACGTTGCCTTACCGGACAGCAACGGCAACGGCAGCCCTCGCAAGAATAGCGTGGACAAGGCACTGCCGGGTGGGAAGCGCAACTCGTTTCGACCTGCCTCGACAGATCGCCGCAGGAGTTCTCTGCGACCGCCCGTGGCGGCTGGGAACGGGCGGAAACCTACGACTGCTGCTGCTGCTGCTGCTGCGACGGCGGCGGCGGCGGTGAGCGCTGCGACAACAACGACAGGCGGCAATGGACGAAAACTCTCCGCCTCGCCTGTCGGCGGCCGACGTTCATCGGGTGCGATCAGGAACAACTTGACGAAGGGCGGGAGCCCTCCACCTCCTCCTTCTTCTTCTTCTGCTCAGACAAAGGAATTGATTGAGCACGCCTTAACGAGGCTGAACACGATGAGCAAGCGTGCAACTGCCTCGAAAGGCGACGAGGACTGGAAGGCGATGCAGAAGGACATCGAGGAGATTCAGCTGATGCTGTTCAAGACGCTCGAATCTATGTAACAGTGGGATGTATAGTGTACAAGTTTTCTTTTTTTTTTTTCTGCCCTCTTGTAGGATCTTCCTTTCTTTTTTTTTTTTGGCGGAAGAAGAAGTACTGCTTTCACCGTTGTTTGTGTTTCCTCACACATGCCCCCATGTAATCACGTGAATGCGATTTTTTTTGACGACAGTACGTTTTTTTTTTTTTTGTTCTGTCCTCCGCTTTCTTCTCCCCGCTTTTTTTTTTTTTTTCACAACGCATACACCACGTTGTACATTACAAGAATCCAAGAAAGAAGATAGGAAAAAGAAAAGAGATAGAGAGATGGCTCATCTACGTGATATGATGGACAAATGAGGAAGAAACGACGGGTGCAGCTGTGCAGCAACGTCATCACTCCCTCTTTTCCATCTTTACGATGAGCAGAGAAGAGAGGAGAAAAAAAAAAAAGAAACAGTTTAGCTGTGGTACAAGGAATGATGTAAGACGGTTACTGAATAAGAGTTATTGCACACCGAAGCAGTGGCGTCACATCAAGACCAAAGTTGATGTGTCGCATGTGTGATGATGGACAGTGTACTTCCCATTTTTTTTCTCACTGCTGTTTCCACACCTTAAACACACACACAAACATACACACGAACACGCTCACAGAAGCGAGACACTGTTTTGTGCCTTTTTTTTTTTTCGCTCTCGGTGTTGTTTCGCGTAGGAACCTAGTTCAATTACAAGCAAAGAAAAAAAAAACCTCCATTTTCTCTCGGAGCGAAAAAAAAAGTTCTTTTACGCTTCTTTTTCTTTTGGAAAATCTTGTAGCGAGTACGGACACGAATCGTAACGCAGCGCATCGAGCAGTTTCGTTTTTGAAGGCGAAGTTAGTTCATTCCGTAAATAGGCAACCTTATCTCACCACTTAGGATTAGCATCACTGCTCTTTTTATTTCTGTTTGTGTTCTCGTTGTTATCCCCATTCACTGCTTGTTTGCTTCTAACGCTTCGTTAGCAAGAGGCAACGCGATATACACGTAACTCTAGGATACTGTAGTCTTCTCTTTTTTCTTTTTTAGTTGCTCTGTTTAGAGAAAAAAAAACAGGATGCTTCGTTTAGTTCACCGCTATGCCCCCCTCATGGCGACCGTCGCCGGGTCGTCGTCGTCTTGCGCCTTGCAGACGGCACAGCGCACCAAGTACGTTCGCCAGCCAAGTCCGCACTGGGACCCGATTCACGAGGATATCAACGCCCATGTGAAGAAGCGCATTCCTGGCGAGACACGCGTGGATCGTGTGAAGCGCTTCGCGCGTGAGTGGCGTAACGTCGAGCTGGAGTTGGGCGTGTACAAGGACTCGCGTGGTCGTGAGATCAAGTACCGTAAGACTTTCGTCTACCGCTACACCTATCCAAACGCGTTTGACGAGTTCTGGTGGCCATGCAAGTAACGAAGCACGTTTTAGAGGAGCGTCTGCGCTTGAAATAACCTCTCACGAAACGGCAGGGGGAAAAAAAAGGACTTTTAAGATATCGAAACTAGTGCCTTGGCGCTTTTTTTGCTTTGCTTTTTTTTTTTTTGGCTGCCAGAGTTTTTTTTTTTTTTAGTGTTCTCTCTGTGCACGTGCTTGCTCATGTTTGAGATTCGGTGATGTGGAATGAAATGAAAGCAGAAAAGAAAAGAAAAGAAAAAAAGAAGGATGTTCTTATAGGTTCTCGGAGGACTAGCCATGCTCGCTATTTTTTTTTTTTTTATAAGTTCTGTGGTGCTGTGTCTTCAACCATGCTTGATGGGTGAAAAGCCTGAAAAAAAAAAAAACAGAAGGTAAACACAGGGCAACGGAGGTTTCTTGGTGTGCTTTGTGGTCATCGTTGATTGACCTGGCTTTATTGTGCGCATCTGTGTTTTCTTTATTTATTTATTTACTTCTTGTTGTTCTCAACTTCTTGCAAACTCGCTTCCCCTGCTCTCTCTTTTACTTCGTATCGAATGCCTGTTTTTTTTTTTTTTTTTAGATGCTGAAGTGGAGGTGATCGTGCTCTTTTCAATTCTGCTTCTCTCTCCTCACGTACGTGAGTGGCTCATTGTGTGTGTGTGTGTGTGTGTGGCTGAGCGTTAAGCCGCACCTTTTCTTTTTTTTCTCTTTTATGCCGCCTGGTTTACACATTGTCGCTCTTCTTTTAAAGCAAAGAAGCAGAAAAAAGAAATAGAAGCGCACGATTGGCCAACAGGCAACATAAAAATCATTTCCCTCGCTGAACATTGAAAAGACCTTTTTTTTTTGTTGCTTGACCACTGCTCATTGTTCTTTTTCATCATGCGGCGTTCTCGCTTTTTTTTCTTCGACTCGTTCAAGGCTGCCCGCGGCGAGCTCGACCCGCTTTTTTCCGCCATGAAATCCGAAGAGCACACACGTAAGGAGGTGAAGCAGTATATCCTGCCACGCCTCTCCCACCGTCGGCACCGCCACATCAACGAACGGCTGAGCCGTGCCCAGCAGCGCAGTCTCTTCCGCACCAACGTCTCTTTGGTGCTGCGCGAGGCCCGACGACGGGCAAACTATAGCGTCGCAGCTGCTGCGCTGGATGTGGCGCTGACGGAGGCTCGATCGGCGCACTTCGCGCAGGAGATCGACCCGGCGTGGGTCAAAGACGCCGTGGCCTCGTGCCAGAGCGTGACGGAGCTGCGGGAGATGGAGGCGCTGCTGCGCCGACACGAGCAGCAGCTGCTGAACAGCGGGACGGCGGTGGGGACGGAGGGCTTTTTGCTGACGGCCGCCTTTGGTCGCTCACCTGCGATGACGGAAGCACGTGGTCGCCGCCTTGACGACAACGACAACGACGACGGTGACGATGACAGGGCGGATAGCGTTCATACTTTAAGTGGTGCTGCTGCTGACGGCCCGGAAGTATCGGCTGCTCTGTCGGTGCCCTCCGCACTGGCGTCCTCTTCTTGCGAAGGAGAGGTTCTCCATGGCGGCACAGCTGCCGGCAGTCTCGTAGGGCAGTCACCGGCAGGAAATCAATCCAGCAGCCTGAATGAGACGCTTAGTGATGCGGCGCGCGTTGCTGCAGCTCTTACGCAGCCTCCTTCCACCAGCGATCTCGCCGTCCACGGCGGCAGCGGCGCCGTTAACGCGTCCCTCTGGTCGTCGCCGGAGGCGCGTGCCGCCGCAGGGTTGCGGCGGCTGCAACGGCAGCATTGCGACATCACCGCCGGCCCCAACGTGTCCTTCACCCGCTACTTCCTCCATCAAGGTCTGGTGCGCAGCGAGACGGAGCTGATGGCGTTGTACCAGTCCATGCGGGCACGCCCGCAGGACATTGCGTTTCGTGTTATTGGTGGCCAAGGTGGAGGTGAAGGACTTCATGCGGCGCTGACGTCCCCGTATGCGGAGGCGGTGCACAGCTTATTGCGGGGTCGTCGCGGCATTCACCCAGTGTCGTGGCTGCCTGCGTCGATGGGCGCCTACACGCTGGACACGCGGGAGAGCGTGCCGCACGACACTGTGCAGTCGAATCGCCACCTTCTGCGCTCGCTCGCACGCGAGCGACTCGTTGTCTATCAGAGCTTATCTAGTATGCTACCCGTGCTCTTTCTTGATCCGCAGCCGGGAGAGGCCCTGCTAGACCTCTGCGCGTCACCAGGCAACAAGACGGGCTTGATTTTGGATGCGATGCACGGTGCGGCGGCCACCGCAGGACCTACGTGGTCGTCCTCGACATCCTCCTCCTCAGTACTGCCATCCTCAGCGTCACCGCAGCTGTGGAATGGTTGTGTGGTGGCGAACGAGGCACAGGCTTCACGTGTGCGTGATCTGCAGGAGCGGCTGCGCGATGCATCACCCGAGGTGGCCATCATGCGCGGTCGTGGTCAGGCATTTGGCGGCGTTTCCTCTTCTTCAATCACCACGCATGCTCTCGATGGTGGAGGCAGTCGTGCGCTGCTTTCCAGTACTCCTTCTACCGCCGCCGACCCCGCCCTGCTCTTTTCACAGTCGATGGGTGAGGAAGGCCTGTACGATGGCGTGTTAGTGGACGCGCCGTGCTCGGGTGAGGGCCGCATGGGTCGCGACGCCCTCTCCTGGCGGCTCTGGCACCCTGGCCGTGGACTGGAGTTTTTCCCGCTGCAGTGTGCGCTGCTGCAACGTGCCGTGCAGCTGTGCAAGATCGGTGGCCGCGTCGTCTACGCCACGTGCACGCTGAACCCGATGGAGAACGAGGCGGTGGTGGCGGCGGTGCTGCGCGCCTGCGGCGATGCTCTCGAGCTCGTGCCGCCGCCGACAAATCTATCTTCTTCTTTAGCGTCTTCGCGTGGTGCAGGACGGAGGGTCCCGAGAGGAGCAGAACGAGGGGAGTCAGGAGAGGAGGTAGCAGGAGGGGAGGAGGAGGTGCCTGTGCTGCGGCTCACACCAGGGCTGCGTCGGTGGGATGTCCCGTCGAGCGCCGGTGGCTTCCTGCGTACCGCAGCGGAGGCCTACGCACAAGGGGAAAGTCGCAGCCGCCTTCTACCAGAGATGTTTGCCCCACCGGCGCAGCCAGGCGGGGATGACGGCGACATCGCCTCATCGCTGCATCGCTGCTGCCGGCGGGTGATGCCACACCTGAACGGAAACACCGACGGCTTCTTCATCGCGGTACTGCGGAAAAAGACGAGCGTAAGCTGGAACAGCATCGGTAGGAGCAGCACCGGTACACGTGCGCTGCCACCCTCGTCGAACGCGCGCGACGCGGATACGCCTTTTTTTTCTGCGGGTGCGCTACTGACGGACACGTCGCGTGCGGCCGCCTCGTCGCTCGCGGTTTCTTTAGCGGGTGGGAGCAACCTGCTGATTGATCGCGGGCTGGTTCGACTGCAAGCCAGCAACCACGTTGTTCAGCTGCACCTCGGTGGCTTTTTCAAACTTCCTCCATCCACCACTCCCACCATTGCCTCCGCTTCGCAGCAGCACGGCTGCACGAGTGTGCAGAACTTCTTGGACCGGCACAGCTGGACGCCGATGTGGTGTGAGGAGGAGGGGCTGCGACTCCTCTCCAACTGCGCTGTGCGGCTGCTGCATCGACATTCCATCGCTGCTATCCGCAGCAGCAGCAGCAGTAATTCTAGCAACAGGGGTGCTTCACTGCTTTCCGCATCCGCGTCGACAGGCGCAACGACGCTGCTGGACGCCGGTGTCCTCGTCGTAAACGCGCAGGGCGAGCTGACGGAGCGCGGCGCCGCCCTTCTCTGCCGTGACGCGGTCAGTCGAGTCATCCCGCTGCCACTGCCGTACGCGCAGCTGCTGTTGGCAAACCGATCACTGGATATTGGTGGGTCGCTGCGACTCCTGCCTGCTTTTATGCAGGAGGCCGAGCTTGCGCTGAGCCCGCATCACGGCCTGCTGACGACAACGGGCGGCACTGGCGCTGGGATGGCGGCAAGAACGACGTCGGCCCCGTCGTGGTGTCTGCAGGCACTGGCGGCGCTGCACGACGGGGCAGCCGGGAACGCCATCGTCAGCATCGATGCCAGCTCCGCACCATCGCTTCCCTCCTCGTCTTTGTCTCCTTCCCATGCGCCCTGGGCCTTGCCTCTGGCACAGTGGTCCTGGCCTGTCCGTGTGGAGGTCCTCCGTCCCTGGACGAGTTCGCAGGATCTGAGCGGGGCGCTGGCGCGGCTGCACCTCACGCTGTCGCCGTCCTCACGTCATCGTGCCTCTGCGTTGATCGGCCGTCTGCAGGGCCACGCGCAGCGTCTGCGTGGTGTGCAGCAGCCCGCTGATCCGCTGCAGGCGAGTGCGGACTTTGCTCCGTCGTTGATGATGGGCGATCGGGAGCTGCACGGCGCAGCTAAGCAGCCGAGCCAGCACCACCGACAGCTTTTTCACACCTCGGCGCACGATGCCCGCTCATCAGCTGTAGGGGAGAAGAACGATGCTGCAGGGCAGACAAGCAGAGGCGCAGAGCCGACGACGTCGTCTTTTTCTTCTTCTGTGTCGTCCACCACTTTCGAGCTGTGATACGGTAGCACACAACTCAGCAGCAGCAGTTAGAAGGACTGAGAAAAAAAAAAAAAAGACCATCTTAAAAAACAAGAGACGCTGTGCTTGTTTGATGAAGCCAGCTGCTTTCACAACTTTGCCTGTTGACTTATTCACATAACAGTTTAAACAAACAAACAAAAAAACAATAGTAAGTAAATGCAACACAGCTACACCCATACATTTTTTTTTTATTTTCGTGAAGAAGGAGAGAGACATGTGTCCTGCACTTCACAGATATGCGTAAACGCCGCGGAATCTCTCTTAAGTTCTGCTTTACGCAAGCATATCCACGAGAATATGCCTGATTTTTACTCAAAGCACGTTGTAGGCAAAGCATCATGGTGAGGGGTAGAGGGGGGGGGGGAAAGCACAAGAAGCGGTTGGAAAAGAAGCCATTGATTCTGGAGAAGTTGCCCAATATAAACAGTTGTTGATTTTTTTTTTTTTTTAAATCACTTGACAAGACCCGACCTCTGCGCATCAAGCCTATACATTATAGACCTTGTATTTGCCTTTTTTTTTTTCTCTTTCTGCCGTTGTTGTTACATTATCATCTCACATTTCTTTTGCTTTTTCTGCTGCCTTTTTTTTTTTAATGTTAACGTACGAACGCAGCAACAACATCGCTAGATTTTTGGAAACTCATACTGTCTTTTTTTTTTTTGTTGTTGTTGCTCTCTCTCACTCTTATAGAACCGTCAGCGTTATGATCAAGATCCCCGAAGCTGGGGAGACGTTTCTCGGCGATGATGGTACCGTCTCGACCATCCTCCCGGCAAACTATGGCCAGGATTACGAGGCCTCCGAGGGCGAGTTGGAGGAGTACGCGGAGTACATCGGCATCGATCCGGCAAAAGAGCCGGAGCTGATGTGGATCGCCAAGGAGGGTCTGCGCGCCCCCCTGCCGGAAGGCTGGCGTGCCTGCCTAACCAACGACAACGAGATTTACTACTTCAACTTCCAGAGCGGTAACAGCCTGTGGGATCACCCAATGGATGAACAGTACAGGGAAATGGTCGTCGCGGAGCGCGCGAAACACCGCAGCGGCGGCAGCGGTGGCGCTGGAGGTAAAAGCAGCCTGGCTGCGTCGCTGACTGGAGGTGGCAGTGGCGGTGGTCCAGCTGCACGCGCAGGCACCACCAAAGCACTCACCAACTCGCTTTTTTTAGAGCCGTCCGCCACCGTAAGCGGTTCGCTCTCCGCCAGCACGGAGTCTTTCCTGCCGTTAGACGGTGGCGCGAGTGCACCGTTGCCGGCGCCGGACGTGTCGGACATCCTGAATTTAGCCTCCGTGGCGTCTCCTTTTGGATCTGGCGGCGCGAAGGGTGCTCCAGTGCCGTTCAAGCTAAAAGAGGCAGAGGCGGCGCTGCGCAAGCGGCTGGAGGAGCAAAGCGAGGCACAGCTGCGCTCTCTGCGCGTCGACTACGGGAAGAAGGAGGACGCCGAGCGACAGCGGCTGGAGGAGGCGAAGACGCGGCTGCAGAAGGAGCTAGACAACGCCTGGGCGCGCGAGGATCCAAACGCGCCAAGTAGCGGCGGCAGCAGTAACAACGACAACATTTCTAGAGCGTCTGCGGCAACGCAGCGGCGCCTGCAGACCGCGCGCGAGGTGAAGCAAATCGAGAATAGCTGGCAGACACGCCTGCGCGACGTCAGCAACCGCGTGAAGGAGCTGCAGCAGCGGGTGGACACCCAACAGCAGGCCCTGCAGCGGAGCATCTACCAGTCACCAGAGGAGCTGAAGATGTCGTTGGAGGCGCGCAACGTGGCCGAGGTGGCGCAGCTGCGCGAGGCGGCGCGCAAGCAAAATGAGGTGGCGCTTCAGCGCGTGAAGAATGAACACGCAGCAGAGCAGGCGGCGGCCGCGGCGAGGAGCGCGGAGACGGTCGCGGCAGCCGAGAGGCTGGCGGAGAGCACCACTGCGCAGAAGGTGCAGGAGCGGCAAACTCAGAACACTGCGATGCTGGCCGCGCTGCAGGCGGCGGTGGAGGCGAAGCAGGCAGAATTGGCAGCGAAGGTGGACGTTGCTGCTGCTGCGCCCACCAAAACCGCAGAGGTGCTGCCAACGCAAGTGAGACTGTCGGAGCAGGACAAGGCGGCCATTGCGGCGGCCCAGGCGGCGGCAGAGGCGGAGGTGGCGCAGGCTAAGCAGACGCACACACTCGCCCTGACGCGGCTGAAGGAGGAGTACGACGGAAAAAAGCGTCAGAAAGAGGCAGCGATGCTGCAAAGCTCTAATACGGTGGGGGGCACGTCGCACAACAACAGCAACATCGTACTCAACTCGTCGCGGATGTCGTCAGCGTTGCAGACCCCCACACATGGGCCCTCCAACACGACCAGCAACAACAGCAGCTTCAGCGTGAACGCCATCTCTCCAGGCGAGCAGTTGAAGTTGGACGAGGAGGACCAAAGGCTGAAGGAGGAGGCCGAGAAGGCAGCCCACATCTTCGAGGAGGAGACAGAACTGATGGTGGCGAACCGAAAAGCCGGGCGACCACTCACAGCGGCACCGCTGCCTGCTGCTGCGGTGAACGTTTCGGCGGACGCTGTGGCGGCACTCGGCCGCACCGCGACGCAAAACCAGCGTGCCCGCGACGCCGAGAACGCACGACATTCCATGACCATCAAGCAGCTGGAGGCGAAGCACGAGCAGGCAGTGCGGCTCATCAAGACGCAACACGAAAAGGCGATCACAGCAGCAGCAGCAGCAGCAGCGCCACCATCATCCGCGTCGCCGTCGTCCTCTGCTGCTCCTGCTGCTCCTTTCAACCCACGTCAGCACCCGTCCTTCACGGCGCAGCTGAACGCGCGAAAGCGAAGTTGGCTGCGTGATCATCCAGCCCCGTCAAACGAGATGCCGACTCTCACACCGATCCCTGCGCTGCCGACAACCACGATGAGCTCGACGATGGCGGCGGCGACGATGCCAGATCCCGAGGAGCAGACGAAGATCGTCAAGACGCGGTTGGCGCAAACGCGTGATGAGCTGCGGCACAAGTTCGATCGCGAGATGCAGGCGCTGCAGCGCGAGAAAGAAGACGAGATTGCGGCGTGGCAGACGAATTACCGCGTAACGCGGCTCGAGGAGGTCCAGCGGGCCGTTGAGATGTTCCGCCAGGAGCAGGACAAGGAAATGGAGCAGGCGAAGGCAAAAGCAAAGGAGCAGGCGGCCGAGGCTGCTGCTGCTGCTGATGCTGCTGCTGCGGCGGCGTCGGGCTGTAAAGAGGCCGAGGCGACGGCCACCGTCGCGGCGGCGAATGCGCGGCTGCAAAGGCTACAAAGCAGCCTGCAGGCCCTGGAAGACGCGGCAGCAAGCAACTCGAAAAAGAGTGCAGCGTCTATGGCAGCTCTGGCGAGCGAAATCGCGCAGCTGGAGGCGACGCTGCGGAGCCTTACTGCGGAGATCGACGCGGAGGAGGAGAAGAAACAGCGGATACAGCTTCAGATATCTACCACCGCCGCCACTGCGGTGACGGAGGTCGATGCCGAGACGGAAGAGATGCGCGATAAACACGGCAAAGTGCAGCAGGCGTTAACGCCGTCGCCGGACGTGACGTCAACGGCGCTCTTTATCGCTGATGCGGAGGCTGCAGCTGAGGAGGCTGCGCTGCGGACTCGTTGGACGACTCTCTTGGCGAGTCTCCGCGCCGCTGTTCAGCAGGAAAGGGAGAGCTTCGAGCGCGCCCTTGCCGAGGGCGGCAGCAGTGCTGCTGCGACGACAACGACGACGACGGCAAATTCGTTACCACCCACCGCACCCGTCGCTCCAAATACTGCGACCACGATGAGTGCTGGACCGCCCTACCCATCCTCGTCGCAGGTGGGTGGTGGGGCCGCGAACACCTCGTCGACATATCTCGGTTTTGCAACTCCGTTGCAGCGGCCGCCGCTGCCGTCGGCCGGTTCGGACTACCGGACCTACTGCGCTGAGGGCCCTGGAGGTGGGCTAAACCCAGGTGTGCGTCTTTTCATGCCACCGTCCTCTCAACAGGTGGCACAACTACAACAGCCGCAGCCGCAACCTTCCTGGGGGAATAGTAGCGGTGCTGTTCTCAGCAACTGCGGCTTCGCGCGCTATCCAGATCCGGCCACAGGTGTGCATTACCAGCGCAACAGCACTGCCAACCTCAGCGGCCTTGGCGGCAACAGTGCAGTCGACTCCGTCAGCCAAACACACACCGCACTCCCCATGCCGTGCTACGCGGACTTCGATGACAGCAGCCGTTTTTTCCCGCCTTCGCAGCTTCCGTCACCGCCTGTCGCGAGTGCAGCTCTTGTGCAACGCCGAAACGACAACAGCGGGGTGGAGGACCAGGCGATGCGACTCACCGCTCTCCAGGAAGCAGTGCGAGAGCGACGGCACGAGCTGCGGGCGCAGCGACGCGAGATGGAGCAGCTGCGCGAGGAGTGGAAAAAGGACATGCGGGAGTGCAAGGAACACAACGACACGGTGCAAGCGCGGCGGCTGCGCCGTGTGAAGGAGGTGCTGGAGGAGCGCGCACGACGGCTGAATGAGGAGGTGCTGGAGGCGAAGGCGGTTCAGTACGAGGTGCAGAACGAAGTGCGGCGCTACTGTCAGTGGGCTCAGCAACAGCAACAGGTGGGTCCGAGTACAACCACGGCTGCTTCCCACTTCAGCGGCGACGATTACGAGGAGGACGCCAGCGCGCGCGTGCGACAGCCGAGCACAAACGAGGGTGCGTCGCCGACGGCGAACGTGGTGGGCCTCCTCGAGGGCATCGTGGCTCGGACTGAGAGGCTGGAGAAACTGCTGCTGCGTAACACGCGCTTTCCCAATGACGCCTCGCCATCACCAGGACGCGACAGCGCTCATCGCTGAGAGAACAGCAGCAAACACACTCAAAAAAAAAAAAAAAAAAGAAAGGACAAGAAAAGAGAGAGAAAGGTGTCACGAAATAGAAACGACGCACTGGCAGCCGTGGCAATGCTGCTCGGTGGCTTCACGCTCCCTATTCACGTTCGTTGGCTTCACTTTTCACATTAACTCGCTATGTAAAGAGCAGTGGTTTCTTGACCCCTTCCCTCCCCCCAATATCATCAAGAAAAAAAAAAAGAAAAAAACACAGTAAGTAAAGAGGTTATATTCAATTTTATTTTTGTAATCCAAGCGTGTACTCTCAGGCCGTTAAAGATACATGATGAAAAGGAGGAGGCGTGCTTAGGGGAGGGAAGGATGCCAACAACAACAAAAAAAAAAAAAACGTTCTTGTGCCCTTTTTTCTTGCTGGATTTCATGAAATGACACATCTACGCGCCTTCTTTTTTTTTTTCGGCTTGTTTGTTTTTGAGTTGTGCATTTTTTTTTTGTCTCTTGACTTGTTAAAACGCACGCGACACGAACCAGGTGCAGAAGAGTAAATTCCTAGCGAAAAAAAGAACACCACACATACACAAACTCTTTGGACTTGCAATTTCACTACTGATTTCTCATTTATTCTGCTTTTTTTTTTCTTTAAACGCACTTTTGCTTTTTTTTTTTATTGTTGTTGTTCTGCAACGCACCTTTTGCTTTCACATCGTACAATACGCATTGCAAGGATCTGAGAACGCAACCCGTTGGAGCTTTAAAAAAAAAAAAAAGAAGAGAAAGAAGGGGGAAAAAAAAAGAAGACACAGCTGCCCGTCGGAGCACATTTACACACTTACTTTTTTGAATATCTTCAGACAGAAGCTGCATTGCAGAAGGAACCCCCCCAAAAAAAACAAACAAACAAACAAACAACAACAAAAAAACAACAAGAGACAAATGGGCGTCCCAAAGTTTGCGGCGTGGCTGACGAAGAAGTACCCGGCCATGGTCACTGACCGCTGCCCCGCGAATGTGCACGGCCTCTACATCGACCTCAACGGACTCATCCATCCATGCTGCCACGACGAGCAAGACGCGACGGTGGCGCTGCGCACAGAGCTGGAGAAGATGCGCTGTATTTGTTTCGCCATTGAGACGCTTGTCGTCACGGTGAAGCCGCGGAAGGTGGTGTACATTGCCATCGACGGCGTTGCACCCCGTGCCAAGATGAATCAGCAGCGTGCGCGGCGCTACATGAGTGCTGGTGCGCCGTTGACGAACACGGAGAAGCCAATCTACAGTGACGGCTGCGAGGTCGGTGCGGGGGTGGTTGCGGCAATTGAGAAGGAATTCACGGCGGCAGAGCGAACAGGGGCGGAACAGGAGCTGGAGGACATTAACCAGGCTTTGATGGGGGACATGCTGTACGGTGGCGGCCCTGCAGACGATGGCTGCGATGCGGACCTTGACGAACATCCTCAATCACCTGCACCAGCGACTGCGGCGAACGATGCGCCTTCAATGTACTCTCCCGAGCCGCAGCGTACACCGTTGCCACCAGATGTCACCGCGGCAGAGCCGTCGGAGGAGCGGTTTGACAGCAACTGCATTTCACCCGGCACCGCCTTCATGGACAGGGTTGCCGCTGCCGTTCGAGACTTTGTACGGCGCAAGCTGGCCGCAGCCGCCACGACCTCCCCCACACCAGCGGAGGCAGCGGCGTCGAACGCTGCCAGTAATGACGAGCTGCTGACGTTGCCGTCTTCCGTCGCTGCAGTGGATGCGACACCTGCCACACCATCTCCGTGGGCTGATCTCACTGTCGTCATCTCTGACTCAAACACCGCGGGCGAGGGTGAGCACAAGTTTCTCGACTTCATCCGCACGCAGTCCGCCTTCCCGGGCTTTAACGGCCAGGGCTGCCACGTCATCGCCGGCCTTGACGCGGATCTGATCTTCCTCTCCCTCTCGCTGCACATCCCACACATCGTCATTCTGCGTGACCACGACCGTTCGAGCTACGAGAAGGCGCTGCTGCCCGTCTCCACAGGCGGAACGCTGGCCTCAAACAAAAGTAAACAAGGCCAAGGAAAAGAGAGAGGCGGAAAGGCGAGAGCAGGAGCGGCGGCGCTGCCGGCCAGCGGCTCCACTTCCTCCATCGGCTCCGCGGCACTTACGACGGAATCCGAGGAGGCTTCGGTGACGCCGCTGCCAAGCAATACCGCGGCGATCACCACACCAAGCTCCCACCGAGAAGAGGACGAGCACAAGGATGCGAATGAGGCGAACGACAGCGTGCGTCCCACCGAGGAGGAGGTGAGCGAGGGTCGGAAGAGCTCCGTTGTGTCCAATCCGTCACCAGCCGTTTCGTCGCTGCCGCACATTGCTACGGTAGCCGCTGACGTCTGCACATCGTACGAGTTCTTCGATATAGACGTGGTCAGCTCCTCGCTGGTGTCGGAGGTGTACCAGCTGTGGCTGGAGAAAGGGATGGAGGTGCAGGGCAATCCGCTGGAGAACTTGGAGAATTGCATGGCTTCGAACGGCTTCATCTTCCACCACGGCAGCGGCGGCAGCAGCCGGGGTCGTGCGGAAGGCAGTAGCAATAGCAACAGCAACAACAACAACAAGAATAACAACAACAACGCGGCCGAGGGAATCCAGCCCGCGCCCAGCACCGCCGCGAAGGTGGTGAAGGGAACGAAAAGCTCGTCTGCCCGCTCAGCTGCGTCGCCTTCGCCGTTGTCCGTCCCCGCCTTCCACCCGTGCACGTCCACCAGCAACTCCAAGATTATCGACGATTTCATCGTGCTGGGGATGCTGCTGGGCAACGACTTCCTGCCCCACTCACCGAGCGTCTACTGCGGTGAAAGTGCGTTCGACACGCTGCTGGACGTGTACGTCAGCGCCGTGCTGCCCCACGGCTACTTGACAGGGGGGCTCTACGAGATTCAGCTGCGCCAGCTGGAGCGGCTCTTCCGTGCCTACGCTGCAGTCGAAGCAGTTCGCTTCCGCCAGCACGCCATCCAGGCGGGTAAGATGACACCGCAGGAGGCAGCCACGGCGGAGCTGTACTCCGCAGCGGATCGTCGCTGCTGGCGGGACGTCTACATCCGCACCACCTCCCTCAAGGACGAGGCCGGGGTGACGGCGGCGTGCCGCGCCTACGTCGAAGGCTTGCGCTTTGTGTGGCGCTACTACAGCTCCATCTCGCTACAGGTCAGCTGGTCTTGGTACTACCCGTTCCACCACGCCCCACTGGCCCTCGATGTCGCGGACTTCCTACGCGCACAGGGCCCCGATGTGCAGGTGACACTCGCCGCGCCGAAGCTGGAGCGACGGCCGCCGCCGCCGTTCAGTCAGCTGTTGTGCATCCTTCCCCCAACGAGCCGACAGCTGGTGCCGGCGGTCCTGCGGCCCGTGATGGCACAGCCGCCACCGGAGCTCGTCGACACGTTTCCTACGACGTGGACGGTCGACTTCACCGGCGCCTACGGCAAGGACCACCTGGCGGCGATGCTGCTGCCGTTTGCGAACTTGCCAGATCTGCAGAGGCTGGTCGAGGCCCATGCCAAGGACTACTCGGCGGAGGAGCGGACACGCAATGTCCTGCGATCTACTCACCTCGTCATCGAAGGCCGTGCGAACGCAGAGGCGAGGGCGGCTGCGTCGGCCGGTGCAGCAGAGACGGAGAAGCCGGACCATGGCGCCGCGGCGGCGGCACTGGCGAAGACGCGTGGCTTCCACATCCAGGGTGACGGACTGCGACTGCTCGCTGTCGACGATGTCCCGCTGGAGCTGCGGGACTGCACGTCGCTGGTGTGCTCGTCCTTGGCCGATACCGTGCCGCCGCTGTCTCGTCCCCGCACCTACTCCTACACTGTGCCTATTCCAGGTCTGACGGTGTTGCCGGACGGGTCGCGGGTGCCATTGGAGCGACGACCGCAGTACCGTCACGGCAGTCGGCGTCGTCGCGGCACCAGTGAAAAGGAGGAGGGCAGGGAAAACGGGAGTGGGGCTGCTGCTGCTGCTGCTGCCGACAACAGCAACAATACAGCATATGCGGCGAAGCCGTCGATGCTGTTCGGCGAGTTCGCCCTTGCACTTGTGATGGTCGGGCTGCTGACGGCGACCGTGGCGGTGTGCCGCTGCACTACCTTTGTGAACAGCGTTTTACTGGCCCTGCAGCTTTGCGGCATTGCACTGACGGTGCTAGGGATGCTCTTTGCGCTAGGCTTGGCGGTGGCGAACAAAGGACGCACGGCTGGCAGCGGGATGCACCGGCACGTCATCTTAACCGCGTTCGCGGACTGGCAGTGCGCGTCGTGTCTGTCGATGAACTTCTCGCGTAACCGGCGCTGCTTTATCTGTCGGGCCCCTTTTGATCCGAAACGGTGCGTGGCGCTGTTTAGCGGACGGAATCCGCCGGAGCCGCCGTTGATGGATCCGGACCACGCCGCCTACACCGCCTCCTACGGCATCATCTCGCTCTATGCTGATAAGAAAGAGAGACAGAGAGAGAGAGAATGAAGTGGTGCCGCGAGGGTGAAAGAAAGGGAAGGCACACGTCAAACATGAAAAGAAGAAGAAGAAGAAGAAAAAAAAAAAACAACAACACCGGAGACGAGCGTAGAGTTGATGAAGGGAGAGCCGATGGGAGACGGAGGCGAAGATGGTATTGCCCTTCGTCAACTGCTTAGCTTCTCAGTCCTTTCTATGAAGCAGAGGGGCATTTTTTTTTTTAATGTTCCCTTTCGGCCTAACGGAAAAAAAAGTAAAACACTCAATTTTGCAGAGTCGTTGTGAAAAGACACTGTCAGCAAGGGATTGTCCGAGAGATGATGTGAGTTGCTGGGCTTCGGGAAAAATGGAAGGGGAGGCCTTCACCACTGGTGAAGGTTGAACGAACAACGGCGTAAAGCGAACGGAGCGGATGAGAGACATTCTTTTTATATTTACATTTACATTTATATTTGTTTTCAGTGTCCAACAACAGAAGGGTACGCAGAGCTTTTACGCTATTCATCGCACGCGACACTTCTTTTTTTTTTTCTTCTTCAATTATTCTCTCTTTCCCCCCTTCTTCTAATTTCTCCTTCTTTTTTTTTTCTGCCTCGCGTGAAATTCCCATAAAAACGAAGCACAAAAGCAGCAAGGATAAACAGTTTAATAACGGCCTCAAAAGACACGTCACCTTCTTTTTTTTTTTTTCCTCCCTCTACGTTCTCTTCGTAACCGCTTTCAGTCTTTTTTTTTCTTTTCCTGAGTGGCTCCACACGGTGCTTAGGCCCTTTTAACGCATCCGTTGAAAAGCGAAGTGCAATTCTGTTTACGACTTCCTTAAAAAAACACGCAACCACAGCGCGTGTTTCTTTTTTTTTTTTTGTGTTGTTTTATTTTGTAAACAGCACACACAACAACACCACACACGCACACACACACACACACATCATTATCACGTTTCTTGTACAGCTGTATGTAATATAAATACGAACCCTGAGTTTTTTCTTTTCTATTTTCACGTCTATCGGACCTAACGAGCCTTTCAATCGACGTTTTTTTTAAATTTATTTACAGTGTCAACGCAAAACAGGAGAAGAAGAAAAAAGGGTCTCACAGTAGAGATAGAGCTCGACCCTTCCTTCTTACTTGTTTTGATATGGTGACTACCAATCGTTATTGCTTCACGACACAATAGACCCCCTTTTTCTTTTTTTCTTGTATACGCACCAATTATATTTGTGAGAGAACACAGTACGAGCCGCGAAACACGCGTACGACTTAACGGAGTACATTAAAAAAAAACCTGTGTTTTTCTTCTCTCACCTGCACTTTTTTTTTTTTTCGTACTATAAAGCCTTATCAAGGGCGTTTTTCTGTTGCCAATCCTCTATCTTCCGTCTTTAAAAAAAAAAAAAGAATTATTGCTTTCTCTCGTATCTACCATTATCTATTCACTTTTATACGTATTATTGTTATTATTATTGTCTGTGCGCTTTCAAGCAGAGTACCCCGCAGGTCAACCATGTCCAACCCTTCCCTCTCTCAACTGGCCGCGTTGAAGGAGGAGCTGTGCTCGCCAGGCCTTGACCAGGGCCATCTCTTCATTAACTGGCCAGAGTCGATGGATGCCTATACAGATAAGCAGATCGCCTTTCTCACGGAGTTGTACCTCTTTCAGAACACCTACCACGGTGGCGTCACGCAGTACATCCGTACCGGCAAGGAGCTGCTCGCCGCGGAGAGTGACGAGGTGGACTTCACAGACTTGGAGATGCCCCCGCTTATCTTCAACGCACCGTTGCTGAACGAGCGCAGCGCGGAGATGACGGAGCTGGAGAAGACCGGGACGGAGATGCTGCGGAAGTCGGTGTTTGTGCTCGTTGCTGGTGGTGTGGGTGAGCGGCTTGGCAGCTCCGACATCAAAGTTGGCCTTCCTGTGGAGACGGCGACGGGCACGACCTACTTGGACTACTACCTCTCGTGGGCTCAGCAGGTGGGTGGACAGGACGTGCCGTTTGTGATCATGACCTCTGGCGACACGCACGCCCGCACGCTGCGGCTGCTGGACCTGCTGAACGTGGATATGCCAAACCTGCGGGTGCTAAAGCAGGAGCAGGTTTTCTGCTTCTCCGACAGCGCGGCCCACCTTGCTGTCGATGAGTGTGGGAAGATGTTGCGCAAACCGCACGGTCACGGCGACGTCCATTCGCTGATTTACACCGCCACGGTGAAGGATGGCGTGGTGCTGCCATCACCAGAGACAAGCGGCGCCAGCACTGCGATGGCTTCGACGGTGAAACGCGGCTTTTTGGCCCGCGGTGGTGATGATAAACAGCCCCTCGTGGACGTGTGGCTCAGCGCTGGATACGAGTCGATCACATTCCTTCAGGACACCAACGCCTGTGCCACCATCACCATTCCAATCAGCCTCGCCGTGAGCGGTAAGCATGACCTCGACATGAACTTCACCTGCATCCCGCGCTTGCCGAAGGAGGCTATTGGGCTGTTGTGTCGCGTGAAGAAGGCTAGCGACGAGCCGTGGGTGATCGCGAACGTGGAGTACAACGTCTTTGCTGAGGTGGCCCGCACGCTGACCGCGGAGGGCGGCGACACGGCCGGCCCTGCGTCGAAGTACTCGCCGTTTCCTGGCAACATCAACACCCTCGTCTACAAGCTACCCAGCTACGCGGAGGTGCTGCGCAAGTCGCACGGAACCGTGCCGGAGTTCATCAACCCCAAATATTCCGACGCGACGCGGCGTACCTTCAAGAAGCCTGCGCGTATTGAATCCCTCATGCAGGACATTGCGCTGCTTTTTTGCGAAGACAAGTACCGGGTTGGCGGCACCGTGTTCGAGCGCTTCTCCTACCAGCCCGTGAAGAACTCGCTGGAAGGGGCTGCGGCGCTGGTGAAGCAGGGCAACGCGCCGTACTGCGCCGCCACAGGCGAGGCTGCATTCTACGAGATGCAGCGACGTCGTCTGAAAGCCGTCGGCGTGCCACTCTTGTACAGCTCCGAGCCGGAGGTGACTGTGGCCGACGACAAAGTGCCCTGCCGCATCTTTCCGATTATCGTCCTCGACGCGGCGTGCGTCGTCAGCGGCAGCCTGGAGGCCCTTTCGCAGGTCTTCCCTGCACCGCAGAACGTGTCGATTCATCAGCGCAGCACCCTCATTGTGGAGGGCCGCGTTGTCATCGAGAGCCTCAAGCTGCAAGGTGCCCTCACGATCCGTGGCCCGACTGATCCGGCGGCATCACCGTTAATTGTACGCAATTTGCAAGTGCGCAATGCGGGGTGGCAGGTGCACCCGCTGCCCTCCCTCAGCGCTGGTGGCGGCGACGCGCACGTGAGCGAGGTGGACCGCATTCGTGGCTTTGTGCTGGACAAGAACGCCATGTCGGTGCTGGACTACACGACGGGGACAGTGCGTGAGGTGGAGCCGCCGGCGAACACGGATGGGGCGAAGCTGTGAGACATCGGGCTCTAGCAACACAATTCCTCAAAGTGAGACGCCGGGTGTCTCTGTCAGTTTTTGTCCGCTCTTATCATTCTGCGTTGGTGCCGATCGCATTATCCCATGTTTCTCATTACGAGGCGGAGCAGTGGGAAAAAACCGACACCACACACACATATAAGTATATGTATGCGCGCTTGAACTTGATGAAGTTGAGGGTGTATCTCTGTTTTTTCGTGTGTGTTTCAAACCCCTTAACGAAGCCGATGTTAACCTCACTTCGAAGGTGGAAAGAGAAGGGGGGAAAAAAAAAACAGAGAAAACGTGATAACGGTTGCACTGCAAAGAGTGCCTTTCTCTCGCTTTCTCGTTGCCTGAAACACGCTTTCTGCCCTATACACACGTGGCTTTCGATGCGGATCAGCTGATAAGTGTGTGTGTGTGTGCCACAACGGCTAGCTTTAATGCTCTTTTTTTTTTTTTTTTATATTTTACTTGTTTGGACGCGTCACGCGTCAGGCACTTGGTGCCTCCCGCGTTATCTACTGAAAAACTGGCGTTGTGAACATGTTTGTACGAATTACAAAAGCAAGTCCACCCCCCCCCCCCCCCCCCCGATCTCTTTCCCCCCCCCCCCCCCGATCTCTTTCCCCCCCCCCTCCGATGAATCTCCATCACTTCATTTCTTCTTTTTTTTTTCTTTATTAACGCACTTCTCCCTTTCTTTTTTTTTTTTTCGTTCTCCCCGAATTAGTGAAGTGCTTTGCGTGCAGCATCACAACACAGAGTGGAGAGCCGGCGGTCTTCTCTTTCCACACTGAAACAAACATATACATATATATATATATATATATATATATATATATATGCCAGTCATTCTCCGCCTCTGTGTGGCGATCGAAAAAGCAACGCCGCAGCCTCCACCGACCTCTATCTTTCTCAACTCGGCCCCCCCAACACAACACGCGGTGGCGGCGGCCGGCTCTTCACCTTCGCCTGCCGCCACTGCGTCTGGTGACGCTCCCAGCAGGATCAACGGTGAAGCGCAGAGAGCAGCCGCACAGAGTCAATCAGTTGCAAAGGACAACAAGAAATCCAAGTCCGGCAGCAAGAAAGCCTCTTTCTCCCCCTCTCCGTCACATCCAGGGCGTCACAATGGGCGACACAACCTGCTGCACTGGCTCAGACGCCATTACCATAAAGAGAAAACAACGGCCTCTACCGAAGCGGCGAAGAGGGACAACAGCGCGCCGCAACCCGATGCGGCAGGCGCGGAGGCCGCTCAGTCGTCTAGCCAGCCCCAGCGAGGTGACCTCCTCGCAACCCACCTCAGCGGGCCCAGCGCAGTGGACCACCACGTCCGGCACTCTCTAGTGTCGCCTCGAACAGCGGGAGTTGCAGAAGCAACGACGAAGACGGCGGCTCTGCGCGGAGAGGGGCGCGAGGGCACCGGTGCCGCTGCCATACCCGCAGCGGAGGCGACGCCACCGCCGCAGCGCTCACTGGTGTGGGTGTCGCTGCAGCTCACACCCGCCACCACCGTAAAGGCGGTGCTGCAGCAGGTGCACGACATGGTGAAGCGTCGTATGGGGGCTGGACTGTGCGAGGACTCCGATGTCAGCGCGTTGTCCGCCCCCGCGACACCCGGCGGTTCCTTCGCCACGGCCCCACAGAAACGAGCGCAAATAAGACATCGTGGTGGTGATGGTGGAAGTGGTGGCAACACCCACGGTGCCGTCGCATTACCCATCGTGCAGGTGATCAGTCCCACCTCCAGCTCTGGCCCGACCACGCCCGACGCGGTGGAGTGGTGCCTCTGCCTGCAGGACAGTGACGGTATCTTTCACTGGGTCGGCAGCACTCGCCACTACCAGAAAACAGCGGTGCTGCACGCTCCCTTCGTCACAGAGGCGTGTTTGCAGTCGCACGCCAAGTTCGAGGCAGCACGGCAGCAGCATCAGGCTGAGGCAGCGAGCAGCGAGCAGCAGAACTCCTTCGCCACGACCTGCGGACCGCCAGGGGCGCAGTACGCGTCGGACGCCGACTCGCTCGACGCGACGATGAACGCGAGCGACGGCTCGTCGCTGACGTCGTCGGGGGACGGTGACGACGACGACGACGACGACGACGGGGAAGGCAGCGGTCGTCGCCGGCACTTCCTCGCACCTCTCCACCGCCACCACCTCCATCACCGCCCTACCCACAATAAATCGTGGAAGGCGGACAAAAAGAAGGGGAGTAAAAGCGACGCCAACGCTGCGGCTGGGGACAAGGGAGACTCAAAGAACGGCGAGAAGGCGCATAAGTCGCACGTGGTGGAAAAGAAGCTCCCCGGGCCGTCCGCCAACAGTGCGAAGTTCGCGTTTTTGAAAGGCGTCGTGGTGTCGTCGGCTGTGCTGAAGCTGCGAAACCCGAGCCTGACGCGCCATCGCCGCAAACCGCCGCTCTTTATCGAAGTGCACGTGCCTCGTGAGCTTCGCGCGGATCCGCTGGACCCAAGTAGCACGACCACACCCGAAGGAAGGGAGGCGGCAGCAGTGCCGTCCGCGTCTGCCCCGGCTGCGGACCCTGTCTCGTCAGCCGAAGTGGGAAACAGTCTTGTCGCACAGCGTTCGCCGGAGAGTTTCGCATCGAAGGAGGAGGATGTGGATGTGGACGTGGATGAGTTTCCGGGTGCCGCTGTTGCTGTTCCTGCTGCTCCTGCTGCTGCTGCTGCAGTTCCTGTTGTTACGGCGCCCTCGTCCTCTTCGTCCTTCTCATCGTCTGCGTCGACACTGCCCAGTTACTCGCCGCCGCGCGACGGTCTGAAGAAGAAGCTGCACATGACCCGGCGTCCGTCTGAGGCAGAGGCCACTGCTGCTGCTGTCGTTAGGGTTGCCGATGCGACACACGGCGGGTGGATGGCATGGTATGGCGAGAGCAAAGGGAGCGAGGGCCCTCTGAGCCTGCCAGTGGGCCTCGCCACCCACGCTACCGCGCTGGACGGCCTCAGCAGCCTGCGTCCCGCGACGCTTTCAACGGTGGAAGAGGGGGCGTGGTGTCGCACGGCGGATGCGGCGCAGGTGAAGGACGTCGACGCGAAGGTGCTGAAGGAGCTGACCGCGGAGGAGGACGCGGTGCAGCTGGGCCTGGCCTCGGCGCAGCGTGGCTACGCAGCGGCACTGGCGGACTACCGTGCCGCCGTGCCGCCCACGCCTGCCAGCATCCACCAACGCCCCGACACAACGACGGGTAGTGAGGCGGATTCGGTGGCTGCAGATACGGAGCTCACCGCACTGATGCGGCGCAAGATTGAGCTGCAGGCTTCCGTGGAGGATGGCCGACAGGCCGAGCGACAATGCGAGCGACTCACCACGCTGGTGGAGTGTTTAGAAAAGGAGCTGCGCGAGCATGAGGAACGGCGTGCGCTGCTGCTGCTGCCGGTGTGCGCAGCGTAGCCTTCCAAGACGCACATGCTTTTTTTTTTTTCTTCACGAGTTCTGTTAAAACAAACAAAAAAAGATACCGTCCACAAGCAAAAACAAAAACGAAAACCAAGCGAAGTAAAGGAGAGAGAACAAAACAGTCACTCGAGAAGGTCTCTCGAACGTGAATTCATGACGGCTGCTGTCTTACACTGTTTTTGGAGCATGAGATGACATGAATTACTTGGCAGTGCGTGCCCTACCTCTTTTATCGTTTCTTCGGCCTTTTCTGGATTTTCTATCCCTCGTATCTTGCCGGTGCTTCAAACACACAAAAACAAACAAACACACATGCACACCGCCGCACAACGACCACTGCATAACAAGAAGAAACTGACCCGGCAGCGAAAGGCAGAACCACTAAAAAGAAAAAAAAAAAAAGAAACAACTGTGCTTTTTTTTCTTTTAATTCCGAGCAATGAGCACCAGTAGCTCTGCGGCAGCAGAGCCGATGGTGGTGGTGGTGGACGTCGTGGACGCCGCCTCGCCCACTGCCAAGCGCAACACAGGGGTGTCGCCTGTGGAGCGGCTGGAGATCGACGTTGACGTCACGGCTCAGACAACAGCAGACAGCTTACTGGTCGACGTAGAGGCTGCGCTGACGGAGATGAGGTGTGTGCTGTGCGTCCCTCGTGCCGCTGCCGCTCTTGCCGCTGGAAACGCCCTGCCGCCGCTCGCAGCGCTGGAGCTGGCGATGCAGTCTTCTCTTGCGTGTGCGGACAGCAGCGCAGGCACGCTGGCGGCCAAGTACGTGTCGGCGGTTCGCCACGTGAAGGGCAGTGCTGCGGCCATCCCACGCGATCAGCTCCGAATTGGAGTCGAGCGCGTGTGCCGTGCTGCGTCGTCTGCGGTGTCATCCTCACCACTTTCTGATCATCATCATCAGCAGCAGAAGCAGCCCCCAGCCCCAACGACTGTTGTATGGTCTGTCGTGCCTCGTGCGCTGGGTGAGTCGACGGAATCGTGTGTGACCGTTTCCGCCAGCTCCGCCACCTCGCTTCGTATGCTGGCACGCGATGACGCGCGCATTGCAACAACAGCAACAACAACAACTGCGCCAGCAGAGACGGGCAGCGCTGTCTTTGCTGATGCAGCACACCTGACAAGGAGGTTGACGACTGACAGTGACGTAGACGCCGTACGCAGTGCCCGTGCGCCGGCTGCTGAGGATGCAGGCCGGCCTGCAAACGCATCGCCTCCTACTGCGGTGGAGGGAAAAGAGGCCCACGACGGTAAAAGAAGTGGCACTGGCCAACTTACTAAAGCGGCGGCTGATGCAGCTCCTCCCCTGTCCCCGCATTCGCCCACCCCTGTAGTGGCGCTGGAGGACGTCGATGTCGTCGCCTTTCGCCGCCTGCAAGCCCACCGCGCGCTCATCCTCGCACGCGCTGAGGCGGCGAGTGTCACCTCAGCACTACCAGGCGGTGTGTCACTGACCACCGCCGAGGAGCAGCAGCGGCTGCAGCCGATGCTTCCGTATGCCGCAGTCGAGGCTGCCATTCAGACGGAGGTGCGGCGACTGCGGGCGGAGCACGTCTTGACGGACGGCTGCGCCTTGACACATCGGGAGGCGAAGGAAGCCGGCGATCCTCATCTTTCTCCTCGCGGGTCGCCGTCCTCCGCGCCGTCGCTGTCGGCCGCACGAGCGCGGCTGCGCAGGGCATGGTTGCAGGCAGTAAAGGAAGAGACCGCCGCTTACCAGGCTGAGACGCGGGAGCTGCAGCGGGCCACGGTGAAGGCGGAAACGTGGCGAGCTGCGCTGAAGGACACGCTGCGTGGCGAGGTGGCAGTGCTGGAGACGGAGGCGGCGCAGCGGGCAACGGTGCTGGCGGAGCGGGACGTGCTGCGGCAACGCGTGGAGCAGCTGGAAGCGCAGGTGGCGGCAGCAAAGGCGGAGGAGATGGCGCTCCTGCAGTCGTCGACGATCCAGCCGCAGAACCAGACCGAAAACTCCGCCGGTGCTGCGTCAGGCGCTGCGGGGTCACCAACGAGACTGGCCGCGGAGAAGCAGAGCGAGTCGGCAGGCACAAATCTAATGGGCGAAGACGAGAAGAAACTGGCTCGCAGTGCTTCAGTCATGCCATCGGAGAAGGCATCACGACGTCCGCTGCGAATCCCCTCGCCAGCGTCGTCCTCTTCTTTTTCTTCATCGGTGACATCCTCAGAGACGTCGAGCGACGCAGACGTTTTATCGCCGCCGCCGCCGTTCGCAAAGTCAGCAGGGTCTGCCCATCCCTTCGCGCATCGAGTGAAAGGCAGCCCAGCAACGGCAAAGTCGCAGCGGCCGCACCGTGAACGCTGGTCTGGCCGACGGGTGTCGCTCATTTCGCCCCAGACGGCGCCGGCCCCGCCACGCAGTCGCGACCGTCTCAGCATCGAGCGCAGCTTTCTATCGCCCACACTGCTGGAGGAGGTGCGGGCTGCCTTGGCGAGCGACGAGGAGGGCAGCGAGGATGCGGAGACACCGCCACCCCAACCATCGTCGTTCACCGTGGCGCGTCGTCGCCGCTATCAGCGTAAAGCGTATCCAGCGAGTTGGGATGGAGAGAACAACGCAGCCGCAGCCGTCACGCCCCTACGCACCGCTTCCTCCACCGCCTACTCGCCTTCTCCTGTCGTGCCGGCCTCGCACTGGGCAGAGAGGTCGCACCACCACCAACAAGCCTCGGCTGTGGGAGCATCGCGTCTTAACCATTCCTCCCCTGCCTTGACCGGTGTCTACGACGATGGACAGCGATCGACGTTGCTCCACTCCGACGTCCTGCAGAGGTCAGACTTGCACGACCGTGATAATTCCCCCACACGACGGGCTCTCGGCGCGGCCGCAGTTGCGGAGCTGCAGGGCGTCACCGCGGCGCTGCGCCGCCATGTACGGGAGCCGCAGCCGGACCCGGTGGAGGGTCAGCGGCTGCTGCAGCAGGTACGGGAGCTGCGCCGTGAGATCGAGCGTAGTGGTATGGAGGCCAACGCAATAGACGACGAACCCGGCGAGGCATCGGTGGAGAAGGTGGCGACGACGGGAGGAAACAAGGAGCGCAATCGGCAGCGGAGCGGAGGGGGAGGCAGGGGCAGTGTGGTCTTTGCAAATCCTGAAGCGGTGCCGGCTTCTGCACCGGTGCCACGCGCGTTAGACCGGCAGCCGTTTGCGTCGCCGTCTCTCCTGTACGACTCTCGCGTGCCCAGTCGACAGCGTGGGCAGTACAGGTGTTGAGATTTTCTTCCACCCCCTCAGCTATCGGAAACAGAGCGAGTCGACTTGAAAAAGGAAGAAACAAAAAAAAAAAATGATGAAGTGGCGTTTCCTGCACATAGCGGCCAATGCTGTCCACGCAACACACACACACGCGCTCTGTTTGACGTGTTTAAGCACCTTCGAAAAGGAAAAGCACAAGAAACAGGAAAGCTAAAAAAAAAAAAGAGCATTTCTCCTCTCTTTTCCACTTATTTTTTTTTTTTTTTGAAATGACAAAGCAAAGCATCAACGCCTCGGCATCAGTACCGATCACCGGTAGACGAGTGAGGTACTTCGCCTCACGGCGGTGTTGCTCTATAGGTGGTGACTGCTCCCTGTAGAGAGCATAGCAGCTGTCTTTTTGTAGTCTCTGTCTTTGAATGCACTTTTTTTTTTCTTTTATTTCTGTGTTCTTCCGCATTTTCTACTTCTACTTCTTCTTCTTTCCCTTTCCCTCCTCCGTCACATCATCTTTTTTTTTTTTTGTGCACTGGTTCAACTTTACACGTTGTTCTTTGTACAACACCGCTGTATATTCGTAAAACTGCCTTTCTGCTGGTTCGCTTTTTTTTTCCCCCCTTCCCCCAGCGCTTCTATACTGCGTGCATTTTGTTTCACGACTTTCTTTGACCATTGTTTTGTGTTGTCTTTATTTTATTTTATTTTTATTTTTCTCCTCTTGTTTCTTTTCCATTGTCCTCCTGCTTGTGCTTTAAAATCTATTGTTTTTATTATTTAGTGTTTCTTTTCTTTCTCAGCTGACAACTAAAGCCTCTTTTTTTTTTTTATATGTGTGTGCGCATGTGAAGCTCACGAACATCAAAAAAAAAAAAAATACGAAGAAGATAAGATAAAGCTATAAATAGGAAGGCACAACGCTGAGTTAGCACCGCAGTAGAGGGGGAATTGTGGCACATACGCAAAAAAAAAAATAAAAAAAAAAAGTGGCGGATACCTTGATTTCTAAAAGCGTGTCTTTTGTTGGTTCTTTCTTTTTATTGTTGTTGTTTACCGTTTTCCTCTGCGTGCTTTTCTCGGCTTTTTTTTTTTATTCCGTACCTTCGCTGCTTTTTTTTTTCTTTCTGTACTAGCACCATTACCAAGAATAAGAGGGTACTTTTTCTGTACCTACACTGCTTTATTATTTCGTATTTTTTTTTTTTATTCCCTTGCTTTCATACACAAATTACTCTAAACAGTACGCTTCATATTGAACGTCACTACACATATATATATATACACCAAAGTGGTCTAATCAAAGCGTCTGCTTGGGCTTCAACAACGACAGACCTATTGTTTTTTCCGTTTTTTTTTTTTTTGCTATCTTCCGCTACGTTGTGCTTCCACGCACTTCCACTATAACTGTAATCTTCGTTTTTTTTTTTCTTTTTGGTTGTTGTTGTCGCTTAAGCCAAGGCGACGCTACACTTTGTGTTGTCGTGGTTGTTGCCACATCTTGCGGGATCCCTACCACAACACCAGCAAAAAAAAAAAAACGAATATATACATATTTGTGTATATATCGAAAGACTGTGCAAAACGAGAGTGAATTTTCGCTCCCCACTCACGTGATCGGCACCACACAGTAGCAGCATCCTCTCTTTTAAAAGAGAAAAGAAACACAAAAAAAAGTAAAAGAGAAAAAAAAAAATGCGCGCTAACGGAAAGGTTCACTCCTCTCCTCTCAGCCCGGTAGAGCGGGACGTCACGGCGGTGATGATGGCTGACGACGAGTCTTCTTCAAAGCAGCACCACTCCAGTGCGGCGGCGTCGACCTTCCCACATAACGCGAGCAGCTGGGAGTTGCTGGAGATCTTTGCTACCTCCTCCACCGCCGCCGCACACGACGACGACGCGGGTGCGCAGCTGGCTGCTATGCCTCTCGTAAACACAAACGAGGAAGCGGAGAAGACAAGAAAAGCGACCATCGATGCGGCCGTGTCGACAGATTTGGCTGTCGTCCTTGTGCCCCTGTCCATGGAAGGTGAAGTGCAAGAGACGATGGCGGCGGCGGCGGCGGCGGCGGCTGACGCGGCTGCGGATAACGGGTACGCTTCACCGGCCAAAACCGCCTCCAGTGAGTGGTCGCTCGTCTCCACACCTGCCGAGGTGCAGCTGAGCAGCGGCGAGGCGGCCACGGCAGCACAGCACACCGCGCTGCCCTTCCCAACCGACCACAACACCACCACGACCGCCGTCCTTTCTTTTCACGGTACCGACAAAAACGGCCCCCGCTTTGCGGCCCCGCTCTCTGTGGCGGGCCGCATTGCTTCTCTGACCTCTATCACCTCCCCTCCCCCGTCTCCTGCACCGCTGACGCAGGGGACGGCCTCGTTCACCGTCGGCGGGTGGTCCGCGACGAGCTACGAGGAGGTGTGCATGACGGACCTGCTGCGGGGCAACGGAGACGCCACCGCGCGTGTGGTGTCGTCGATTGTATCGGTCTGCACAACGCCGTCGCCGGTGCACAGTGCGGCGTTTCACGCCGAGGCAAGCGCGACGGCAAACCTCGCTGAAGAGCCGCAGCACGAGTATCACTGCGCAGGCGCAGAGGAAGCCCTGCCGGCGCTCACGGTTTCAGTGGATGAGGAGGAACAGCACTATCCGATGATGGAAGATTCTTCAGTACCTTCGCCACCCTTCACACAGCTACTGTCGTGGCTCCACAAGGTGCGCGGCGAGTCGCAAAAGGGCGTGGTGCAGCCGTCGCGCGGCCTCTCGCTTCCTTCTTCCTTCGCCGCCACCGCCCCTGCCGAGGCTCCCAAGGCAACGCCGAAGACGTCCACCACGCCTTCCTGGTCGGCACGTCGACTCTCGTTTCTCTCCTCCTCTGCTGCCGCCACGATCGCGCTCTCCTCCACCTTCATTCCGCGCTCCTCGCCTGCCCCGTTTCCCGATATACACAAGTCTTTTGCTCATCCGGTCGACGTCACGCCGACTGCGACACCTGCGGCGTCGTCTCCCTCTCCTTTTTCCTCTCCCTCCGTTTGGACCACCGAGGTGGTAGCGCAGTGGTGGTCCAAGACTCGGGTCACGTGTGCTGGCGGCTCGCAGCGCGCCCTGCGCAGCCTCCGTCAGATCTGCGATTATGTTTGGATGGATCTCAAGGAGCACTGGTACCCGCAGTTGCGTCTCGTGCTGGGTGATCACTCCTGCGCAGGGAAGGTGCGTCGCGCCTGTCGTGCACGCCGCTTCATCGCCCGCGACAGATCGGAGCGGCACGAGCCGGCGTCGGAGTCGCGTGCTCAGCTGCCGCGGTGGCGCAGCGTGTCCGCGCCGTGCCTCGTCAGTGCGGACGAGTTGCGTACGGCGAAGGAGCCGGTGCGTGCTGCGATGGCGACGTCGAGCAAGAAATGGAGGGGACAAGGCACCGCAACGGATCACTATGAGGGGCCGCCTTTCAGCCTCACTCAGCAACGGCTGTGGCTCTGTATGACCATGACAGCAGACGCGGTGGCATCGGCCGCACAAGGTCTACTCGTGTTTTTGCTGTGACGGCAAAGTACTGCCGTTAGCCGACCACCTTTAGAGTTGGGCCTTCTTTTTTTTTTTTTCTTTTCTTGTTACTTCAGCAGGCCCCCGAATTCAGGGCGATACAAGCCCAGTTTGTTTACCTACTCCGTTGGTCTTTCTTTTCTTCTTTCTACCAACTTGTGATGTCATCAACTACATCTTTTTTTTTTTTTAAAGTGTCTTTTACTCCCGACTTTTTATTCAGGCTTCTTATTATTATTAGCTGTTTGTGTGCGTTGCTTCGGGTGTGGAACGTGCGTTAAACGGAACCTCCGTTTTTTTTTTTTTTTTATGTGTCTAGTCTACGCTGCTGTTGTATCCTAATGCTCTTGGCTTTTTTTTTTGTTTAGCCTTTCACACCGACCTAGACGTTATTCCTTGAACAGAACCACTTTGGCGCTCCACAGAGGTGTCAACACACACATTTTTCCTTTTTCATTCATTCAGTGGTGTAAACCTTTTAGTTTCCTTCTTTTTTTTTTTTTCTTCTCTTGGTTTAGGTTGTGCACTTCTTTTTTTTTTTTTGTATGTTTAAGAGATGGTGATGATGATGATGATGATGCCGACGATTTACTCTTGAACGCTGGCAGGCGTGTAACAACAATAGAGAGACAGCTGTTGTTGCTTTTCTGTAAACTCCAATTCACTCAGCTTTGTTTTACATTTTTTTTTTTTGGTGCTGCTGTTTTTTTTTTTTTTTCTGCTTACTTTAACTGTTGCCTTCACCTTCTTTTCTTTTTTTTTTTTGCCAGTTTTTCCTTCAATAGGAAGCTGCAGAGCACATACACATACAAATACATATATATATATATACACACACACTTATATATGTATGCATAGTCTTGAACAAACGACTTGTTGCAGCGGCAGCTGCTTTTGATCTTCCCCTCCTCCTTTCTTTTTTTTTTTTCTTGTGCTTTTTGGACGTTCCTTTTTTTTTTTTTTTTGTAGGTACGAAATCTGTGTGTGTGTGTTTTTTTTTTTCTTTTTTACCAAATTTCAAGCTGGGGCACAGAAGAAGAAGAAGAAGAAAAAAAAAAGGACAAAAGGGAAGTTGCCATGGCGTGATGGTGTGTGGTAAGTATGGCGATTTCCTTTTTTTTTTTTTGTTGTTGTAAAGATCTTCTCTGACCTTTTTTTGTTGTTGTTGTTGTTGTTTGTCCCTTCTTCACTCCCCTCCTGTTTATTTATTTATTTATTTATTTATTTTTATTGTTTTCCTTTCTTCAAACCCTTTCAAAGGGTTCCATGTATTTTTTTTTTCTCTTTTCTTTTTGTCTTTCAAAGCTTCTAAAAGAAAAAAAAAAACAAAACAAAACAAAACAAAAGGCCCTTTCTCTTCTTTGAGTAGTGTTTTTTTTTTTTTTGTTTTTTTTTTTTGTTTTTCCTCTTTTTCTTGTATATCAAAAAGAAAAGAAAAGAAGAAAAAAAAAACTGTGTTTTCAAGGACGATATGTAATGATCGCTTCACGTTTTTTTTTTTTTTGTTACTTCAACAAGGTGTGCACACGTATGTGTGTGTTAATGGTAAGCTACACGAACTGGCAACTCACTTTATCATTATTATTTGCTTCTTTCCAAAGAAAGTAAACGTGAACAGTAAGTTAAAGGCGTGTGAAAAAAAAAAAAAAACAACAACACACAAACACACTCAGCAAAATAAAAAAAAACAAAAAAGGATGTTTATATCATGTCACGACACACATGGTGACGACAAAAAAACAGACAAACAAACAAACAAAAAACCGTTTTTCTTTTCTTCTTACTATTCGCTTACAGACGCGTACATGAGCCGAACAGCAAAAAGAAAGGAGAACATTAAAAAAATCTCTTAAATGCCAAATGATGAAGAATGAAGAGAAATGGACAATGTAGTGCAATCACTGCCTTATATACACATGTGTGTGTCCACACATACACAGACACCTCTTCAAGACACAATAATAATAACAACAGGAAAGCTGATATTCTTATTGAGAATAAACAAAAAAAAAAAGTACTACGATCTGTTTTTTTTTTTTGCTGGTT
The DNA here is from genome assembly GCA_037349495.1 of Lotmaria passim. NCBI lineage: Eukaryota > Euglenozoa > Kinetoplastea > Trypanosomatida > Trypanosomatidae > Lotmaria > Lotmaria passim. Next base: position 570,591 of record CP140209.1, read on the forward strand.
TTTTGCGAGCTGTTTTTACTACGAGTAGCAAACTCGACTGCTTCTCTGATAGAACACCGGGCGTTTTTTTTTTTTGTTTCATTTTATGAATGATTGCGGCCTGGGCCTTCTGTTTTTATATAAACGTACTTATGAAGGTGTGACCTGGGGCTTAATAATAAAAAAAAAAAAAAGAAGGAAAAAGCAAAGAGATGGCTTTAGCACGACTGTGAGGAAGTCGCCCGCTTTTGTGCACGTACGCAGAGTTTTTTTTTTTTTACATCCGTTTTTTGCCCCTCATGCAGTCCGCTTTATTACAGCAGATGATGGAGAGAGGTGGAGGGGGTGATGGGAGATGTGAGAAACAAGGAGATGCTCCCCCTCAATCAGAGTCAAGTGAAACGGCGTAGTGCTGATGAAGCAGACATCATTGCCCCCTCAAAACAGCCGCTGTGCGCGCTTGTTTAGTGATGTGCGAGAAATGACGGCTTTCCGCAGCGTGATTTTCTTTTTTTTTTGCTGCTTGATTCTCGACGTAGCACGGCGTTAGAGCACTACAGAAAACAGATGACTTTTTTTTTTTTTTAAAATCTATCGCTATCAACGCCTCCTTTTTTTTTTTTCCCTCTCTCCCTTTTCTTTTTTTTTTCTTTATTCCTTTGTTTAAGACGTGTGCAGAGCGAACTGAAGTTGAGGACAGAACACACTATACTACTTTGATTTACCGAAACACGAGAAGTAGCGGTTGGGATACAGAAGAAAGAAAATCAGTCAACACAGCGAAAAAAAAAAAAAAAAACTACAACATCAACAACAGTAGCCTTCTCCGCTACTTTACTTTCTTTTTTTTTTTGTTTCATAGATTTGTACGTATACACTTATCTATCAGCGAGCATATACCCATCGCTGGATCCTTCACCTGTATATAAAGAAACGGTGAACTTGATTTCGACCCATACAAGGTACTCACACCTATTTCAGTGAAATGTCTCGTCGCACCTTTTTGGCAAACATGCGTCAAGAGGCGCACAGAGGCGACGGCTCTGACGTCGACAGTCCGCATCTCAGCAGCACTGCTGGTCGTGCTTATGCTCACCGCTCCTCCTCTTCCTTCCCCACATCGTCCTCCATAGAGGCAGAACCCTCTTCCAACGGCACCGGCGTGCATCCTGCCGAGGAGAACCACGATGCGGACCCTGGCACTGAGACGAACGCCTCACCGGGTGTTGCGGCAGCCAGCGTCAACGAGGCGAACCACAGTAACGGTGGCAGCAGTGGTAATGACGGCTGCCAGCGCGAAGATGCGCCGGTGCCGTACAGGGCGCCGTCCACGGAGGATGCGACGGAATGCACGGCGGTGAGTGCGTCAACGATGGCCGCGGACGCCGCGGAGCAGCCCACCGAGGCGTCGACGCGGCAACAGCGGGCAAACGGCTACGCCCAGCATCTGCTCTCGCCAGGGAGGCAGGGGGAGGAGGGGGAGGAGGAGGAGGCGGACGGCACGGGGCACGATCAACAGCGGTCGAATGCAGCGAGTCTGCCGTCGTGGGAATCGCAGCGTCATGGCGGCGCTGATCCTGCGGCGCACCACAAGCCCCCGCCGCCGCCGTCGCCGTCGCATCGTCGTAACTCATCGAATCGCCGCGGCAGTGCTGGACTGTCAGGCCACTCGACTAGCCTGGCGGCCGCCACTGCGACACCAAAGGCGGTGCGCCGCGGCTCGCGTCCTGGCACGACGGCGGCAGCCGCAGCAGCCGCTTCGCAAAGCCGGGCCTCTGACAGCAGCGGCAGTAGCCGCCACATGGAAGCATCGCTGATCGCGCTGCAGGTAGAATTGGCAACCGAGAAACGTAACAACATCGAGGCGGAGCACCACATAATGACCCTCAACACGGAGCTGAACACGCTGCGGCTGGAGAACGCGCGCCTGTCACGAGAGGTGGCGGAGGCGGCAACGACCTCTCCAGCCTCCGCTGCCGCGAAGTCGACTACACCGGCCCTCAGCGCAGACGCCGCCGTGGCAGCCGCGCAGATCGAGGCGCTCGAAGCCCACGTGGGCGAACTCTCCCGCAACCTAGAAGCGATGCAGCAGGAGCTGGACATCAAAAACGAGCGTATTCGCCTGCTGGAGCACCAGCTGGCGGACCAGTTGCTGCGGCAGGCAAGCGTGCACCCCATGCCGACGCCGGCAGTGGCGGAGCCACCGTCGTCGTCGTCGCCCCCATCGACGCCCCTGCAGCGCCCGGCACCGCAGCCGCATTCACATGCCGACAACTCTGGCCCGCCCGCGCGCCGCCTCAGCAACGCGATGACGTCGGGTTTGCCGTCACGGCGGCTGTGGCAGGCGGATGCACCGGACACGGCTCCCGCTGGCCACCGCTTGAGCTCCCTTCGCCACGTGACGGTGGGCGGCTCGACGCAGACCGCCGACGCCGCACGCGCCGCCACCTCCATCGTGCAACGGCGCAGCTCCGTCGCCGCTCACTCAAGTCGACTTTCAGATAACCCTCGTCGCCCTGACCCGGTCCCCAAGACAAAGGCGGCAACGGCTGCGGCGGAGGTGAGTGCACGCGGCACCCGCAACCCACCGCCGCCACCACCGCCGCCAGAGGCGGAGCCGACAGCGAAGACGGCGGGCCCGGCATGCGCGCGGGCAACGCCGCAACGACGGTCCAGCGTACACCGTCTGCTGTCCACGAAGCGTCCGGCGAGTGCGCGACTTGGCAGCGCCCGTCGCAGGTTGAGCACGTCGTCCATCATCCCAGCCCCTGCTGAAGCGGTGCGGCGGGTGCCGAAGACGGAGTCGGTGCGCCGTCGTGCGGACTCAACTAGCAGCGAACCACTTGTTGCGGCCGTGCGTCGCGTTCACGGGAGTGCCACCTCGCCTATGCGGCCTGTACCGTCGCCCGCTACACGTTGGTCCTCCGTTAATCGCAGGAAGTCTTCTCTTTTAGCAACAACTACTGCGGAGCCGGAGTCGCTACAGCGGCGCAGCGCGCAGAGGTGCAGCTCGCGGCGTGGCGGCAGAGCAGCCACTACGCGGATCTCGCCGCAACCAGATCCTCTCGTAGCTGGTGCAGGGCACGCGGCACACGCGAACGTGTCGGGCTGCGACAGGAGCACTTCCGCCGCTTCGGTATACGCGATGAACCAGCGAGCCCTCTCCAACTACCGCTCTGCTCAGCAGCCGTCGGCAGCGCGGTCGGTGGCGCAACGCAGCGCGCGCTCCAGCACCTCGGCCCGGCCACGCCCGCAGATCGACTTCACATCCGACGGCGAATCCTCGACGGTGAAGGGTAACACGGCAACGGTGACGTTCCGCACTCGTGACTCCCGCGTGAATAGCAGCGCGGTGGATAACGACAGCAACAACGCGAGCACGGCAGCGGATGGCGCCGCACCAACGCGCCCAGCGCCAACAGCGACCACATCCGCCTTTGCATCTGAGTCTACCGCAGTTATCTAGAAGGCGAAAAGGTTAAGAGTGTGGGTTTCTACTCTTTTCGTTTTGCCATTGTCCTGCTTGCTTTACAACATCCAAGACTCTATTAGACACAGCATCTTCTTCTTTTCCTTTGCACTTTGAAGCTCGTAAGGTGAGCCTGTCGCTTGCTGGAAAAAAAGTATGAGGAAGAGAGAGAGAAAAAAAAAAAGAAAGTCATTGAAATGCGTTGCCTCTCTCGTCGTGTGACGTGTAGGCCAGTCGTTGCCAGTATTCAGGGGTTCTCCCGCTTGAGATGACAAGCATTCAAACGCAGGCCCTGAAGCTTTGGGAAACGGGGGAGAGGAGAGGAGGGAGAGGAAAAAAAAAAAAAGAAAAGGCATGTTTCTGTTACGTGAACCGCACAAAGTTGATGACGAGCGATCGTTGAGGCACACGTGTGAATCCGAACGACGAGAGACGGCCAAAGTGTCATACATGTTCTTTTTCGTTGTCGTTTTTTTTTCCTCAGCACCGCATCTTCGTGTAGCTGGCTAACACAGCCGAGAGAAAAGAAAAGAAGGAAAAGCACGACACAGCACCACTGCGTTATCTCTTGTTATGCGGCTTCTTCAAACCTCTCACTCACCGTGTCACATCTTCTTCATCGTTGACTGGTGTTACTTGCCTGCGTTTCTGGCTGGGGTTCGTGTTATATTGAGTTGCATTGCATGTGTTCGTATGTAACTGTGAAGGCTAAACCACAGAATCGCCTTCAGGCCACACTTCCTCGGTTTCCTGACGCGCCGTCTTTTCTTTTCTCGTCCCCACCCCCTCTCTCTCTCTCTCTCTCTTTCTGTGTGTTACTGAGGAAGCGAACCACACTCCCGTACACAGCCAGTCAGTTAAGAAGAGCAAGGAAGAAGAAAATACAGAAAAAAAAAGCTCGCAGTCGTTAACATACGCGTGTACATACACTCACAGAAAATAACCGTAATTTCGTGTCTTGTACATCGCCCTTCTTCTTTTCCGATTTGCGAGGGTTGTGCAACTTGTGTGCTTTGCTTTTCCTTTTTTCTTTTGGTTTGCTGCGATGGAGTCGCACAACTCTTCTCTCGCGGCAAGTCCTGCGCCGGACAGCTCCACCGCGGCCCACGTGAGCCGGGCCGCCAAAACGCACCCTCAAATAAAAATTGAGCCGAACTGCCTCGTCTTCCCGCCACCCCACTTCGGGCGGTGCATCCAAAATGCCATCTCCGTCTACAACGTCTCGAAGCTGCCCTGCATATTTAAGATGCGCAGCCAAAACCCGGAGCGGTACGTGGCCAAGCCGCACGTCGCCGTTGTGGCCGCGGAGTCCGCCACGCGCATCTTTGTGACCCTGCGCGACATGAACACGCTCGGCATAAAGAACCTCCCTGAGGACACGCACGACCGCTTCCGCATCTCCATCAAACTCTACGACCCCGCCACGGTGGACGCGTCGTTGGCGCCGAAGGAGCTGTGGAACGTGCTGCAAGAACGTGGGGCTAAGGTCGATCACGAGCAAGACCTCGTGTCCTACTTCACGAAGAGGGACACGCCGGTCGGCGGCCTGGTCACCTTCTTCCCGCCAACGTACATCCCTGTGACGCCGACAGCCCCGCACCGAGCTGGTGGTGGCGCTGCGGCAGTAGGGTCTGCTGGGGAGAACGGCGTGCAGGCACTGGCATCTGCGGGCGGCAGCGCGGTGGCGCGGGCGCTGGGGGCCGACATGAGCGACGCCGCTAAGAAGGCGTCTGCGCTGCCGGTGACCGCGAACAGAAAAGCACCCGCCGGCGCAGCAGCAGCAGCCGGCAAAGGCGGGGCCAAAAAGGGAGCGGATGGGGAGGCGGGCGCGGCAGCAGCGAAGAAGGGCGGTGGAAGGGTGAGTGGGAACAAGATGCCTGCTCTCTGGGCCGGCATTGCCGTGGCGGCGGTGGTGGTGGTGTCCTTGGCGGTGGTGGCTGGTGTGGCCGTGCGTGGTCGCAGAAGCAGCATCAACAGCGGCAGCAGCGACACGGAGAGGACTATCACCACGCAGTCGAGAAACGACGCACATCCACGCCTGCAGGAGGTAGAGACACGGCTGCAAGCGGAGGAGGAGCGGGCACACGCCGCGGCGGTGGCGGCTCAGGAGGAGATTCGGTGCCGCGCGCAGAAGGAGGAGGCGGAGCGGGCCCGTGCGTGGGAGTTGGAGCAGGAACGGCTGCGGCGAGAGGCGGCGGAGGCTGAGGCGGCGCGTATTCGAACTGCGCAAGAGGCTGCGGAACGTGTCCGTGCGGCACAGCAGAGAGAGGCCGTCCAGGCACAGCAGCAGCAACAACACGATGAACGGCAACAGCACGATCAGCAGCAGCGACAAGAAGTAGAGGTGCAAAATGGGCCAGAGCATGCGCCAATTCAAGAGGAGGCTGTGGCGCACAACGAGGAGGAGCAGCAGCAGGAGGTGATGCACCGTACCGCAGAGCCACAATGGGAGTACACAGCCTCGTGATCAGTGCTGTTTTTTTTTTCCTGGTTTATTTTCCGCTTTTTGCATGTTCTGTTTTTTTTTTTTTATTGATTTCTGCGGCGTGCGCTTCTTTACAACATCGGATCGCGATGACATTTTCACTATCTCAAAAAGAAGAAGAGAGCTTCATCTGGAATTCTACTTGTGCCTCCTTCCTTTTTTTTTTTTTTCAACTTCACTGCCGATGGCTCTTTTTTTTTTTTTGCTTATTCTCGCGCTTCGGTGCGTGCTGCTCTGATATGGGTTGTCCTTATCACTTCTGTTTTTCACAAATCTCAGCATCCTTCTTTTTTTTTTTTTTGCTTTCCGTGCTATTCATCTCTCTCTGAATGTCCTGTGTTTTTATCTGGAGAGGGGAAAGGGAGGGGAGGGATGGGTCGCCTCATTGATTTATCTACAACATAAAATATGTGACTGCGCGCGTATGGGGTGCTGCTCTGCGCTTTGGGGATCTCCCTCTTTTTAATTTATGCGTTTTGCCTTCGAAAAAAGGACTTCCGGTAGAGTGCTAACCATTTGATTCCACGTATGTGTGCGTGTGTGTGTGTGTGTGTGCGTGTGTGAAACTAATAATAACGAAAAAAAAAAACAAAAAAAAAGCAATAACAAACAAGCAGCAACAACAACAACCAAAAAAAAAAAAAAAAGGCCAAGAATAAGTGGGATAGGCAGGTCTGTCTACCGCCTGTCGAATGCAGCGAGCTCGCTGCGAGAGGTGTTGCGCGAAATAAACCATTTCTAACCAACGAGCAGGGGCGCTCGCCGTAGTAGGTGCACCTTGTCCAATGGGATCCGTTTCTCGTTATCTCTCTTCTCCATCTTCTCTTTTTTTTGCTCTCTCTGCTCAGAAGCGACATCATCAACAACTCGATGGAGCTGAATTCGGTCGATTAACAGCAAACAAATTAGTGAAGCAGTGGCTCTTAATTGTACTGCCGACAAACGCTTGCCATCTTTTTCTCCTTTTTTTTTTTCGAATTGACCTGGTTAGATTTAGAGCTTTCGTTTTTTTTTCTTTTAATTAACAGCAATGGAGTATCGGTGCTACGTGATGGGTGATGCCGTCACCGAGCCCGGCGCGCTGCTGCGCCGCCTACTCCACCAGCCTTTTCCCGAGGCAGAGGAACGCGCTTTGCAGCAGCAGTCCCTCCTCTTCATCCGCAGCGAGGAGGCGAAAGGCACCAACGCGTACCCGATGGCGGTGTCGCTGCCGAATCTACAGGAGCCGCGCTCCGCCTCCCTCACACTGCCCAATCCTTCCATGCCGTCTGTGGACATCACCGTGCAGTTCGCCGCCGTCACCGACCCTCGCGAGTTTGAGCGGGTGATGTTGGCCCACTACAAGCTCTCCACAGCGAACCGCAGCTTCGCACGTCATCCGCGGCGCTCCTTCTCTTCGCCTATCTCGTCCTACCAAGATTTGCTGTCGTCCGATGTCTCCTCGGTGCCGAGCGGGGCCTACGGCGTGGCCCTGCAGGCACCTCCGCACGCTGTTGTGCTGGCCTTCAATCCCTTCTCGACGTGCTCCTTCTCGAAGCTGCGGGTGGAGTGGGTGCATGCCCTGCGTGTACTGCGGCAGCAGTGTCAACAGCTCGCCAACGCGAGTGCCCAGCAACAGCACACGAAGCGGTCGACGTCGGCTGCTCTTGTCGGCTCCTCCGTCCCCGCCTCCCCGCTTACCTCAACTTTTCTGGCAGAGTCGGTGGAGACCTTCCCCGCAGTGGTGCTCGTGGCCACCCGGATGGAGCTGATGCGGGACGCGATGGAAGCCACGCCGTCTATTCACGTGCCGTCGTCGCTCGAGGTGACCGAAGTGGCGCGGGCACTGCAGGCCCAGGCCTACGTGGAGGTGGGCACGAACTGGGATGAGTCGATGGACGTGCTGCGTGTGGCTATCGCACGAGCCTGCATGGGGGAGCTGACGAATGCGCCGCTTGTCGCGTACAATGCTGCCTATGTGGCACGGCAGGCGTCCATCACACATGCGCTAGAGACGGTGCAGCAGGACCCCTACGGAGAGAGGGAAGAGGCGACTACGATGATGAACGGCAACGACGACAACAGCAGCAGCGGCACAGAGAAGAATGCCCGTGATCCTGCGGCTGCGCTAGCAGCAAGTGGAGGCCAAAGGAGCGACTCTGTAGCTGTTCAGGACGATGCCGGGGTGCGTGCCGAAGAGTGTGAGCGGCGCGAAGGGGGGAGGGCTGCGGTAGCGGCAGAGGAAACACGGGGTGGAGAAACAGCGGCGAAGCTCGGCATCGCAGAAAAAACCCATGAGCAGGAACAACGCCAGAAGGATGAAGTGGTCGACGACGAGCAGCAAAACACCAAGCTGAGAGATGCGTCGCTTAACTCCGATTCCGCTGATAACAACCGTGCGGAGAAGCGACAGGGCAGAGAGGAAGGCGCAGACAGCAGTGGGGCGGTTCCCAACGCATCCGACGCTGCGGTGAACACGACGGCGGTGATTCAAACAGGAGAGCCGACCTCGCCCAAGTCGCCGATGCGCGGGCGGCAGTTGCGCCGACACCTCGTCACCGCCCTTGCCCCTCTCGTTGCGCCCGAGGACAAGAAAAGCGGCGCGGATGGAGTGTCAAGGCAGTCCAGCACCGACTTTGCCTCATCTGCTCCGACGTCGACGCAGGCAACCACACCAGAAGCAGCAGCAACAGCAGCAGATGCAGCTCCTGCGTCCACGAGTGACGGACATGCCAAGCGTCACCGGCACCGGCACTCAGCCTCTCTCAGCGCCACAGCAGAGGATAAACGCAGGCGTGCATCGGCGAGGTGGACGTGGCGGCGTCACCCCCGCACCGGCCGCGTCTTCTACGTTGACCGCACGACTCGCAAGTCGCAGTATGACTGCCCCGCTGACTACGATGGGCCGCTCGTGACCACTGACATTACGACGACGACGACCACCACCGCTGCTGCTGCTGCTGCTGCTGCTGCTGCTGCTGCTGCTGCTGCTGCTGCAGGAGAACAAGCGGACGCGGAGGAACAACCGGCAGAGAAGAGAGGCGTGCCTGCAGAGGGGAAAAGCAGTAACAGTGCCGATGCAGGCGAAGAAAGAGCCGAGAGCGCGGCTGAGGCAGGCCCAGACTTCTCCCAAGCGAGTACACACGTAGCCGGGGCTCTCAACGGAGAAGAGGAGGAGGTAGAACACACAGCTGACAGTGAGGAGGATGAGTACGAGGAGGATGCGTCCGGGCAGGTGCGGCGAAGCGGCAGCGACCAAAACACCCGCGAGGACGTTGGCAGCTGGCAGCAGCGGCAGCAGTTGCGGCTGCGGCGCACGCAAGTTGCTCGACTGGAGCACCAGATCCAGCAGCTGAGCCTTCAATTGGGGCGACTGCGCGCGCAGTCAGAGGCGAACGCGGATTTAAAGCGGAAGGTGGCGACGCTGCGCGCTGAACTGGACGATAAGGAGCAGGCCTTCTCCGCACGAGTGGCGGATCAGAACCAGCAGCTGGCTAAGGAGGTGTTGAACACGACTGTCGCGGTGGAAGAACTGTCAGCCATGATGGCGCCTGCGCCACACAAGGCTACTACTACCGCCGCCGTCGTAACGGCGCTGTCAGGCGGTCCAGAAGACGAGCAAGCAGTGGGAGGCGGGGGCCCTCGCAGCCCAACTGGTGAGGGTGCTCCGTTGACGGGGTACGCAAAGGATATTCAGCAGCTGGACTGCAACTTAAGGGACAGCACGCACGCTCTGCAGCTGGTGCTGTCGCGGCGCGCGGCGGAGGCGGAGTGTGCCGAGGCGCTGCAACGACGCCGTCAGCGGACGGCGCAGCGCACGCGCGAGGCGGAGGCCGAAGTGACCGCCCTGCTGACTCAAGCAGGGCCGGCGGAAGAGGCGCTGCTCACGCTGCAGCAGGAGTTGGAAGATGTGCAGACGGAGGCACGACAACTGCGCGAGCGTGTGCGTGCCCTTGAAGAACACCACCTCGCTCACGAGGAGCAGCGGCAGCGACAACTGATGGCGCTTGTAGCGGAGAAGCGTGCGGCTCAGAAGCAAGTGGAGCAGTTAGAGCAGCTGCAACGTGCGTTTGCGGATGCGCAGGAAACATACGAGGCTGCTCTTCGCCGCTTTACGCTACCGGCTGACCGTGTGCGACCTGCCGAGGCTCAGGAGGAGAACACGAGGCTGCGGCTTGGACTTGAATCCGCGACGGGACGCTGCGCGGCGGCGTTGTTGCAAAACGCCGAGGCCGTCAATACGCTAACGGTGCTGGCGCGAAACATCGAGGCCGCTGCGCGTCGCATTACACTCAGGCAGACGGAGCAGCATCGGCGGCTGATGGCGGCGTGCGAGGGGGCGGAGGGACGGCAGGCCGCGGCGGTGCAGCTGAAATACTCCAGTCGTACCGTCGTTATGCTCCCCATGCAGCACGTTGCTGTGACAGCGTGCGGCGCGGACGGCGGCCACGACGATTCTTCGCTTCTCCAGCGTATGTCGATGGAGCTGCTCGATGCGGAGGTGGAGGCGTGCGCGGAGGCGCTCAAGCAATGGCGCACCGCAGACGCCCACGTTGCGGCTCCCTTACTGGAACGGGCATCAAGTGTGGAATCGGAACTGCGGCTGCTGCTGAGTGAGGTGGCGGACGCCACCGGCCTTACGAGCACAACCGCACCCATGCGGCGTGACAGCGACGGACCAGACCTCATCAGCAGCGCCCGTGAACCGCCGCTGTGTGCGCGGTGGTTGCAGGCACGCGTCGCGGCTATTCGTGGCATCGCAGAGGGTCGCTGCCGTTCGTCCCTCCACGCGTTCTTGCAGCACATGGCTGCCGCTGCCGCTGCTACTGCGGTGGCGGGTAGCACAGTGGAGCGAGATGCCAACGTGAGCGATAGTGGAACCCCTGGGCAGGAAACTCGGTGCTTGACACAAGACTTGAAAAAAGTAAAAAGAGGGGAACGATGATTCGCTGTGCTGCCGAAACGTGTGGCCTCCAGCCTTGCAGGCCTCCCCCCCCCCCTCCCCCGCTGTCACCAGGCGCACAGGTGCCCCCGTCTGAGTACTGCGTTGGAGACAGCGGGGTTTGTGTGGTTGACGTGTGACGGCCTTGAAAAGCCCGCTCTTCCATCGCTTCGGATGGCTTGTTTGTCTCAGCGTGTAAAAGCCATTTGCCGAAACAAATCTTCGTTGCCTTTACATTAGTTTCTTTTTTTTTTTTTGTTCTTCTTCTTTTTCTGTGTAACGTTTTTTTTTTTTTTAATTTTCCTGCTATTTGGGCGCTCAGTCGCATCTTCTTTTTTTTTTTTTTTCTTCTTTTGGCAAAGAACAAGAAATCTCGAGTTACCACTTTTGTAAAGTAGAAGAGGAGCATTCGCGTTAGCTCTTCTCTGACGTTGTGCTCGTAGTTTTGCGGCTTGGAGTCGCTGGCGGAGAGGCTCTTCCCCCCCACCCCCCCTTCTTTATGACCAAGTCTGCAGAGCTAGCACGTAATCAAGACAGCCTGCCTGTTTCTTTTTCCCTTGTCTGTTTCACTCATTCCCATTGGACCTCCGTGATGCTTGAAAAAGAAAAGCCGAGCGTGCTGTCGCTTTTGGTTTTTTTTTTTCCTCCCGCCATTACTCCTGTTTTTCTCATTTCCCCCTTTTTTCCCACCCTTTTTTTTTTCACCCGTTGACCGACCACTGCTTCTTTTTAGAGTTTAGTGCCTGTCGCTCACACCTTCGTTTCTCCTCTTTTCCTCTCCTTCCCACCTTCGCAATCATGGCCACTCCTCGCTCTGCTCCCGCCAAGGCTGCGCACAAGTCGCACCGCAAGCCGAAGCGCTCGTGGAACGTGTACATCAACCGCTCCCTCAAGGCAATCAACAGCCAGATGTCGATGTCGAGCCGCACGATGAGGATCGTGAACTCGTACGTGAACGACGTGATGGAGCGCATCGCAACGGAGGCTGCGTCGATCGTGCGCGCGAACAAGAAGCGCACCCTCGGTGCCCGCGAGGTGCAGACGGCTGTGCGCATTGTGCTGCCGGCTGAGCTGGCGAAGCACGCCATGGCTGAGGGCACGAAGGCCGTGTCGAACTCGTCCCGCTAAAATAAAAAAGAAAAAGAGCGGACTGTGCTTCACGCGCATTTCCGCCATTTTTTTTTTTTTACAGAACATCTCTTGATGTACTCGGTGACGCTTTTGAAAGGTAGTGCGAAAGAGAGAAAAGGGAGGCGGAGGCGGTTCCTCCTCCTCTTCCCCCCTTTTCTCTCACATCATAGATACTATTATGTTCTTTTTTTTTTTTTATTGTCTACTCCTTTTCATGTGTTTGGATTGATCCTCCCTCCTTGTTTTTTTCTTTTGTAAATGAAAGTCACCCGACACTCTCTGCGCTTTTTTTTTTCCCCTTCACGTTGTAGGTGGCGCTGATCAGCAATAGAGTCTTTTACGGGAGTTCCCTTCTTTTTTTTTTTTTCTTCGTTCGTGTCTGCGTGTGCATGCGTGAGAAAAGAGAGAAAAATGAAAAGGATGGGCTTTCTTCGTCTCTTCTTTTTTTTTTTTTCCGTTAAAGTTGAGGAAGAGAGCTGATCAGGTCATTAAGTGAAGAAGATGCGCAGAGAGTGAAGAAGAAGAAGCGAAAACGAAAGAGAAAGAAAAGATGCACACGCCGAATTGCGGGTCCTTTCTGCGGATTTCGGTCGCTTTCATTGACAATGGTAACGTCAGTAGAAATGTGCGTGTAAAGGGAGACCTTGTGCATGCATCATGAAATGTACTCAGGTGCTTATGGAAGGGAGTTTTCGAACAAGAAAGTCACAGAGCCCAAAAGCGCTCATCGATTGTTTTATTTTGTTGTTGTTGCTTCGTTATTTTTTAACGCGTCACAAGAGCAGCAACAACAACAACAAAAAGAAAAGAGCAGTGCTCGCTCTTACACGCCATTTCCTTCAATCGTTTTCCCCTCCTTCTTCACCTTTTCCCACTCTTTTTTTTTCTTTGTTGTTGATACTATGTACGCTGCATTCAGTTTTTCTTCTTATCATATACTCTGATGAATTGTAGGTCATTTAATCTCTCCCTTTTTTTTTTTTATTGTACGGCGTATCTAACTCTCTCCTTTTTTTTTTTTCCTCTCAGAAAAAGGAAGTGCCACGGTAACATGCGCTCTCGGTCTGTTGGCGTCTCGCTTGCACCTCGACGGCTTCTCTACTATGCTTAAGATCGTTCCTTGCACTTTTTTTTTTTTGTTTTCTGTTCTCGCTTCTTCTTTTTTTTTTTTTTAGCGTGCTTTGCTATTGTTCGAGACAACTGCGTTCTCCTTCCCTCGCTTCCCCCCCTCCCCCCTTACCCCTTTTGCCCTCTGACGAGTAAAAGTAGCTTTTCCATGGTGACCCTCTTTTTCTCTTTCTTTTTTTTTTTTATTTACCTGTTTTTCCTCGTGACACGTTGAGGCTCTACTGAGGCTTGTCCTTTTTGCCGTCGTTGTTGGGGAAGGGTTAAAGAGGGGCCTCACCGGCTGTCTCTCAAAACACGCGCCACACTGTACGTTAATTCCTGTACCATATCCTCGACCTTGATTTGCGAGAGCCGCAACATCTGCTTCTTTTTTCTTTGTTTTCTTTTCAACACGCAGAACGCGGCAACGCACGCGAAGAAAGAAAAAGGACCTTGAAGAAACAACACTGCCGTCGCAGCCATGAAAGGCCGTCATATCACCGTGGAGCCACTCGACACGGTCGAAGTGTCGGTGCCGACCACAACCGCCGCTCACGAGTCCGCCTCACCGCAACTGAACGAGGATCTTTCTTCGTTTCTCATCACGGCGGACGCATCGATGCCAACACCGCAGCAGCAGCGCCTCGGGACACCGGCGCTGACGTCTGCCGTGATGGCGGATGCGAATGTCGATATCCCTAGCAGTGCCTACGAGGCGGCCATCTGCACGGAGCTGCAGCATCTCATTGACCATTGCGAACAGGTGTGGAGACACACGATGCGCCTCACCCGAGTTGCCGTGCGCAGCGTTGTGATGGACCAGAACTACGCCATCGCGATTACTTGCATCATGCTCGTCGTCTCCTGCGTCCTCTACCCAGAGACGCAGACGCTCCTCTGCACCGTACTCTTCTTTGTCCTTTACGGCATGTGTATGGTGTTGCAGGGCTACCACTTCTGGGCTCGCGTGACCGAGATGAAGTACCGGACGGCGTCGGTCACATCGGAGGTGCTACTGAGATGGTGGCGGAGGGTGCATGAAATGCCGTTGCGCCGCTGCCAGACTGCAGAGGAGCGTCGGCGAGTGTTCATTGAGTCGTTTGCGCAGCTGCCCGCGAAGGCCTTCCGTATGGTGGCGGTGGTGGACGAGCGCACGGATCGCCTGAAGCACATCCATAAGAGTTTGATGGTGAAGCACTCAAAGCGGCTGGACGAGGCCACGTTGAAGGTGCGCACCTACCTCGAGCCGGTGGGCATCTGCAAGCTTGTCGACGTCATGCGCATTACCCTAGAGTCGGACGCGATCGTACTGAAGCCGCTGACCGATCGCGCTCGACCGCCACGCCTGCCCAATCTGCTGCTGTCGAACACGCACTTCATCGAAGACGAGGATACCACGGACGACAGCGACCATGAGCGGGAGTCGCGCACAGCCCTCGGTGGCGGCAACACCATCTCCGTCTCTCACCACATGGAGTATTTCGTGCACCGCGTCTTTTTGCTTTTTTGGAGTGCTGCCATGCTGCTGACCGTCGGCACCGGCGCCATCTACTACTTGGTGGTGCAGGCCCCGCTCGGCGAGGGCGTGTTTCTCGACCCGGCAGTGGCGCTTCTCGGCTTGCTGCCGCTGAACGCGATCGTGCTGAACCGCGTCCTCATATTTTACGCCAACGTGTACCTGGACAAGCTGTTTCACTACATGGTGTCGCGTCGCTCCTACGCGCTGGATGACCGCCTGCCCCGCTTCTCCTTCTGGTCGACGATCGTGACGATGATGCGGGTGGTGCTGCGCATGCAGCCGCCAAACGGCGGCCGCAACCCGCTCGTCTTTGCCACGTCGCTTGTGGATGTCTTTGGGATGGCGACGGTGGTGGCGATGCTGGACCAGACGGGCATCGTGACGGACATGGTGCCGCTGCCGCGACAGGTTTTGCTGCTCAAGAGCGACCCGAAGCAGGAGAGCTCGTCGAGTGAGGACAGCGACACGAACCCCGCCTCGCCTGGCGGCGCTAACGCGAATGCCTTTGCGCAGCGCAGCGAGCGTGAAGCCCGGGAGCGACGGCGCGACATGCGGAAGCAAATTAAACGAAAAAAGTACCAGGAGCGACGCTTTTTGGAGCTGCGGCTCGCGCAGTCGCCAAAGCAGGATGTGGCGGTGGAGTTCACGGACGAGGACAAGGCTGTGCAGAAGTACGCGAATTACTTAAACCCGCTGTGCCTCGCCATCTTGGTGCACGCCCTCGCGCGAGAGCCGACGCAGCTGGCGACGTGGACCGAGCCGTTCCGCTTCTGCGACCGCTCGCTGCACTGGTCGCGCGCGCTGCATTGGATCCCTCGCGCCTGTGGCTTCCACGACAGCGTCGCTCGCAACTTCCTTGTGCTGGCGCGCATCTTTGTCATCGACACCGAGGTCGGTAGCGGGTACCGGGACACGTTCCCCGAGCAGGCGTGCTCCTACCTGGTGGAGGGCAGCGACGGCGCCCTGCACCTCTTCACGATTGGCACCCCCTACCTCGTCTGCCGCCACTCCACCACCCACTGGACCGGCACGAGCGTCGAGGAGTTCGACGACGACGACAAGGCGGAGATGCTGTACATGGGCAAGCACCAGTGGGAGGAGGGGCAGAGCCTGGAGACCGTCGCGCTGTCGCACCGCATTTTGCCCGAGCGGTACCGCCGCCACGTCGCCACGCTGCCGCGCCACCCGCACCGCTACAGCGAGTTTTTCTTCCGCAACGGCGCGGAGGTAAACGGCGCCACCGCGAAGGCGTCACGAGCGGCCCGGCGACAACGACGGGAGGCGTGGGCCGCAGCCCGGGCCGCTCGCACCGCCGCTGTGGAGAGCAGAAAAAGAGGAATTGGAAGAAACGCAGGCGGCGCGGCCGCAGCAAGCCCCATCACGCACCACTCGGCAGTGTCGCCACCTAAGCAGTCTACACGAGAAGGGCCAGGGCCTCTGCGTGGAAAGCGGCTCTCCACTGTGCGAGCGTCATCCGCCTCTTGCGCCCGGCGAGATGAAGAGGACGTCGCTGGAGAGGGCGACGACTCCTTCGGCCCCGTGTCCTGGTCACGGGAGCGGGCAGAGACGGCGGTGTACGTGAGCGATCGCGATCACCGCAGCCATCGCAGCAGCAGCTCGCGTCGCTGCGGCAACGAGCATCAACGGAAAGACGATGAGGCTGCTGCGGTGGTCGAAGGTGAGACGTCGCTGCCTTCCAGTCGAATTGCGGAGGAGGAAGAGGAAGGGCTGGATGGTGGCTTTTTAGATCCTGACAGGGCGGTGGAGGGTGGTGATGACGACGACGACGACGGCGGCGGCGGCCGCACATACTCCAACGACAGCAGCCGTGGCAGCGGTGGTAATGGCGGCGGCTTGAATGGGGAAGCACGTGGTGCGGTGGGCCGAAAGCAGCAACAGCGGTCTTCACGCTGCAGCCGCTCCGCGCCCCCGCCGCACACCACACAGCCACCCGCGTTGAAGCCGCGCAGCCGTTCCTTTGGCGAGCTGCCTTCTGACGCGGTCGGCGACATCGAGGAGGACGACTGCCTCACCGCCAGCACCTTCATTCGACTCATGGCAACGACTTCTCACACCTTCCTCGGCTTGGTCGGCCTGCAGGACTCTGTGCGGCCCAACGTGCAGAGCACGATGGCGTTGCTCGACGGGGCGGGTGTTCGCTGCATGTACTTCTCCGCCGGCAACGAGCGCCAGACGAAGAGCTTTGGCAGCCGGGTAGGACTGGAGACGGACTGGAACTGCTGCATCTCGCTGAAGGAGGACGCCGTGGCGCTGGATCCGCACAGCATTCGTGCACAGCTGCCCTTTGGCATGAAGTCGATTCGCAAGCACATCCTGCACGTTGATCCGATTCCCCTGCAGGTGAGCCTCTTTTCCCACGCCCTCGGCGTGTCGAAGCGGGCGATGCTGTCGGTGCTGCAGGACAACCATGAGGTTGTTGTCGCTGTTGGCTCCGTCTTCAACCACAGCAACGTGCGCAGCTTCGTGCAGGCAGACTTGTCGATTGGCGTGCTGCCCACCCGGCGAGGCCCGAACGCGGACAAGGACGCCACGTTGAAGCACAGCCGCATTGTGGAGCCGTCGGACTTTGCCGCGACGAACAGTCTGAACCGCGACATCTCACTCTACCGCAACGTGGCGGAGTTGATCGGGTGCAGCTGCTCCCTGCGTGCACCACCCACAACATCGATTCTGCCGGTTGTGGCGATGATGATCCGCCAGGCCCGGCTGCGGCTCAGCGGCATCGGCAACGGAGGCGAGTTTGTGATGCACGCGAACTTTTTTTTGGTGATGGTGAACACCGTCTCGTTGGTCGCTGGGGCCCCGCTGCTGCTGACGCCGTCCGTTACCGTGTTTGAGCTCTACGTGCAGATCCCGATTCTCTCGCTGTGCTGCACCTACACCGCGTTTGCCGGGATGGACCCGATGCGGGTGATGCCGTCGCGGCACAATCATTTTGTCCGCCGGGCCATTTTCCAGCACAGCGTCGTCGTGTGGTGCCTGCGCTACGTTGCTTCCCTCGTCGCACTCGTGACGCTCGGCATCACCGCCTCGACCCACCTCTGCAAGGTCGGTGTCCTGGATCTGATCAAGTTGCATGATCAGATCTGCGTTTCGGCTGCGCAGGGCTACGTCGCGCTCACCTTCAACTACTGGCTGATGGTACATTGTTGGACGCACATGAGCCGGCATCATCCGATTTCGCCCACCTTCTCGTTGAAGCTTGCCCACGGGAAGCGCTCCACCTACCTCTTTAAGTCCTTCCGCTGGGTCTCCGCGAGCTTTGCGGTGTCGCTGCTGAGCGTGGTGGCTGTCATTCTCGACACCCCCATCGCGAAGCTTGACCGGGCCTTCTTCCCATCGGTGCCGCACTTCGTCGTTGCCCTGCTGTTTCCGCTGCTCATTCTCGGGCTGGACTGGCCGATCAAGCGGTGGCGCGAGCAGCGCTTCACCAACATGCAGAAGTTCCGCAAGTTGTCGTACGGCACCCGGCTCGGTATGCACTCGCCCCGCGGTGACTATGAACCGGAGGGCGTCACATACAACAACGGCAGCAATGCGGCTGCTGCGGCCGCCACCACGGCTGGCTTCGGTGGGGACGGCAGCGGCTCTGGCGACGAGATCAGCGTCGCGGTGAATGTCAGTGTGCTGAAGCGGGTGAGTGAGTGGTTTTACCGCTTCACGAGCATGCGAGGTGGAAAGTTGGAGCTGAACTGCGTGTGCTGCGACCACATCGGCGGCAACTACGCCACTTACCACACGGTGGCGAATGTATGAGAATAAAAATAACAACATATTAAAAAAAAAGAGTAAAAGGAAAGAGAAGGAGAAAAAAGAACAAAAAGGGAAAGCCCCCAGGACGAATAACAAGTCCTGTTAACCGTATCGGGGGAGGGGGGTGGGGGCGGCAGCAACGGTTGCTCGTAGGGTGTGCCAGGGATCTGTTGACACTCGTGAGGGAGACTGACACGTCGTCTTGAAAGGAAAAAGACGAAAAAAAAAAAGAAAGAAGATAATCGGTGCATTGTGGCTTAAACACAGTCGAAACTCAGCTGCACGTACGTAAGTCTATCCTTTTTTTTTTTTGTAGCTTTTGTCATAACTTCGTCACTCTCTTTTTTTTTTTTCCTGTTCTCCCTTTACGTGTTTTTGTGCGCGTTTCTCTCTCTCTATATATATATTTTACATCCCGATTTAACGTCTGTTTGCGTGGATGTGCCTCTCTACAAGCAACAATAACGCCGGCGCTAGTATTACACAACACGCAATACACACACAAAAAAAAAAAAAAAGAAAGAAAGCAGGCAATGAGTGAGGTGGAGTTTCTTCTCGCGCTGCCGTCTCCCGTGGACGGGATTGAGCAGCACATCTCGCGCGACAACACCCTGAACATCTCTTTTGAAGCTGCCGCCGACCTCGCAACGCGTTACTACGAGTCCGTCGAGTTGCATCTGCGCAGTACGGCCCCACAGCTGGAGCAGGAGGTGATCCCCGCCTTGGCCTTCGCGCTGCGTCTCTTCAACGCGGAGAACTTTAGCGGCGAGCTGACGCCGAGCGAGCGGGCCCGCTACGCCCACGTGCTGCGTCACTTCGGTGGCATTGTGGAGAAGGGCTACGTGGGCACCGAGGAGGAGGAGGAGGAGAGCGAAACCGTGCAGAAGAACAAAAATGAGGAGGAGGCTGCTGTGGGTGCCGGCGCTGCTGCCACTGCAACGCCACCCGCAATATCCGCAGCACCCGCAAAGCCCGGCAAGGCGTCCGCAGAGGAGCGGGCCAAACTGCAGGATTTGTTTCTACAGCGGCTGCTGACCACCGATGGCGAGGTGCCCGTCGCGGTGATGCGGCTGCCAGGGCTGCTGCTGTGCATTCTCGGCATCGCCAAGGCCGAGTTGGAGGCCGGCGCACCGCTGCTCCCTCTCACATCCCTCTGGCGGCTGCGCAGCTTCTTTCGCCACCAGCTCTGCCTCTCGCACCGCTCCAACACCGTTTTTTTGGCTCTTGCGGATTGCGTGGATGCCATCATGCGTCTGCCAGCGGCGGAGCAAACGGTGGAGATGCTGTTGGAGGTGGGGCATGTGCAGAGTTACTACCATCGCCGCGATCTCGCCAAGGAAACGTTTGACAACGCCATGCGCATCAGCGGCCTCAAGTTGGAGGAGACATCGATGATGGGTGTGCGGACGCGGTGGCAGCAGCACCAGCTCGTGCAGATGATCCTAAACGCGCAGAGCAGCCGCCCGGTGCCGCCCGAGTCGACGGAGGAGGAACAGCCGAAGACGGTCATGTCTGAGAGTGACGGCCACGACTTGTTAGACCGGCCACGGGCGACGCCCGAGGCACCCGCGCAGACGCTCTCGCCGCTGCACCCCGAGGACAAGGCCATCCTGCTGGCGCTGTGCATGGACATCCGCAATAACAACCCCGACTACGGCTTTACGCAGCACCACATGATGATTTACATTGAGCGACTCCTGGCAGATCCAGCCGCCTCGCCGTTCATGGTCCGCTGCCAGACACTGCTGATGCGCTCGCGGCTCGAGGCGCGCCGTAATCGGGTGCAGGAGCGCGCCTTCATGCAGCTGACGGAGTTGGTCGAGCAGTACTCGTCCCATCGCGATCCCACACACGAGACCTTCGGGCGAACCAGCAGCCCCTACTTCTACAGCGTTGCCTTCCCCCCCGTGTGGGCGTTGAAGCGGGAGTACGCCGATGTCTGCTTCGACGAGACGCTCTACAAGACTGCGCTCGACGTGTACGAGCAGATCCTTGACTGGGAGAAGATTATCGAGTGCTGCAAGAAGCTGGACAAGCGACGCCGAGCGGAGAGCCTGGCCCGTGAGCTGCTCGAGAAGGACCCGCAGAATCCGATGCTGTGGGTGGCCCTCGGCGAGGCCACGCACGACGATGCCCACCTGTGGAAGGCGTGGGAGCTGTGCGGGCACAAGATGGCTGCCCCGATGCGCGCGCTGGCTCGCCTTGCCTTGGATCGGGAGCACTTTGACAAGGTGGTGGAGTACTTCGACGAGGCCGTTCGCATCAACCCGGTGTTTGGCGGTGACTGGTTCACGCTGGGTTACGCCTCGCTGCGGCTGAAGAACTTCCAGCGCAGCGGGGAGGCTTTTACGCGGGTCTGCCAGATCGACCCGAACGACGCCTTTGGCTGGAACAACCTGGCGTCCGTCATGCTGCGGGAGCGGAAGCTGCGCCCGGCCTTCAATGCGATGAGTCAAGCGATCCGCAACAACCGCCGCGATTGGCGCATGTGGCAGAACTACTTCCGCATCGGGTGCGAATTGAAAGAGGTGACGGAGACGACAAACGCCCTGCGCATCGCCCTCGACATCGCGCGGCGCAACATCCAGCTCGAGCGTGCCACGCTTGAGCTTTTCGTGGACAACACCATCGCGTACTTGAAGGGTGAGATTCGCGGCACGTCGGTGGATGCGGACGAGGTACCAGCAGCGAAGGCCGACGCACTCGTCTATCGCAGCCTCGGCGTGCTGCCAAGTGAGGCGGATATTCACCACGCACCCGTCGCACAGACCATCGCCGAGGCTGTGGAGGAGGGTGAGGAGGAGATGGCGGACCTCGTACCCTTTGGGGCGGAGGTGGAGCTGCCAGACACCGTCACTGGTGGCCATGCAGTGGCGCAGGAGACAGCGGAACACGCGACTGCTATGCAGGGCATCCTTCACCGTCACGCCGATCGCGTCCGGTCCCTCTTCGCCACTATTCTCGAGCTCTTCGTGAGCGACCCGGACATCTATGGGTGTGCCGCGAAGCTCTTCCACTTCCTCGACGGTCCCATGGCGTCCTTCCGCTACCATCAGAAGGAGCTGCGAGCGTGCCAGCAGAAGGACCAGTGGTCGCGCAATGACGTTCTTTTTACCCGTACGGTGGCGACACTGGAGAACATGTCGCAAGACCTGTTCGAGGCTCTCGCGGCAGCGCAGGAGGGCGATGCGGCGCACGTACCCTACGCGCAAACCGCCACTGCACCGTCTGCGACAACAACGACGAATGCTGATCAACCGGACGGCGCTGCTGTCTCGTCTTCTGCAGGAGCTGGCGCAGCTCCTGCAGCGACGGCGCCTGTGGTGTTGAGGGGTGAGGCGCTGCAGCAGGCCGTGGTTGACGGTTTTAAGGAGTTGCAGACCAACATCAAGGGTGCGCTGGATGCAGCAGAGGAACACCTGGAGGAACACGCAAGCTACAAGCGGCTGCGTGAGTTGGCGGCGCGTGTGCGACAGGGCGTGCAGGAGGCGAAGGCCACCTTTGTGTTGTGAGGCGCCCCGTCGCTACTACTTGACACATCGCTAAAGGGAAGGGAGGATTTCGGTGCAAACGAGAATCGAGAACGGGGGACATCCGCCTCACCGTGTCAGACCACTGCTGGGTTCCCGTGAGTGGGACTACTTTTTGTTTGTTTGTTTCTGCGATTGTCGTTTGCGTAATCTCCTGGAGCCTTCCCTTATGAGACCGCTGTTTATGGTTTGTCTGCACCACACCAACTCTATTTGTTTATATGTGTGTGTGTGTGTTTTTTTTTTTTAAAGGGTGCTCGGTGGTCAAGGCGTATCCAGGCAATTCTACTTCCTGCTTCGTTTATGTGCAACATTCAACAGGCTCTTCTTATTGTTCTCATTAATTATGGTTACCCCCTTCTGTTTTTTTTTTTTTTTGGTCCCTACGAATAACTAACGAATTATCTCCGATAAAGAAAGAAGAGCGTAAACAACCTTCAACGAATAAAAAAAAAAAATGGAAAGGATAAAATGTGGTGTACGAACACTGCAGAGAGAGAGAGAAACACGCACATACATACACACATACACACACACAACGCCGGCGTTACGAACAGCACGCATTTTCAGAATCCATCCGCTGCGCACGAAGAAGAAGTGCTTTTTTTTTTTGTTCCTTCGGTTGTTGCCCTTCTTTCGTAACAAAGCCTCTGAATCTGTTTTCACTGGTCATGATTAAAGAGAAAGAAAGAAAGAAAAAAAAACCCCTGTTTTTGCGTGAAGGTGCTTCTGGGAACTTGAAGGGACACCGCATTGCTCAAGTTTTAGCGCACCTTGTCTCTTCCTCCTTTTCTGATTGGTTTCATCTTCGCTCTGTTGTTGCACTGCTCTCTCTCCTCTCTTGACTGTGCTTGCTTTGCGTTACTCAAAAATAAGCCGTAGAAACAAACAAATAAGCGAGCAACACACACACACACACATAAGAAAAAAAACCGCTTCGTCACAGTGTCGTGCCTCTTCACTTCCTCTTCCCTCTGTGTTTTGCTTTTTTTTTTTCTTCTCTCGTGATGTCCTCTTCGGCGTCTGTCGCCGCTTCGGCCCGCTCCACGGCGGGCGGTGGTGGTGCGATGGTGAAGCGCAAAGTTGACGATCGCATCAAGACCCTCATCGACGACGTCGCGCACCACCAACACCGCGGTTTAATTCTCCTCGTTGGCGATCGGGCGAAAGACCAGATTGTGAACCTGCACCTCATGATCTCGCGTGCGAACCACAACGCCAAGGTGAACGTGCTGTGGTGCATGCGCGAGGATCCGGACTTCGGCTCCACCAACAAGAAGCAACAGGAAAAGCGTGCCCGCCTCGAGGTGAAGGGTGGCCTTTCCACCGAGGCCTCGAAGGAGGCCTTTCAGACGTTCTTGGCGCAGACGAATATCCGCTTCTGCAAGTACAAGGAAACGCACAAGATTCTCGGGCAGACCTTCGGCATGGCGGTGCTGCAGGACTTCGAGGCGATCAATCCGAACACGCTGGCTCGCACGATGGAGACGGTGAAGGGCGGCGGCTTGATTGTCATCATGTTCCGCGCGATGCGCTCGCTGCGGCAGCTGTATACGATCGCCATGGATGTCCACGCCCGCTACCGCACCGAGGCACACAAGGACGTCGTGCCGCGCTTCAACGAGCGCTTTCTGCTCTCCCTCGCCGACTGCGACACCGCCATGTGTGTCGATGACGATTTAAACGTCCTGCCCATCACGCAGAGGATGAAGAGCTACGGCAAGAACCGCAAAGACGACGCCTACGATGCGGACTTGGCGGTGCAAGGCCGGCTGCGGCACGAGGTCGACCTGAACAACGTGAAGGACAAGCTGAAGGCCAGTTCTGACGTCGGTCCGCTCGTGCAGCTGTGCCAGACGATGGACCAGGCCAAGACAGTGCTATCGCTCATGCAGACGGTGATGGAGAAACGACTGGACTCGACCTGCGTCGTGACGGCCGGGCGTGGTCGGGGTAAGTCGGCTGCGCTGGGCATGACCGTGGCGGGGGCAGTGGCGCAGGGCTACAGCAACATCATGTGCACCGCGCCAAGCCCCGAGAACGTGCAGACGCTCTTCGAGTTTGCGATCCGTGGGCTGAAGGAACTCGGCTACCGCGAGCGCACCGACTTCGAGGCGCTGCAGGGCGTTAGTGAGGAGTTTGCCAAGTGCTTCATCCGCATCAACGTCTTTCGCGAGCATCGCCAGACGGTGCAGTTTGTCTCCGCCACCGACACGGCGAAGTTTGCCCAGGCGGAGGTCGTCGTCATCGACGAGGCGGCCGCGCTGCCTCTGACGCTGGTGAAGAAGATCCTTGGCCCCTACCTTGTCATTCTCAGTTCCACCGTGTCTGGCTACGAGGGGACGGGCCGCAGCCTGTCGATGAAGCTGGTGGCGGACATGCGTCGCAGCAGCAGCGGCAGTGGAAGCGGGGTCGCCGATGCACGACAGCTGCGGGAGATGACGATGGCGGATCCTATTCGTTACGGCCCGAATGACCCTGTGGAGCGGTGGCTGAACAAGCTTCTCTGCCTCGACGCGACGATGGACAAGACGCAGCTGACCAGCTCCCCCCACCCGAGCACCTGCGAGCTCTTCTACGTCAACCGTGACGCCCTCTTCTCGTACCATCCGCTCGCGGAGGAGCTGCTGCAGCGCATCCAGTCGCTGCTCGTCGCCGCGCACTATAAAAACCAGCCTAATGACCTGCAGCTGCTCTCTGATGCGCCGGGCCACCATTTATTTGTGTTGTGCGCCGAGACCGTGGAGGCGTCATCGTCGTCGTCGTCGATGACGACGATACCCGACATCTACTGCGTCATCCACGCCTGCGAGGAGGGGCAGGTGAGTGCGCAGAGCATCAAGAGCCACCTCAGCCACGGCCTGCGTCCCTCGGGTGACCTTATCCCGTATACCCTCTCGCAGTACTACTTGGAGGAGGGCTTCGCGAAGCTGGCGGGCCTGCGGATCGTGCGAATTGCGACGAATCCTGCGCTACCACGCGCCGGCTACGGCTCTCGTGCGTTGAGTCTCTTGCAGCAGTACTACAGCGGGTCCATTTCCCTCACTGCTGCGCCGAAGCTGAACGGCAAATCTAGCACAGCGACTGGTGGGGCGGAAGGGGAGGATGCGCCTGGGTCGAAGGAGAGTAAGGGTCGTGGGAGGCAAACCGCGGAAGAGGAGGGGAGAGAGGACGACGTGGTCGGCGAGGTAGCTGCGTCGCCGTCTGCCATGCTGGCACCCCGCTCTCACGTCACGAGTCTCCTCACCCCGCTTGTGGAGCGTCCGTATGAGCTGATCGACTACCTCGGCGTCAGTTTCGGCCTTACGACGGAGCTGCTCAACTTCTGGAAGAAAGCCGGTTACCTTCCCCTCTACGTCCGCCAGGCTGCCAATGAGCTGACAGGCGAGCACAGCTGCGTCATGGTGCGGCCCATGGGCTTCGACGTCCGCCTCCTCCAACACGAGTTCCAGCACCGCCTGCTCTCGCTGCTGTCAATGCCGTTCCGCGACCTGCCGACGGAACTGGCACTTAGCCTTGTCAGCGACCTGGAGGCGCACGATCCACACAAACTCACCGCCGCAACCGACACCGCCGAGGCGGAGCAGCACGTTGTGCGCGTGGACGGCGTGCTTCAGGCCACACACGACGACATCGCGGCTGTCTTCACTGGCGCAGACCTGCAGCGGTTGCGTCTCGTGTCGACTACCTTTATCGAGGGCGGCAACGTGCTGGACCTCGTCCCGGCGCTGGCACGGCTGTACTTTGCGAAGAAGTTGTTCCGCGCCCCGGACGGCACGGACGGCGTGGTGCTCTCGCATGCCCAGGCGGCAGTGCTGCTCGCGGTAGGTCTGCAATGTCAGACCATCGAGCAGCTGGCGACGCAGCCCACCTTTTCCGGTGTGGCGGTGCAGCAGCTGCGTGCACTTTTCCTCAAGGCTCTTTCGCGCCTCTCCGAGCACCTCGTGAACCTGCAGAAGATTGCCAAGAAGGCGGCCGCTACGGTGAAGCGGCCGCGTGCCCATGACACCGAGGCGCCGCAGCTCGCCTCGAACAACCACCACCACGACAACCAAGTCGAGGCGGACGAGGAGGAGACGGAGGAGGTGTACGACAGCGAGGGCAACTTGAAGGGACTCAAGGTGGCGCGGAAGGTGAAGACGCAGGTTTCGGTGGACGCGACGCTGCTGCGCGACACGACGAAGTCCGTCGCTGGCAACGCCGCCGCCCCGTCACGTGGACAGGAAAGCTTGCAGGATGTATTCTACCGCCCCAAGGGCAAGTCTTCGCGTCACCGCTGATATGGCAAATTTCTTCTGCAGACGGTATGCTTGTGCGTGTGTGTGTGTGTGTGCACGTCAGGCCGGAGCATCCCGCGTGTTTTCTTCGATCCGGAGGTCCACCGGAGTACAGTGAGCCTTTTTTTTTTTTTTCGTAGTAGTGGTCGTGGTCGTGGTCCCAACCGTAACCGAGAGATCTGCGTTTTTTTTTTTTTCCTATGACGTATAAGAAGGGAAACAACTTGAGATTGAGCAAGAAAAAAAAAAAAGAGTAAGAGAAGGTGCGCTGATTCACCACGTTTTGCCGTCGTTAACCAAGAGTAAAGCTGATCTAAATCATGTCCTCAAATCATAACCACACCTGTTATTTTTCTTTTTCCCTTTACTGTCGGTTAAGCGTAACTCTGTAAAACTAAATACACACGCATTAAAAAAAAAAAAAAAAAGCGAGCCAGAGACGAGAACGTATCCCTCCCTTTCTATTTCTCTGTTTCTATCTGTCGCGCATGACATCTTGTTCGTGATTTCTAAGACAGGCGAAGGCTATATGGGGTATTCCTGGGGAGGGGGGAGGGAAACACAAGACTCATTTGAGGCTTTCGTGACTTCCTTGAGAATCAGCAACGCAACTTGTCCTTTTTTGTGTTGTTTATCTTTCCCATGTAGAAGCCACCTCCTTTTGTGTGTGTGCGTGTCGCTTTGACGGCTAAAGCTGTGCTTGCGTGTTCGTCGCGAGACTGTGGTCAGTCTCGCGACGTCTACTTGTGCCCGCAATGTTCACGTTAACATGCATCTTGTCGTGCTAACGTCCCTGAAAAGGTTCTTTTTTTTTTTTGTGCATCTCTTCCTTTTTTTTTTTTTTGGAGTTTTGTTTTTAAGCAGAAACTCATCGTACTCGAATTTCTTCCTACGTCATACATTTCAGCAAAAACAAAAACTACGAGATTCTTTTTTCTCGTTTTTTTTTTTCCTCCCACAACACCCATCCGGATTTAAAGGGCAATGACCCGACACGGCATGCCGTTTCTCGTTCTCAACCTTGGCGTTGAGGTGATCTTTGTCTTGCACTCGCGTCTGTGCGCACAGGCGGTACCGGCTGACAAAGCGGAAGGGGTGATGCGCGACATTGGCTCGAACCTCTTCAGCTCCGCCTTCATGGATGAGCTCTTCATACCCCAGCCGGTGTACACGTCGGCGTCCGTCATGCAGATCTTCTCGACGCTGTCGAGCAGCTCTGTTATGCACCTCAGCGAAAATTCACTGAAGAAGCTGTACGACTTGGTCTTTATGACGGTCAAGTATCAAGTCCTCACGCTGCGTCATCCGCTCGAACTGTACGAGCTTACGCTGAACCACCTCGACGCCGTGGTCGACCTCGTGCCTCCATCGGTGCAGCACGCCGTGTTCGAGGCTCACAAGCGCGTGCTCAGCCTCGCCGGCACTCTCACCGTCGGAGACTGGGCCAACATCCGGCGAGCGCTGCTGAACTTCTTCGGCGGCCGATACGTCCGCGTGTCGGTCTTTTTGGAGAACGACGTGCAAAGCTCCGCCACCGGTGCCTTCTACATCCCCAAAGACCGTTTTCTCACCCCCTCGCCTTCGTGCCTGCCACCAGGACGAGTACGCTTCTGTGGAGCGTCGACGACGACGGCAGCAGCAACAGCAGCGGCGGTGGCGGAGGGCAGCTTTTATCACCCCGACGCGCACCTGCCGTATCCGCCCTCCATTCCAGTCGGCCAGTGGGAGCCGGTAGACCAGGCAAAGCGGATGACTACGAACGGCTTTGACATGTACGCCGCCTCCGCGTCGCCGGTGCTGCCTGCCGGGGCGGCTCGTGGCGGCGGCGACTTCGCTGATCCGCTGGGCAAGCAGACGCGGGAGATGCCGCTGCCAACTACCAAACGTGTGTCCACGAACTCGAGCCGCCAAAGCGGCCGCAGCGCGTGTGGCGAGCCAGTCGTGGCAACCAGCGCAGACGCGCTCACGCATTCGGAGCGTCAATACGCCTACGATGCGGAGGTGAACTACCTGGCCAAGATCGCCGGCGCGGCAAATCGTGCACCTGGTGTGCAAACCTTCGAGCTAGAGTTGTTCGACGAGCCTGACGGCAACCGCGCCTCTAATCCAGGAGCAGCGACGGTGAAGGCTGTGCAGTCTCCACAAGGCGCATCAGCATCAACTCCGGCTGTTCCTGCTGCGAACACTGCTGTTTCAGCACCCGCCCCGGCCCCGGCTCCTCCAGCGCCGGTGCCGCTGTCACGCATGACGGCGAGTGCGGTGCAGGAACAAAACGAAAAGCTGCTCAGCATTATGAACGACTTTGACGACTCCAAAGCGAAGAACACGGGTACGAGTAATTTGCTGGACATATTGGACGAGATTTAGCGACATACATAAACACACACACCCACGCAACAACAACAAAAAAAAGAAGGACTGTGATGTAAGACATGCGGAGTGAGGGCTTGTGTGACTGCATGGCCCTGCGCATTCATTAGAACAGATCCGATTCAGTCGGCCTGCCTGCCTGATCGATCCTGTTGTTATTCCCAGAAGAGCACCATTGACGACAAAAAAGTGCGAGGCACTTGCTTTGCGACGTCAACTCAAAAAAAAAAAAAAGGGGAGGGGGGGGGGAAAAAAAAAAAGAGACTCTAGCTTTTTACTAGATACATCTAGTATTTCCGCTTCCCAGCATTCAGAGAACGAAAATTGTTGTTTGCTTCACGCTTCAAACAAGAGTGAGAGTGAGAGTGAGAGAGAGAAGCCGTCGCGACCATCAGCGTGGATGCTCTCGTCACGCAACGTATGCCCCCCTTTTAAGCACTTCAGCCAACATCTTATTTTTTCCCCTTTTTCCTCGAAAGAATGAAAAAAAAAAGAGGGGGGGGGGAAAAAAAAAAAAAAAGCGGATCAACAGTACTCCGTGTTATGTTCGTGCTCTTTGACTTTTTCGTTTACCTGCTCAACTTGTCCTGACCTTTACTGCTTTGTTTTTTTTATTTTTATTTTCGATTAGCACCTCGGTACAATCACCTAGAAACACTCTTTTCTTAGGTTTCATCTATTTTTTTTTTTTTTTTATTATTTTGGCCGACTTGGTTTTGCATCCTTCTACGGGCGCAAGTACCGCGACATCGTATAGGAACCTTGCCTTCTGCATCATAGCACCCATTATATATACATATATATACATATATCTTTTTTTAGTGTCCGTAGTCTAGCACAGCTTCCTCTCAAGAGCCGAAAAAGTGGGGTTTCCTGGATAGCGTCTTTTTTTTTTTCCCCCAATAGTCCCTAGTACGCACCGTTCTCTATCATCGTAGCCCTTGCGTGTGTGTGTTTTTTTTTTTTTTTGCGTTTTTCTTTTTTTTTTTTTTATTCGCAGCCGCAGGAAAAAGAAGTTGTACTTTGCTAGCCATGCTCCGCGCAGCCTCCTTTCGCGTTGGCGCTGCATCTGCCAGCGCCGCCACCGCTGCCCTGGCCTGCGGCACCCGCCATTACCGCATTATCCCTCATATGTACAACGAGATCGAGGAGCTCGCCGAGACGCAGAAGGGCCAGCGTTGGTACATCTCACACCGCAACTGCCTGCAGCAGCCCCTCAAAAAGGGTGAGATTATGGCCGAGAAGCTGAACCTGCGCGAGGCCCGCCGCACGGGTGTGCTGCCGGAGAAATCGGTTGCGCGCCGCCTCAGCCAGAAATACGCCGTCGACGGCAAGATCTATGAGAGCAAGTCCAAGACGAAGCTGATCAACATTACCGTGATCAACTTCGACGGTCACCCGTTCCACTTCCGTACCTACCCGATGCCGGACGTGACGCTGAACACGCTGATTGACGGCTCGGGCATGTGCCACGGCCACGCCACGCACTGGGGCAAGTGTAACAACCCGGACTGCTCGGACTGGAACCATGGTGACGGCTGCTTGGTCAACGTGGACATCGAAACCCTGGACCGCCTCCTGCCACCGAACCGGTGGGAGTACATGTCGCTTGCGGCGTGGCGAGCGACGGATCGGCCTGACATCGTCTTTAATACCCGCTTCAGCTGCCAAATCCCGGTGACGGAGGAGTTGGACGGAGCGGTGTTTGCGCTGAAGCAGCTCTGGACGCGTGCGCTGCGTGAGTCGGTGTCGGACTGGGGCTTGGTGGACGACCAAGGCACGATCAACGGTGCGCGCAGCAAGAGGATCGAGCCGTGGGCGCCGATCATTGAGGAACCTACACTGGTTGACTTCCCCATCACGTGGGATATGCTATGGGCCACCGGCTATCAGGATATCATGCAGGCCAAGTACTCGAACTACTGCCGCAAGGATGGCTACCACACGAAGCCGGAGACATGGGCCACTTACGTGTAAAGGTGTAGGACGTCGTGCACCGACACGCAGCATGTCAGCATTTGCAGAGCTGGTTTTTAGATCTCCGCTATGGTCGGCGCTCTCTCTCTCTCTCTTCTTTCCTTTTGCGGTTAGCGTTCTTGGGTGCTTTTTTTTTTTGTGGATGATAGGATGTGTTGTTTCTGGGTCTCTTTCGCTTTTTTCTTTTTATATATTCTGGTAGTTGCTGCTTTGCTTGCGTTGCTTTCCTTCTCAGTCATCTGTGCAGGTTCTCCTTACTTCACCACTTAGAAAGCGGACAGTGAAATGCAGAGGAGAGGGCCACAGAATAGCGCAGCGGGTATGCAGGGGCAGTCGGTGCAGTCGGTGCAGTCAACTGCAGTGGAACCTTGTGGGCCAGCTTTATCGGCAGAAAAAAAAAAGAAGTCTTGTCAAAAGGAGGAAAAAAAAAAAGCAATTCAAAGACAAGTGATGATCAGCTACAAGTACTTGTATAACCTTGGATGTGCAACAAAACCCAGCGAAACGGGGAAAAAAAGAAGTTCAGCACCCTTAAAAAAGCACCCTTATCCACAAAAATGCATGGGCTTGACTTTGAAAGGACTTTCGATGCACGCTCGCCATCAACTTACTGTTTTCTATTTTTTTTTTCAGCAATCAATGAAAGTAACAGTCATGCAATAGGAGTTTGCCGGAGCTGTGATGGCTATGCATTACACCCCCCGTGTATTCTGAGAGCTTGACGCTCGTGATACCGTTTATCTTGCTCTCACTTTCTCTTTTTTTTTTTTTGGAATTCCGAGGCTCTTCCCACACTTCCTTTCCCACTTTTTTTTTTTCTCTCTTACGTTCTTTTCGTTCGTTGCTCTCATAACGACAATAATACCGATCATCAGCAAGAGGCTAAATTTTCGTGATTTTGTCCCTCAGCACCGTCTGTAGCTTCAGCGATACAAGGCAATATATATATATATATATATATATTTGTAATTCATCCAACAGCAATCATGGCGTTCCCCTTCTGGACTAACGTGCTGAACTACACGTACGCACGTGGTTTCATCCGCATTCCGATCGTGCTGACGGTGCCGATTCTGTTCAACAAGTATGTCCTTTACCTGTACGAGGGTGCCTTCCAGCGCTGGAATGCAGGCCACAACCAGAAGGACATCTGGAACCGACTCCAGGCAAAAGTGGCCGCGGAGGGCGGTGCCGAGTAGTAGGTAAGAAAGAGGGAACTATAGAAACAAAGAAAGACACACATCTAGTTTTTTTTTTTTTTTCGCTGTTCTTTCCGTCTTTGCCTCGCATGCCGCGAGTCGCTGACGAACTGCCGTGATTCGCAGCGTTGACCTTTACGCTCTTATTTGCCTGTGTGTGTGTGTATGTGTGCTTTTTTTTTTATTTCTCTATTTAGTGCATAGTGTTTTTTTTTTTTGTAGGATAAAAGCTCCCACCGAAAGAGGAAAGAGAGAGAAAAAAAAAAGAGCTTGTTGCTCTAGTATTAAAAGAGAAATTAGCTCGCTTAAATAGACAGAAAGAGAGTTTAAATAATAAAAAAAAAGTCGGCTGTGTTTTGCGGGCACTCTTGTTTGCCTTTTTTTTTTTGTATTGTGTGTTGTGCCTTCACGCGTACGGGCATGTGTGAAGCACGCAACATCAAGAAAGGCGGGAGGGAAAGACCACCAAAAGTCTTTTCGCATGTGCTGACGCATTGTTGCCGCCTTTTTCATGACACCGCATGAATGTGACGTAGAGATGAAGAATGCAGCTATGGGTAGTACATGGAAGATGCTCAGTATGTGGTCCGCCATGTCCCCTTCACTTTACTTTTTTTTTTTCTTGACTCCCGTCCCCCTCTACTCTTCAATGCTCTGACCCGTTTGTTAGTCCCCCTCCTGTTTTTTTTTTTTTTATTGCTTGAGCGCGTGCGATTAACTCGGCTCACACTTACCGTGAGAAGCACCAAATAACCCACAAACACACAGACTTTTTTCCTGTTTATTTAAGAAACACTAAAGAGGAGTAACGAACACAGTGCTTTCTACTTGTTCCATATTTCGTTTTTTTTTTTTTCCCCCTTAAGCTCTCTCACGCCACTCCATAATGTCGGATATCAACTTCGGACGTCACATCCTCATCGATGGATTGCCGAACAACGTCACACCTGACAAGCGTGAGCTCTTCAAGCGCCATTTCCTGCGCCGGATTACGGAGGTGCTGGGCAATGACCAAATCAACCTCCATCTCCTGCAGGACCGCGAGACGGCCCTCGTCAAGGGCGCCATCCTGAGCTGCGTGACGGAGGAGCAGGCGGAGGCGGCGCTGGCGAAGCTGAACCGCTTCCCGTTTACCAAGACCTCTATTCTCACGACCTACCGCTGGAGCTCGCTGGAGGAGGCGCGACAGGAGCTGGGTCCCTACGTGCCGCCGACGCTGCCGGACGAGGAGGAGGAGGCGGAGCTGGTGCATAACATGGCTGACGACCCCGAAGCACGCCCGCAATTTCTGGTGAAGGGCGGCGCGGCCTTCGACTGCGAGTGGTACTGGTTCAACTGGGAGAAGAACGAGCCGGAGCTGTACCGCCGCCGCAAGCTGAGCAGCGAGGACCCGCTCAACCGCTGGTCCGAGGTGGACCGCGCGAACAAGAAGCTGAACCCTGGTGTGATCTGCGGCGCCCTCCCGGTGGCCCGCCCGCTGCCGGTGTGGTCGACCTACGGCTCCATGGTGATCTCACAGCACGAAAAAGGGCTGCGCGTGTGGGCGGGCCGCAGCATGCGCCTCCACTTCGAAATCACGGTGGACGTGACCGCCTTCATGGTGTCACCGTGCGAGAAGTACATCATCGTTCAGACAGCGAAGGATATCAGCATCATCAACCTGCGCACCGCGAAGAAGATCCGCACGATCGGCAACCTTGACCTGCACAGCGACGACCTGTGGCCCGTGATGCGCTTCAGCGCAGACGACTCACTGGTGGTGGTGTGCAGGACGACGGTGCGGGCGTCCGACTCCGCGACTGTGCCGGAGGGCCAGCTGAACATCTACCCCTCCGAGACGATGAAGATGTTGAAGGGCGACGGCAGCCTGGGTCACACGTTCTCTGTCCGTGGTCTCTACAAGGCGGAGTGGAACCCGGTGGTGGGCACGCAGATGGCGTACGTCTGCGAGCTGGGCCCGAACCAGGGCTGGAAGGCGGTCGTCGCGGACATTGTCGTCAACGAGGACGGCGAGGTGGAGCAGCACATACTGAATGAGCGCAACTTCCTGCTAGCGTCGCACCTGGACATGCTGTGGCACCCAGCCGGCACCTTCCTCTGCGTGAAGGTGTCCTTGGTCAAAGGAGAAACGGAGTATTTCCTCTTCCACATAGCGGGGCGCGGCGTGCCGATCACCCACCTCACCGTCAAACGCGGCTACAGCCCCACGCGCTTCGCCTGGCAGACCGGTGGCGGCAAGTTTGCCATGCTGCTGAAAAAGGATGGCGTGGGCAACGGCCTCGGCGAGACGGGCCTGCTTCAGATCTTTACGATCGGCAAGCAGGGGCCAAAGGTGCAGCACGAGGTGCCGACGTCCGCCACACACCTCTTCTGGGCGCCGCGTGGTGGCCGCCTCGCCGCCGCGAACTTCGACAAGTCGCTGCTGCACTTCTTCGTGCTGCACGACAACAACACCATCACCGACAAGAACAAGCTGAGCGGCATTAACGCGACGAACTGCGAGTGGGACCCGACGGGCCGGTACTTTGCCGTGTGGGTCTCGTCGATTCACGAGCAGACGATGACGTCGCAGTACCGCATCTTCGACTACACGGGCAACGAGTTGTACAAGAAGGTGCTGAAGACATTCTCGCACTTCGCCTGGCGCCCACTGCCACCGACGCTGCTGGATAGCGCCCAGATGAAGAAGGTGAAGGATTCAATGAAGACACTGCTGCACGACTACGAGGCGACGGCAGCCGCGCTGAAGGCGGCGAAGGAGGAGCAAATCGAAAAGGAGCGGAAGCAGAAGGAGGACGAGTACATCAAGAAGATGAACCAGCTGGCGGACCAAGCGGCGCGCGACAAGCTGACAGAGATTCGCGAAGAGGAATACGCGAACTCGAAGTGGGTGCGCTACAACAACAACCGCATTAAGGCCCTGCCGGAAGAGGAGCGCACAGTGCATGAGGACGTGACGGAGAGTCACATCGTGTCCCGCCGCCTCGTCACCTCGTCCAGGAGGTAAGAAACCACTATTTTCTTTTTTTTTTTTACCGTTTGCGAGAGGGAGAGAGCCTTCTGTGTCTGCGGTTGGATCGCCATGATGTAATGCGCGGTTGCTCGTTGTGGAGTGGGAAGGAGGAGGGCAAAGGAGGAGGAGCCACGCCACCAGATCCACGCCGCTAAGAAGTGGGATGCGTAAGCCGAAGAAAAAAGTGCGGAGTAGTTTGTTTGTGTATCGGGCTTTCTTCACCATTTAGTGCTGACGTTGCTGATGGCTTTCTTTGTCCCTCCTTTTTCTTTCCACCTCTCTTGATGTGCAATGGACGAAGAAGTTCCTTTTTTTTTTTATGGTGTCTAACTAAAAAAAAAAAAAAAAAGCTCTTGTTGCCGTTTTATAGCAGCGTGTTTCGTTTTCTTTTATGTGTCACCTTTTTTTTTTTTTTAGTGAGGCTTGTGTTGTTTCTGGTCTTTTTTTTTTTCTATGTTTGACTGCGCGCAGTGGCGCGTCGTTGTTGTTGCTTGTGTGTTAGAGGCTGTTCTTTTTTTTTTTTCTTTCATCTATAAGCTGTTGTCGTGAAGCACTACTGTTGGTTTTTTTTTTTTAACATTAACTACGCACAATAAAAAAGAAGAAAGGGAAAGAAAAAGAAACTGATAACTTTGTTGTCGCGAGTCGAAGCCTGTTAGCAAGGCGGACAACAAGAGGCCGGGAGAACGAAGTTTAAAAAAAAAAAAGGAACCTTTTTTTTTTTTTTTGCAGCTGCGGGCTTGCCAGAGCTAGCTATTACGGTCACCACGAGCGACATATAACGTGCAGCGTAGCTGTGCTTTTCGCTCTGTCTCTCTTTTGAACTTTTTTTTTTCCTGTTTTGCCTCCCTTGAGGCACTAATTTAATGGATGCTTGTCGTCTGATATCGATGCTTGGGCAAAAACTCGCTGTTTGGAAACCTATGAAGTAAGTACCATCTCGCTACTTGGTTCAGCAAAGAGGGTGCCTACTCTGACGACGGAAAAAAAAAAAGGAAGAGAGAAAAAAAAAACACGCACACACACGCAAAGCACAATACTACACTTCAAAGCCAGTCGTGTTTTACTGCTTTTCTCTCCGCTTCTTTTTCTTTTGTTTCTTTTTTTTTTTTTGTTTTATACGTGTAGTGCTGATCGCAAAGAACCGTGTTGACTGTGTTATTCACAAAAGCAGGCGTTTTTTTTTGTTGTTGCTCTTGAACTTCGCGTCGCACTGCACGTCGCCATCGCTCCCGAAAAACGAATTCACAATTCAAATAGTATTATTATTATTATTATTATTTTTAGCAGAGTCTCTGCGATGCACGCCTTTCCTCGACGCGTTGCGGCTGCATGTCTTCGACGGACACGCCTGGCTAGGGGAGTCGCCACCACCAGCGCACCCATCGACTTCCTCGGCCTATGCAGCGCCCGCTTTACGTCCAGCAGTGTGGGCACCAGTGAGCCTTCAAAAACGGAGGGTGTGAGCAACAAGAGCAAAAACGAGAACACCTCAACGACACATGCGGAGGCCGCCGCTTCCTCTACGCGGAACGAAGCCGTGTCGGCGGAGGAAAACAAAAAGGAGAAGCCCGCAGATGCATCCTCGTCGACTTCTCCGCCTGTGAAGGATTCTTCGGAGGCGTCTCCCACTAAGACGGAAAACAGCAACAACAGCAACAACAACGGTGGCCAGAACAATGACAACAACAACAGCAACACACCTGCCACCACATCGAACGACAGCGACAAGAAGAAAGGTGAGATCACCACACCTGAGCCAGAGCCAGTACGATGGGTGCAGCCGGCCTACCAAGACCCCGATAGCCTCCCTATCGTGGACGAAAAAGGCGAGTACATCGTCTCGCGCGTGCAGTGGCCGACAGGCGAGGTGGCCTACCGCACACCAGCCCCGGTCGATGATAAACTAGCCCCCCGCTTCGGCTACAACATTGTGCAGGTACGCAAGCACGTCTCGTGGTGGAAGTACAACCAGAAGTATCCTCGTCTCTCCCTCGCCTACATTAACATTCAAGTGTTGTTTCTGCTCGGCCTGGCGTGGCTGGTGGCGTTCCTCACGACGGAATACCGCCACACCACGGAGGCGATGCGGACACCCGGTGCGATGGTCGGTCAGTACCGCGGCAAAGGTCCTGCGACCAACCAAACGCAGAAGATCACGTTTGAGAAGGATGAGATGATGGCGTTGATGGACAAGGCTCAGAACAACTGGTACGACGGCAAGGCAGAGGCGTCGTATATCGGCTCGAAGGAGTACAAGATGAAGAAGATCCCACGACCGAAGGAGTTCTCGGCGGAGGACTTCCGCAAGCGGTAGTGCGGCACTTTTTTTCTGGACATCAAAAAAAAAAAAAAAACACGATAGCTTGTGTGTTTGTGTGTGTGCTCGGTTTTCCGCGCGCTTGTGCTGCAAAAAAAAAAAAATGACATGTGCGGCCTTTGTGTTGTTGACGACGAACAGGCGTGTGCTATGATGTCGGGGAGTGCGTTTTTTTTTTTTTTTACTTCTATTTTTGTTTGTTTCACCTCTTTTTTCACTTTAGTTCACATACTGTAAAGGATCCAAGTTGTCAGTACAGCTTTTTTTTTTTTTTGTTGAGTGTTTGCAGGAGCGAGGAAAGGCTCAGCAAGCAGCTGTTGTTCTCGTCCGCTTGACTTGTTGCGTAGCAATCTCGATGGCCTGTGGAAGCCGCCTCGTTAGCCTAAAAAACAGATGACGACGTTAGAGTTCCATGGCTCGGATTGCCGCTCCACGTCGTAAAAAAGACAAGACTGTTCTGGACTCGGAGACTGTACCTATGCAGCCAGCGTGTTACTACTCTTTCGCTGTTCTTCTTCCTCTACTGTGACGAATGAAGGCTGGAGCGTGGGCGTCAAGGTGATTTCACATTCACACATACAACCGCACGCTCCTCCCCTCTTCTTCATCTTTTTTTTTTTTTTGGGTTGCACTTCGCCCTCGCTCTTTTTCTGCAACGTGTACTTTTCCCACTACGAGTTCATCCTTCAATGAGAGCGAAAACAAAAACAGAAAGGAAACAACTGCAACAAGAATGTCGGGGCGTTGTCACTCGCTTGCACTGCCGCTCTCTGCGGCGTACGCGCACGACTCTCGCGATGGCTTCTCCTTCTTCATGAACACTACCGCCACCGCTGCCACGACCGATGAAAGTGCACCCTGTGAGGAGCCTGCTTTCCATCCCGCTCTTGAGCGGTACCTCGACGACCTCTGCGGGTTTTTGCGTGATGCCCGGCTGATCCAATCCCACCCCGACAACTATTTTCAATTTATGCGCGGCGAGACGTGGGCCGGGTCAGCTGTGCACTTTGACGGCTCCCCGGTCGACTCCACGGAGTTGCACGACACGCAGCGGCTACTGAGCGGTTTCGAACCGCTGCTGCGTGGCGAGGACGCCATGATGAAGCTGCGGGCACTCGTGCGGGATGGTCCGCCGTCGTGTCCTGCCTCCACCGGGGACGCGACGCTCTCGCCGCTGCAGGCCCTCAATGCGTTCTATGCACGCACACGACAACTCATGCTGGGCCGCACTCGCCGATCGGAGAACGACGCCGCCACCATCACCCTTCTCTCACCGGCGGCGCGTGCTGCGATGGATCTCGAATCGGTGTCGGCGCAGGCCACCCGCACGCACAGGCAGCAAATTATGGACCTGGTGGTGTCGCACGGCATGAATCTAAAAAAGCAGCACGAGGTGCGCATTATGCGTGACACGATTCACGATCTCGTGGAGTCCTGCAACGCAGGGCTGGATACACACGGGACCACCATAGCAACTGCGTTGGAGAGGGAGAAGAACACCACGGGTGGCGTTTATGCAGAGCGGCCGGCGACGTCTGCTGGAGGAGCTGACGCCTCCTCCTGCTCCTCTGCCGTCCGTGTCGAGACGGTGATCAACATCGGTGAGGGGAAAGGGTACGTCTCGCGAGCGGTGGCACTGTGCGACAACTTGCAGGTGATTGGGCTGGACTGCAATCCAGCGCACAAGGAGCGCGCGGTGGAGCGAATTGAGTCTCTGCTGGAGACGAGTCTGTCCTCGCGTGATGGGAGGCCACGTGTGAACCTGCTTTACGAGCCGCGCGGGCACGTGGCGAGCATCGCGTGCCGTGTAGAGGAGGACGTAAATTGGCGGACTCTCCTGCAGGGACACGTGCTGACCCTCGAAGATCCGCAGTGCACGTGCAGTGCGGCCCCTACAGCGGAGAGTCCAGTCGAGGAGCAACTGGGCACCCAAGAGGAGGACCGCGATGAGGAGGAGGTTGCTGTTGGCGAGGACGCAGGTGAGCACACGAAATTGTGTGGGGGCGCGAACTCAAACCACTGCGACCGTCATGCGGAAGCAGTGGCGACGCTGTCTCGCACACGTGGCGAGGAGAGCGTCAAGCTGGCGTGCCGTATCTGTGGCAAGGTGGTGCGGCTGGAGAACACTACTGTTATTATGAAGCACGTGTACACACATCTGCACGAGGCAAAAAGAACAGCAAGCTCAACAAGCACCACGGCAAACAACAACGACGCCCTTCACTCCACTACCTCTTCCTCCTCCTCCCTCATCCCGTCAGTGGAGCAACTGCGCACGTGGAATCTGACGCTGTCCCAACACGCGTACGTGGCAAAGCTGACCGAGGCGTTTTTCAGCGTGACCGATGTGGAGGCGTGGCACCGCGAGCGCCGTAAAGACGCAGCGCTGCTCAAGCGGCCACGAGAAGTCACCAGTCACGGCAACAGCGGCTCTTTCAGCGCCGACGAGGAGGCCGATGAGGCGGCTGGCACGTCAGGCAACGCGGCGATGAGCTATCTCACGCTTCAAAAGGCTTCACCGTCTTCTTCGGGGTCTTCTCTCACGACCGCTTGCGATGAGGAAGCAGAGGTCTCTGTCACGCTGCAGCCGGTTTCCACGGCACGCGGGTATCGTGCGGTGCTGCTGGTGGCGCGAGCCGTGGCTGCTGCTGCTACTGCACCCGCTTCCACGGGTGGCGCTGCGTCGAGCGATGCCTGTGACACAACTTTCGGTTCAAAGGCCGTGGAAGTGGATAAACTGACACAAGAGCAAGAAGGCGAAGACGGGGCGATGCACGACAAGCAGAGCACAGGGCTCAGCGCGCCGACGGAGCAGCCATCATCGTCGTCGCCACCGCTGACCTGGGTGTACGAACAGCAAACAGCGACCGTCGTCGGCTACGATGGAGGGGCTGACTGCCATCAGGTGTGCCTCGACGTGGAGAATAAAAAGCGCGTCTTTCGACTCTACCGCCTCCCTACTCCATCCAGTCTGAACCCTCCGTCCTCGTCTTGCGTGTTCACAGAGGGCGCGTTGCGCATTGGCAACTGGCAGCTACCAGACCCGGCCGTCTGGGGCCGTGCGCATGTCGCGTTGGTGCTCACCGTCCTGCCCCCAGCACTGCCTTCCACGCCGGCCGTCCTCGTGCCGTCGGTGCGCAACGCCGTTTTGATCGGTCTGCACCCGTGCGGCGATCTCGGCTCCAACGTCTGCCGTATCTTTCGCCGCAGTGCTGCCCGTGGCTTGCTGCTCGTCAGCTGCTGCTGGCACGCCCTGACTCCGCACGGCTTCCCGTTAAGTCGCGCGCTTCAACGCCGCAGCATGTCAACGGACGCCGTTTCACTGCTTCTGGCGACGCAGCCGCTGGATGCGTGGTCGACCGCCTCGCCAGAGGGCCACCGCAGCTCTGCCCGGCTGCTGTTTTATCGGAGTCTGTTTAAACTGCTGTGGGCGCGGCTGCACCGAGAGTGGGTGCAGCAGCAGCAGCAGCGGGTTCTTCCATCTAGCAACACGCAGGAGGTGGAATTGGATGTGCACGCGTCATGCGAGTTTCCCGCTGCACCGCCGCACCTGGAGCCGTCGTTTCTGCGTCGTATGTCGCGGCAGAAAGAAACGTTGACCTTTGCCGAGTTTACGGATGCCATCGCACAGGAGTACCTGTACAAGGGGACGGCGAAGAACACCCCGTACACCCCGTGGAACGTCGGCCGCCGCTGCGACGCCTGCCGGGGTGCGCAGGAGGCCTTCGTTCGTGCCGCGCTGACGGAGCGCCATCTGCCAGCGGAGATGGCCCGGGCATTTGAAGGGGATCACTTCGCGCAGTTTCTGGGGCTCACGGTGCTGCGCATGTGGATGTGTCACCTGGTCGAGTCGCTTTTGCTGTTGGACCGCACGCTATACCTGCACGAGGAGCTGAGCGCTGCGGGTGTGGCGGAGGACAGTGCGGTGTCACTCGTGCCGCTCTTCGACGGCGCGCTGTCGCCTCGCATGTATGGCGTGCTGGCCCGACGTGGCGGGTCTGCCTGACGGGGCGAAAAGAGAGGGAGAGGGACTTGCGAAAGGGCGGGTGCTTTTCTTTTTTTTTTTTAAATATGAACGGATAATGAGGAACACTTAATACGGTGCTTTAAAAAAAAAAAAGGAAAATACTGTGTAACATTCACAACGAAGACCATCCATCTCTCTCTCTTCGTTTTTTTTTTTTTTATTATTGTTGGCAGTAAAGCTCACATAGTCGATGGTAGGTGCTAAGGCAACATCTGTTCCTAACGAGTACGCCGTCTTTGAGGATGTAGACGGAGCTACTGGAACAAATAAACAACAACAACAACAGCCTTTGCCTAAATTGCTGACGGTCTCTCTTTTTTTTTTTTGTTTGGTTTTCTCTGCATCTTTTACGTGTCTCTTTGTTTTTCATGTTAATTGTGAAGTACAGGCGAACTGGACTTGACTCAGTGTATCAAAGACAGTGAACTTTCTTTTTTTTTTTCTCTGTTACTGTTCGACTTTCTCAAGTTTTATAGACACAGTCGCAAACACACATTGCTGCTGCCTCTTTTTTTTTTTGTTGTTGTTTTGTTTTAGATCTTGGGAGAAGCTGCATTTTAGGTAGACGTGCATGGGCGCTCCAACGCCAGACGTGCTCGAATGCTGCGAGGAGGCGTTTCAATTTGATCTTGCACGTGAGGATGTCTGGCTCTACAACTACAGCAGCGACAGCACCGGCGATAAGGCAGACAGTACAGGATGGACTGCAATGGACAGCCCTGCCGGTGCGCCAGGAACTCACTTCTCTGCCAACGAGGTGGCGCAGCGCAGTCGTGTCGCAGCGGTAGAATGGTCCACGTTGCAGGTTCTTCTCCGGCATGCCGTGCCCAGCTGCGCGACACTCAACAACGACTATGAAATGGACAGTTTCATTGTCACGACGCTGCTGGAGGCAGAACCACTCTCGGCGTCTGAGGTTGTAGCGGCCCGCGAGCGCTTCGTGGGAAAGCGGCTGTCCACACGCGATCTTGTGCGGATGGTGTCGCGTGCCGGTCCTCTGCAGCCAACTGCGTTGGACAATCTCAAGAGTGTTTTTCGAAGCCTGCTGGTGTTGGAGGCCGCCTTGGCGGCGGTCGTGCGGGCGGAACGTTCGGCTCGACATGCCATCGTCGCTGGCGAGGCCTCAGCGTGTCGACGTTTCTTGTCGACTGCACGACACACTCAGCAGTTGTGGCGCTACGAGCGTGTTTTACATTTTCAAAAGGCAGCACAGCAGCGTGTGGTGGACGCGTGCACGGCCACATTAGTAACAGAGCAACCGGCAGAAATGCCTGCGGTGTACGAAATGGTGAACGCTCCGGTCTACCAGCGGGCAGGAGACGCGTTGGCAAAGGACGAGGAGGTTCGTGTGACGTATCTCGAAGACGTTGTTGGTGGGCAGCTGCGCCAGTCGCAGGCTGATGTTTGTTTGATTCGCGAAGCCTTAAGCGCGATCTCGTCCACGCTGCGTTCTCCTACATGGTGCTGTGAGCCTCTACAACGCGCAATTGGCGACTACGCAGAGCGGCTCGACAGGCGTGTGCTGTCGGTTGAGAGTTCTGTCAGTGCACTCAAAGCGTCAATGAGTAGACTCTGCCGAATGCGCGCCGGCCGACGGCTGCGATTGCGAATGACGTCGTCGGCACCATCTCGCTTGCAGACATCTTCCTTTCAAACAACAAGACACGCCGACGTCTTTCCTCCCTCTTTTTCTTCGTCCTCGCCCTCGGAGGCTTTTTGTGAAATGCAAAAGTGGACGGCATCGGGGAAGCCGCTGCAACGAGAAAAGCTGGATGAGCCGACGGTGGCGGAGTTGGTGAGCTG
Organism: Lotmaria passim; assembly: GCA_037349495.1. Lineage (NCBI taxonomy): Eukaryota > Euglenozoa > Kinetoplastea > Trypanosomatida > Trypanosomatidae > Lotmaria > Lotmaria passim. The sequence goes on from CP140209.1 coordinate 613,492, forward strand.
TCTCTTTCTCAGTATGACGGGCTTCAGCAGCGAGATTGCCTCAACGGCGGCGAAGGACCGCGTGCAACCCGTGGTTTGCTTCCCTGTTTTTGATTACTTTGCTGAGTTTTGCGATGTTTACTCGGCGTCAGCGGACGTGGAGACGCGGTGGCATCTCTTCTGCTGCTATGCCATGCCCTCCGACGACGGAGGCGGCTGTGGTGCCGCAAGCCGGTCCGGCCACTCGTCTCGTGCAGTTCAATGGTTCAACTCACACGAGATGTCCTTGGGAGGGTTTTCCAGTTTCCTCAGGGAGTGGTCGTGTGGCGCGGATACGGGAGTTCACGTTTCCAGCGACGAGGAGAGGCTGAGGGTGTTTTTATTGAAGGCGGTGCTGCCGAGGTGGGTAACGGCTCCCGTGTTTTTTCTGTCGCAGCGCGACTCAGTTTAAGTCAAGTTGAGTAGAGTGCTCTCTTTTTTTTTTATAGAGTTTTCTGCTGCTGTAGATTTGTTAGACGCATGTTCGATTTGCTTCATTCACGCGACGCTATATGAAAAAAAAAAAAGATGATAACAGCAGTAGATTGTCGACCCCCGATTTTTCACTTTCGCACAATGAGCAACACGCGTACGCAGACAGAAGACAGACAAAGAATAAGGAAAAAGAAGGGCCTTTGTCTAGATTATTGATGATCTTTTTTTTTTTTTACTCTCTTTGGTTCTTTTCCACGTCTTTTTTTTTTATGTGATTTGCAGAATACAGGCGAATTGGATTTAAGTCTGTGTGTCAAAAAACAAAAAAAAAAACACACAGCGAATCTGCATTTTCTCCTTTACTATTTGACTTCTGCAACTCTTTTTCTCTTTCCCTTTTTGTCTTTGCTTCATACATTGTTTACATCATGCGCTCGAATGATCTACCTTTTTGCTGTATTCTTCCACTTATGCGTAAACTACGCGGGCTCTCTTTTTCTCACATTGTGCGCAAATGAGTTTTCTCATTGCAGCAACAGATCGTACTCAACACAATCTCACACACACACATATATATATATATGTGTGTGTGTTTTTCTGTTTATTTACCCTCTGTTTTTCAGGTTCTTCACGCCTTTTATTTTAGGGGGTTTCTCGTTGTGTGATAGAGTATAGCAATTCACAATCGCAATTCCGCTTTGGTTTGAAGTAATCATAAGGGATAAACATACTTAGTTTTAATAGTGGTAAGTGCCCTCTTTTTTTTTGTAGCTCACAGTTTCACTTGTTTCGATTTCTTTTTTTTTTGTTTTCCCTCTTTGTTTCTTTTTGCGGTGCATCTCCGCATGTACATATATCTTCTTTTTGTGTCTGTGTTTTGTTTTTATTTTCAGTTTTTTTTTTTTCTTTAAATCTGCACGTTTGTGTAGCCTCGGTGCCGGCTGTGCAAGTTCTTCACTGAACTTGCATCACTGCGTAATATCTCTTCTTTCTTTTTAAGCCTGTCGTGAGCCTCTTCACAGTCACTTGTCACACAAATTCATACACATTCTACGCAGATATCGCATTTCGTTGGTATAGATTTGTCGTGTAGTAGCAACAACAAAAAGCAAACAAACGAGCAGCAACAGCGAAACGTAGAAAGTGCCGGGACAGGTGCTTTTTTTTTTTTTCTTTGCTCACCGACAGATTCGCATCTTTTTTTTTCTCTACTTCCTTTTTTCGTTTTTTTCCATCATCATATCTCTTGAGCGTTACGTGCCTACACTCGCTTAAGTGTGTGTGTGTGTGTGTGTGTGTGTGTGCTTTTGGTTTTTCTTCTGTGAGCGCGGTCTCTTTTTGTTTTTCTTCTCTCGTCTTCTGTCACCTGTCTTCTGTTACTCTCTTTTCTCTTTTTCTTTCGCAGAGGCTTCCATTTGGACGCCTTATTACCACTGTCTCTTTTTTTTTTTTGTTTAATAAAGGGTTTTTGTTTGTTTCTCTTTTTGAAACCCTTTTTGAGTTTGACCTTTTTTCATTTTCGCTTTGGTCACTGTGTGGTTCGCGCTTCAGCAACGGCCGTCTTATTATTAGTCACACCTCTTTCCCTATTTTCAGAAAAGGAAAGGTGCAGTTTGAGCCTCTGACGGCGATTAAAACTGTGCCAAACTGTTTTCGGAGGCTTGCTTAGCTGCGAAGAAGGCAAGCGGTGTTTCTCACTTTTCACTGTTTACTACTACTATTATTATTGTTAGTCAGATCTGCGCGTCCATCGGGTACTTGCTTAAGTAAGAGAGAGAACGTATCATTAGGCTCTTACATTTTTACCTTGCTCAGTTCGGTCTTATTTCGTTTTTTTTTTTTCTGGGCAACGTCTGGTTGTGCTTGTGCACTTCGGTCTTTTTCGGAGATTCCTAGCCTCGAACTCTCCGTAGTTGACTGCCATATCTCCGTGGCTTCCGCGACGCACTTAGACTTCTTAACGTGCCTCTCTTTCTCCCCTTTTTGAAACCTTCTTTTTTTTTTTTTCAACTGTTTTTTTTTTTTTTTACGGAGGAGGACCCCCCCCTCTTTTTTTCTTTTCTCTCTCTTTTTATTTCTCTCGTAGCGCAATCTGCCGTGTTCCCCCCTTTTTTTTTTCTCCAGTTGGGTGATGGTCTCTCTCTTTTTTCTCTACTGTCATTTTTTTCTGTAGTTAGCTCGGTTGATCCTGTGTAGGTTCTTTTTTTTTTTCTCTGTTTTCTTTTTTTTTTTTTAAATTGTTCTGCTGCTCTTCTGCGGGGACCACATTACAAATACACGCGTAAGCACGTGAGTAGGCGAAGGCTGAACGAGGCGTGTGTATTTCGTTTATGCGTCATCGACGTTGCGGCCACTCTCTACACACCCTAAGCTGGTCATTGTGCGTTGCCTCTTGTTGAGCTGTACACTCCAAGAGTCCATCAACAGTCGTGTCAAGCGTTGCAGCGGGCTCCCAAACACCAGAAGAGAAGGAAAAGAAAAGAAAGAAACAGCAGAGAACAGGTGCTGTCGTATGCAGCCCTCTAGCCCGTCGTCACGTGGGGGCAGTCGGGTGGGCTCTGTCAAATACGCCCACTCCCCCTACGTCTATCGCACCACTGTGGAAGACGCGCCGGTGAGCCCGATGAGCGACCAGGGCCGCGTAGATCCCTGCGGTGTCCCGGCATATCGCAGCCCACGCTCCCTCAGCCAGAGCACTGGTAACCTTGACAACAGCCTCAGCGGCATGCAGCGCAACGCGAACGGCGGATCCCAGCATGACTTCCAGTCGCAGCCCAGTTCCCCGTTAGGCTATTCCATCAACGGGCAGGAGTACTCACAGCCAATTCAGGTCGGCTCCGCACCGAACGTACATCCGCGATACCGCCGCGGCATGCCGAGCCCCATGGCACGGGCAGGCAATGAGAGCGGCAGCCGCAGTGGCTTCCCGAGCTCGCCGTCAGGCAGCCTGCCACCGCGCTCGTCCTTCACGGCCCGCGAGGAGAGCACCAGCGCCTTCTCCGGTGGGGAGTCGGCGCCGGTGCGGGTGCTGAACAATCCGTATCGCATGACCGTCAGCACCGGCCTCTCCGCACCACAGTACCCGATGCCCCTCTCCGGCAGCGGCACGCAGTCACCTGTGCCGCATCACGCGCGTCAGTTCAGCGGCAATGGCATCCCCGCCAGCCCGCCTTTCGGGGCTCCGCCGACGTCGCCGCCCAACGTGGCAGCGGGTCCTGCCCCTGCCTATGGCATTAGCAATGCGAACACAAGCAACTACCTCAGCAGCGTACCGGGAAGCAACATGAACAGTAATGTGAACCACCACAACACGTCTCCAAACAGCAACAGCTACGCTCCGTCGGGGTTCGCAATGCCGCCCACGATGGCGACCCTAAACAGCGGCGGCAGCTTTCACGGCTCCTTATGCGGCCGCGCCGGCTCACAGTCGAACAGCTACGTGGACCCCCGCTCCAGTCATCCGTCGTCGCCGCTGTCGTCGAATAACAGTCGGCCGCCCATGAGTAGCTCCGCCCACGCCCGCGGTGAGCCCAACTCGCCAACGCGCGCCTTTAGCAACGGGTCTTACGGAGGCAACAACGCTAAGAATATGGGTCACGATGGAATGGCCTACAATCTCCACAGCAACTCGAAGGATAGCAGCAGCAACAACAACGGCTCTGGGGCCCATCCACCCTCCTTCGCGACGGCCCTACAGCAGCAGCAAGGCGGTGGCGGCCTCGCTATTGGCAGCTTCCCCGGCCGTCGTGCCGCCCCGCCCAGTCACCCCTCGTCTTTCTCCAGCCACGGCAACGACACGACACAGACGAGTGATTTCTGCGGCACAAATACGAAGACACTGAGCACCATGGCAGATGACACGGTATCTTCCTCAGGCAGGTCCGGCAGCAGCGCCAGCAGCATCCGCGACGACCTGCCGCTGTGCCCGAACGACGACGCCTGCACCGCCATCAACGACCACAAGCACCAGAGGAAGTACGCTCACACGTGCCGGCTCTTCCCGTGCTACCATGGACACGTCGTGCGGCACGCCAAGCTGTTCCGACACGCTCCGGGGCAAATCTCGCTGCCGGAGGGGCTGACCGCCGGCGCGAAGGTGTCGAGTCATGCCCTTGCCAGCGTGAACTTCAGCACAATTAGCCCCGAAGCCCCGAACGCGTACCGCATTTACGTCTCCCATGGTGACAAGAGCTACGAGATCTTCGGGGACTGGGCCTCGGTGAAGGTGCACACCTTCAAGCGCTACCTGCACCAGGTCTACCACATCCCTCCAGGGTCGCAAGTTTTGTCCGTGATGAAGACGGGCAAGGTGATGGACGACGACATCAACACGGTGAAGTGCTACGGCATCGAGGAAGACTCGGTGATCCAGCTGAGGAGCAACATCGAGGACGCGCCGGCGCCTGGCCGGCTGCACATTCCCCTGGATGACTTGTAGAACGACGCAGGCGAATGCGGGCCGCTTGACTCACGGTCTGCCGCGTGCACTCTAACGGCTGTTTTTGTACTACTACTGCTCAGTTGTGCTGCTGCCAACTTGTTAGCGGAAGCGCTTGGCTTGACACCCTCTCCCAAAAGCCCCCTTTTTATTTACTTTTTATTTTTGTTTCCCTGTCTTCGCTGGATGACTTAGCGGACGGCTAATGCCGACTCTGCCTTTTCTTATTATTACTGTTACTATTTATGGGTTCGGTGAAGTGATAAAAAAAAAAAAAAAAGAAACTCGCTTCTATCTTCTTACATGTTTATGGGACTAATCGGAATAGTGCGCACTGTTGAAGGCGTGTCGTTCATTTTTCTTCGTGTTTGTTTGCTGGAGAGTTTTTTTTTTTCTTTGGCTTCTTGTCTTCTTAAAAAAAAAAAAAGAGCACCTTTTTTAAAGGTTTGCTCCGCTTTGTCATTGGAAGTGTTTTGCTAGTACGTAGTGCTGCTCCGGGATGTAGTCAGTAGCTGAGGTGTTCCCGAACAACTACTGGAGTTGATAGCACTGCATGGCAGATTAGCTCCTTCGGTCTTTTTTTTTTTCTTGTATTGTCTCCTGTCCTTCTTTTCTGCTCGATTGCGGGCACACACAAACTTCGCTGCTGTTGAGACGCTCCACATGTTCAAAAACGTCTGTGGCTCGGCAACAACAACTCCTACTGAATAAAACGGGTGACTGAATGACGCTTGTGCTCTCCTTTTCTCTACTCCTTTTTTTTTCTCGTTTTCTTTTTCGATTGTTTTTGGACATCTGGTGTGATTTCTAAAGAGAGGAAAAAAAAAAAAAGACACCTGGGCTTCATTGGTATATGGAGTTAAGGAAAAAGAGAAGACACTGGGCAGAGCATTGCTTCATTTTAATATATCTATGCTTTTTTTTTTTTTGCTGGCGTGCTTCTCAATTCAATTTCGACAAGCCGAGTGCGCCAAGATTAGGTGCCTTTCTACTATTCCGCGTGACATGAAAGCCGATGCGCTCACGAAAGCGCTAACGGCTTGCTCACGTTCAGCGTAGGACTTTTTCCTACCTTTTTTTTTTTTTAAATATCTCTAATACTTGTGTGTTTTTTTTTTTTCTCAGTCTCAGAACAGATTCAACGTCTTTGTTGCTTACGGAGAGTGCGTGGTTTTATCAGTGCTGGGTCGATTTCTTTGAACGGCTTCTGCGTTACCATTTACGTTTGCAAGGCTTATCGGTGGTCGTTATTTTTTTTTTTTTCATTTTCTCTTCATGTTTCGAATGCACATGCGAGTGGGGCGCGTGTCTGTGACGGTGCAGATGGCTTTTGATTTAATCAGCAAAAAAGCGATTTGAGTCTTCCACTTTTTTTTCCCCCTTTTTTTTTCTTCTTCTGGAGAACGGAGTCACTAATTCAACGGGACCCATCCTTTTCTCCTTTTATACTGCTTTCTAGGCGATTTGTACGCTTCGGTGTGGGGTGTCGATTCCAATTTTGGTGCTTTCTGTTTTGTTTGTTGCTGTTGAGTTCTCCTTTTTTTTTTTTTTATGCTCTCTTTTTTTTTCCCCCCCCCCTCCAAATGGACGTGTGCCCACCTCCTCTTCTCAGCTCTGCGTTTTTCAGTGTTTTTTTTTTTTGATGTTAGAACATGTGGTGTTGTTGCTACAGGTGAACGTAGCATGTTTGCTCTGTGCACATTATAAGCTGTCTAGTAGTAGTGTTTTTATGTGTGTGCTGAGATAAAGAAGCAGTATCAACAAGGATTGAAGAAGAAAAAAAAAAAAGGAAAGCAGAGGGAGGCAAACACACGAACAACGCAGGGGGAGAGGGAAAAAGAAACGGATTCGGTTTTTGAACCGGACAGGTGCACTGAAGTTTGTTCATCTTTTTTTTTTTTTTGTGTTTCTCTCCTCTCTACCCCCCTCCTCTTTCACGCTCCCTCCTTAAATATAAAAAAGAGGAGGGGTGCGCTTCCTTTTTTTTTTTTTTGTTTTAGTTGCGGCTTCGGAGTTCTGCAAGGCTCTTTTTCCTCCTCGTCGCTGTGGTTGGAGGAAAGATGGTCCGACATGACGCTCCGCCGTTTGCCCGCTCAAAAGCTGCCTTTCCGGCATGGAAAAAAAAAGAAAAAAAAAAAGTGCCTTGCGTGTATCGTAGACGGACGTCAACAATCACAAAAGAAACCGGCTGCATCGTGACATCATCCAATTTGACTTCATTTCTTTTTTTATGTTCTTTTTTTTTTTGCTGATGCTCCTTTGTCTTCTTTCTTCTTTGCTGTTTTTCTAATAAGTAAGCCATAATTCGCTGAATAAAAGAAAGGACGAGAGAAAGTCAATAAAACAGACAAGAGAAGTGTCGTCGTGTAGGACTCTTCCATGCAAGCTCGCTCTCTGTGCCGATCTGTATTTGTGGCTCGTTTTAACAGAGGGACTTGATTGCAAAGTCAATGCACGTATTGCTGCTCGCACAGGTTAAGCATGCTACGGAGCTCTTCCTCCATCTTCTTTTTTTTTTAAGTTGGCGCTCTTTCACTTGCTCACGTTTAGAGTGATACTGCATGAGCTGCGTTGCATGTTCAGCAGAGAGAGCCAAATGGTTGGAGAGAAGAGGAAAAAAAAGGAACGATTTTCCTTACTACGGTCCTCTTTTTTTTTTTTTTTGCGTGTCACTGTGTCTCTGCCACGCCAGCGGTAGTGTCTGTGCAAGCCTCGCTTCTCCTCAACATTCTTTCTTTTTTATTTTTTCCTCTCTCTTCTACGATGATCCTATGCAGGTGGCGGCAAACATCTGGACGTTGGCCAGCGCTGCCGTAAAGCGACATCGATTGTAGAAAGGTGAAAAAAAAAAAACAAATAAATAAATATGAGTCTCAACAGCATCTGGCGCTGGCTGCGAGGGGAGCCGCACATTCCTGGTGTTGTCTACAGCGAAGACATGGTCAGCCTCGCTGCCAGCCTGGAGGAGCAGCGCTCGAAAGTGTGGGGCGGAAACCTGCGCAATGTGCGGATGGAGACCGCACCAGACCTCATCGTGCGAACGAGCGGGGCAGCACAAGCAAAGCCGGGGCCCGAGACGGAGCCGTACACCTTCTGGGAACGCGTTGGCCTTGTCCCCGTGCACCCGTCACGAGTGCGGGCTCGGCAGTACTATCACCCCATCACCGACTTCGCTCTTTATGACTACGACGAGGTTGCCCCAGAGGAAAAGGAGCTGACGGCGAAGTGGATGGCGAAGGTGATGGAGTTCAACGGCGCCACCCCCGCTGGCATTTTATGTGTCGCCGGCTGCGTGGTGCTGCCCTTGCACACGATTTATCGCATGCCGCTGCTCGTGGCGGCGGGCATTACGGGGGTGGCGGTGGAAGTGACGCGTGCCTACATGGCCGCCTCTCAGCAGCGGCAAGATCTGGATGACTTCTTGCTGGCGAAGGAGATCTGGTACATCAAGAATGTGGAGACCTATCAGCTGGGCCTACCTCGCATTCCACGTGGTCGCGAGCGTGAATACCAGCAGTACGTGGATGGGGCCGTGTCCAACCAGTCGGAGGGGCTGCCAGAGGAGCTGGCGCGGGAGCTGCACTTTTAATGCGGTCCGCATCTTGAAGAGCCTTTTCCAGTGCACATCTTTTTTCTTTTATAGTGGCCAGATAAGCTGCGCTTTTTCAAGGAAAACGGTGCGTGTGCGCGTGGAGGGAGGTGGCTGCTAAGTGAAGGAAAGCGCGAAAAGAGGAAAAGAAAGATATGTTGCTGCTGTTGTGCTAGCAGCACACTCGCAAGTTGATATTTACAGAAATGCACACAATTGATGAAGTAAGAAAAGAAAATAGTGATAATAAAGGAGCGTCAAGAGAAACATGCGAAGGTCTCTGAATAGAGAAAAAAAAAAAACTCTTTTTTTTTTGCGCTTTAAAGTAACCTATAGTGTTTCACCAGCTAGATCATTTTAAAGGGTATCTTTGATCATGCTTTTTTTTTTTTTAAAGGGGCGGATCTGGAAGTGCCAGCATCCGCACTGCTCTTCTCTCATTTCACCTCTTTTGTTTTTCCTTTCGCTGCTGCTACGTCCTCCGGCTGTGTTATCATTTTATGCTCTCTCTCTCTCTTGTTTGCGCAGACTGTCTTGGGGACATCTTTAGAGTGGAAAAACAAAAAAGAGAAGAGGGAGGGGAACGATTTGTATCTTTGCGAGTCGCCGCCAATACATCTTTTTTTTTTTTTCCATCCTCACAGTATGGCAGCTGCTTCGATGCACTCGACCTACGCGTTGCGCGCAGACAAGCTGAGGTCGCTCTCCACCTGTGCCACCACCCTGTCCACGTCACCGCAGCCTGTGGTGCTCGCCATATGCGGCAGCTTCAACCCCATTCACAACGCGCATTTTAAGTTGTACAGCGCCGCCAAATCTGCACTCGAGGCCGACCACGCGTACACGGTTCTGGGCGGTTTCTTCTCGCCAGTGGGGGACGCGTACGGCAAACCAGGCTTGAAGAGTGCGGCGCAACGGGTGCGTATCATCGACGACGCTGTCCGCGACCATGCCGAGTTGAACGTGGACACATGGGAGTGTCTGCAACCGACCTACACACGAACATTCTACGTTCTCCAGCAGCTGGAGCAGCACGTGAATACCTGGTACGCCGAGCACGAGCCGAAGCAAGCAAGCCAGCTGCACGCTCACGGCCGCCGTGTGCGTGTCGCGTTCGTTTGCGGCGCGGACTTGTTCTCATCCTTTTGGCGTCCCGGCTGCTGGCCTTTGGATCTGCTGAAGAGGCTCCTCGATACCTTCCCTTTAGTGGTGGTCTACCGCGACTATCAAGGCGAGGTCAAATCGGCGGAAGACTTCGGACGGATGTGTCGAACCTCGCCGGTGCTGACGGAGACGACATCCGATGGGACAGTGCGGGAGCTGGACGTACGTGCATACAGCTTTACCTTTGCGCAGTTCAAGGTGCCCGATGATACGTCGTCAACGGCGGTGCGCGAGGTCGCTGTGGCGATGGCACGTGCAGAGCTCAGTGATCCGGCGGCGGTGGAGAGGCTGCGACAAGAATTGGCCTCGATGGTGCCTGAGAGTGCGGTGGCTTCCATTGCAACGTGCTATGGTCACAGCTGATGATGTGGAAACGAGACCTCTTCCACACACACAAACACACACGCACACGCGTGCTTTTTCTTTTGTCGTCAGCACTCATCCCGCATCCTTTTTTCTATGGCCTACTGCCACTGCAGAACGGTTCAGAGAGGACTACGCGTGTGCCAGCAAAATATGGGCCGTTGCTGCCTTCTCCTTAGCTTAATTGCCATTTTCAATCACATTTTTTTTTCGCCATTTGGAGGAGTTCTTTTTTTTTTGTTTGTGTGCATGCCCCCTCAAAAAACAAAAAAAAAAAAACAAATAGACGCATTGGAAGGCAGACAGCGCCCACTAGACAAGGTTCTTTTTTCTCATTCTGAAAGTGCGTTGTATGCCTCACTTTTTTCTGACCTTTTCGAGTATGTCACCATGCGGACTTTCATTGATAGTAGCTTTTTTCTCTTTCGCGTCTCAACTTTCGATCTCTGTTTTTCTGTTTTTTTTTTTCCAGGTTGTTCTCAATTTCACAGGTTCCGTCGAAGCGAATCAGTATATTCGGTGCTGCACAAACACGCACACATAAATACATGCATACACCGTCGTCCAATAGAGCAGTGTTTTTTTTTTTTCCCTTTCTCTTTAATGCGCGTTTTGACGGTTCGGTATTAGCGTTTCCCTCTTTATTTTTCTCAACATTGCTGGTGGGAGTGGCTCTGCAGACCTATCAACGCAAGTAACGTCTGCGTTCTTTTGACGTTGTTTTTTTTTTTTACAATATTCTTATTACTAATATCGCTGTTGTTCCCTTCTTCTTCGCTGCCGCGGGAAAGAAAGGGTGGAAAAAGAAAAAAAAAGTATGTCAGCTTCCTCGCCTGTTTTTGAGGATGCAGCACCACAGCGGATGGTGGGTGTCTTTGCCGCTCCACCTGTGCCGCAGTACCGCCGGAAGCAAGACATTTCCCCCGGTACGCTGTGGCTTAGCTTCCTGGTGTTCATGGGTGGCTGGATACTCATGTGGTACCTGGATGTGAGTTGTCTCGGGTTTGACCTGCGCGACTTTATGCCGTTGCGCCGCTCTCCCGGCGTGGCGTACCGACGCTCGGCGAACTCCGTCGTCACGGTGGCAAATTCGACCGCTCGCGACGGCGACCCACGCGACGTGGCCGCCGACGCCAAAAAAAGCGTAAAGGAGTTTTTCAACATCGCCGGCAACTTTCGATGCCCGCAGCCGCGGCGCTACACCCGTGACGAGGTGGCGAGGCATTGTACCGCGGATGACTTGTGGGTAGTGATCGACGGCAACGTGCTGGATCTGAGCGAGTTTATTAATCAACATCCCGGTGGGCTTGTATTGTTGGACGGCGCTGGCGGGCAGGACATGGCGACAGCCTTTGCTCGGTTTCACCACCCCAGCTCTGTGAGTCTCTTTTCCAGCTTCTGCATTGGACGCATAGCGGGCAGTTGACGTTTAAAGCTAGGCGCGTATGACAACGTTTTACATGCATGCAACTTTGCTCCACTCTTGGGGGGGGGGGGGGGAGGAGGGAAAGAAAAGGGGATTCCAGGCCTGGAGGAAAAAAAGCTTGAAGGATCGAACGCTATTCTTGCTCATCTTCTTCATTTTTTTTTTTGTCTTTTTAATGCGCACCCTGAGGCTTTTGACTTCTGTTTTTTATATTACTTTTTTTTTTTTTGCGCTCTCCCTCTTTTTATTTATTTATTTACTTTAATACCTCCCTTGCTGCTTTTTTCACCTATCAGAAGGTTGTGCTGACGGTCAGTCGTCCTATTTTTTTTTTTTCTCTCTCTTTTCTTTTTTTTTTTTTCTTCTTACTACCTGGAATAAAAGAGAACGGAAAGTGCCAAGGGCTTTTAGTGTGGGCTAAAAGCTCAATCTAACGACTTTTTGTCAGGCCTTGGTCGCTATCTTTCTTTTTTTTTTTTCATTTAGTACTACTGTTTATATATATATATTTCCCCCGTTTTCTGTCCTGGTTTTGCCTCCTCTTGTATGTATCGATCGTTGCTAAGCTTAAATTGGTAAAAAGAACATGCGGGAACACGTAACGTACGGGTGCAGCGGCAGAGGCTATGCTGACGGTGTGTGTGTGTGTGTGTGTGTTGGTCGTGTGCTGTATGTCTCTCTCTCTTTGTTGTTTCTCTTTCGTGTTACTCAGCACGCCCTTCACTAGCCGCAACGGCACCGGCAGCGTAAGAAGTTCTTTTTTTTTTTGTGGGTGTTTAACAGCTCTTTTCTGTTCCTTTTACGTTCATCTCCCATTTCTATGTATACTAAGGCTTCTTCACACACGCGCGCACACACAGCACGCGCATCTACATATACCATTGCATACAAGCCCAAAGCCATCTAGAGGTTTTTTTCCTCCATTTTTTTTCGTCAATTTGGGCTGTTCGGTAAAAAAAAAAAAAATGGTTGACCGGTGGACGAACATGGCGCAGATTGGGATCTGCAGCCCGGCCCACCACCATTATCCGGCGTCCACCATGGAGGTGCAACAAGTGATCGCGTTTGTGCGGGCCTGCAAGGGCAGGTGTCGCGTGGCCGGTGCCGGCAAGAGCCCGAACAGTTCCACGTTCACGAATGACCACCTCATCCACATGACACGCATGAACCGAATCTTGTCTATCGACACGGATACCCGCATGCTGACCTGCGAGTCTGGCGCACTGATGGAGGACGTCATGAAGGCGCTGGACTCGCAAGGGCTGATGATCCGCTGCGTTCCATCATACGTTCAAACCACTGTGGGCGGCTGCATTGCCACGGCTACGCACAGCAGTGGCATCACCTGCCATTCCTTGTCCGACTACGTGCGGGAATTGAAGATCGTCGATGGCAAGGGCGAGCTACACACCTTCGCGGCTGGGAAGGAGGACAAGGAGCTGCGGCTGGCGGCGTGCCACCTTGGTGCGCTGGGTGTTGTGACGGAAATCAAATTAGAGGTGCAGCCGCGGGTGCAGTGGCGGCTTGACAGCAAACCACTCACCATGGAGGACGCGAACAACGCGGCGCTGGTGGCGAAGAAGGTGCGGGAGAACGAGTACTACCGCTGGTGGTGGGTGCCACATACGGAGGGCTGCTACGAGTCGTACGGCAGTGTGGACCGGGAGGCCCTCAGCCCGTCACCCGCCGTCGCCACCGCCGTAGCGGCGGAGCATACGGCGGAGGGCAACGGCGGCGGCGACGAGCCAAAAACACGAGTGACGCCGCAGCGTCCAACGAACAACGAGGCGCCGCTGAGGGATGGCGGACTGCTTGCGCAGTATTTGGCTGATCAGCCTAAACCTACGGAGGCCATCGTTGTTGTCACACCGGCCACGGCCACCAACACAGGCAGAAGCTGCAACAACAACAACAACAACAACAACGATCTCGTGCTGGACCCTGCAGCGGCGGCGACGGCGCTGGCGAACTGGGTCATGGAGAAGCTGATCAGACACCAACTGGTGGAGTGGAGCCTGTGGCTGGCGTGTCGTTACCCCTTGCTGCAACCGCACATCAACCGCGCCTACCAAAAGATGTTCTACACGTCGTCTGCGGTGTTGCGTGGATCGGCGCTGCAGTGCTTCACCTTCGACTGCCTCTTCAAGCAGTGGGCGAACGAATGGGCGATCGACGCCAGCCGTGCCGTGGAGGCCTTTCAACGACTCCGTGGGATGATCGAGAAGGAGAACATGCTGCTTCACTTCCCAGTGGAGTTCCGTTTTACGGCCGGGGACACCTCCGACATGTCGCCCGCGGTGGGTCGCCCGACGTGCTGGATCGGCGTGGTGATGTACCGGCCTCGGGGCCAAGAGGCACGCGACACGCGTCGGGTCTACGACGGCTTCAACAAGTTAATGGAGGAGATGGAGGGGCGGCCGCACTGGGCAAAGTACTACAACTGGGGCCACCGCGAGATGTCCGCGGCGTACGGCAGCCACTGGGAGAACTTCCTGGAACTGCGCCATAAGATGGATCCAGACAGCTTGTTCGCAAACGAGTGGCTCAGTAACCTGATGTCGCCGGATCGCGTAAACAGCACCGATTTCAAGGGCAAGTAAGGGGAGAGAGAGGCGGGCTTGCTTGCGTGTGTCTCTCTGTGTGTAGGTGTATGGCAGACAAGACATACGTAGTGTAGAGAGAGATAGATAGATAGATAGAGAGAGAGATTCAGGGAAAGAAAGAAAGAGGTGGTTGAGTGAGCACTGTACATGCAAGGAAAGATGCTGCCGTACAGCTCGCTCATCACCTACATTTATAACGAGCTTGGCTCGTTGGGTTTGTTGCGTTGTTTCTTCTTATTATTTTTTTTGTTTGCTTGCATGTTTCAACTCGTTTTCGTTTATTATTATTTCAGTGCTTCTTTACTAGTGTTTTTGTTATTGCTGTTATTTCATGTTGTTGCTGTGTGCTTTCTTTTTTTCTTCGCTCTCTATTATTCTTCGTCTTCTGTGTTTCTCTGCATTTTAAAGCTCGAACGGCGCTTTTTGTGCTCCTCGAGCATCATTCTTGCTTAAGTTCGGTATGTGAGAAGTTCCATCCCATCTCTTTTTTTTTTTATTGAGGAAGGTGCAAGGCTCCTTCACAAGCATCGACACAGGCTTATCAGCACTAAGTCAAAGTGAGAGAGAGAAATAAAAAAACTGTTGTGCTTTTGTGCCTCGCGCACCGACGCTTCAAATTTGTTCTTAACCTGCGAGGGTATATGCGTGCATGCCAATATACCGCATTCAACGTACTTTGATTTGTTAAATGGAAACATAACGAAAAAGAAAGTCCCGAAGACCGTAATGCTGCTGTTGTGTTGCTTGTGATCATTGTTGCTGTGTCTATCAAGCACACACGCACACACACACACACACACAAAGAAAAAACAGACAGAGACCCTGTGTCAATTGTGTGCACGAGGATTAGATTCGTCATCAGTGACACTTGCTTCATTTTATATGAGAAAGACGAAAAAAAAAAAAAAAAGCATGCTGTGCTTCTCTTGAAGCTCTACTTGCAACTCTCCGTCGTTACCATGAATTGTTGTCTGGCGGCATATTTATCTCGTCGATAATTCACTTTCTTTTCTTCGGCTTTTCTTTATGTCCATTTTTCTCTTCGTTGATAAAACAGTTTTTTTTTTTCTGTTTACTCAGGTTATTGCTGTGCTGGTGCTGACCGAGTCGTTTGTGTTGAGGAGCTTTTTTGTACTGTTGTGTCTGGCACTTGCACGAGATAGCAAAGCAGTTTGTCTCTTCTGTTACTCCAATAACGTCATACACACACACACACACACACACTTACAGACTCACAATAACAAACAAGCAACAACAACAACAACAAAAAAAAAGAAAGAAGGAAAAGAAAAAGGCTAAAATTGGCAGTATGACGGAGCCGGCGTTTCGTGGCACACTGCTGCTACTGCAGAACCGTACCCGCCGCGACCCTGAGTCGTACCGGGACGAGTTCCTTGCACAGCTCGACCACTTCCGTGCCTCCAGCGCCACAGTGCTCGCTCAGCGCGTCTCGAACCCTCAGTTCATCGCAGTGCTCAACTACGTCTGCCACGTCAGCCACTGTTTCCCCGCAGAGTCTGTGGTGACGACGAACATTGTCCTGGAGCTGCTGCGTGCGTCGAAGGGCAACGGACTGCCGAGCGACCTCCGACTCGCACTTGTGAAGTCGCTGATCCTCCTCCGCGCCAAGGACCTTGTCTCGACGGACCAGACCTTCCCTCTCTTCTTTGAGCTGCTCCAGGAGCGCGACAAGACGCTGCGCAAGCTGATTCTCACGCACGTGGTGAGCGACATCCGCAAGGTGAATATGCCAGGCGCGAAGAACGGCGCGCTGATCAACAAGAAGGCGCAGAACTTTCTTTTTTCTGTCATGGCCGAGGACGACCCGGTGCAGGCGCGGTGCGCTGAAATGGTCATGATCGACCTCTATCGCCGGCGTGTGTGGAGTGACGAGCGAACTGTGGAGGTGCTCACGAAAGCGTGCTTCTCCAAACACACGACGATCCTCCGCACCGCCCTGCGCTTCTTCCTGCTGCAGATGCCAAAGATCACCTCCGTGGATGACGAGGATGACGACGAGGCGGCGGAGCAGGACCCCGGCCGCACCATCTCCAAGATGAAGCAGAAGCTGAAAATTGTGAAGAAGACGTCGAAGCGTGAGCGTGTGCTGAAGCGTGGCATGCGGGATGTGAAGCGCAAGTACAACCGTCAGGAGCGGGAGGAGGAGCTCTTCGCGAAGCAGCACGTCGACCCGATTCGCCTCCTACGCGACCCGCAGCAGTTCGTGGAGCGGCTGCTGGCGAAGCTGCAAAAGACGTCGGAGCGCTTCGAAGTTCGGCTGCTCTACCTCAACGTCATCGCCCGCACCGTTTCCGAGCATGAGGTGATTCACCTGCCGCTGTATGGCTTTCTGGAGCGGTACATGGAGCCGTCGCAGCTGCACGCCACGCAGCTGCTGGCCCTCTCCGCGATGTGTGTGCACAGGATGGTGCCGCCAGACGCGGTGGAGCCGCTGCTGCGCACCATTGCGAATCATTTTGTGTCAGACCGCTCCTCACCTGACTCGATCACCGTCGGCATCAACACAATTCGTGAGATCTGCAAGCGCCAGCCGCTCGCCATGAACGCGGATCTGCTGAAGGACTTGGCCGAGTACAAGAACCAGCGTGGCGACAGGGGCGTCATGATGGCCGCACGCGCGCTGATTCAGCTGTACCGCGACGTCTACCCGGAACTGCTGCCGGCGAAGCTGCGTGGCAGCAAGGCGGGGGCGGCGGATATGACGAAGGTGCCCGTCTACGGCGCGGAGCATGTCTACACCGACATCCCTGGCCTGGAACTACTCTACCAAAACAGCGGCAGTGAGGAGGACGAGAAGAGCGGCAACGCTTCCTCCTCTTCCTCCTCGGATGACGGTGAGGGTAGCGATGACGACTCCTCCAGCGGCAGCAGTGGGGAGTGGGTCACCGACTCGGACAGCGAGATGGATGCGGATGACGTGGATGGTGACTTCGTGGACGCCTCGGATGCCAGCAGCGATGAGGAAGAGGACGAGGATGCGTGCCCGCAATTGGTGCCGGTCCACAAGCAGGGCCGCCGCTCTCCCTCCAACAGTCGCTCGCAACCGAACGTCGAAGACGGGGGCGAGAAGGAGGAGGAGGTCGACGAGGGAGCATGCAAGCGGCCGCGAGTGGAGAAGGCGCTCTCTGAACACACAGAGGAGAGTGAAGGTGAAGCGGAGGAGGACAGCGACGACAATGACGAGTTCGGGTGGGAGGAGGCCTCCGAAGATCAGGAGGAGGAGGAAGATCAGGAGGAGGACGAAGAGTTCTCGGAGGAGGGCGACGAGGAGGAAGAGGAGGAGGAAGAGGAAGAAGAAGAGGAGGAGGAAGAGGAAGAAGAGGAAGAAGAGGAGGAAGGCCCTGACTCCCTCTCTAAGGCGCTGGCCAACGCACCGGGCGATAACGGCTGGTTCGAAGACATCAACGACAGCGCCAGCAGCACTGCCTCCCTTACCTCCTCCTCCGCCCGCCGCCAGCCTTCTGTCTCCAGCTCCAAGGCTTCCAACGCGTCAGTGTCGTCGTCACGTATGCTGACCGATAGCGACTTCGAGAAGATTCGCCAGCTGCAGTCGCAGCACGGCAGTCACCTGTCTCTGCGTGGCAAGCTGAAGGAGCGCGACACCCGGGCGAAGCGGAAGCACGACTTGATCCACGGCATCAGCAACGACCTCGACGCGCACGATATCGAGCACTTCACGGAGCGGAAGCGCGAGACGGACAAGCAGACCAAGATTGAACAGGCGCAGGAGCTGCGCAAGGCCACGTCGAAGTTCGAGCTACGCCGCAAGAAGAAGAGCAAGCTGAACTCCACTCACGGCGAGCACTCGAAGCGGGGCAAGCTGTTCCAGATGACGAAGCGGTCGCAGCGGGTGGCGACGAAGCTGAAGAGCTCCGTGGCGGACCGCGCCGCACGTGCGAAGGAGATAAAGAAGAAGGACATCAAGTTCCGCATCAAACGTGGCTGGAAGGCGTAAGAAAGAATGAAACAAACAAACGAACAACAAAAAAGAGAGCTGTCGTTGATGGGCTTTTGCTGCTGCTGATGGAAGTGAGATGGTTGTATCCGGATGGGAGGAGGCATTCAAGCGCTACTCGTTGCCTGTTCTTTTTTTTTTCCCCTCCGTTTAATTTGCTTACAACGTTTTTTTTTTTTTTTACGTAAAAGCTAAAAAGTACTCGTAAACACACAAACAGAGTTTTTCTTTTTTCGTTTCTTAAGTAAAACATAAACAACGTGTAATTTGTCTTCGTCCGAACTCTCAACACGAAAAAAAAAAAAAACAACAGGGAGGGAAAAGAAAACAGAACACCGTCACACACTTTCATCGCTTTTTTATTTTCACTGTATGTGTGCTATGCCTGTGTATTGGTGCACAGAGAGTTGTTGAATTGAAGCCGCAGTTCTTTTTTTTTTTTTAATTGTTGTTCACTTCTTGGAACATTGAGATGATCTTCCACCTTGAGCATTCGGTGCACTGAATTACTGCAGTACTCTTATACACTCTTTCCTTCTGTTTCTCTAGAGGTACACATATAAAGAGCGAGAGAGAGAGAGAGAAAGCCACACCACAAACTGTGAGATGTCGTTTCAAGCCTTCTTTGATTTTTCAAGTAGTGTGGTGAACCCAAAATACGTCGGGCTCTCACCGTTCTTTGCGGCGAAAGAGACACGTCTCGACACGAGTTCACCTGGTGTCCTCTCCTCCATGTACGAGTACACGATGTGCACGAAGCGTGCACTGAACATCCGCATCATCGGCTTTGCGGAGCCGACGCTGCAACAGTGCATCGATGAGTTCTCGCGAAACGTGAGGGCGAGTCCGTTGATCGCCGATGAAGCGGCAAAGG
Source organism: Lotmaria passim (assembly GCA_037349495.1). Lineage (NCBI taxonomy): Eukaryota > Euglenozoa > Kinetoplastea > Trypanosomatida > Trypanosomatidae > Lotmaria > Lotmaria passim. The sequence continues at coordinate 632,378 of CP140209.1, forward strand.
CTGACGTACTGAAGCAGCGGCGTGGCGTGGTGGACCCCTATGCGCTGCCGTGGGCACCGAAGCCGGAGTACGTTACGTGGTTGCGTGAGCAAGGTCGTCTGGACGATTCATCACGAGGAAAGAAAGAACCGTAAAGCAAAAAGAAAAAGTGAGGAACGGTATGGACTGTGTTACCCTCTTCTTGTCATGTTTCTTTGAATACGCAAATGAACTTTTTTTTTTTCGGAGGGGCTCGTTTGCTGTTTGTTGCTGTTGTCTCTACCGCCGTCGTCAGCACGCGGGCTCGTGCGCTTACCTTTTTCACATGCAATTGAACAACAACAACAACAAAAAAAAAACAGCATATCAACAACAACAGTTAAAAACAAAAATGAAACATGTGTCCCGTCTCGTTGCATTTTCTTTTTTATTTTCCAAGGCAGTAAGGAGTGACCTTGTCTTCTGCTTGCTGCCTAGAACACGCGATCTAAGGCTGAAGAAGAAGGGGCATTCTCTTTTCTCCCTTTAGGTAACAGAAGAAAAGAGAACTGCTGCTGCTGCTGCTGCTCGAATTCTATTATTGTTAATATTGTTATTTGCTTTTGACTGATCTTTTTATTTCCCTCTTTGCGTTCGATTGCGCTAACATCCCGTTTTTGCGCGTCAGCCCACCAAAGAAGCAGCAAAGCAGCGGCACCGTGATTGTGTGTCTTGGCGTTTTTTTTTTTTTTTGCTCTTTTGCTATTGAACACGCACATATCCTCACACACACACACACACACACACGTAGGCGGTCTTGTTCACAATGGAGGGCAATTGCTCACGACAGGAGATGAATGTCTCCATGGCTGCGCTCGGCGGCAGATCCATCGGCGCACCAGTTGTGCCTCCGTGCAACGCCACCGCTCGCATGGACTGGTCCAACTCCACCGCCACCACCACTACCACTGGAGCGGACGGGCGTGTCGGTCGTATCACGAGCGGCCGCACCCGCAGCCAGGCCCCTGTGCGAGCGGACAGCTTCCGCCGCAACGAGGGACGCCGCATGAGTCAAGATACGCGACGGTACATGCAGGCAGCCTCGGCCAGTACGCAGACAACAGTGCAGCAACTCCTCGCGCGACTGCAGTCCTACCAAACCTTTCAGCCGTTTCTCTCCCATCCGATCCCCTACACCCCTTCGCCTGCTGGCGGTGGTGGGAAGGAGAGACCGGGCGGTGGAGTAAACAGCAGCAGTGCGGCGCGACAGCGATCAGCCGACCGAACCTATACGACGCCGCAGCTGTGGCAGATGATTAGCGGACTGATGGACACTTCCGTCGCACACCTGCTGCAGCACAACGCCGAGGATCACTTCATCGCCACGCTGCACTCAACGTTGGGGCGGGAGTTGACGTCGGCGGCGCCGAAGGTACGCACCGTCATCGAGAGCCGCGCGGCGCCGTCCACGGCTGCCGCAGCCGGCGCAGCAGCGGCAACGGCGAGCGGCGGCGCATCCTCCATTGCTGCTTCTCCCCACACACGCTTCACCACCGCCGCGCCATCGGCAGTGGAGGCTGTCTCCCTCGTTGACCGCTGGGCCGCCGAGCATCCGGAGGCAACGGCGGCAGACGTAGCAGCGCAGCGAGCGGCCTGGGCGGCCTTCGAAGAAAAGAGGCGCCGTGACAATGGCATCTTCTACTTGAGGGCGATGCAGGAGCAGCTGGACGCGCTACTGGCGGAGGAGGAGAGCAGCGCCACCCTGGCTGGTGCGTCCCAGCCACGCGACAGCTGCAGCCGGCCTTCGGGCAGTAGCCGCGTTGCCTCTGTGCGGGGTCCGTGGGATGCTACCAGCTATAACAGCACAGGTCGACAGCTGGACGACCGATTCCGTACTGCGGCGACGGGGCCCGAGACCACCGGGCCGGCGTCGCCGGAGGAGGAAGAGGAGTTGCGAGAGGAGAGGGAACGTCAACGCGCGTTGTGGCTATCTTTTAAGGATGCGGCGCCCTCTTTCTCGTCCACCGCTGCCGGAGCCGGGGCGGAGACGAGACTGGGGGCTGCAACAACTACCGATTTCACTACTACTACCAGCAGCAGCAGCAGCAGCAGCAGCAGCGGTAAGAAGACGCTGACGTCGTCACCGTTACCTTCGGATGTGCCGCACATCGTCAAGGATTATTTGGCGAGCAGGGACCTGCACACCTGGCTGCAGTCCTCGTGGCCCCACCGCACCCACCGGCACGAGAGTGCTGCACTGCGCATTCAATCCGCCTACCGCGCCTACCGTGCACGCTGCGAGGTGCGGCTGGCGCGTTACACACGGCGGCAGTCTTTCGTGGTCGGCCTAGCGGCGGAGAAGGAGGCGCGGCGAGTGTGGGACATGGCGCTGCAGGTGCAGGCGGACGCCAGCAAAGCTGACAACAGTCGCGCCAGCGACGCCACAATGCGAGCCCTGCAGTTCTTCGTCGACAAGATCAACGCCGTGGTGGCCAAACGGCGAGCGCGCAAGCGCGTCCAGCAGGAGCAGGAGGCCGAAGTCCGCCAGTACGCGGCACAGAGCATCCAACGCGTCTACCGCGGCCACCGTGCGCGTGTCTACGTGATGGAGCTGCGGCACCCCGACATCGTCGTGGCGCGTCAACAGGCTGCCGCGGAGAAGGCCGCCACCGTCATTCAGACCAGCTGGCGGCGGCACAGGGAGGAGCACGCATGGCACCGCGTGCGTCAGGCCGCCTGCACGCTACAGCGCGCGTACCGCTGCTGTGCAGCCCAGCGGCTGCTGGCGGAGCGCCGGCGCAGCCACATCACGGCGGAGGCGATGGCGTTGCAGCGCTTCGCCGTCCACCGCATCGAGGTCTGGTACAGCCGCCACCTTGCTCGGCGCAACGTCCTCGCTGTTGTCCACTTGAGTGAGATACACACCCTCCAGCGGGTGAGTCGCGGCTACGTTGACCGCAAGCGCCTGGGCCTCGAGCGACACCTGTCGGAGCTGCGTACGGCGGCAGCGGTGGTGGGCCGACGACGGCGTGCGGTGCTGGTGGCGCGTGCGGCTGCGCCAGTGAAGGCGGCGATGGCAGCGGAGAAGGCGGCGCGGCTGCACACAGCGTTGCGCGGGGATGCCGCTGTCACTATTCAGCGTGCGTGGCGTAGCTGGCGTGTGTGGAAGCTGTCGTTGTCCAGTCGAGATGAACTATGAGACTAGCAAAGCGACCTGTATTCCTCATTGCCAACCAGGAGAGCGGTTTTTTATTTTACGTTGTTTTTCTTCTTTTCCCATTCACCACGATGTACAATGCGTCGAGCTCAATTAAGAAAGAACGACGACGTTCTCGTTCTTTCTTTTTTTTTTTTTGCCTACTTCGAATACCAAAAAAAAAAAAAAAGAGCAACACGCCGTCTTCTTTTTTTTTTCTTGGCGTTCTTGAGCCGGAAGCGAAATAAAGTTCCTCTTTTTCTGTACCACGGAAGTAAAGTACCGTAGCAGACGGTTTCAACACACAATCAGTGGGTCACTTCCTCTATGAATCCGGCGCTGCAGCCCCCTTCTTTTTTTTTTTTTGTGGGCTTCCGCAGGCGAAAACACTGCCACTCTTTTCTCTGTTTTTTTTTTTTTCGTCTCTGCATTTTGTTTATCCCACGCTCGCTATTACTATATTGCTCTTGGAAGGTTGAAAAAAGGTACGTCTCTTTTTCCCACTCCGACAGTGAAAATGACTCGCGTGACGTTGACAGACGAGGAGCTGGACTTTGCGATGGGGCTGGCACTGCAGGCCGCCCACGCCGCCGCTGTCATCATCAACCGCGCCATTGACGAGCGCGCCTCCACAGTTCTCGACATCCAAACCAAGAGCAGCAGCACGGACATGGTCACCCAGTACGACAAGCAGTGCGAGGAGGAGGTGCTACACATCCTGCGCAGCGGTACACCATCCTATGCGGTGGTGAGCGAGGAGACGCACAGCACCGTCCCGCTGGGCGATGGACCGACATGGATTGTGGACCCCATTGACGGCACCACTAGCTTTATTCACGGCATGTACGATTGCTGCGTCTCCATCGCACTGGCCGTGAACAAGGAGGTGGTACTGGGCGTGGTGAACGCGCCGCGCCTGCAGGAGGTCTTCACGGCTGTCAAGGGCCGCGGCGCCTACTGTAACGGCCAGCGCATCCATGTATCGTCGCCTGCTTCACTGCACGAGTGTATTGTGTTTATGCATGTCAGCTACAACCGTAGTGAGGCAGCAGTGAAGGCGGTGCTCGACATGAATGCGGAGCTCGCCAAGTACCCGGTCCACTCCATCCGCAGCAATGGCTCGTGCGCGCTGGATATGTGCTCCGTCGCGGCTGGGCGGGCAGACGCGTACTGGGAGGTGGGGGTGCAGTCGTGGGACATGGCGGCTGGTGCGATTATGATCCGCGAGGCCGGTGGCGTGATACACGACATCGAGGACGCGGATATGTTTGACTTGACGCGGCAGGGTATGTGCTGCGGCTGCTCGAAGGAGATCACAAAGTATGGGCTGGAGCTAGCGAAGAAGTACAACTATCGCAATGCCATCTTAGACCTTCCCTCGTAGACACAAGCACACACACACACACACACACACACACACAACAACAACAAAAAAAAAAAAAAGGAAATGAAGTTGCTGCTCACACGAGGCACCTTGAAGAAGAAAGAAAAAAAGGCGTTTTTTTTATCGTCACCTGTCGTGCGTTTGTAGTTAATTACCTGTGCGCACTACAACGTCTCACTTCTTGCGGAGCTGCGCTGCGGAAGCTCGACCCTAGCGACAAATCGAAGTGACATTTAGAAGCACCGAGAGAAGAGTAGACACCCTTTTTTTATACACGAAAGGCAAAAAAAAAATGTGTTTCCTAGTCTATTTTTTTTCCCGATATATATATATGTGCACGTGTGAACTGTTGTGGTGTAGATTTAGAGAAGAAAGGAGAAGAAAAAAAAAAAAGAAACAGCATATTGACCAAAATAGGGAGTGGCTTGCTCTTTTGCTGATGGACTGAACAACACGCTTAATAATCTCGTGAGGTTCGGATACACTCTTTCTTCTTTCTTTCAACGCGACGTGAGCATGAAGCTGCTTTTTTTTTTTTTGTTTGATTGGTTTATTCTTGCGTTTGCGAAGTTCTTTTGGTCTGTTTCCCCTGCTCTTTTTTCTCTCTCAACTTCGATTAAAAGCCACGCTTTTTTTTTTTTTTTACATTACCAACAACAACAGAAATGCACTGACTTGTTCCCATTTGTACACGTCTATAAAGAGTTACATACATAAACTCACTTTAAAAAAAAAAAAAAGAGAAGGAAAGAAGAAGCAGAGAAAACGATGGACACCAAGTCCCCGTCTTCCTCACATTTTGTGAAGGACGACGACATGAGCCCAACGTCAACAGCTGCGGCCGCAGAGGCGCAGTTGGCTGACATACGCAGTGAGGTGCAGAAGGATCCGCTGCTTTCACTGGCCCTTCCACTCAACAAATCCGCCCGCCTTGTTCGGGAGGTGGAAGGAGACGAGGCGTACACCGCACAGGCGCTGGCCCTCTTCGGTGCACCAGAGGCACCCGCAACCAAGACGTACCATTTTACCAAAATTCGTTACTCCCGCCGCGATGGCAATTGCTTTTATCGTTGTGCCGGCTTCCGGCTATGTGAGCTGCTTGCCCTCCACCCTGGCGAGGCGCCGGCGCTCGTCGCAACGCTGAAGAGCCTCGAGCCGCAGCTCACCGCCCTCTTTGGAGAGTTTGTGCGTGATTTTACGGAGGTGCTGCTGGAGATCGTGGAGGGGGTGGCTGCGGGGACCATCACCACGACGGAGGAGGTCTACAGCAGATTTACCTCGGATGACGGTGCGTACCTCATCGTGGCGCTGCGCTACATCGTCTCCGCGTATCTGCAGGCGAACGCGGACGACTACGCTCCGTTTGTGGAGGGTCTCGGCTACGCCACAGTGAAGGACTATTGCAGCACAGAGGTGGAGACGGTCGACCATGAGAGCGACAACGTGCAGCTGGCTGCCTTTGCAAGGGCGATGAACGTGTGTCTGCTGGTGTACGGACTCGACCGCAACGCCGGCGCTAATGTGACGGAGTACGCCTTCAATGACGAGGGCAACGAGGATGGACATAGATTGACGATTGAGCTGCTGTACATGCCGGGACACTACAACCTTCTGGAGCGGTGAGGTGAAGAAACCGTGCTTTTTCTTTTTTTGTTGTTGTTCCTGCGTGGCTGTCCTGCGGCCCTACTCCTATCAGATAAGTACGACAAGTGCTTCTTTTTTATTACTATTTTTTTTTTTTAATTTGTATTTTCTTGCTTCTCCAAGAAAAAAAAAAAAAAACCAGTAACATGAACTCAATTGCGTTTGCTTCAGTGCGAGATGGAAAAGTGAAAAAAAAAAAAGAGAGGGAAAAGTGCCACATGTTTTGTGCGTTGTGGGGAAGGGGGCAACACACGTCGAGTCTTCAATTTTGGCAATCGTACAAGAGTTGCTCTGCCCGATCACTCCCCGTCTGCTTCTTTTCTTCTCTTTCGTTCTCCACTTTCACATTTTCCAAAGGAGAAGCGCCTCCCCAGTGCGATATATACATCTATATATATATAGAGAGAGAGAGAAAAGAAACCGAAAAAAATAAAATAAACAAAACAAAAGAAACAGTCACGGATATTACAACACGGTGCGCAGCAGCAACAGCAACCGATATTCGCCCCAGAATGTTCAGCTGGTTTACCGGGGGAGAGGACAAACCTAAGACGGTGGACGCGTCACAGACGCCGGGCTTTCATCCCATTTCGATCCTTCCCACCACCACACCTGCCGACCAGAACGTCGCGCCTGTCAAGGCAGCCGCCAGCCCGTCTGCGCCGCCGGCTACACTCGCACCGTCATTGACAGGTCCGCCGCTCACCGACACCACACCTGAAGCGGAAGCGTCGGCGACCACCGCCGCCTCCGTCTCTCCCTCTTCTTTTTTGTTTGATGGGATGGATGTGGGGAAAAGCCGCCGTCGCCGACCGCACGTATCATCTTCATCGTCGCCGAGCGCCAGCGGTGCTGCTGCAATTTTCCCAATCGAGGCCTCACCGGAGACGGCGACGGCTGACCCAACGAGGGTAGCGGACTCGCCTCCGCCTTCCTCCTCTCTTTCCTCCCCTGAGAAACTGCGGCAACGACTGGAGAACTTCTACCGTTTCTACAACCCTGCAAAGTTGGCACACGTGGAGATGATCGTGGAGGCGTACAGGGGCAGGGAGACACAACTCTTCGAGGAGTTGGTACGGCGCTACGGTCCGGAGCCGGTGGAGCGCTCCACGGCGCACCCCCTCAAGCAGCCGTCGTCGTCATTGTCTTTGTCGCAGTCGCAGTCGCAGTCGCCGCCGCATGGCGAGGCTGCGCCGAGCGGGTCGGAGGTGTCCGCCTTCCGCTTCATCAGCCCGACCGCAGAAGCCGCCGTGGCGATGTGGGCGTCTCCGCCGACGGAGGACGACACGGCCGTAAAGAAAAGGACCTCCTTCGCGTCTGCCCCGCAGCCGCCAGCAACGGGTGCGGTGAAGTCGGGGGAGGCGACGTCGACGAACGTTTTGTCGTGGCCTCTGTCATCGTCGCCCCCGAGTCTGCTGCACGCTGCGACGGACGTATCCGCGACTACACAGCAGTCGAACGAGGTCACGTCGCCAGCTGAGGCCGCAGCCGCGGCGGCCTCCCTTTCCACCCTAGCTGCGCCACCTTCCCAGGAAGAGGGGCACGTGACACCGCCACTGCGACCCACTCGCCCATCCCCCCCCGTTCGCCCTTCTTCGTCTTCCTGTGCATCGTCTTCAGACGAGGCCGAAGAGACGCAGGAGGAGCGACACCGCCGTGAGCTGCGTGCGAGTCAGGGCTGCCTGCTGGAGGCGCGCGCCGCCCTCGCCGCCCTCCTCCGCGAGGCGCGGCAGGCACTACAGCAGCGGCAGGAGAAGATCGCCCACATCCATGCACTCGAGGCGCAAATTCAGGACTGCGTGCGAGCGGAAGAGTACCGCGAAGCGGACGCGCTGTCGGACGAGGTGACGCAGACCGCAGACTCGGTGCAACGGTGCGACGATGTCTGGATGGGGCTGGGTCGGCGTGTGTTGGCGGCACAGCGGCGACTGGAGGAGGCGGTGCGTGCGCTGGCTTCACTACTGCGCACGCACGAGGAGGAGCTGCAGACGGAGGAGGAAGCAGAGCAGACGCGTGTACAGTCGCAGCTCCACCGCGACGACTCCGATCTGCGGTTGCGTGAGGAGAGGGCGCTGGTGAGTAAGAAGGACCTCGCCATGAAGCACAGTGCCGCCGAGTCGCGGCTGCAGGCTGCACGGGCCAGCCAAAGTGACGTGCTGCGTCGAATGCAAGCGACGCTTGGCAGTACGCTCACACAGCAGGAAAGCCTCACGAGAGATGTGTCCCAACTCGACCGCCAAATCGATGAACTGAAGGCGCAGCTTCGGCAGCTGGAGGAAAAGCGAACTGAAGCCCGCGCGCAACTGTCGAAGCTGACAGACAAGCTGCTGGCGGCAAAGGCAGCTCACAGCGGCGAACTCGACGCAGCAGCAGCCGTCGTGGACGGCTGCGAGCGGGAGATGGAGTGCGCCACACAGCAGTGGAAGGACGTGGAGGCAGAGGAGGCGAGCATCGCGGCAGAGCGGGCGGCGCGCGAGGCGGCGGCGGCAGCGCTGCTGAAGGCGATGAAGGACCATCAGGAGGAGCGGGAGGCGGTGCACCTACGGACACGCGCACTCGAGCAAGACACCATTCCCGTCTCTGACCGTTACTGGAAGGCGTGGCAGAACTTATTCAGCGCGCGGCTGCGCGGCGCGGATGTGCTGTTTGAGATCCCCGCCGCGGCCCACCCAGATGAAGCCGCTAAGAGCGATGGACCGTCACCCCTAACGAAGAAAGCGAACCTCTTAAAGCAGCTGGACGAGCTGACGGGTGAGCTGCACGCTGAGGAAGAGCTGCTGCGTGACGCGCAGCATCGTCTGGAGGTCTGCGAGGCACGCGTGGCCCCCTTGACGGCTGCCAAGTCCGCCGCAGTGGCCAGCAAGAACTTTAAAGCCGCGCAGCAGTGCGCAGACGAGCTGAAGGTGGTGCAGGTGACCGTGGAGGGCTGCCAGGGCGACGTGGACCTCTACGGGGGTCAGGTGCGTGCCTTGGAGAGGACGATTGGGCGGCTGCGCGCAGACTTGGCGGCGGTAGAGGCGGAGACGCAGCGGTACGCCGCAGACTTCAAGCGAGAGTACGCGGCGGCGATGAACGCCTTCGACGCGGCCGTCGTCCACCCACCGGACTACGTCCAGCTGCCACCGGAAAGCCAAGGCGCGGACGAGCTGGCAGACGCCGCCGCCGCGCTGCAGACAGCGCTGCGAGAAGAGTGGCAGCGTGTGGCGACAAACGGTGGAGGCGTCACCAGGCCAGACGCCGAGTCCGAAGCGCGGGCTGCCGCAGCCTCGGCAGAGAGTTCGGCGCAGGAGCCCGCGGCAGTCGCCTCCACCACGGCCACTTCGGCAGCTGCGGCAGGCGAAGCACCCGTCGAGTTTGCGTCTGCGGTGGAGAAGGAGGCAGAGATGAGGCGTCGTCTCGCCGCGTTGCAGTCACAGCTGGAGAGGGCGATTGCACGAGAGGCCTTTGACGAATGTGATGTGGTTCAGCAGCAGGTGGATCAGCTGAAGGCCCAACTCGTATCTTTGTCGCAGTCGACACCAGAAGGGAACGGCGAGGCAGAGTGAAGCAAGCGTTTACTCTGAAGCACCTCTTACTTTGCTGCTGTCCTTTCATCTTCCTTGATTCTCTTTTTTATTTACCTTTTAGCTCTACTTTTCAAGTTGTCTTCTTTACCTACGAGAGTGAACTAGTTGGAAACGGCTATTCCCTAGTAAAAAAAAAAAAAAGAACTTTTTTTAAATGCCTATTCATCACCACAGTGCACATGGACGTTTGAACTTTATTGAAGCTGCATGTGTGTTTTGTTGTGTTTTACGTTGCCACTGCGGGTAAACACTACATATTTTTTCACTTCATTTTCTCCATTTTTCTCTGCTCTGCTTGGTACATTCCTTGCTTTTTTTTTTTTGTGTGTATGCTCCCCCTTCCTCTGCACAACGGAGAGCTCGTCTCCTGTTTTTTTTTGTTTTTATTGAAAAGCTCATTATGACTGCTTTTTGTGCAGATAGCTAGGATATACAATCAGTGAATACGAGTGAGTGTTGTGAGCGGTCGAACGCCTTCATCCGCACACCACTTCAGAAGAAGAAGTAGCCGAAAGCACTAATTACGCTCTTGCTACTGAAGCACGTTTGCTTTTTTTTTTCTCTGTTCTTGCTTTAACAGAAAGCCTAACTCCACATTGCCGTCGAACGACACCCCGCTAGACCTGTGGTAGCACCTATCAGCGAATAATGTCCGACAAGGAGCCGAAGCCGCAGCCGCAGCAGAGCGTGCCAAGCGTGCCACCGCCGCCAGCAGCACCAGCAGAGACGCCGGAAACCACCGCTCCCGCACCGGCAGCACCGCAGCAGAAAACAAAGGCAGAACCCAGCGCCGAGGCGGCCAACCACGACGATGGTGGTGAGCACCCGAACTACATCAAGACGGAGCTGGGCGAGATGAACACGATCGAGTCTATGTGCCCAAAATGTGAGCAGATGGGCACCACGCGGCTGATGATCACAAACATCCCGCACTTCAAGGAAGTCATTGTGAGCAGCTTCGAGTGTCCGCATTGCGGGGAGCGCAACAACGAGGTCACCTTTGGCGGCGTGTTTGGACCGAAGAAGGTGCGCTACGAACTGCAGGTGCGGAGCAAGAAGGACTTGGACCGTCAAGTCGTCAAGTCGGAGTTTGCGACGATCACGATTCCGGAGTTGGAGCTGGAGATCCCACCGGAGTCGCAAAAGGGTAACCTGAACACCGTCGAGGGTATTATTGAGCAGACGCACGACGGGCTTCAGCTGCAGCAGCCGCTACGCAAGATCCAGCACCCCGAGCTGTACGAGAAGATTGAGGAATTCTGCAAGAAGCTGGAGGAGTACCGCAGCGGTGACGTGCCTTTCACGCTCATCGTCGACGACCCTGCCGGCAACAGCTACATCGAGCCGATTCACGACTACTACCACCCCACGCTGGACCCGCAGCTGACCAAGTACGAGAAGGAGCGCACAGACATCGACCGTCAGCTGCTGGGTGTCGCAATTGACTACAACACGGAGCGGACGCAGGAGGAGCAGCAGGACGTGGACGAGGGCCGTTATGCCGATGTCACGCAGATCCCCTGCGACTGTCCCGCATGCTGCAAGCCTGGCCACATGATGATGCACGAGTGTGACATCCCGTACTTCAAGCAAACCATCATCATGGCCTTCAAATGTGACTACTGCGGCTACAAGAGCAACGAGATCAAGACAAGTGGCGAGATCAACGAGAAAGGCCTGCGTCTGACGCTGCATGTGCAGTCCGAGGACGACTTGAAGCGCGACGTGCTCAAGTCCGAGACGGCGACGCTGCTTATTCCAGAGGTGCACCTCGAGCTGGCTCCAGGTACGCTGGGCGGCTTCTTCTCCTCCGTTGAGGGCACGATTACACAGGTGCGCGACCAGCTGAACAGCCTTCCGCAGGCCGCCTTCGCTGCCGGCGACTCGGCCGATGAGAACTCGAAGACGATGCTGGAGTTTGTGAAGGATCTGAACGAGTTGCTGGAGATGAAGCGCGAGTTCACGTTTATTCTGGACGACCCGCTGGGCAACGTGTACATTCAAAACCCCCGCGCGCACCTGCCACCGCCGGACAACGCAGATCCGAAGCTGGAGACGGTGGAGTACACCCGCACAGAGGCGCAAGAGGAGGAACTGGGCATCTTGGCAATGCGCCGCAACGAGGAAGAGGAGCACCACCATGAAGAGGAGCAGAAGCACGAGCACGAGCAGAAAGAAGCTACTGCTGCTGCTGCTGCTGCTGCTGCTGCTGCTGCTGAGGAGCACGATGAGCACGCATCGCAGAAGGAGCAATGACGGCACGCGTTTTTTAAACATGTTTTTGAAAGTAGTTTCCATTTTTTTTAAAGGGACACGGCGGATGTGTAATTGCCACTGCGAGCCTCAGTCAACCGTTTTTTCTTTTTCTTTGTTCGTGCCAGCACCCTTTTTTTTTTTATTCTGCGTTGGGGCGTCTTTTTTGCCAGGCCTGCTTTCTGTTCTATGTTTGGCACACCTCCCTTTTCGTATTGGTGTCCGTTCTGTGTCAACACAGACCATACTTAGTCGCTTCCTGACACACACATGGTGCTGTGTGTGCTTGTCTATGTGTGCGTGTATGCGTGGGAGGGGAGACTTGGAAAAAAACACAAAGGAAGAGAAAGAAAATTGTCGACATCTTATGCACGCGTTGCTTCGACAGTGACAAGCGACAAGGGCTAATGCAGAGAAAAAAAAAAAATGAGGCTAACGAGCACTTTTTTTTGGTGTGCCGCTTCGTCCAATAGCTGCAAGCTCAGCGTCTTTTTCCTGATGCTGCCACAGACGCTCGCCAAAACAACAACAAGAAAAAAAATAAATAAGAGAATACTCACACACACAACAACAACAACAAAAAAAAAAAAAAGAAGCGAAGAGTCAACAAAAGTCTGGGTTTTCTCTTGTGCTTTCCTTCCCTTTTTCCCCTTTTCGCTTACACTTGCCAGTTTTACACCCAGCAACACGAACAAGAGTATCTGTTCTTTATCGCTTTACCGCACCAAGCTCGACAGGAAACGTATCCAACGTCAGAGAGGGGGCTTTCCCAGCCCAAACTCGGTCTTTTTAGTCTCAAGTTCATATTACCCGCTTCTATTCTCTTAACTCTTATTCTCTGTGCGTTAAAGCCGCCACTGCGAAATGAGCAGCGATTCTGTGACGATCCTCGTTTCTTTGATGGACAAAGGTGCGACGCTTTATGAGGCTGAGCCGGCACCTGTTGCTGTCGCTGCCTCTTCTACTGCAGTGGATGCAGGTGTGGAGCAGGCTTCACCCACAGCTGCTGCGGCGATGGGCGCGGAGACGACAGCGACCAGCGCCCCTCCGCTGCGTCAGCACAACATTGATCTTATCATTCGTAGTGCGCGCAAGACGCATCGGACGGCGGTGAAGACGCAGGAGGCGCACGAGAGGATTGCGGTGATGCCGTTGAGCAGTTACTTGGCAGGGGAGACCTAGCTTCGTTAAACCGGTGAACCGCAAAGGTTCTTTTTTTTTTTTCTCAGTGCTCTTATCATCATTGTTATTCGTGCATACCCTGTCTTCGTCGCAGCTGCTTAACCGTAACAACAAAAGAAGAAGGAAAAAAAAAAAAGAAAAGCGCAATATGTGTTTACCCAACTGTGACGTCGCTTGGAGACGTTAGTCCTGAAGCACAGACGCAAAGCACAAAAAAAAAAAAAAAACCGGATGTGCGTTTCTAATTGGGAGACTGTCGCCTCTGTGCTATTCGTTTTTACTTTCTCCTCTTTTAATTAACTGCATATAATTGTTATTATTATTTAATCAACCGTGCAACATGAGGAGCTAACACGTTTTACGCCGTGCTTACGGCAGATTGCAGCCTGCTTTTTCGTTCTCTGCCTTTGTCGACTTGCGTGCCTGGGGAGCATCACAAAGGTCAGAACACACGTTAGATCTTCTCTTTTTTTTTTTCTCTTTTAGCTCTCAACGAACATCAGCAGAGCTCTGTTTGGTGGATTCTGTCTGTCTTATCGAGGGACGATTACATTGTGTGCAGCGACGAACAGTGAATTGTGGAGGGCTTTCCAAGGTCACCACCAAACCGCCTCTCACGATGTCTGCGGAGACTGTCACGAGCGCGGGTGCGTCACCACCGCCGCTGTCCGCTGCAGAGGGTAGCGACCTTGCCAACGCCTACCGCCAACTGCTGGCAGACGGCGTGAAACTGCAGAAGGAGCTCGAGGCCTACTACCTCCGCCAAGAGGCGTACATCCGTAGTCGCGTGGCGGTGCTCGACGAAATGCAGGAGAACATCGCCGATGAGCGCCGCTGCCTCGAAATTCAGCACCAGGAGTGCCGTGCGCAGATCAGCGCGGCACGCAAGCAGAGCAGCGGGCTGCTGTCGGATCAACAGAAGGTGATGCGGGCGGTGCAGCACGCCCAGCCGGCGCTGCAGGCGCAGGAAGACGACATGGACCAGCGTCTGATGGAGCTGCAGCGAGAGAAGGAGGCGGAGGACGCGGCATTGATGGCCGCTATGGCCCGTCAAGACGCTCTGCGCGAGGAGGATGCGCAGCTGGCGTCGCAAGAGCGGCAGAGGCAGCGCGAAGAGGGGGAGCTGCAGCGGGCGTTGGCGGAGATGAGTAGTCTGCACCGCGAGATGGAGGAGCGGAAGAAGTCGCTCATGCGCAAGCACGAGACGGTGGCGCAGTGGGATCGCACGTTGGAGTCGCGCGAGCGGGAGCTGACGCGGTGTCAGGATCAGTTGCAGGAGGATTTGAAAGCGCTGGAGAGCGATGAGGCGGCGCTCGGGATTCACCAAGCGCAGCGTCACGCCGTGGCACCGGCGGTGTCGCAGCGCACGGTGATGGACGACCACGACATGTCCATCGAACACGACGGCGTGTGTGAAGAGATCGATTACGAGGTGTGAGAATTGCATAGCAGTCATGCAACAAGCAACGCATATTATGTGACGGACTCCACGTGTGTGTGGGTTTCTCTCTTTTTTTTTTTCCCCGTTTGTTCGTCCGCTACGTTTCTTCTTGCCTTCGTGAAAGTATCCTCCTTTCTTTTTTTTTAATTCAGCTGACTTGATAGATTCACTTCGTACTGGTGGCTTATAAAAAAAAACCGGGACTATGAAAAATGGCTACATTTTTACTTTATTTCTGGGTGTTCTCACACTCGTATGGTGTATACGGTACACACCTCTTACAGCTGTGTTGGAGTGTGCTACTGTTATTACTTGCTTCTTCTATTCTACTCCTCTCTCGCCTCTTCGCTGTCCTTTTTTTTTTTTCTTCGTTTCTGCGTGGCATCAGCTTTCACACGTACCGCTATTGTGGAAGAATATGCTGTTGTGTCGTCATGGCGCAGATGGAGCACCGTCAGTGCAGGTACTTGACACGTCGTCGTCCTTGCGGCGTCCGCTTTCTGCCTCCAGTGCATGGACACATGGAAGTGTCTTCGAGCGACTGCAGCGCGCCGCTCCACTCTCTCTGAGTGAACCTGCCTTTGCCGCTGTTGTATCTCGTGCTCAGCAGGAGGACGCAGATTGTACGTTTACACCACGCATCAACCACACACACGATGCCGCATTGCGTCAATGGGGGGCCGGTTCTGATGTGTTTGGCCGGCTCTACGGACACGCGCAGTGCCAGCAGGAGCAGCGGCTGGTGAGCGCTGCGGCTTTGGCACAAGAGGAGGCAGAGAACGATGAAGCGTTTCATCAGCACTTCAGGTCTCTTGTGTTTCCTTATCACCTCTACTATGATGGCCTTCCATCGGAGCGTGTAAAAGGTGTTCCTCTTCATACGTACAACAGGGGTGGTCGTCGCAGCTCGTCTGGCCAACGCCTGCGGCGGCAGCTTCACCGCAGCCGACCTTCCCGCGTCGCCTCACCGCTTTTAACAACCTCTGCGGCTTATAGAAACATAAAGTGTTTTCCTTTTGGCGTACCCATGAAGCAGCATGCGCAGGACGTGAGCTTTAACGCCATTTCTCTCTTGTCACCCTCCGCCGCTACGAAGGCGGAGGAGCAGCTCGAGCGAATGCGTGCCGCGCGCCGCGAAAGAGAAGCGTAGCTAGCGTAACTCTACTTTGGTGTTTAATCACTCTTTAGTTATTCCTCCTGTTTTGCGTCTCAGTTTCTTAGATTTTATCACTGCTTTTTGTTTTTTATTCTTGTTCTTTAGATAAGTTGCCACAAAGAAGACAAAGCCAACGTGTTTCTAAAAAAAAGAAAAAGGAAAGAACTCAAGCCGGCTGCAGTTTTTTTTTTTTTCTCCAAAGAGGCTTTTATGAGAAACACCACAAGGAAGAGAGGGAAAGGAAAAAAAAAAAGTACATCCACCGAGCTAAAATGTCTGCAAAGTTGTCTTGGAGAATTAAGTGCACTTTTTCATCACCACCACCTGCATTTTTCTTGCCTTTATATCTTTCTCTCTCTCCTTTTTTATTTTGGTCACGAGTGTCTTAACACACCAATAAGTTCTCTAGTAATTGTAATAACAGTGGGCCCTTTTTTTTGTTTCCATTTTATTTTCCTCCTCATTGAATGAAGGCGACCGAGAAGGAATCTGACTTTTTTTTTTTTATCTTTGCTGTGTACAGTAATTTTCTCTTGAAGCCCAACAAAGTGTGTGTCGTACACACACGCATGTTAAAAAAAAAAAAAAAGAAATTACAAGCACGTCCTGTCACTCTCTTCTTACTTTTTTTTTTTTTGCCTATTTAGTTGCGTTCGAGTCTCCACCTAATGGCATCCACTGCGGACACAACCAATATTGAGTCGAGCTCGGAGGATTACTCGTCTGAGGAAAACTACGGCGGCCTTGAGCTGCCAGTGGGCCCGCATGAGCCTTCGTTACCTGAGCGTGCCTCCTCGGCTCGAGAGGGGTCGTTGAACGGGAATGATCTTCCCGAAGAGCTACCGGTGGGGGAGTACCCAACCGAGATAATTCGCAGCACGCCGTATCGCTACGCCATCATAATCCCCTTCGCCGTCTTCGGCTTTATCAACCAGTTGCAGTATGTCGCCTTCTCCATGATTATCCGCGAGTCGGAGGAGTACTTTCGCGTCGGTTCATTCCCGATCAATGTACTGAGTCTGCTCATCCCCATCGTCTACGTGATCGGTGTGGTGCCCGGCTGCTACTTGTACAATTGGGTCGGGCTGCGGTACGGCATGATCATCGGTGCCGCCACAAACGCCTTCGCGTCGCTGCTGAAGTTCATCGCCGTGTGGGCACCCAAGTACGGCCTGCTCGCCACGGCGCAGGTCTTCGTCGCGTTCGGCCAGATCCTCTACCTGAGTCTGCCCACCCTCATTGCAGGCATTTGGTTCCCGCCTAACGAGCGAACATTGGCCACTGCGATCGCCTCGCTGATGGGTTTTGCCGGCATGGCCGTGGGCATGTTCTACTCCCCTCACGTCGTTTCCCTGCCGAACCACAACACAAAGAAGGAATGGGGTGGTCTGATGGGCTCGCAGTTCGGGCTGTCGATGCTGGTTTTGATTGTGATTGGCATATTTGCCCGCGACAAGCCGCGGTACCGCCCCTCGAACACCTCCACCGAGGACTACAAGCTGCCCCTGGGGCGCTTTCTCAAAAACGAGCTGAAAAGCTTGAACTTTATGCTGCTCACCATCGCCTTTGGCCTCGCCGTGGGCTTCCCGACGGCCTTGGCCGGTTTGCTGGCGCAGGTGCTGGAGCCATTTGGAATTGAGGAGAACATCTCCGGCGTGCTCGCCTTCTCCGGTATTCTCGGCGGTGCTGTCAACTGTGGCGTGGTCGGCATCTTTGTCGACCGCACGCACTACTACAAATACACCTCCATCGCGCTCGTCTCTGTCACGACGGTTCTCCTCATTGTGACGACGATCATTATGAAGACCGTCAAGGACCAAGACGGGCAGGCGGCGGCCCTCTACGTTTTGGTCCCGCTGCTAGAGTTCTTGGTGCTGCCCATCGTCCCAGTTGTGATGGAGTTCGCCGTGGAGCTGGCCTACCCGTGTCCCGAAACGGTCCCCTCCACCCTCGTCTTAGCCAGCATGTGCCTCTTCTCCTTCATCGGCATGATTGTCTTCTCTGTCATTCTGGGCGACGTGCCCACGATCAATAGCGCGTTCTACTGTATGCTAATTACGATGATCGTGTCTGTCGTCAGCGTTGTCGGGCTTGGCCTGGTCAGGGAGAAGCTATGCCGCCACGCCGAGGACGACGCCTTCGACGCGAAGAAAGCAGCGGAGCAGAACGCAGGAACGCACGAAGTCGGGGGAGAGGCGGATGAGGAAGATGAGGAAGTAGAAGGGGATATGGACTCAGATGAGGCGTCAAACAAGATGGCACAGCTCAACGTGCAGACGGGCGTGGCCACCAGCCCTTCCAGCTTAGACAACACACTAAGTTAACGGTCTCCCGCTGCTTCGCCAATTTGTAGTCTCAGTGCTTCTTTTTTTGCTATATATATATATTTTTTTTTTCTACTAGGAACTCTCTTTGTTTTTGTTTCGTAGATCTTGCTGTTTTGGCCGCAGGCAGTTGACCAACTTTTAGTGTAAAAAGCCGCGGCTCTTTTTTTCTTTTTTTGCGACTTTTTTTTTTTATTCCTTTTCTCCTTTTTTTTTTTTTTAACTCAGTGAGGACATTGACTTCTTGATCGGTCTCTCCGTACAGAGCGTTTTTGCTGCACACTTCTAAACACTTTTTTTATTATTAACCTTCTGTTTTGCGTTCTTCGTCTGCTGTTCTCCTTTTGCTTGTTTGCTTTTTTTTTTTTACTCCCTTTTTTTCACCCTCTAAAACCAATAGTTTTTTTTTTTTTTTCATTTCTATTCGCTTGATTTGGCTGTCGAAGTGCTCTCTTCACGCTGACACCCTCATATTTCTCTATTTTGCTGCGTGTTATCGACACAAGGAGGAAAGGGTTACTTTTTCCGCGATCTCTACATCTGCGGTAAATTACGTTTACGTGTATATGTGCGGAAAAGAACAGCATGCACAGTTCCGCCCTTCTTTTCACAGTACAGACCTCTTTTCTCACAATTGCGTATGAAAGGAGTTTTGTTTCTGTTGTTGTTTTGTGCTCATTTTAATAAAAGTGAACGCGCACACACACAAAAACTCAAAAATAAGGTGCTTCATTTTAAGCTGAGGAAACCCAGTAATCGAAGGTTGGCACAAGACAAGAATTCCTGTCCAGCTCTTTTTTTTTTTTTTTATGTTCAGTTTAAAAGCAAAGAAAAGCTTATGCTGAAACCCTGCTGTTAAAACACAGTGCTTGGCATTGAGTTGCGTAGCGTTGGCACAAAGTGTAGTTTTTTTCTTCGTTTGCGGTTTGTTATTGTTTACTAGGTTTCGTTCTTTTTTTTTTTTTTGTATGTGTGCATATCTATTACGCTTTTTTTTTATCTCTGAGAACCGTGCTCACCTTTTTAGTTGTGGAACAACGTTTCACATTTGCTTTTCACATTTAGGTTTTTTTTTCTCTTCTGCACTGACCACGCTTTGCGCACTACTACTACTGTTATTATTATTGATTTTAGTTTGTGCTTTAAATGGTCGGAGCTGATAGTGGTTTTACAACCACAAAGCAAACAAACAAACAGAAATTCATGCAGGAGCAATCCAAATGCACACTTGTTGTTCATTTTTTCTACTTTTTTTTTTTCTGCAATCGTACGCTGTTGCTGCCGAGATAGCGGTAGAAGAACTACGATCGATCGAGTAGAGCACTTTGATTGTTTGATTGAGCCTCGTGGGACCGGTGGTGTTGTGCGCCAGTGCGTGTGATGGGGGATCGGCGCTGATGTGCACGTTTAAGCTATTGATATAGGTCTCACTCGCGGTTTCTCATTTGTGTACAGGCTCCTTATGTCAGTTTTGTTTTGTGGGTGACATATTGTCGTCATCTTTTTTTTTTTTTTTGAACGGGCCTTGTGGCAACACGCATCACAGCTTTTTAACGGTCTCCTTGAAGCTTCGCGTTTCGGGGTCCTACAGCTCGCTAATGGAAAGCAGCTAAAAGACAGCTACAGTCACTGCAGAACTTCAGTTCCACGCAGTCCGTTTCAGCTGCCCCGAGAGCAAACACGCTTTGCTTCTTATTACTACGCGCGCAGATGTACTTTTTTCCTTTGTGTGTGCGCATGTGTGTTTTGACCCCTCTCTTTCAGTCTTTGCGCGTGCATGCTCTGTTTTAGCTTTTTGAACGTACTTCAGACGACGCCCCGAGCTTCAAAACCAAATAGATTAATAACTGAAAGACGAAATGACCTCTGCTTTTTACATCTACGCCCAACTTTTTATTTTATTTTCACTTTTATTTTTTTTTTTTTTTGTAGTAGGCATGGAAAAAGAAAAACACACACATTTTAAAGAACACCATCTAGTTTATAGGTCTCTTTTCTCGTCTTACTTTATACGCCGCTTATTCCCATGACTCTTTTTTTTTTTTTTCTTCTTTGGCCGATTTCCCCCCAAAGAAGCACTTTATTATTATTATTTCGTACGCAACATAACATTGGTGAAGAACCTTTTTTTTTTTTGTAACTTAAAGAACGCAAAGCTCTCTTGTTTTACAAACACAACTTTCTGCCGTTTTCAGCAGTTGCTTGACCATCATGATAAGGAGGAGATAAGCAAAGAAAGTACCGCGAGTCTGAAGAAAAGGAAGAACGTTTTATACTGCCTTTATTGTACGCATTCGGGTCGCAGACGTTGGATGTCGTTCTGGGTAGATGCTGAACATTGCCGCTCTTGTGTGTGAGCTGCTTTCATGACGGTCTGGTCTTTCTCTCTCTCATTTGTGAGGAGAGTGGCGAATTACATTCTTCGCAGCTCTCAGTAGTTCTTGCGGCTGCGTTCAATACGTACTTGCCTGTTCTTGTGTGGAATATATCATTTTCTTGTCACGCTGTTTAATTTCACTCTTCATTCTTTTTTTCCTCCCCTTCCCTTCTCCAACATACACACACACACATGCACGTCGTATGTATGTGAACATGCGTATATACTCTGATGCTACCCTGTCAGCTTTTGGTCCGATTAGTGAGCGTGCAGATCTCGTTGAGTAGCTGCATCTTTTTTTTTTTTTTTGTATTCCTGAAAGAGAACAAACGAGTCGCGCACCTGCTCTGTCTTTTATTGTCTTTTTTTTTTTTCTAGGTTTCACTTTTTGTGGGTTATGCAGTACTACTTACTGTCGTCGTCAAAAATCAACGTCTTTCAAACGTGGACGCCGACTGCGATTGTGGAGGTGAACGATGACGCCACCACGTTCAGCTGCCTGAAGCCGCATCACGCCATTCGTCATGCCTGCCGCCGCGTCGTGACGCACCGCTACACGCAGGCCATCTGGATCGCCCTCGTGTGCCTCAGTACTGGTATGAACGTTGCGATCCAGCCCCGCTACGACATGGGTGATGCAACTTACACAACTCTTTTTACCCTTCAGGTTGTCTGCGTCGCCTTCTTTTGGCTGCGTATGCTTGCTGAGATCGTCGCTAGTGGTTTCTACGAGGGTTGCCACTCCTTTCTCCGCAGCTTGTGGAACTGGATCGAGCTGGCGGTGAACGTCTTTGCCATTTTGCAGGTAATCCCTCCCACGTTTCACATCCGCTGGATGCGTGCAGTGGCGGCGGCTCGACCGTTGCGCTTTTTTGTCTTTGTCCCGTTTTGGAAGCAGCTCCTGGTCCCGTTGGCTCGCGGCTTTCCGCACATGTGCGACATCTTTTTAGTGTTTGTGCTCTGCAGTTTCGCGTTTGCCCTCATCGGCGTCTTCTCCGTCGGCGAAAAACTCTACCAGCGCTGCTACATCACGCAGGTGCACCGAGTGGGAAACAACAGCGGCAGCAGCGACAGCGACGTCTATGATTCCTTGCCACTTCCCTTTCTCCTGCGCAACGTCACAACTGCGTGCGGTGTTGGTTTTGCCTGCCCACGCGTCAGCCCTGGCGTGACGGTGGAATGTCTGGCGAACGCGGCAGACTACCCCAACCGCTTCTTTACGTTTCAGAACGTCGGTGCCGCCCTGCTGCGCACGCTCAAGGTGGCATCGCTGGACATGTGGCACGAGGACTTGGAGGACGTCATGAACGTGCGGGGCTCCGCGGCGGCGCTCTACCTTGTGGCCGTCGTGGCCGTCTCGCAGTTTCTGCTCGTGGTGGCTATGACGGCCGTCTACAACGCCTACGCGCACCTCGACTCGTGGTTCACGCGATCGGCACTCCCTGTCGAGAGCGCGGACGAGGACCGTCAGCGGAAAGACTGCGGGGTGCAGTGTGTGCCACCACGCCAGGTACAACAGCAGCTTCCCCGGCAGACGGCGCAGCTGCCGCGGTCCTCCCAGTTCTGCGGCGGTGACGACGACTACTACGAGTGGAGCAGCGCGAGTGCAGTGGTAGTGGGCGGCGGCGGCAGCAGCGGCGGCGGTGTGCCGGCGCTGACGGCGTTCTCCGCTGCACAGGGCACCGCGACGGCCGACCAGCGCTGCACCTGTGACTTTTCTCGTAGCGTGCATGTTTGCGGCTTCTGGGCCGGGCTGCGCAGTCTGGAGCAGACCACGACACCGAAGCAAGGCCAGGAGCCCGTGGTGCGGTGGGCCGCCACTGTTGTCGACTCGGTGCCGTCAGTCCTGCTGATGATGGTGTTGTCCATTGGCAATCTGGTGCTGCTGGCCGTTGTCTCGGTCTACACCACCGAGACGAACGCACGTGACATTCGCTGCGCTTCCTCTGCCATGGCAATCTACTTTCTCGTCCCTTTTCTGCTGAAGCTGATTGGCTTCGGCATTGCCCGCACACTGATGGATGTGTGGAACTACACCGACGTCTTCGGTGCAGTGTCTGGCATTCTGGAGCTGGCTGGGCCGCGCCTCTTCACCCACCGTGTCGTGGGCGTCATTCGCGTGCTGCGTTACGTGCACGCCGGCAAGTACTTCATCTCTTCCCGACAGTACACCTATCAACTGCGGTGTCTGCTCAGTCTGGTGCTGCTGTGGGCGGCCGCCATGTTTCTCTACGCTCTCGTCGGCATGCAACTATTCCGCAGCGCCGATGTCGCCAGCGCGGACAGCCTTGTGAACAACGGCGACTT
Source organism: Lotmaria passim (assembly GCA_037349495.1). Lineage (NCBI taxonomy): Eukaryota > Euglenozoa > Kinetoplastea > Trypanosomatida > Trypanosomatidae > Lotmaria > Lotmaria passim. The sequence continues at coordinate 655,166 of CP140209.1, forward strand.
CACGACGCTGTGGACTGCACTGTTGGCGTGCTTCCGCGCCTTCACGGGTGACATCTGGACGCGCTACCTGACGGTGGTCAGCGTGCGTACCACAGTGGCTACCGGCTCCCTCTTTTTCGTATCCCTGCAGGTTATGGGTGTGCTACTGCTGTTTGCACTGCAAAACTCGATTCTCTTTCGCGGCTTCCGCGACGCCGCGCGTGACGAGGACGTGCTGAGCTTCACTGACTTCCCGCCGCTGCTGCTGCTGCCCCCGATCAACGACAGCGGCGGCACCGCCGCGACGGAGACGGCGAGCGGGCGTGGCGCGGATGCCGCGCACAGAAGTCGTGAGCTAGACGAGGGCCACTGTGCGGCGTCGCGACGGCGGCAGCGGCTGCGTGCAATGAACATCTTTGGCATCTGCAGCACAAAGCCCCTTCATGTGCGGCGCGACACCTTCTTCTTGATCAGTCCCGCGAACCCGCTGCGCCGCCTGCTGCTGCGCTTCTTTGGCTCCTTCTTTTACCTGGTGTTGAGCACGCTCTGCGTGCTGCTGGGCTTCATCTCACTCTTCTTTGAGCGGCGTCACCTGTCGCCACGACGAGAGCGGGCGCTGAAGGCGATCAACATCGTATACTCTGTCGTCTTTTGTGTCGAGATGGTGCTGAAGTGGGTCGCCTACGGCCTCTTCTCGCCTGGCGTGGACCGCCACGACAGCGATGACGAAGGTAGTAGCGGCCGCACCATCCCCGCCTACTTCCGCGAGCCGCTGAACTGGATCGACTTCGTGGCTAACGGAACGTCGCTCGCTGGCATCGGGTACGCACCGCTGCGTGTCGGCCGCGTCATTCGCACCGTGCGCCTCTGCACCACACAGGAGCGGCCCAACAAGACGTTCCTGACGCTGGTGAGCTCGCTGCGCTACGTGGCCAAGACAGCGCCGCTGATTTTCTTCTTATACGTTGGCTTCGCCGTCGCAGGTATGCAGATCTTCGCTGGCGGCCTGCACCGCTGCAACGACCCAGCCGTGACGCAGGAGGCGCACTGCTACGGTCGCTTCAATGTGAGCGTCGACACCTACACCGGCACGGTGCTGGAGGAGCGGGAGCGGGTGTGGGAGCGGGTGGCCTTCCACTACGATGCTTTCGGCCCCGCACTGCTCTCCGTCTTTGCCCTGACGACGGCGAACCACTACGGCCACTTCATGGACGAAGCGATGGCCATCGTGGGCAACGGGTCATCCATGTCCTATAACCACGCAGGCTACTACGTGCTGTTTTTCATTTTGGCGCTGCTCATCATCCGCTACTACGCGCTGCGTGGCGTGGCGGCCGTGCTGGCGGCGAAGCTGCGGCGGTCGACGATGGCGTCGATGGGCACAGCGTTGCTGACGCTGCAGCAGACACGTTTCGTCGTCTCGCGGCAGAGCATCGTCTACATGCTCCACCTCGACTGCTGCCTTTCCCCGCTGCCTTTCACGGTCTCGCACTGGTGCCATCGCGTGCTAACGGCGTGGCCCATCAACAAGTCGGACCCGGCCTTTTACGCAGCTCTCAACGTGGTATTGCTCATCGTCTGCGGCTTTGTAGCCGCAACGCACGCGTACGAGCCACCATGGCAGGAAAAGATGCTTCTGGCTGTTGAGTGTGTCGGAGTGGCCGCGTGCGGCATCGAGTTGGTGCTGAACCTGGCGGCCTATGGTGCTGCTCACTTCTCGAAGGTGCCGCGACTGTTGGATGTGGTGCTCTTTGTCCTCCTCGTCATCGGCGTGTCATCGCCTACGCTGCGTTTCTTTCGCGTGACGGTGTTGGTGAAACTGATCAAGACGTCGAACATGGGCATGCATCTGCTGCCGGCGGTGCGCCACGCCAAGCTGCTCGTCAGCGCGCTTGCCGTTTACCTCATCGTGCTCCTCACTTTTGCCGTGGTTGCCACGCTGCTCTTCGGCGATGTCGCTCCCAACGGCCGCTACCTGACGGAGAAGCGCAACTTCAGCACTGTCATTGGCTCGTTGCTCGTTCTTCTCGACTGCAGTACGCTGGACCAGTGGCACCTCGTCATGTATGCCTGCTTTGAAGGGACGCCGTGCCGCAGCGATCCGTCTGCCACCTGCGGCCATACGCACGCTGCCGTTGCGTTTTTTGTGACCTTTGTGGTGGTGGTGAATCTCATGGTGGTGCAGCTCGTGTTTGCCGCCATGGTGAACGCGTTCACGGTGCCACTCTATGTCGACGTCATCCAGCCCTTTTTGCAGGTGCGCCGAGTCTGGCTTACCTTCGCTGGAGCAGAGAAGCCGAAGTGCGACTTTGACGTGTTTCTCCGCTTTCTGCCGCACCTTCCGCAGAGCTTGACGGACGGGCTCACCAACGAAAAGGGCAGCGAGTCCAGCATGATTGCCTTCCTCTCCTCACTGCGCCTCCCCCTGGATGACCAGCTGCGGCTGCGCTACGAAGACCTGCTCCGCGGGCTGGCATACCACAGGTACAAGACCGACCTTGTCTCCTCTGGCGCGGAGTCGTATCGACGGGCCGCGCTGCTGTCGCTGACTGCCGGCGAGTACTATGGCCAGCTGCTGCGCCAGCGCTACTGCGATGAGGTGACGCGTCTTGCACAGGCGAAGGTCGACCCAGTGCACCTGAGTGACACGGGTGGTTCATCGACGGCGTCGCAGGAAGGCGTCGGTGACCATGAGGGGCTCCGATTGTACCACGACGACTACACTGTGCCTAAAGGCGCCTTCCCAATTCCGGCATCCAACGTGTTCCTTTACGGTTTTCCTGGTGAGAACACGGAAAAGACAACCACTTCTCCGCCTTCCTAGCCGCAGCAACTAAGCGGGAGAGGGAACGACACGGAGAAGAGGGGGATGAACGACTGCTACTGACCAAAGACGTTTCTTGTTTTCTGCTAAGGTCTGATAACGGAAGGCGCACTCCTGCACTTCAAACGTTGTCTTTTTCTTTTGTTGTTGATGTTGGCCTCAGCGTTGAATTCTGAACAGGTTTGATGTGGTTGTGAGGCCTAAGAGACGTGCTTCTTTCTTTTTTTTTTTGTATATAAAGTTGCTTTGCCTTTTGTATTCCTCGTTTCTGCTCTTTTTCTTTTTTAATCCCAGGCAGTCGCAAGACTTGCTGCTTTTCTTTGAACTTTTTTTTTCCTTTGTTTCTAGCCCACCCTGGCCCCGCACTCCACCTCTCGCTTATGGAGTAGGGTGCGGAGTCTTCCATTTCGGTACGTTGAGCACTTCCCCCGTGCAAAAAAAAAAAAAAAGAGAGTAGAGTCGTGTTGTTAGCACGTATGATGAGAAGTTAGAACTTGTGTCACCTCATAAACACAAGTCCTCCATTAAGCAAAGAGGTTATACATTTCGGAGCGTTAATATGCTTGTGCCTTCTCCTTTTTTAGTTCTCTTCTTTTTTCCCTATTCTCCATCACCTCCAAAAACCGTAAAAAACACAGAACACACTGACACAAAAAGAAAAAGAAAAAGGAAAAGCGTGCAAGACCCGCTTAGTAAAAAAGAGTTCCACGAATCGTTCATGTGAGTTCTCTACTCCTGAGTGTTTCTTGTGCTCTCTCTTTTTTTTTTTTCTGTCTTTTGCTTTGAAAGGGCACAGAACAGCGCATTCTTTTACATCTGTCGCCTGCCATTAGATGGTTTGGTTCAGACTCTCAAAGAGACCTTTTGCTCGTATTGATCTTCACGCCATGCTGTGAGCTCAGAGAAATAGAAAAAAGTTCTTTTTTTCTCCTCCATGCTGCTTTTCGCTTGATCTCGAAGCAAGCTCAACGTATTTAACATAATGAACGACCTCGCCTTCTTCTCATTGCACAGCTCAAAGAACAAGCTGGAGGACCGCCTTCTGCGCGACACGCTGGACTTCTCGAAGCTCCACGACAGGGATGGTGTCCTCTTCAGCTGGCGGTGGCACTTTTTTCTGGGTACTCTCCCCCTCCTGGAGAACGGCGAGACGCAAGTCGCCGCCTGCCAGTCGTTCTGCGAGACGTGGATGCAACAGTGGGAGGAGGCCGGCAGGCGTCTGGATCAGACACTCCGCGGCGCACCACAACGGCGGACAAGAGCAGTGAAGTTTGACGAGTCCAGCAGCAGCAGCAACAGCAGCAGTGACAGCGACGACCATGATAACGACGCAGTGCGGCCTAGCGCCGCACCTTCTTCCACCTCCGCGTCCTCCGTGTCGGCGGTTGCACCGCTGATGCCAGGTCCAACGGAGAACCCATTGGTGCCCTCGGTGGAGAGTTCCTACGCACTGCAGTTCCAAGCGGACGCTGTGCGGCAGACGGTGGCAAAAGACATGAGTCGTCTTTTCTGGGACAATCCGCTCTTCCTCGAGCCGCAAACCAAAAGTACCATCTCTGACATTCTCCTCAAGTACTGCCTGATGGAGAGGAAGGAGTACAAACAGGGCTTCCACGAGCTCGTGGCTTTTCTCTACTACGCCTGTCACCGGGACAAGTTGCTCGTCGAGCGGCTGACCCGCGAAAGCGCCGCGCTCCGGTCTAATCCTTTTTATGTGGTATTCGAAAAAGTCTACGCAAACCTCCCTGCAGCGGTCTATGCGCTGTTTCGTCGCATGATCGCAGAAGACAGCGGTGGCCTCGGACTCGCTCGCTGGTATTACGTGGAGAACTTGAAGGAGCAGAGCGGGGTGGTGGTAGCATGCGAGCGAGTGCAGCAGGATTTGCTGTTGCAGGTGGCGCCTGAGCTGCAGCATCTGCTCGACGCTGAGTACGACATCCAGAGCGTCGTATACCTGGTCCGCTGGCTGCGTCTCCTTTTCCTGCGTGAATTGACGTTTGAGCAGCTGCTGCAGGTGTGGACGGTCATCTTCTGCGAGCGCTACGTGGGGACGTCGGCAGGCGGCCGCCCGTACGTGCTCGACGACAGCGTTGCACTGTACTTTGCCACGCAGCTGCTGGTGCACATACGTGTGCCACTTTCCACCGATGCTGGAACGGCGCTGCAGCTGCTCATGAAGTACCCGCCGCTAGAACACGTGGAGGAGCTGCTGCACCGCGCCATCATGAGCAACACAGATTCCTGCCTGGCACGCCTGGCGACGGCGCCGCGCATGGTGAGCGCCGTAGAGGCGATTGCGCTGCCGGCGGAGGTGACGGCCCGGCAAGGCGAAATTCTGGCTGGCGTAATACGGAATCTCGAGCAGTACTGGTTTCGTGAAGAGAATGTGAGTGCAGAGGAGTTGCAGTGCATGACGGACTCCTATATACAATCTATCGCCCAACTCAAAAAAGTTCGCGACGTCTTGCTGTACGGCATGGATGGCGGAATGTAAGCACTTGCGTGACTGGGCGGACAGTGATCAAAGAGAGTGTGATCGATGCTCTCTCTCTCTCTCTTTCTTTTTCTTTTGTTGTCGTCGTTTTTCTCTTAACCCCAACTTTTATCGACGTTGTTGAATGGACTATGATGTGCTGCGAACACTGCACATGTGATACTCAGATCGTTTACAGAAATTCTGAGTAATAACTTCTTTTAGGACTACTCATGCGTGCTTCCAGCAGTCAAAAAAGAGAGAAAAAAAAAAAAAGAGGAAGGCACAAAGAACTTTAGCTGCTCCAATTTAATAGAATTTGGTATCTTATTCTTGTTTTGCCTTTACATATACCTTCTGTTAGTACTTTAAGGGTGACTGCTACTGCGCAAGCATTGACGTATCTCCGACCTCCTGTCTATCATTAACTTTGGCCTCTTCCTTTTCTTTTATTATTGCTCCTGGCTTTCTGCACGTCGTCCTCTCTGTTGATCTTCACACTTTACTTTTCTTCTTTTCTTCTTTTTAGATTAGTACCATTCTGTGGTGTAAACATCCTCCCTACGCTCCCCACGTGTGAAGGCTCTTCTTCTTGCTGACAACTGTAGTCGTGGCAGATTCACGTTTTCTAGCGCATCACCCGTAATTCAAGAAGCTCTCTCCACCCCGGAAAAGAAGTAACAAAGATGGCCAAGGAAGGTTCCAAGAAGAAGGACGCTACGTCGCCCCTCCGCATGACGCTGTGCATCGTGATTGCCGTGCTCGAGCTCATCGGTCTCTTCTTTATGTGCATCGGCACCCCGTACGATCAGCTCAAGATCACCCACGACGGTTGGCTTGTGCCGAAAGATCTGTGCTACTCCGTTTGGGGCACCAAGCGCTGCGGCGGCTCTCACCCGCAGGCGTGGCACGACGCGGCCTTTTACGCGAAGTGCGGTGTGTTCGAGGCGACTCTCAAGGCCGCCGCTGCCTTCAGCATCATCTCCGTCTTCATGTTTGTAATTGGTACGGCCTCGGCTCTCATGCTGGCCACTAAGTACATTGCGTCGAAGATCCCGGTGATCCTGATTTTACTCTTCGGCGTCGTTACTAGCGCTGTCCCGTATGCTGCGATTGCTGGTCTCTACCACAACTCACAGTGCAACACGCGCTTCAAGGACATCGGCAAGTACCAGCCCGGCTTTCCATTCTTCATCGTGTCCTGGTGCATGTCTGTCATCTCCTTCATCCTGATCTGCGTCGCATAAGGAGGTCACAGACCCATACACATACACACACACACACATACACACATGCACGTACGAGTGCTGGCTGCGCGACGCGGTGTGGGAGGGTGAGAAAGGGGGAGCTTACAAAGCTAGCGTTGCTCTATTCACTCTCATATGACGTGCACACACGAGGAGGGCAGTTTGCGCTTGCGAGAAAAGAGAAAAAGAGAATGTGCTAATCCACACGATTGAAAAGCCGTCACGAAGAATCTGTGTCGTCTCCTCTGCACTTCTCTTCGTCCGCTGCACTTTTTTCCCAAACCGCGGTGTCTGCCGTTTTTTCTCCTCTTCTATCACATGTTGTGCTTTGTTTTTTCTTTGTCTCTTCTTTTACGACAGCGTAACAGCTAACAACTCCCGTTTTTTTTCCCCTTGTGTGTTTTTTGCCTTGTGGTGGTGGTCCGAATTGTTTGAACACGGAGCGTGGCGGGTCCACAGATTGTAACATAACGTAAGCGGCGACAGACGTGGTCGTTGGGAGACGTGGGTAGAGTAGGCAAGGCAACGAAGAGAATTGTGCAGGTCGTGCATAACGCTGCGACGAGCAGACAGAAGACTTCTCACATGAAGTCATCTTGTTTGACTGTTGCGGTGTGTCTCTGCGTCACGCATAGTAGAGGAGAAACCTGGACCTGCTGGCATCTTTCTGGATTTCGCCTTTGCTACTTTTGGCTTGCTTGTTGTTTTCTCGTTTTCATGCCGCTTCCCACTTTTTTTTTTTTTGTAATTATTGCCAAGCGACTAGGTGTGGCTTTTTCATGTTTTTTTTTTTCTCTTCTGCACGCACCTTACCTCGAAAGGGCAAGTGCAGGAGTGAGCAGCGATGTGCGAGTGATGAAAGCAATAAGTCAGTCGTGCACAGTTCCGCTGTTAGGTGCACGTACTTCTGCTGACAATCCATGACGATGCTAGCAGCGAAGGAATACACAGCTGTGTGCGTACGCGGCTTGTCGCCTTTGCTGTCTGTTTTGCGGTTACCTACGGTGCTGTGCCCACGGACTCCCAATTGAACGCCTTGTTTCCCTCCCGGTTTGTTTTCCATATAGAAGGTAGGCCGAAAGAACCTAATAAGTAAGACAAATCTTTATATACTTTTATTGTTTACAGTTAACGTAGTATTAATTCTATTGAGGTAACGGAGGGGTGTCGAGGCACAGAGTAGCAGACGCGTACGCGAATGGAACACCCCAAGAACACAAAACTAAGAAACGGAACACCGACTGCCAGCTTTTTTCTCTTTTTTTTTTTTTTGAACGGTGCATTAACGTATGCCAGGTAGGCATTTCCCTTTTTCTTCTCTTGCGGGTGAATGCGTTGTACCTCGGTTTGCTGCGCAGCATGAGATCAGGTAGTAGCAACAATAACCGAAAAAATGGGCCGCAGTGTGGTGAGACTGGGGGAAAGTACACGTTCTCTTTCTCTCTCTAGCTCTGACTCTGTTTTTTCTTTTCCGGTCTGCTCATCTGTGCGTGTGCTTTGCATGCCTGCTTTATCTTGCTGGCAGCGTGCCGAAGTCCTTTTCAACGGCTATTGCGGTGCTCTTTTGCTCTTTTAGTGTTTTTTTTTCTTTAACCACGAGTCCTTTGTGCTGTCGCTCTTTCAGCTACGAAAGAAAGAAAGAAACAGCGTTTTGAATGATAGGCTAGTCGCTGCACGAGGACTTCACAGTGAAACAGAAGACCCACTATTGCAGAAGAAGTGAGGAGTAATGAGTACGCACGAATAGCGTGACGAAATGAAAGAAAAAGAAGTGAAAGGCGTTCTCCTACTTGTCTTGTGAGTAATAGAAGGAAAAAAAAAAAAGACATTTTTATATTTGTGTACTCCATTTTCAGCAAGAACGAAAGCAGCAACAACGGGAAAGATGCGACCGCTCTTTCCTCTCCATATGCCAGTGAAACTGCAATGCTCTCATACCAACTGAGGAAGAGAAAGTTGGCTTCTTCGTTGAGGCGAACATTTCTGTCATGAAGGAGTGCTGAGCGATTTTAGACTTCTTTTTTTTTTTTTCGGTTGCTTCAGACTGGAACTTTTGCGGGCACAGCGTTCTGCTGTGGCGAAGCTTCTCATAGGACAGAAGCAAAACAACGGCTTTTTTGTTTAAACAGGGCTGTTTTTCTTTACTCTAAAATGCCAACTGCATTGTTGACCAACAGAATAGCAAGAAAAGTAGTCATTCTAGTCAATCGTTCTCTTCGTCTCTCTCAACGTGCTTCTCCTCTTCTTTTGTCTTCTCTTCTCATCTCTCACTTTACGCTCCTTTCCCTCAAAAGCCAGTTTACTTTCCCAATCTTTTTCGGATTTGAACCGCTTCTCGTCGCCTTCTCTTCGTTTACTGAGTTATTGCATCTCAACTCTCTTTGCCTCTCTCTCTCCAACTCTCACTTTTTTTTCTTTAACTTTGTAGCGGTTGTGCTGCTTTTTCAATGTCCAAGGCTTCCGGACCTTCAAAGGCGGTGCTTCTGGTGAACCTTGGTACGCCGGCCGCACCGACTGCACGGGCATTGCGCAGTTTTCTCGGTGAGTTTCTTGCGGACCGGCGTGTCGTGGACGTGCCACACTTCATCTGGCTTCCTATTCTTTACGGCGTTATTTTGCCTTTCCGACCCTACAAGGTGGTTCCGCTGTATAGGAGCATTTGGGTCAGGAAGGGCTCAGGCATCGTGATTAACGGCAAGACGGAGGGCTCGCCGTTGACACTCTACAGCGAGAGCCTGGAGGCGAAGCTGCACACGACGATGGCCGCAGAGCACAGTGGCGACGTCGTCGTGCGGCTGGCGATGCGCTACGGTGCCAACAACATCCCCTCGACACTCGCGGCCCTGCACACGGAGTTCCCGAGTGTGCACGAGCTTGTGGTGCTGCCGCTCTTTCCGCAGTACTCCTCCACGACTTCTGCGTGCATTTTCGATGAGGTGTTCCGATTTTACACTGACAAGAATCGCCGCTGTCTACCTGGTCTGCGCACCATCCGCGACTACGCCGAGCATCCGGTGTACATCGAGTCCGTCGCCTCGAGCCTTTTGACGGCTGTCAAGACGTACGTGACAACGAAAAGTAGCGGCACGGCAGCGGACTGGAAGGCGGTGCTGGCCGCTCACATCACGGACGTGGCGGTTGTGATTTCGTATCACAGCATTCCGGTCCGCTACGTGCAGGAGGGCGACGACTACTCGCAGCGGTGCGAGGCCACAACCCGAGCGATTCAGGCCTTTCTCGAAAAGGAGTCGGGCATCACCTTCGCCGATACAATCGTGCACGTCTACCAGTCGCAATTCGGCCATCAGCCGTGGATCGGGCCGAAGCTGACGGAGGCCATGGCGGCACTGCCAGCACCAGCAGGTGATGCACACAAGGTGAAGTTTTGCGAGGCGTGCCACAGCACGGCGATGCTGACAAAGGAGGTGAAAGTGTGCTTTGCGATGGCGCCGGGTTTTGCCGTCGACTGTGTCGAGACGGTTCACGAAATTGCCGAGGAGGCTGGCGAGCTCTTCAAGGAGCACGGTGGCAACGATTTCATCTACATTCCATGTTTGAATGATAGCGAAGGGCACGTCAAGACGATCACAGCTGTGTTGAAGGCAGCTGATTAGTGCGGTAATAGACGTGGTGAGAGAAACTGTATTGGGCTCTCCCACACAAATCAAAAAAAAAAAAGCGAAGAAAAAAGCAACAACAACAAAGAAAAATGCGCAACCAAAAGCACCGAAGCTGAGACATTCGCGTTCGTGTTGAGTGAGCAGCTTTTATTTATTTACTGTGTTCTTCGTATACTGTTTCCTTTTCCTTTTTTTTTTTACGGACCAACTTTATAAGCCACTTCTTTTTCTTAGTGCATCACAACAGTGAAGTGTTAAGTGGGGGTGAAGACCTCTACTTGCTTTTTTTTCCTCTCTGATTTTACGCATGCTTGTTCGTGTCATCTTCCGATTGTCTTTGTGCATTAGTATTGACGGTCTTACATACTTAACCCTGATGCATAAGCACGACTAAAGCCTGATCTGACATTTGTAAGTTGTTTAGATGGAGAAGAAGGAAAACAGTGAAAAGCACCGTTGCATTCATAACACAAGCGAGCAGCAGATGTACCAGTCTGTATCGTTGTTTCCAAAAGTAAAGACGAATTGAAGGAAAAGACAGTTTGTTGCGCTGTACTGTGCGCATGTGTGTGCGCAGCTAAATGCCGTTAACTCGTGGGAGACTGTGTGTGGACAAACAGGAATAGAAAAACCTGTTCGAAATATGGTGTACGCTTGCCATGACAACAACTGTTCCTCTGTTAAACTACGTTACACAAATCAATTGTAATAACATACACATGTGTCACAGCCACAAAAAAAAAAAAAGAAACAGAAAGAGAGAAAAAAGCGAAAAGAGCTCCATTTGCAGCCGTCTCGTCAAACATATATGCCAAGCAGCCAAGATGGACTTTCTGCAGATTGTCGACCCACAGTCGCTGGCGCAGGCTTCTGTGTTGCACGTCTCGATCGAGTTGGTTGTTGTTGCTGTTTCCGCGGTGATGTTTGGCGTGTGTCTTCGCATTGTGCCGGAAAAGCTGGTGCCACGGTCGAAGACAAAACGAGCAGAGAGTAACGTCACAACATCAGACAGCCATCCAAAGTCCACCGCCGCTGCACTACCACATGCAGCTCCAAAGACAGTCACGACGGCCCACAAAGCGGTGCCTGCTGCCGCGCCGGTGGTGAAGACTGCCGCACCGTCCGCCACGTCAAAGGCGGACAACACCCTCGATGATGTCCTGGATTCTTTTTTCGAGGATGAGGATTTGCTGGACGAAGCGCTGCTCGACACCGCCACCCCGTCAGCCGAGCCTTCCACCTCGTGCAAGCCGAAATCGCCAATGAAAAAGACCGCTTTATCACTGGCGGTGAGGACGTCGAGCCCCACAAAGGCAAAAGACGATACCTTCTCGAAGGAGCTGGCGGCAAAGATGACGAAAGGTCTTCAGGGAAAAATGGCTGTTTCAGCACCTGGTGCTTTCACGGCGGAGAGCAAGACGTATGCGCCTCCCGAGGCTACCGACAGCGCAGCAGCTGCTGACCAAAAGCTGGATGACGCGTTGGATGCGTACTTGGCAGAGCAGCAGCTTCTGGACGAAGCTATTTTGGACAGCGCCGTGCAGGAGGCGCAACACTGAAGAAAGAAGAGAGACGTTGGCTACACTTGTGTCAGTTTTTTTTTTTTTTTTTGCGGCGATTGTGACTGTGATTGTGGCTTTAGTGCTTTTGTTGATTAAGTTAACACGAATTCGAGTCATCACCTTATCTCAACTTGACGGAGGCAAGGTGCGCAACCTCGCGACACGTCTTACTCTGTCTTGTAGGAATAGCACAAGTAATGAATAATAGACCAGCGGGGAGAAAACGAGCAGAGCTCCCCCTCTTTTCGAAAGATCCACCGACTTATTATGTTCTTATTTCTTCCATCTTTCTTTTTTTGGTGATACCTAGCTGCTTTTCGTTTCCCACCAGTTACTAAAGACTCTGACTTGAACCTAGTAAACACGAAGGAAATACCTACAGCGCGCCCCATGACGACATTATCCTGTAAGGACTCCACTAACCTCATGACGGACCTTAACGCAGCTCTTTCCAACAACGTAGAAGACGAGTTTAAAACGGCACCGTCACGCCTGCATTCTAGCAGTGTTGCGCAGGTGGCTTCGCTATGTGAAGCTGAAACTTAAAGGGCCACTTGTTGTCTGTTGTGTGCCCGCAAGAGCGACAAAGTAATGAGCTCTTGGCGAGGCCCAGCTGTAAAAAGTACGACGGCGTGCTGTGTACAAGTGGAAAAACGGTAGCTGGTGAATAAAACGAACGTGGCATCGCAAAAAAAAAAAAAAAGACTTTTTGGATCCGCACCTTTTCTTGTGGAGCGCGGAGCGGTGCTGCCTTCCGCTGAAACTCGAAGTGGCCAACGTGCGCAGTGTTACTATTGTGGTGTGTCTCGCAGGCAGTCTGCGGAAACGCGTTCAGACGCTGAGCATTTTGTCAAATCCCTTACTCACTTGCAGGCTTGGTGTGGCACTGTACAGTGAAGCCGGCAGGGCATTGTGCGATGGACGGCGTGGCACCTTTCTCTCCACATTTTCGACGCTTTTTGAAGCTGAAAGAGCGGAGTGTATTAGGCACATGGGGTAGCGAGGATCGTGCTACATCGGTGACCAGGTCATGAAGTTTGCTTTATGCGTCGTAGCGCAACAGCCGCGTACACCTAGTTTGGGCTCCTCAACAACAAGATTCTGTACAACCTTCTAGCGTTGCCAGAAGTGCTAGGCCTACAGTACTTGCGAGCAGAACGGCGCGGCGTCACTGTGATATCAAAAGTAATGCACTGCGCGGTGCTCACTGAGCTGGATGCGTGCGGCAGTGGGTGCCTGCGAGGCTTTCGTTACTTTGGTGGCTTCAAAAGCCCCGACAGCCTACGAAGGCTCCCTGCTTTCACGCACCTCTCCGTTTGCCGAAGTAAAGGTCTGAGGAGTCCTTTGAAGCTCATCGGTGCTCTAGGGCTTGCGAGAGTATTTGTAGCGCCGGATGAGTTGCAGGACGAAAGTGACGCAGCAACTTGTCCCCGACTTGCTTATGTGAACGTGGAAGACAAAAGAGAGCCATACAGCCTCGGCGTCTTGTCTGAGACGCTTTGTGTCTCACTCAACGTGAAGTTTCAGTTGGTGGTGTAAAACGCGCCAACTGACAACTGTCAAGCACAACTGTCAAACACTTATTTGACAACCAAGGTTTTTTTCACAACGCTCCAAGGATGGTGGTGCTATGCAACGGAATTCATGTGTCTCCCTTTTCTATTTTTAGTGCACTCTGCTGACTCACATCTAATCTGGCTTGTGTAGCGTGTTCTCCCCCTTGTGCATGTGCCTCTGTTGCTTCTTTCTGATCGTCTTCATTACTCTGTCGTTCTAGTGTATGTCAGGAGGGTAAGTCGCGAGGGCCTAAAGAGCCGCCGGTTAAGGCAGCAGTGCTTCGTGCTCCAGAACACAAAGAGTGGTGTACATTATGATCGTTTTCATCGTTGTTTGCTCTGACTTTTTTCTAAGAAGTCACCGTATTTATCGCCATACGAAGGGAAAAGCCTGTAATACGTTCGATGAAAAGAGGCCTTCACTTTTAGCTGTAACGACTCGAGTAGCTCGTTTACTGAAGGTGATGAAGTATGATTCAGCTTCGTTTTGTTTGCAACAGGCCACAGCTCCTGCAAAAACCAGTGCTTTGAGGTGTGTGGTGACTGCGACACACCGGCGTTGCATGGGTGCATTTTGGTGGTGCGTGTGACAGCATCGCCAGCATCTTCCATTTTTTTCTTCTGTGGGAACTAGAGCCAGTGATGTGCAGCCGTAGAAGCGATCTGCGCTTTTTTTTTTTTGGAAGTGAATGGATGTGTACTCTGCTTTATTACTGTGTTTTTCCTTGCACTTTGTGTAAACACTCAGATGTGCTTTATTGTTGACCCTTCATCTCTTTTTTCTCTCCGCTACATTATTGTCTTTCTTTTTTTTTTTTTTAGGAAGTCGAGTAGTGAAAGGACTCTGTCGTTGGTCTCAGAGTAGCAACCAATCTAAGCTCTTTGATATTGAAAGGTGATAGAAAATGCTCAATTGTCTGCAGTTACTTTTCCCATGATGCTATTTGTTTCTCCAAGATCATCTCTTTTCTCTCATCTCCTTTTTTTGTTCTGCTTTTCTCCCGATTTCGTACCTTAACATAGGTGACACAGCGTGTCTACAACAACAAAAAGCTATCTCGTTTTTCACTCCACTCAGCTTCCTCGTTTCCGCAAAGGCAAACCTCGAAGACTCTTCTTCACTGACATCCCTACACCAACACAAACACCGAAGACAAAAGGAGCATTGCTCTCGTGTCTCCGCACGCAGTTCGTGATGTCCCTCTTCTTCCGTCGCTTCTTCCTTGTGGCGCTGCTCGTGGCTGTGGCCGCGGCTGTCGTAGCAAATGCAGCGTGTGATGCCAACTGCGACTCCTGCCTGTTCGGCTGGTGCATCGCGTGCAAGAAGGGCTACTACCCCGGCGCCAACGGATGCACCTCGTGTAACTCGGAGCACTGCGCTCACTGCGAGGCTGTCGGCTGGTGCATCGCCTGCGAGCCTGGCTATAAGCTGCAGTACGTGACCGGCTCGGATGACATCACCGTCAACAAGTACGGCAAGTGCGTTAAAGCGGCGTAGTTTGCAGGCGTTCCCACTGCCCTTGTCGCTGCTGCGGTGGCTGTCGTTTACGCCGCGACTGCGTGAACATGATCGCTGTCGTCTTTTTCTTCCTTCCTCCCTTTCCTTTCTTTCTCATATTACCCCTCTTTTTTCCAATCGCGCAAAAACAGTATTGTTTCTCGATGATACGTATATACTCTTTATTTTCTTTTCTTCATCTTCTGCTGGATGTCCTCTGTGTTTTAGATGCTGCACTGGAAAAGAAGTGCAAGTTTCAGTCCGCGTTGATGCTATTCCTTTGATTGCTTTCCACCATAATCCGAACTGACAAAAAAGGTAAACCAGCTTGCGCAAGCTTTCAGGAGTGAGGAGTGAGGCACGCAGCCGTCTTTCCATGGAAAAGCACTGGGACGGACAAAGAACACATATGTAGGTATCGCTGCTGCTGCTTCATGTTTCCTGAACTTGTTGCTGCAAACACAGAGGCTTTTTTTCCTTAGTTTCATTTTTGACTTTACGACTTTTGACAGCGTGTGTATGTTCGTGTTCACGGTCATACACGACCTTTCTCTCTTTCCGGGGCACTCCCTCTGCTTCTTTGCTGCTTGCTTGAACACATGTGTTACAGATCAACTTCAAGAGGAGCAACGTGGCGCAGGTCAGGGGAGGTGATCGTAGTCTCGCTCTCTCTCTCTCTTTATCGCAAATCACTGGTAGAAAAGCGCAAATAGAATGACTGTGCGTGACTCTCTTTTGTTTTCCAGAAAACCGAAAGAGTGTTTTTTAAAGGTGCCGCTATATCTCACGTTTCGAAAAATACAAACATGTATAATTCTACGGAAAAAAGGGAGTTGTGTGCGGTGTGGGGATGGAAGTACTGCTCTGTCAAAGTGCTTGTTCAGTCCAGCAGGACACCAGCAGCCACAGTTTCCTTTTTTTTTAATCTACTGTTTTGACCGCTGCAGGCACGTTAGAGCTCAACTTTCGGTGAATCTCATTCCTCAAACGGAGCAAGTTTGCCACTTCCCACCCACAACATTCCAAGACCATCGAGAAAACAGTTTTTTTATCATTACTTTTTTTTTTAATGATCAAACTACTTTTTTTTTCTGATGGAGGTTATTTTTTATTTGCAGTTATTTTACGTCTGCTGTACAAAAAACAAGGGAAAATGAAAAAGGCAAAGGTGCCGAAATGCGCAGCTGCATGGTGCACGAAAGATCGGACGAGCTTGTGATTAGGTGCGAAAAGCTCACTTCTTGCGTCCCTCGCTGGATTTGGTGAAGCAAAAGGGAAAACGGAAATAGCATTGTGCTCAACAATGCAGTATCACATTAAATGAGAGTGTCACCACACATTAGCACTTGATCTCGAAACATCTGTTCGTCTTTGTCTTTCTATCCTCTTCCTCGTTTTCCTCGCCTCTACCTTTCTTTTGTTTTTTTCACCCTTGCCACTGCTGTGATAAAAAGCAAGGTATTCACTATCAGGCCACTCTTGACTGTCAATTCAACCGTTTGCAAGACAAGTAGCTCGTGTGTGTGGTTGTTTACGTATCGCACCCACACGACTTCGTCGCGGCTGATGGGCCTGCTCCAGCAGGTGCTTTATCGGTTCTCTTAGTTTGATCTGCAGCGTTTTTTCTTTTTTTTTTTTTTGCCTGCAGGAGTTGAGCTCTCCAGGGATTGAAGACGTGCTCGAACTTGTGCACCGTCCAACTCACGGATACACCTTCCCTGCGTCACCTCCTTTCTCCACACTTGTGACCCACACTATTTCATGGTGTGCCAGGTTGTAGAAGCGCGAAAGTGAGAGGTGTCTATCAAAAGGCACTGTCCTGCACCTGTGGCCTGAATGACGAAAAGGGGACCACCGTACCTTTTCCGTTGCAACGCCATGCTATTGACGCGAGTTGCATCTGTGATGCAGGTGCTGCTACACGCATAAGTCTGCGTCGCTGTGCCATGCAGAGCATCTCTCACTGGATGTCGCGACTGCCCGCTGCTGAGCGTGGTCGACGTTTTGAGCCACCCGGCACTGCACGACACCATCGAACGTATGTGTGTGTGTTTGCGTGTGTTTGCCTGTCCTCACTCAAGGGGGTCGCGTTGGACCGACGATGGTGGTGCGTAGGTGAATGTTGAGCGTGTCGAGTTGCTTGTGGTGAGGGTGCGTCCTCATGACGGTGTGTTGTGCATGCAGTGTTCCGCCCTGATGGTGCGGTGTTGGACAGCCTGTGTGTGTTGTGGCGACACACAGCCAGGGTGTAGCAGACGACAAGGCAGAGGCAGGCGCAGCCAGCGGATTGAGGGAGAGAGAAGGAGGACCACGACGAGCCACACCAGGTGAAGGGCTGCGCAGACATGAATAGGCTGGTGGTGTGGGTGTGGTGGACTGCTTGCTGTGTGCGCCTTGTGTCTGTGGTTTATTGTGAAGGGGAGCATGGACAAGGTGTTTGAGACAGCGATTTGCTATGTTGTTGTTGTGACGGAGCTGCACAGGAGCTGTTCTTCTGTCTCACTGTCTCTCTGTGTGTATGCGTGTTGCTGTGCGTGTGTGTGTATGTGTGTTTGTGTAGATGTGTGGCACTGGTACGCGCGCAGCTGGTGGAGCTGAACTGTTGTGAAGGTGGGTCATGTGTGTGTGTGTGAACATGGGTGTGTTTTGCAGGTGAGCGGATGACTGCCTTTGTGTGTGCCTGGACAGACTGTGTTACTGTGCTGCAAGAGGATTGAATGGTGCTTGCATTGTGGAGGAGCTGAATTGTGTTGCGTGTGTGTGTGGTGTGGTGTGGTGGTGCGTGCTTTGGTGTGTTGTGTTGTGTGGATGTTGTTGGGTGTACGGGTGTACGGGTGTGGTAGTGTAGTAGTGTAGTAGTGTAGTAGTGTAGTAGTGTACGGGTGTAGTAGTGTACGGGTGTAGTAGTGTACGGGTGTAGTAGTGTACGGGTGTAGTAGTGTGCGGGTGTAGTAGTGTGCGGGTTAGGGTGTACGGGTTAGGGTTAGGGTTAGGGTTAGGGTTAGGGTTAGGGTTAGGGTTAGGGTTAGGGTTAGGGTTAGGGTTAGGGTTAGGGTTAGGGTTAGGGTTAGGGTTAGGGTTAGGGTTAGGGTTAGGGTTAGGGTTAGGGTTAGGGTTAGGGTTAGGGTTAGGGTTAGGGTTAGGGTTAGGGTTAGGGTTAGGGTTAGGGTTAGGGTTAGGGTTAGGGTTAGGGTTAGGGTTAGGGTTAGGGTTAGGGTTAGGGTTAGGGTTAGGGTTAGGGTTAGGGTTAGGGTTAGGGTTAGGGTTAGGGTTAGGGTTAGGGTTAGGGTTAGGGTTAGGGTTAGGGTTAGGGTTAGGGTTAGGGTTAGGGTTAGGGTTAGGGTTAGGGTTAGGGTTAGGGTTAGGGTTAGGGTTAGGGTTAGGGTTAGGGTTAGGGTTAGGGTTAGGGTTAGGGTTAGGGTTAGGGTTAGGGTTAGGGTTAGGGTTTGGGTGAGGGTTAGGGGTTGAGGGGTCTCGGGTTCGGGTTGGGTCAGGGTCTAGGGTTAGGGTTAGCGTTAGAGGTTAAGGGTTAGGGTTCTCAGGGTTAGGGTTAAGGGTTTAGGGTTAGGGTTAGGGTTAGGGTTTCAGGGATGTAGGGTTAGGGTTAGGGTTAGGGTTAGGTTAGGGTTAGGGTTAGTCAGGTTAGGGTTAGGGTTAGGGTTCAGGGTTTAGGGTTAGGGTTTGTTAGACGGTAGCTGAGGGTTAACGGGTTAGGTTAGGGTTTACCAGGGTTAGGGTTAGGGTTAGGGTTAGGGTTCTAGAGGTGTTAGGGTTTAGGGTTAGGGTTAGGGTTAGGGTTACGGTGTTAGGGTAGGTTAGGGTTAGGGTTAGGGTGTACGGGTGTAGTAGTGTACGGGTGTACGGGTGTAGTAGTGTACGGGTGTACGGGTGTAGTAGTGTACGGGTGTAGTAGTGTACGGGTGTAGTAGTGTACGGGGTGTAGTAGTGTAGTAGTGTACGGGTGTAGTAGTGTACGGGTGTAGTTGTGTACGGGTGTACGGGTGTACGGGTGTACGGGTGTACGGGTGTACGGGTGTAGTTGTGTACGGGTGTACGGGTGTACGGGTGTACGGGTGTACGGGTGTACGGGTGTACGGGTGTAGTTGTGTACGGGTGTACGGGTGTACGGGTGTACGGGTGTACGGGTGTACGGGTGTACGGGTGTACGGGTGTACGGGTGTAGTTGTGTACGGGTGTACGGGTGTACGGGTGTACGGGTGTACGGGTGTACGGGTGTACGGGTGTACGGGTGTACGGGTGTACGGGTGTACGGGTGTACGGGTGTACGGGGGTGTACGGGTGTACGGGTGTACGGGTGTACGGGTGTACGGGTGTACGGGTGTACGGGTGTACGGGTGTACGGGTGTACGGGTGTACGGGTGTACGGGTGTACGGGTGTACGGGTGTACGGGTGTACGGGTGTACGGGTGTACGGGTGTACGGGTGTACGGGTGTACGGGTGTACGGGTGTACGGGTGTACGGGTGTACGGGTGTACGGGTGTACGGGTGTACGGGTGTACGGGTGTACGGGTTAGGGTTAGGGTTAGGGTTAGGGTTAGGGTTAGGGTTAGGGTTAGGGTTAGGGTTAGGGTTAGGGTTAGGGTTAGGGTTAGGGTTAGGGTTAGGGTTAGGGTTAGGGTTAGGGTTAGGGTTAGGGTTAGGGTTAGGGTTAAGGGGTTAGGGTTAGGGTTAGGGTTAGGGTTAGGGTTAGGGTTAGGGTTAGGGTTAGGGTTAGGGTTAGGGTTAGGGTTAGGGTTAGGGTTAGGGTTAGGGTTAGGGTTAGGGTTAGGGTTAGGGTTAGGGTTAGGGTTAGGG